>CAVNZL010000001.1:37500-666346 GCA_963693355.1 Pontia daplidice
ACCTAACCTAACCTAACCTAACCTAACCTAACCTAACCTAACCTAACCTAACCTAACCTAACCTAACCTAACCTAACCTAACCTAACCTAACCTAACCTAACCTAACCTAACCTAACCTAACCTAACCTAACCTAACCTAACCTAACCTAACCTAACCTAACCTAACCTAACCTAACCTAACCTAACCTAACCTAACCTAACCTAACCTAACCTAACCTAACCTAACCTAACCTAACCTAACCTAACCTAACCTAACCTAACCTAACCTAACCTAACCTAACCTAACCTAACCTAACCTAACCTAACCTAACCTAACCTAACCTAACCTAACCTAACCTAACCTAACCTAACCTAACCTAACCTAACCTAACCTAACCTAACCTAACCTAACCTAACCTAACCTAACCTAACCTAACCTAACCTAACCTAACCTAACCTAACCTAACCTAACCTAACCTAACCTAACCTAACCTAACCTAACCTAACCTAACCTAACCTAACCTAACCTAACCTAACCTAACCTAACCTAACCTAACCTAACCTAACCTAACCTAACCTAACCTAACCTAACCTAACCTAACCTAACCTAACCTAACCTAACCTAACCTAACCTAACCTAACCTAACCTAACCTAACCTAACCTAACCTAACCTAACCTAACCGAACCGTCGCAGTTGAACCGCGGTCGCGGTAGCATCGAAACGAAATCGCTCCGTAATTAAAAATTCCTAAAAATAGGTTTTTCTTGCGATATCAAAAAACAAAGTATATCATCGTGTGCATCTCAGTGCGGCGAATCTGAAGGTACCAAACTCGAAGTGAGAAAGTGTGAAAAAGTGGCTAATTTTGCTTAAAAACTGTAAAAACACAAAAAATTTGAAACAAAAGTGAGTGCGGCGTCGAAATAAGATCTGCAACATACAAGTTTTTACATATATCTAAATACAGCTCGTCAAGCCGCATCTTTTAAGCCATATCTCAGAGTTTTGGCGCCACAAATAAAGAAGATATAAAGAAAACAAAAAATAACCACGTGGCACGAGGTACCAGATCCCGGTGGACTCTGGACAAACCAAATAGTTCATCAGAAGCGCCGCAGAAAGCTGATTTAAATGACATAAAAACATATCCAACATCTCTTCAGGGAAGAAAATAACAAGGGAAAAACCAAAAATCAAGAAATAAAAAGACTTTGACACCAAATAACAAGAAAAGAAGATCGAAGACCCCATCAAAAAAGCACACCATCAGACGCGCCGCAAGAAGCTCTACAAAAAGGTACCAATCCCAGATTTTTCCTCTTAAAACCGAGGCTCCTGGAAAAATTTTTCTCCTGACCACGTGCCACGTGGTCGGAGATCCCGTCGGTATTTTGCGCCGCGGACGGTCTCGCGAGATAGATCTCGACGAGCCCGTCATTTTGACATATCGCACAAGTAAATTCGACCAATACCGGCGGTACTAGGAGTCCGGGAAGAAAAAGGGGGAAAAGTGCGGGATAACTCAGGAACGGTGCATTTTAGCGCGTTTTTGACGTCGGATCCAGTATACTATATAGTATACTGGACCTTGACCGCCCGGTCGAACCCTACCGGGAACAGTTTTAAAAATTTTTCAAAATTATTTTGTAAATTATTGAAATAAAAATAATAAGTAAATTAGAGTAACATCAATTTCGGCTATAACGGTGCACGCTAAATTAAAAACAACATCATTTTCGGCTTAGTCACATAAGAAAAGGGTTATAGGGACGTGTCGCGTGCACCATACCTTGGACCACCCCCCTCGCCCTATTACCTCACCCCCTGGGGGGCTGAAAAATTTCAACCCCAAGGAACATACACGTGTGACAGCTCTATCGACTCCCCGTGAGAAGGGGAGTTGATTGAGAACTGTTGCACACACCTCACGCACACACACACAAAGATAACACACACAAACACACAAAGACACGGTCTCACACACAAACACACAAGTGTGACGGCTCAATCAACTCCTCATAACACGAGGAGCAGGTTGCCGCCGCCCACTTTGTCATTCGCATACACACACACGCACACACACAAACACACATACAAAAATACCTTCAAAAATACAAGTGTATCACCTCATTCGGCTCCGCTGATTGCAGCAGATCCCCCGAAGAGGTGCACACGTGCAAAGGCACACACACACACTCACACACACACATAAAAGGCGAAGGATAGGAGGCCCACTCGCGCGCTATACATCTTAAAATTGACGCACCGCTCCTGAAGGGTACAAAGGCTGTGACATTAGATTTAAGTGACAGGGGTTCTTCCTATTGGAAAACCCTTATTAGTATATAAGTTATTGACACGGCTACTACCCTTTTGGGAGTAGACCTTAGGTTAAGTCTTATTGACTATTAAAGTATTTTGACGCAGCTACTACCCTATTGGGAGTAGACTCTAGCATAAGTTTTAAAAGTTTTATTATTATATAAAAATTGTGACAATTGACACGGCTATCACCCTATTGGGGATAGACCCTAGATTAGTAATTATTTATATTATACATTATTGAGTCAAGCTATTATACGTAGCTTAGAGATATTATAACAAATTGACGACATACTGCCTACTTAAACTTAGGATAAACAAATAATTGACTGTAAGATGTTCGGTATTCGAACACCAACAAAGATGCCTACCTCCGTAGCAAGTGAGACTGACATCGAGATAGACGTTCCTCCTGCACAGCCAAAATCCCAAACTTCAATTCCTGGAGTAAGAAGGAGCATCGGGGAACTAGAGGCAGCCATTGCACAAGGATCGGAAGCTGCAAAAAAGAACAAAACATATAAAAATAAAATTACAGAAGCTGCAGCGGTCCAACAGAGCGCTCTCCTTCAGCTAGACTCTGCACGTAATTTAAAGGGAGAAATTAAGACAGCCGTTATCACATCAATAAAAAGGCTATATGAAATGGTAAAGGAAATGGAGATACAAACAAAAGGGGGGAAAAAACAGGAAAGTGGACAAAATGACGAAGGAAAAATATTGACTGGAGAAAATAAGACCATGATGGAATTAAGGAAACAAATAGAGAGATTAGAAAAGGAAAATAGAAAACTGGAAGATTTTAGGAAAAATATACAAAAGGAAATTGAGGAAAACGGAGATAGGATACTAAAAGAAATAAAAGAGGGATTTGAAAAACAAGTAATCAGGGAAGAGGAAAGGGAGAGACAAATGGAACAAAAACTTATGACATATGCAGAGGCAGCAAAAGGAAAGCAAAGCCAAAATATAGGTGAAAACACTAAAAACCCGACCCCCAGAAGTATGACGCTACACTCGATCGTGGTAGAGCCTAAGACAAAAGAAGACACAGCAGATACCACGATACAACACATAAGAACTGCGCTTAAGGCAAAAGAGGGCGGATTTCAGGTGGAAAATATAAGGAAAGTAAAGGACGGTAAAGTAGTGGTGGGGTGCAGAACGGAACAAGACAGAAAAAGGCTAAAGGAAAGGCTCGAAACAGACGAAAATCATCTTGTTGTTAAGGAGGTCGCCAACAAAAATCCTCTCGTAAGGCTCAGAAACCTCCTAAGTTATAACAAGATAGAGGACATAATACAAGCTTTAAAAAACCAGAACAAAAATATAACTACGCATCTAGGAGAAAACGACTGGCATATCGAGGAGAGATATAGGAGAAAAGCTAGAAACCCGCATGAAAGCCACGTGATCTTACGGGTGACTCCAAAGATGTGGCAAACTCTGACCACAGCAGCTAGGATCCACATAGACCTGCAAAGGGTGTGGGTGGAGGATTGGTCCCCTCTTGTGCAGTGTTCCAAGTGTCTCGCATATGGCCACACGCGGAACCACTGCCGAGAGGGAAGGCTGACCTGCTCCCAATGCAATGGTGAGCATCTGAGAGCGGACTGCCCAAATAAACACAAGACGCCAGAATGCATCAATTGCAAAAAAGCCGAACTGGACAGTGTGGACCACAACGCTTTTAGTGCGGAATGCCCGGTGCGTGGAAAGTGGGACTCGATAGCTAGAAGAGCAGTAGCCTACTGCTAAGGGCCCCCTGGACAACATTAGAGTAATACAAGCAAATCTACAGAGATCTGCACTCGCAACCGAGGAACTAATCATTGAAGCCAAAAAGCGCCGTATTTCCATAGCGTTGGTTCAAGAACCCTACGTCGGATCGACGAGAATAATGAAGGATTATACGGGTACTAGAGTATACCAATATGTTGATACAGGCAACCATGCAAAAGCGGCCATTGTGGTACTGGATAGTAATATCAGTGTGACACAATATCCAAACCTCTCCAGCTCGAATATCGTTGCCGTATCCATAGACACACCAAATGGAAAACTCAACCTGATATCCGTATATTTCGAGCCGCATCCGAACCCACTAAATCCATACCTCCACAAACTAGAAAAAACCATCGAGGAACTGGGACGGAGGACAATAGTTGGAGGCGATGTAAATGCTAGAAACGTTTGGTGGGGAGATAGGACAACCAACGAAAGAGGAGAAGACGTAGAAGCAACTTTTCATAGCGCCGGCCTCGAAATCTTAAACCAGGGTGGGACGCCAACTTTTAACACCACCAGAGGAAACACAATATATTCTAGTTGCATCGACGTCACGGCGGCCACACCTGATCTCCTCGGACTCATTGTGGACTGGAGGGTGGATCAGAATGTGACCAGTTCGGACCATAATGCCATCCTATTCGAAATTACCACGCGAATCAAAAGGGACGAACGGTACGTGGGATCAACTAGAATATACAACGTTCGGAAAGCTAACTGGACCCACTTTCGTGAGAAGGTTGGACAGTTGCTCTCCGAACAAAAACTCACAACACAGTACATCAACACTCTAGACTCCACAACACTCTTAGAAAACACCATAGTTAAATACACACAGATAATTACAGACACTTGTGACATGCATATTCCGAAAATTAATAAACAGAGAAAACACACCGTCCCTCCCTGGTGGACAGAAGAACTAGCGCGAATTAAAAAACGAGTCCTAGATATGAGGAGGAAAATCCGGTGTTGTTCCACTATTCGCCGACCTAAATTAGTAGAACAATTTAATGCGGCGAAACAGGAATACCTGGAAGCGGTCAACACAAGCAAGCTGGAAAGTTGGAAGAGCTTCTGTGGAAAACAAAGCGGGGAAAGCCTGTGGGACGGCATCTATAGAGTCATTAGAAGAACGGATGGGAAACAAACTGTAGAACAACTGGTAAAAGATAACGAGACCCTCACTTACCGGGATTCGGCGCTCTATCTGGCGGAGACCTTCTTCCCAGACGACACGGACGCCCAGGAGACTCCTTGGCACACAGAAATACGAAGAAACGCTGAAAAGATAAAAGTAACGGATCATAATTATACCCATGACCCACCTTTTACAATTAAGGAACTCGTGGAGTGTGCAAGGAGCTTCAACCCAAAAAAGGCCCCTGGGGGGGATGGTCTCACCTCGGATATATGCGTCGAGGCGATACTCGTAAACCCAGAAGTTTTCTTGGCATTGACAAACAGGTGCCTCAAACTTGGCTACTTCCCCAGAATTTGGAAACAGGCTACAGTGGTTATCCTAAGAAAACCGGGAAAAGAAAATTATACGCACCCAAAATCATACCGCCCAATTGGACTCTTACCGGTCCTAGGCAAAATAATGGAAAAAATGTTAGTAAAAAGATTAAATTGGCACCTGGTTCCCCGATTCTCCCGAAATCAATACGGGTTCATGCCACAGCGTGGGACCGAGGACGCCCTCTATGCCCTGATCGAAAAAATTAAGACAGGATTAAAAAACAAAAAAGTCATAACGTTAATATCATTAGACATAGAGGGCGCCTTCGATAACGCTTGGTGGCCAGCAATTAACGCAAGATTGATCGAAGAAGAATGCCCTGCAGACCTAGCACGCTTAATGAACCACTACCTCAGCGACAGGGGGGTCCGCGTCGTCTACGGAGGAGCTGTAGCAACCAAATCCACGAACAAAGGCTGCGTGCAGGGATCCATCAGTGGACCTACGTTGTGGAATCTGCTGCTGGACCCCTTGCTGAAAACACTAGAAGAAGCCGGAGTGTACGCGCAGGCCTTCGCGGACGACGTGGTCCTACTGTTTGAGTCAAATACGGCGCTAGAAACCGAATTAGCTGCAAATGATGCACTAGCGAGAGTCTGGGAGTGGGGGCATAAGAACAAATTGAGATTTGCTCCCGCGAAAACCAAAGCGATGCTTATAACTAGAAAATTAATATACGACACGCCAAGACTCAGTATGGGAGGCACGCAGATAGAAATGTCTGATAGTGTGAAAATCTTGGGACTAATCATAGACCATAACATCACTTTCAGCGAACATGTTAGCGCAGCTTGTAATAAAGCAATAGGATTGTATAAGCAGGTGTCGAAGACGGCTAGGGTGAGCTGGGGACTCAGCCCTGCAATCATCAAAACAATTTATACAGCCGTTGTCGAGCCTATAGTCTTATACGCAGCCAGTGCATGGGCCGATGCCGCGGAAAAGGCCTATATTATAAAGAGACTCGACACGGTGCAAAGAAGTTTTGCAATAAAAATATGCAGGGCATATAGAACAGCTCCACTCAGCTCCCTCAGGGTGCTGGCGGGCCTGCTCCCCCTTGATCTGAGAGCACAAGAGAACAAGACATTATACCAGATCAAAAGGGGGTTCATAGCCTGCGAGCACTTGGGGGGAGCTGAGGTGGAAATGAAAACCCCATTTCATAAAAGTCCCCATCCGGCAAGCAGGGCGTTGAAGTACGTCATCTTAACAAATGATGAACCCACATGTAATAACGAAACTGTACATATATTTACAGATGGGAGCAAAACGCAGGAGGGAGTGGGAGCGGCGATTTCTCTATGGAAGGGTGATAGAGAAATAAGGAGCCAAAAGCTGCCCCTGGCACACTACTGCACCGTGTACCAGGCAGAGCTGGTGGCGCTACAAAGAGCGGCGCAGGTAGCGGTGCAGCGGAAGGAGACCGAGGTCAACGTATATAGTGATTCTAGATCGGCACTCGATGCACTCGCGGGGGGACGCTCTTTCGATCCCCTAGTCACCGAAATCCGCGAGCTCCTTACCCAACAATCAAAGAATATTAACCTATTCTGGGTTAAGGCGCACGCGGGGAGAAGGGGGAACGAAAGAGCGGACCAGCTGGCTAAAGAGGCCACCAATACAAAGCGGAGACCGGTCTACGACCGCTGCCCGCTATCATACATTAAAAGATCTATACGCGCAGGCACGGTGCAGGGGTGGGTCAGGAGGCACTCCAAAGAGAGAACCGGGGCAGTGACTAGGATGTTCTTGCCGGATCCAGAGGCTGCCTACAGGATTGCAAAGTCCGGACAGTTCAACGCTTCCATGGTCCAGATACTAACGGGGCACGGGCCCTTCGCGGAGTACCTCCACCGTTTCAAAATAAAGCAAAGTCCCGCATGTGAATGCGATGAAAACGCGATACAAACGGTGGAGCACCTTCTAGTGGAATGCCCGATTTTCTCTAGGCAAAGGTACGACCTGGAGCAGGCCGCGGGAAAACGGGTGGTGCGCAACACACTGCCCGATGTCCTGGCGGGGCATAGGCTGGAGTTGGAGGGCTTCTGCAGGCAGGTTCTGGATCGGACAAGAAAATACAACGGCGCCCAAATCACTTTCAAGCAATGATATCTCCTGTAATAAAATAAAAAACATTAATATTAATTGGAAATAAAGATAATAATGTAATATAGTACCCGTATGGAAAATAAAAATGTAAATAATTAAGTTTGAAATGTATAAGGAAAATAAATATAGTAAATAAATAAAGAAAAATGTATAGTTTAAAAATTAATATGTAATAAAAATCTATATATATATCATGTAAATAAATGTACTACTGATGTTAATAAATAAAGAAAACAAAGTCCTTGATAGGCAAATGTCAAGGGAGGGTTAGCAGCTCCACGGCCCCGGGGCGTGAGTCGCCGGGGAGGTAGGCCAAGTAGGCAGGGGTAAAAAAAAAAAAAAAAAAAAAAAACCTAACCTAACCTAACCTAACCTAACCTAACCTAACCTAACCTAACCTAACCTAACCTAACCTAACCTAACCTAACCTAACCTAACCTAACCTAACCTAACCTAACCTAACCTAACCTAACCTAACCTAACCTAACCTAACCTAACCTAACCTAACCTAACCTAACCTAACCTAACCTAACCTAACCTAACCTAACCTAACCTAACCTAACCTAACCTAACCTAACCTAACCTAACCTAACCTAACCTAACCTAACCTAACCTAACCTAACCTAACCTAACCTAACCTAACCTAACCTAACCTAACCTAACCTAACCTAACCTAACCTAACCTAACCTAACCTAACCTAACCTAACCGAGTCCGCGTCCAAACGCCATTAAAATCGGTCGACTCCACGTCGCTCCGCGCCACTTCAAAGTTTTAAAAAATAATTAAAAATAGTTCCGGTAGTGTTCCAATAGTGATTTACATATCAAAAGACGCGGAAAAATCCGCTCTTTCGTGCAGTGCTAGTTTCATTTTCAAAAATTTTCATTTACTATTTTTCTTAGACTAAAAACTTTAAAAATTTCAGTTTTTGTGCAATTAAAAATACTTAAAGTGCAGTGAAAAATCCAAAGTGTTATCGTAGTGATAGAACACAGTGCTGCGCACCTTTCGACTATATTTTGGTCGATAAGGACTTATATTTGTGGATTTTGTGGACTAAAGACTGGTAAAAACTCAATAACTTTTAAACTAAATCTATAAGCACCCTTTTTTATCACCTTAATCGATAGATCTCGTTAAGGCGCATCGATTGACACCCATATCGACACCATCCAACTCAAATTGGATTTTTCAGCGGCTGAAAACCAGTTTTTCAGTCGCCAAATCACGGCGCTTCAGTTTACAAAAACAAAATTTATACAGGATTGTGCGCAAAACCAAGGCCTATCGAATGACATATCGGAACTGAAAATCCGATAATTTTCAGGCACTGAAAAAACCCAAAAACCGGTTTTTGCGTTAAAACCCCCAGATGGTAACGCAACATCTACAAACCATTATCACCATAAGAACCGGCTTCTCCTGGCGCATCTTTGGGCATAAAGTTTTTGAATTTCTGATAAGTAGTTCTGGAGTTACAGATTTTTTTCCAATTTTCGCAGTAAATTGTTAATAACTCATACAATATACATATAATTGTACATATTTTTACATATAAAGATAGAACTCGTTAAGACGCATCGTTCTATACCAATATTGTGGGGATAAAATGAACACACGATTTTACAGAGGCTGAAAACTGGCTTTTTACAGTTTTTCAGTCGCCGATTCACGGCCCTTCTACTTACAACAACAATTACTATTCTAAATTACGCACAAGACAGCTGGCTATCGATTGACATATCGTTTTTAAAAATCGGAATTCAAATATCCCCTAAAAACACCAGAAAACTGGTTTTTGCGTCTGAACGCCTACCAAACAGTACGATACCACCTCAGCACCATCGCCATTAGCTGCATCTTCAATCTGCGCACCCCTGGACATCAATACCATCAATTTCCGTCGTGTAGTTTGGAAGATAGGACCATCGGAAGATTTCTGCACAGGGTTTCCACAGGATCCCTGCGCAACAAAAATCCATTCTATACGGAGTATTATACATCGAACTCCCCTCTATCGGATAAGCTACCACGACTCCGCCAGCATCCATCATCAGCTCCACCAGGAGCCAAGATTCCTGGTGATCATCAGGAACTGCTTCTTCACCACCACCATCTTGTAGTCCTGCTCGCGGGCTACAAGAAGAACCCAAACTCCGGTGCCTACGGTCCAGCGGAACAGGAGATATCCTGTTCGGAAGCACCAGGTAAGGCGGATTACCAGCCTCATCTCCAACACCACACGTAAGTACACATAAACACACCGAGCTTGGGCTTGTTTAAACCGCCTTTTTAAGGCGAACACAACTACACGCATACAGCCGTTCGCAAACTTACCTTTCACCCCCTAATTTGAATTTTCACCCCCCCTCCCCCTAAAATTTTTACCCCCCCTCCCCACCCCCCCGTGTCATATATCGTTTGATTCGTCTTTTAAAGGCGATTCTAACGCTGTAATCAGATTTCATTTTTGACCCCCCCTCCACTTTTTACGAAAAAATGATTACCCGTTCCCCACCAAAATCGTCAAAACCAAGCACCCCGACCCCTTCGCCTGGGACTGCCTCCAACACTGCTGCTAGACGGACTCTAGCCGAAGTCCTGAGCCCTGCTTTCAGCCGCAGCGTTCAACTAACTGAGCCAACACACACACTCATGGCGAGAGAGTACAGGCGAAAGGGTTTGGACGCCATCGCTGCCTCCAGAAACCTAAAGACGGAACTGAAGGTAGCAATCACAGAGGCGATCGACGGACTCTTCGGAGTCATAGCTCACTTTGGTTCTCCCTCCCCCTCCCCCTCCCCCCTCTAAGCCTCCCGCAGTTGCAACGGATGAAACAACAAGGAAATCCAACCCTGACACCAACACTACACTATTAATTGAGAAAATAGATCAGCACACAAAGCTCCTCGAGGAGTCCAATAAGGCCATCAGCGCGCTCAATAAACAATTGAAATCCACACCCAAACCCACCAACACCGAATACACGAATAACACTACTGACAAGATCAAAACCAAAACATACGCCACGGCCGCCGCGGCCCCTAAAGCACCCGCCGGCCCGTCAATTATTGTTTCCGGCGAGGGGTTTGAAACAACAGAAAAACTCATCACACAAATTTGCAAAACAGTAAACTTCCGCCAGGGTGGATACGCACCACTTAAGGTCACTCCACTCTCAAACAATAAACTCAAAATGGTCTTCGAATCCGAAGACCATAAAAAGCACACAGTCACACAACTCAACAACACTAACACAATTAAGGCCCAAGATGAGAAGAGGATTAGTCCAATGATCATCTTGAAGGGCATATCCAAGAACATACCGGAGTTTGACCTCATTCACACTATTAGGGATCAGAACCCAACACTTACCAACCATACATTCTCAATTAAATTCTTGGCCAACAACCGTAACACCTCACTGTATAACACGGTCCTCACAACTACACCCTCTGCCTGGAAAGCTTTTGCTGACCTCGGCAGAGTTAACATCGGCATGCAGCGGGTGCACTGTGCGAACTTCTCACCATTCAGGCAGTGTCAGAACTGCCTGAATTTCGGACACACTAAAAACCGGTGCCCCGCTAAATCACCCACATGCGCCAAGTGCTCAGCCCAACATCTTACCGCTGAGTGCAAGGAGCACACATTCACATGCACAAACTGCCACCAACACAACATAACCCACAAAACAACCACCGACACCCAACACCGCGCCGATTCAGAACGCTGCCCCAAACTCAGAGCTATGCGCGCTCGCGTTGAATCAAAAGTCGACTACGCTTAAACACGCACATTCTTCAGCAAAAATCATAGCAAACAAAACACACAACACAACACACAACCTACATTCAAATCTAATATACCTAAAACCTACACCGATGTCGACTATGACCACAGCGCACGGCAACAGTCTTGGGCAGCCTTCGCAATACCAACATCACACAAAACACTTATGTCATCAAAGATACACTGTACAATACACACCTTCACAAGGACCGGTTGCACTCTATCACTTATCACTTTTCGCTGACCACTCTACATCCTGTTCAACACCTTCCCATCCTACGGCTGTTACACACACACTTAACATTACACCTAGCTGCTATCCGTCTTACTTTGGTTCCACCCACACCTCCAATTACTTTATTAGCTTCTACTTTTTGTATTTTCACTTTTATTGTTTAAAAAGTTCCAACTCACTGTGTTTTAAAACGCTACTTTCAATTTTATGGTAACGTTTACTTTTACTTTTACTTTTTCTTAGCAACATGTTCCAACTTAGTCACCTTATTCTAAAATACTACTTTTAATTTTATTGTCACTTTTACTTTTGCTTATTAAATACGTTAAATTTGTCACATTGTTAATCCGAACTGCTTTGTATAGCGCAAGCAGTTATAATTGCCATTTTTCTCTTATTTTAACTGAATTTTTTAAATTCTTTAGTTATTATTCTTTCTGATAATTTCACACCACCATGGTACTACAAAATTTCTCCTTTTTATTTTTTTCAAATCACGGTAATGGCGCAGGTGGTTGAGGGGAGGGAATTGTATCCAATAGCATGACTGATCCTCAACCATCCCGCCGCGCCTAAACCTTTAGACAAAATGTTTAAATCATCAAATACCTCTATAGGATATTTTCTGTACATTACAGCACTCACAACGCGCGGGTTACTACAGGTGGTTGAGAGGAGGAATTTGTATCAAATAGCATGCCGATCCTCAACCACCTTACCCGCGCCCACCACCATTAGCATGTGCTACTGTGTTTTACTATTTATTGTACCATTTCTTTATGTTAAATTTAATTACTTTAATTGATATGCTTGTTTTAAATTATATTCTACTCACATTGTTCTACAATACTTTTCTGTATACATTACGTTTACATAGAATAACACCCTTTTCTGGTAAAAATCACGGTTATGGCGCAGGTGGTTGAGGGGAAGGAATTGTATCCAATAGCATGACTGATCCTCAACCACCTCACCGCGTCTAAAACCATTTATTACGTGTTTAAATTATTGAACTCTTAAGTTAATCATTGTTTATATCAACACATTCATGTTTTGTATTTTTCTACACCAATTATTTTTTACATGTAAATACTTTAACTTTATACTTTTATTTAATTTAAGAAGTTTTTTGTACACAAAGTATTGAAAGCGCGCGGGTAATCACAGGTGGTTGAGAGGAGGAATTTGTATCAAATAGCATGCCGATCCTCAACCACCTTACCCGCGCCTACCAACATTAGTTTTATATTCCTTTACTTTATTCTATCTTTAAATCTTTTAATTGTAAATTGTTTCTTTTAATTGTAAATTTTTCCTACTGTACTCTTTTATAATATGTTCATACTACACTAAATTAAGACTTATAAATATTATCGTTACGACGTGGACTCTATGCAGGTGGCTCAGTGAAGGTTGATCGTATCCGATAGCGAAGCCGACACTGAGCCACCTCACCTACACATATTGTTTAATTTTATTGAAATAAATAAAACCCACTGAAAAAATTATTAACCTAGCTTAGCTTCCTCGGCCCCGGGGCGTGAGTCGCCGGGGAGGTAGGCCCACTAGAAATTAGCAAAAACCTAACCTAACCTAACCTAACCTAACCTAACCTAACCTAACCTAACCTAACCTAACCTAACCTAACCTAACCTAACCTAACCTAACCTAACCTAACCTAACCTAACCTAACCTAACCTAACCTAACCTAACCTAACCTAACCTAACCTAACCTAACCTAACCTAACCTAACCTAACCTAACCTAACCTAACCTAACCTAACCTAACCTAACCTAACCTAACCTAACCTAACCTAACCTAACCTAACCTAACCTAACCTAACCTAACCTAACCTAACCTAACCTAACCTAACCTAACCTAACCTAACCTAACCTAACCTAACCTAACCTAACCTAACCTAACCTAACCTAACCTAACCTAACCTAACCTAACCTAACCTAACCTAACCTAACCTAACCTAACCTAACCTAACCTAACCTAACCTAACCTAACCTAACCTAACCTAACCTAACCTAACCTAACCTAACCTAACCTAACCTAACCTAACCTAACCTAACCTAACCTAACCTAACCTAACCTAACCTAACCTAACCTAACCTAACCTAACCTAACCTAACCTAACCTAACCTAACCTAACCTAACCTAACCTAACCTAACCTAACCTAACCTAACCTAACCTAACCTAACCTAACCTAACCTAACCTAACCTAACCTAACCTAACCTAACCTAACCTAACCTAACCTAACCTAACCTAACCTAACTTTTTTTTTTTTTATCCTGGAGGAATCGTTTTACGACCCCGCGCCTGGGCTGTGCAGTGGCGCGGGAGTGTGGGACTCGGCCTAAAGTCGTTCGGCCCCTACCCTAACTAAACCATCCAGGGCCCACACGGAGCCCCATATGACGTATCCGGGATCATATTTAATATACACCGAATACGCCGGGGAAAACGAGGGCCATTAACCCCCCCCATGACAGCGGGGGTTAATGACTCTCTCTCCGTCTCCATGGTCATCCCCCCGCCCGCTCTTGAGTGCGGAAAGGGGACGCCATCGTTCCCCCCCGCAGCCCCACATCTTCTCCACTGGCCCGTCGGTGAGGCTGCTGCCCCCGCGTTGAGCCGCCTGAGCTACGGCCCGTAGCTCGGCGCGTGCCACCTCGTAACACCGGCAACCGCCGAGTGCCGCCAGCCCTCTGTTGCCTCGTCCGTCCTGAAAAAGATTCAACTCCCCCTCTACGCCGCCGCCCGCCTGGACCAGTATTAGAACCTCTGGTCCTGCGGGCGGCAACTCGGGAGCTACCAGACTCTCTTTCTCGCCTCCTTTCGGCTTCCTCCTTCTGCGACATTACTTTTTCGCAGAAGAGGGAAGCCGCCCTCCAGGCCTCTTCGCCGTCGAGCATGCCCTTTATCATGCTCGACAGCGAGAGGTCAGAACCCAACACCATCCTGAGGTCGTGGCGGGGTCTTTCCCAAGCCACGCACCTCAGGAGGGTGTGCTCCGCGTCGTCCTCCTCGGCGTCATCGTCACAGTGATGACACCGAGGAGTCCGCTCTTTCCGAACCACCTTGTGCAGGTACCGCCCGAAGCATCCGTGTCCGGACAGCACCTGCGCAAGTCTAAATGACATAGCACCATGACGCCGCTTCCTCCAGTCCTTAAGGACCGGAAGAACGGCGCCGATGGTACTCGTCCCCGCAGTGGCATTCTGCAGGAACTCCATCCACTGCTCTTCAAGAATGGAGTCAGCCTCACGTCTGATCTGCGCTTGAGACTGACTCCATTCCACGGTGCCCATCTCCACCTTCATCCTATAGAGGGCACCGCTCATCCGGGCCTCGAGGCCCCACGGCAAAGTGCCCGCCAACACGCAGGCCGCATCGCACGACACCGTTCTGTAGCATCTGGCTATTCGATTGGCGATCGTACGCTGCGCCCCGCGAAGGCACCTCTGGTTGGACCTCTTGTCCAGGGTGTCCTCCCAAATCGGAGCACCGTAGAGAGCTATGCTCCGGAGGACTCCACTGTAGAGCCTCCTCACACTCTGTGAGGGGCCCCCGATGTTAGGCAGCAGTCGCGCGAGTGCTCCTGCTGCCCTTACCACCTTGCCCTCTAGGGCTTTGAAGTGGGGTTCAAACCCCCAGCGGCCATCCAGTATGAGACCTAGGTACTTCATACTGGTAGCCACCGGGATCCGCACTCCCGCCACTTCAATGGCCGCCCCCGGCGGTGGACCTTTTCTTGGACCATGGAACAGGATGGCGTCGGTTTTTTCCAACGCCACCCTTAGTCCCAATCGCCCAATCCGGTCCACCACCATCGAGGTCCCCTCCGAAGCCAGTGCGGCCACCTCCGCAAATCTGGACCCATGGACCACGACCAGGGTGTCGTCTGCGTAGCAGAAGACGCGCATCTTTGGCAAGAGCGCGCCTCGCAACACCCAGTCGTAGCCCATGTTCCACAGCAGAGGCCCCAACACCGAGCCCTGGGGAACCCCACTCTCCACAGGGCAGCGTCTCAAATGGCCATCGGCCGAGATGTACGCCACCCTTCGTCCCACCAGGTAGTCCCTCACGATTTGGCGCAAATACAAAGGCACCCCGAAAAATTCGAGGGCCCTCGCAATCACGCCGAACGGGAGGCTGTTGAAGGCGTTGGCTATGTCCAACGACACTGCCAACGCCCTCTCACCCCCAGCCACCACCCCCTGGGTGAAAGCCTTCACCTCCGAGAGAGCCTCGAGAGTGGAGCGGCCCCTCCTGAAACCAAATTGGCATTCGGCCAAGTCGGGCCCTCCAGCCCCCAGGTGCATCCTAAGTCGCTCCGCAATGACCCACTCCAGCAGCTTACCGACCTCATCCAAAAGAACGAGTGGTCGGTAAGCCGAGGGCGAGTCAGCGGGCCGCCCTTCCTTCTTAAGGAGACATAGTCGGCCCTCTTTCCATACGTCGGGGAACCGTCCAGCAGCTAAGCAACTGCTGAACAGAGCCCCGACCTCCTTTTCCATGTGAGGGAAGGCCACCGCCCATATACGTCCATGGATGCCGTCAGGGCCGGGCGCCTTCCTGCGCGTCCTTAATCGGTCCAGACAACAGCCCAGCTCCGCCTCGGTTACCCTCACCTCTTCCAGGGTTTCCGCTGCAGTGCCATCGACTGCTGTCGTCACCATACCGGGAGGCTCATATCCAGGCGTGGCTCGAGGGAAGAGTTCGGAAACAATTCCCTCAGCCACGCTCGGCTCCAAAATCTCCAGGATTGGAGCCCCACATCCCTGGAGTTTCCTGCGGGCAGCCTGATACGGACGTCCCCAGGGGTCTCGCTCCAGGTCTTCGCGGAGTTCATCGAAGGCCCTGTCCTTAGACTGCCTAATGGCAGCCTTGAGGGCCTTCTTTTCCTCCGCGTACACCTTTCGAAGGCTCTCGGTGACCTCGACTGGGTCACCGCGCCTTCGTCTGCTCCGGAGGTATGCTCTCCGGGCTCTCATGGAAGCCACGCGCAGGTCGGCTATCTCCTGGGTCCACCAGTAAACAGCCTTCCTACGCGTGGGTTTCCTCCACCTCGGCATGGCCGCATCTGCAATGGCGCCCATGGCCAGCCTCATTTCCTGGGCCGCAGCATCAACGTCCACCGGAGGAGGCGTCTCGTCTGGTTTCAACCAAGACCTTACGATAGCCGCCTCCTCAGCAGCCTCCCTGTCGAGGCGGGTAATAACCCACCTCGGGAAGGCTGGACTCCGCCCAAGCCCAGACGGCGGAGTGGGGGCAGTTTTGCGGATCCCAAGTCGGACGTAACGATGGTCCGACAAGGTCTCCACACCTACCACCACCCGCCAATCAGTGACCCTGGAAGCCACCGCAGGCGAGGCGAAGGCGAGATCAACCACGGACTCCCCCTGAGGCCGGACACAGGTGGGCACGCTGCCCCTATTCAGGAGTACAAGCCCGAGCTCGGCCACCCACTCCTCGAGAAGTGGGGTCCTGACGCCGGTCACGGAGTCACCCCAACCACGCGAACGGCAGTTGAGGTCCCCCATGATAAGGATCGGCCTGGATCCAACTCTGCGCACAACCAGAAGCAGGCGGTCAAGGAACTCCTCGAACTCGCTCAGCCTCCGATTGGGCGAAAAGTAAACCCCGACCAGCGTGAGGGCACCCCACTCCGCCACCACGAAACCAGGTCCACTCTCCCGCTTAGTAAGAAGCGGGCCTCCCGTTCTGGTGACAACCGCGACTAAACCCTCAGGATCGGCCGCCCAATTGTCACTGGCAGGGGGACGGTAGGGCTCTGCCACTACCGCTGCGTCTACACCCCACTCCGCCATCGACTGCAGGAGCAGGTCCTGAGCCGCAGCGGAGTGATTCAGGTTCCCCTGAAGAAGCTCGAATACAGTCGTGTTATCCATTAAACAGACATGTATTCGAGCTCATCAGAGACAGCCCCACCCTCAGACGTCGAGGGTGCCGTGGGCTCAGTCACGTCCGTGGACATAGTGAGGGGGACTGCCGGTGCAACCTTCTTCACCTTTACCAAAGGTGGGTTGCACGCTCTGCCCCCCATACAATGGCCCACATTCTTCACGCCCGCATCCCTGCACACAGCGCAGTGTGGTACAGACGTGCAGGCGGAAGCGACGTGACCAGATTCGCCACAACGGCGGCACAGGCCGCTACGGTCTTTGGCGGTGCACGCTTCTCTGCCGTGCCCTGTGCCAAAGCACCGGTAGCAGCGCAGGGGGCGCTTCTCCAGTAAGGTCACCCTTGCCCCACTAAATCCTATTCGGATAACGCCCCCGGCATCCCTTATCGCCTGCGCGACCGTGACTGGGCACGTCACCACCGTCGCACGACTTGCGTCTACCCCCGTGATGCGCCCCACACGGATCTGATCCCGAGGGCACTTAGTAAAGGCCATCAGCGTTGCGGCCACCTCCTCCTCTGTCACGCTGTCTTCGAGTCTTGAGACCCGAAGCTCAACGGACTTAACGGGGCGGTTGACTGTTGCGACCCGCCCGAGAACCTCGCGGATTTCCTCTGCAAGCTTGTCCGCCTGCTGGACTCGCTCTGGGCCTCCTATCTCCAGGATGCGGCTACCCACCGCCGTTTTACGGGTGCGGATATCCTGCACCCCTAAGGCACCCAGATCCACTGCCTCTTTGACCCTTGTGAGGGCTGAGGCGTATGTGGTTCCACTTGCCACCGCCTCCCGCTGCAGTGTGATGACCACTGCAGCGGTATTGGGTGACTGCAGGTTTGGTTTACCTGATGCAGCCTTGTTGTTCATTCTCCTGCCCCCCTTTGCCTTTGTGGCCTCTGATGAGGAAGGACCTGGAGCTACTGGCGCCGAACTCTGTCCCCCCCCTTGCTGGTGTCGATGTTGAGGCCCCAGGACGCCTCGAAACAGAGTGCAGCTCAGAAGGGCGCGAACCCTGCCTCCGAGCCGTTGACCCAGCACCGTCTCCAGAGACCGGCAGCACCTGTTTTCCGGCACCTCTCTTCTTCTTCTTTGAAGTTACTGTTGCCCATGTTTCTTTTTCCACACTGGTGCTGGCTGGCTGCACAGTAGGTGCAGGTGCCTTAGCAGCATCAGTCACAACCAGTCGAGAAGGCTCCGCCCTCGCTGGGGTGCCTCTCGCTCCTGAGGCCGCCAAGGGTGGCCTCATAACAGGCGCCGGTGGAAGTCTCTCTGAGATCGTTTCGAATCTTGCATCCACTAGAGTGCCGACCGATCTCATGATGGCCGCCTGGTTCTCCTCCAGCAAATGCTGGAGATCAGCCAGGGTGACCACCTGAGTCGACGGTTTCTCTCTCTCCTCCGGTCGCCTATCTTTCTTCTCCACTGGAGCAGCTGGTGGAACACGCTCCGATATGTCACGCCTGAGGGCCTTCAATGAGGCCCTCAGTTCCTCAATGTGAGCCCTCATCCTCTCATTTTCCCTTCGCAGGGTCTTCATCTCGCGTGAGACCGGTCGTTCCAGCACGTCCAGTACCAGCTCACAGAGTTCCCTCGCGGCGATCTTAAGGTCCCTCTGCAGTGTTCCCTTGAGGTTGCCACTTTTTGTCGCAATCTCGGTAATTCGGCTTGTGTGCCGCTCCGCACGTTTCTTGAGCTCTGCAGAGCTCAAGAAAACGATATCTTCCGAATCCGGATTCGGGTTCACTTCGGATTCGGATTCGGATTCGCCTTCACCTTCCATTGGCAAGACAACCTGGCTGCCTGAGGCTACTGACTCCTCGCATCCTGATGCCTCTGAAGGCCCATCAGTAGATGGGACCTCCGCTCCGTTGCGTCGAGCTCCCGCCCTGAGCTGGCGCAGAAGGGACTGTTTGAAAGAGCGCCCTTTTTCCTCCTCCACGGCCTTCTTTTTGGAGCGAGTGACCCTCGTCTCCGTAGCCGTCTCCGAACCAGAGCTGCTCCGCACCTGCTTAGATTTTCGTTTCCGGCCCAATCCTAAGCCGACTTCTTCATCAGCAGTTGATGAGTCAGTCAACGGGCTGCAGTCCCTCACACTTTTTCCCTTAATAGGGCTCATTTTTAAAAACTTATAAGTTCCCAACTTCGAGTTAAACATTAATCGGCCGACTAATAATTTAATCGACCGATCAAGGTGAAAAACTATATACTACGAATTAACGAGTATATACACAACATATAAAATAAATAAATTCTAGTCGCGCCCACGCTTACAAAAATTGCGCTAGCGCGAGCAGAACTAAAAATTAAAACTAAATTATAATTAAAACACACAATACAAATAAATATACAAAAGCGCTTAAGTCTAACACCTATTGTCTCTAACGGCTGGCCGGCGGACCCGAGGGCGTGACGTCACAGCTCAGACAACAAAGGAAAAGCAAACTTGCACCTTTTTTCTCTCCGATTCCAACGAACGGGGTGTCGTTGGATTCGTCTCAGCGAGACGTACACAGATATGTGAATATCTTTTCCCCCCGGAGCAGTGGGGGGGAGATAACACAGAAAACTAAGTTTTTAGAAGAAAATTTCTAGCACCCTCATTTCTGAAGGGATTTTAAAATTTTTAAAACTCACGTATACAGGACGTCAATGCGCATCTTATGACACCAAAAAAGTGGGGGGTCGTGGCGACTGATCGCCCAGCGCACGCGCTTGAACAAACACTTTTCTTCACGTCCACTTTTTTCTGAATTTCTCCAAAATTTTCCGTCCGATTTTTTAAATCAGCACATCAATTTCTTCGTCTTTGTAAGACGGACACAATGGTACCCAAATCTTATCGATCCGATAAAAATCGGGGGAGATAGAGTTTAAAAGTTGTTTAAACTTCGGAAAATTCCAAAGCCGCCAATTTCCACACGATTTCCAAACTTTTTTTCAAAAAATACGTACAATTCGTCTCAGCGCATCCAATGACACTAAGAAAGTTGGGTGTCACAGCGACTAATCGTGAGCCACACACTTTGCAAACTACGCGTCCTTTCGCACTAATTTTTCACTGTTTTTTAAAGAAAATTGTGATCCGATTTCCACGAAAATTATACCACTGCAATCCTTGCACAATTTTGCATCAGATGACACCAAAATCACCACGATACGCGAACTTTAACCACGCGCGGCGATTTTTAGAAAGCGGAGCGACGCCCAGAACGATCCGTTTGGTGCAGGCACTCGACGCAGACTAACCTAACCTAACCTAACCTAACCTAACCTAACCTAACCTAACCTAACCTAACCTAACCTAACCTAACCTAACCTAACCTAACCTAACCTAACCTAACCTAACCTAACCTAACCTAACCTAACCTAACCTAACCTAACCTAACCTAACCTAACCTAACCTAACCTAACCTAACCTAACCTAACCTAACCTAACCTAACCTAACCTAACCTAACCTAACCTAACCTAACCTAACCTAACCTAACCTAACCTAACCTAACCTAACCTAACCTAACCTAACCTAACCTAACCTAACCTAACCTAACCTAACCTAACCTAACCTAACCTAACCTAACCTAACCTAACCTAACCTAACCTAACCTAACCTAACCTAACCTAACCTAACCTAACCTAACCTAACCTAACCTAACCTAACCTAACCTAACCTAACCTAACCTAACCTAACCTAACCTAACCTAACCTAACCTAACCTAACCTAACCTAACCTAACCTAACCTAACCTAACCTAACCTAACCTAACCTAACCTAACCTAACCTAACCTAACCTAACCTAACCTAACCTAACCTAACCTAACCCTAACCTAACCTAACCTAACCTAACCTAACCTAACCTAACCTAACCTAACCTAACCTAACCTAACCTAACCTAACCTAACCTACCTAACCTAACCTAACCTAACCTAACCTAACCTAACCTAACCTAACCTAACCTAACCTAACCTAACCTAACCTAACCTAACCTAACCTAACCTAACCTAACCTAACCTAACCTAACCTAACCTAACCTAACCTAACCTAACCTAACCTAACCTAACCTAACCTAACCTAACCTAACCTAACCTAACCTAACCTAACCTAACCTAACCTAACCTAACCTAACCTAACCTAACCTAACCTAACCTAACCTAACCTAACCTAACCTAACCTAACCTAACCTAACCTAACCTAACCTAACCTAACCTAACCTCCTAACCTAACCTAACCTAACCTAACCTAACCTAACCTAACCTAACCTAACCTAACCTAACCTAACCTAACCTAACCTAACCTAACCTAACCTAACCTAACCTAACCTAACCTAACCTAACCTAACCTAACCTAACCTAACCTAACCTAACCTAACCTAACCTAACCTAACCTAACCTAACCTAACCTAACCTAACCTAACCTAACCTAACCTAACCTAACCTAACCTAACCTAACCTAACCTAACCTAACCTAACCTAACCTAACCTAACCTAACCTAACCTAACCTAACCTAACCTAACCTAACCTAACCTAACCTAACCTAACCTAACCTAACCTAACCTAACCTAACCTAACCTAACCTAACCTAACCTAACCTAACCTAACCTAACCTAACCTAACCTAACCTAACCTAACCTAACCTAACCTAACCTAACCTAACCTAACCTAACCTAACCTAACCTAACCTAACCTAACCTAACCTAACCTAACCTAACCTAACCTAACCTAACCTAACCTAACCTAACCTAACCTAACCTAACCTAACCTAACCTAACCTAACCTAACCTAACCTAACCTAACCTAACCTAACCTAACCTAACCTAACCTAACCTAACCTAACCTTTTTTTTTTTTTTTTTTATCCTGGAGGAATCGTTTTACGACCCCGCGCCTGGGCTGTGCAGTGGCGCGGGAGTGTGGGACTCGGCCTAAAGTCGTTCGGCCCCTACCCTAACTAAACCATCCAGGGCCCACACGGAGCCCCATATGACGTATCCGGGATCATATTTAATATACACCGAATACGCCGGGGAAAACGAGGGCCATTAACCCCCTCCATGACAGCGGGGGGTAATGACTCTCTCTCCGTCTCCATGGTCATCCCCCGCCCGCTCTTGAGTGCGGAAAGGGGACGCCATCGTTCCCCCCCCGCAGCCCCACATCTTCTCCACTGGCCCGTCGGTGAGGCTGCTGCCCCCGCGTTGAGCCGCCTGAGCTACGGCCCGTAGCTCGGCGCATGCCACCTCGTAACACCGGCAACCGCCGAGTGCCGCCAGCCCTCTGTTGCCTCGTCCGTCCT
Organism: Pontia daplidice; assembly: GCA_963693355.1. Taxonomy (NCBI): domain Eukaryota; kingdom Metazoa; phylum Arthropoda; class Insecta; order Lepidoptera; family Pieridae; genus Pontia; species Pontia daplidice. The sequence goes on from CAVNZL010000001.1 coordinate 60,477, forward strand.
GAAAAAGATTCAACTCCCCCTCTACGCCGCCGCCCGCCTGGACCAGTATTAGAACCTCTGGTCCTGCGGGCGGCAACTCGGGAGCTACCAGACTCTCTTTCTCGCCTCCTTTCGGCTTCCTCCTTCTGCGACATTACTTTTTCGCAGAAGAGGGAAGCCGCCCTCCAGGCCTCTTCGCCGTCGAGCATGCCCTTTATCATGCTCGACAGCGAGAGGTCAGAACCCAACACCATCCTGAGGTCGTGGCGGGGTCTTTCCCAAGCCACGCACCTCAGGAGGGTGTGCTCCGCGTCGTCCTCCTCGGCGTCATCGTCACAGTGATGACACCGAGGAGTCCGCTCTTTCCGAACCACCTTGTGCAGGTACCGCCCGAAGCATCCGTGTGCGGACAGCACCTGCGCAAGTCTAAATGACATAGCACCATGACGCCGCTTCCTCCAGTCCTTAAGGACCGGAAGAACGGCGCCAATGGTACTCGTCCCCGCAGTGGCATTCTGCAGGAACTCCATCCACTGCTCTTCAAGAATGGAGTCAGCCTCACGTCTGATCTGCGCTTGAGACTGACTCCATTCTTCGGTGCCCATCTCCACCTTCATCCTATAGAGGGCACCGCTCATCCGGGCCTCGAGGCCCCACGGCAAAGTGCCCGCCAACACGCAGGCCGCATCGCACGACACCGTTCTGTAGCATCTGGCTATTCGATTGGCGATCGTACGCTGCGCCCCGCGAAGGCACCTCTGGTTGGACATCTTGTCCAGGGTGTCCTCCCAAATCGGAGCACCGTAGAGAGCTATGCTCCGGAGGACTCCACTGTAGAGCCTCCTCACACTCTGTGAGGGGCCCCCGATGTTAGGCAGCAGTCGCGCGAGTGCTCCTGCTGCCCTTACCACCTTGCCCTCTAGGGCTTTGAAGTGGGGTTCGAACCCCCAGCGGCCATCCAGTATGAGACCTAGGTACTTCATACTGGTAGCCACCGGGATCCGCACTCCCGCCACTTCAATGGCCGCCCCCGGCGGTGGACCTTTTCTTGGACCATGGAACAGGATGGCGTCGGTTTTTTCCAACGCCACCCTTAGTCCCAATCGCCCAATCCGGTCCACCACCATCGAGGTCCCCTCCGAAGCCAGTGCGGCCACCTCCGCAAATCTGGACCCATGGACCACGACCAGGGTGTCGTCTGCGTAGCAGAAGACGCGCATCTTTGGCAAGAGCGCGCCTCGCAACACCCAGTCGTAGCCCATGTTCCACAGCAGAGGCCCCAACACCGAGCCCTGGGGAACCCCACTCTCCACAGGGCAGCGTCTCAAATGGCCATCGGCCGAGATGTACGCCACCCTTCGTCCCACCAGGTAGTCCCTCACGATTCGGCGCAAATACAAAGGCACCCCGAAAAATTCGAGGGCCCTCGCAATCACGCCGAACGGGAGGCTGTTGAAGGCGTTGGCTATGTCCAACGACACTGCCAACGCCCTCTCACCCCCAGCCACCACCCCCTGGGTGAAAGCCTTCACCTCCGAGAGAGCCTCGAGAGTGGAGCGGCCCCTCCTGAAACCAAATTGGCATTCGGCCAAGTCGGGCCCTCCAGCCCCCAGGTGCATCCTAAGTCGCTCCGCAATGACCCACTCCAGCAGCTTACCGACCTCATCCAAAAGAACGAGTGGTCGGTAAGCCGAGGGCGAGTCAGCGGGCCGCCCTTCCTTCTTAAGGAGACATAGTCGGCCCTCTTTCCATACGTCGGGGAACCGTCCAGCAGCTAAGCAACTGCTGAACAGAGCCCCAACCTCCTTTTCCATGTGAGGGAAGGCCACCGCCCATATACGTCCATGGATGCCGTCAGGGCCGGGCGCCTTCCTGCGCGTCCTTAATCGGTCCAGACAACAGCCCAGCTCCGCCTCGGTTACCCTCACCTCTTCCAGGGTTTCCGCTGCAGTGCCATCGACTGCTGTCGTCACCATACCGGGAGGCTCATATCCAGGCGTGGCTCGAGGGAAGAGTTCGGAAACAATTCCCTCAGCCACGCTCGGCTCCAAAATCTCCAGGATTGGAGCCCCACATCCCTGGAGTTTCCTGCGGGCAGCCTGATACGGACGTCCCCAGGGGTCTCGCTCCAGGTCTTCGCGGAGTTCATCGAAGGCCCTGTCCTTAGACTGCCTAATGGCAGCCTTGAGGGCCTTCTTTTCCTCCGCGTACACCTTTCGAAGGCTCTCGGTGACCTCGACTGGGTCACCGCGCCTTCGTCTGCTCCGGAGGTATGCTCTCCGGGCTCTCATGGAAGCCACGCGCAGGTCGGCTATTTCCTGGGTCCACCAGTAAACAGCCTTCCTACGCGTGGGTTTCCTCCACCTCGGCATGGCCGCATCTGCAATGGCGCCCATGGTCAGCCTCATTTCCTGGGCCGCAGCATCAACGTCCACCGGAGGAGGCGTCTCGTCTGGTTTCAACCAAGACCTTACGATAGCCGCCTCCTCAGCAACCTCCCTGTCGAGGCGGGTAATAACCCACCTCGGGAAGGCTGGACTCCGCCCAAGCCCAGACGGCGGAGTGGGGGCAGTTTTGCGGATCCCAAGTCGGACGTAACGATGGTCCGACAAGGTCTCCACACCTACCACCACCCGCCAATCAGTGACCCTGGAAGCCACCGCAGGCGAGGCGAAGGCGAGATCAACCACGGACTCCCCCTGAGGCCGGACACAGGTGGGCACGCTGCCCCTATTCAGGAGTACAAGCCCGAGCTCGGCCACCCACTCCTCGAGAAGTGGGGTCCTGACGCCGGTCACGGAGTCACCCCAACCACGCGAACGGCAGTTGAAGTCCCCCATGATAAGGATCGGCCTGGATCCAACTCTGCGCACAACCAGAAGCAGGCGGTCAAGGAACTCCTCGAACTCGCTCAGCCTCCGATTGGGCGAAAAGTAAACCCCGACCAGCGTGAGGGCACCCCACTCCGCCACCACGAAACCAGGTCCACTCTCCCGCTTAGTAAGAAGCGGGCCTCCCGTTCTGGTGACAACCGCGACTAAACCCTCAGGATCGGCCGCCCAATTGTCACTGGCAGGGGGACGGTAGGGCTCTGCCACTACCGCTGCGTCTACACCCCACTCCGCCATCGACTGCAGGAGCAGGTCCTGAGCCGCAGCGGAGTGATTCAGGTTCCCCTGAAGAAGCTCGAATACAGTCGTGTTATCCATTAAACAGACATGTATTCGAGCTCATCAGAGACAGCCCCACCCTCAGACGTCGAGGGTGCCGTGGGCTCAGTCACGTCCGTGGACATAGTGAGGGGGACTGCCGGTGCAACCTTCTTCACCTTTACCAAAGGTGGGTTGCACGCTCTGCCCCCCATACAATGGCCCACATTCTTCACGCCCGCATCCCTGCACACAGCGCAGTGTGGTACAGACGTGCAGGCGGAAGCGACGTGACCAGATTCGCCACAACGGCGGCACAGGCCGCTACGGTCTTTGGCGGTGCACGCTTCTCTGCCGTGCCCTGTGCCAAAGCACCGGTAGCAGCGCAGGGGGCGCTTCTCCAGTAAGGTCACCCTTGCCCCACTAAATCCTATTCGGATAACGCCCCCGGCATCCCTTATCGCCTGCGCGACCGTGACTGGGCACGTCACCACCGTCGCACGACTTGCGTCTACCCCCGTGATGCGCCCCACACGGATCTGATCCCGAGGGCACTTAGTAAAGGCCATCAGCGCTGCGGCCACCTCCTCCTCTGTCACGCTGTCTTCGAGTCTTGAGACCCGAAGCTCAACGGACTTAACGGGGCGGTTGACTGTTGCGACCCGCCCGAGAACTTCGCGGATTTCCTCTGCAAGCTTGTCCGCCTGCTGGACTCGCTCTGGGCCTCCTATCTCCAGGATGCGGCTACCCACCGCCGTTTTACGGGTGCGGATATTCTGCACCCCTAAGGCACCCAGATCCACTGCCTCTTTGACCCTTGTGAGGGCTGAGGCGTATGTGGTTCCACTTGCCACCGCCTCCCGCTGCAGTGTGATGACCACTGCAGCGGTATTGGGTGACTGCAGGTTTGGTTTACCTGATGCAGCCTTGTTGTTCATTCTCCTGTCCCTCTTTGCCTTTGTGGCCTCTGATGAGGAAGGACCTGGAGCTACTGGCGCCGAACTCTGTCCCCCCCTTGCTGGTGTCGATGTTGAGGCCCCAGGACGCCTCGAAACAGAGTGCAGCTCAGAAGGGCGCGAACCCTGCCTCCGAGCCGTTGACCCAGCACCGTCTCCAGAGACCGGCAGCACCTGTTTTCCGGCACCTCTCTTCTTCTTCTTTGAAGTTACTGTTGCCCATGTTTCTTTTTCCACACTGGTGCTGGCTGGCTGCACAGTAGGTGCAGGTGCCTTAGCAGCATCAGTCACAACCAGTCGAGAAGGCTCCGCCCTCGCTGGGGTGCCTCTCGCTCCTGAGGCCGCCAAGGGTGGCCTCATAATAGGCGCCGGTGGAAGTCTCTCTGAGATCGTTTCGAATCTTGCATCCACTAGAGTGCCGACCGATCTCATGATGGCCGCCTGGTTCTCCTCCAGCAAATGCTGGAGATCAGCCAGGGTGACCACCTGAGTCGACGGTTTCTCTCTCTCCTCCGGTCGCCTATCTTTCTTCTCCACTGGAGCAGCTGGTGGAACACGCTCCGATATGTCACGCCTGAGGGCCTTCAATGAGGCCCTCAGTTCCTCAATGTGAGCCCTCATCCTCTCATTTTCCCTTCGCAGGGTCTTCATCTCGCGTGAGACCGGTCGTTCCAGCACGTCCAGTACCAGCTCACGGAGTTCCCTCGCGGCGATCTTAAGGTCCCTCTGCAGTGTTCCCTTGAGGTTGCCACTTTTTGTCGCAATCTCGGTAATGCGGCTTGTGTGCCGCTCCGCACGTTTCTTGAGCTCTGCAGAGCTCAAGAAAACGATATCTTCCGAATCCGGATTCGGGTTCACTTCGGATTCGGATTCGGATTCGCCTTCACCTGCCATTGGCAAGACAACCTGGCTGCCTGAGGCTACTGACTCCTCGCATCCTGATGCCTCTGAAGGCCCATCAGTAGATGGGACCTCCGCTCCGTTGCGTCGAGCTCCCGCCCTGAGCTGGCGCAGAAGGGACTGTTTGAAAGAGCGCCCTTTTTCCTCCTCCACGGCCTTCTTTTTGGAGCGAGTGACCCTCATCTCCGTAGCCGTCTCCGAACCAGAGCTGCTCCGCACCTGCTTAGATTTTCGTTTCCGGCCCAATCCTAAGCCGACTTCTTCATCAGCAGTTGATGAGTCAGTCAACGGGCTGCAGTCCCTCACACTTTTTCCCTTAATAGGGCTCATTTTTGAAACTTATAAGTTCCCAACTTCGAGTTAAACATTAATCGGCCGACTAATAATTTAATCGACCGATCAAGGTGAAAAACTATATACTACGAATTAGCGAGTATATACACAACATATAAAATAAATAAATTCTAGTCGCGCCCACGCTTACAAAAATTGCGCTAGCGCGAGCAGAACTAAAAATTAAAACTAAATTATAATTAAAACACACAATACAAATAAATATACAAAAGCGCTTAAGTCTAACACCTATTGTCTCTAACGGCTGGCCGGCGGACCCGAGGGCGTGACGTCACAGCTCAGACAACAAAGGAAAAGCAAACTTGCACCTTTTTTCTCTCCGATTCCAACGAACGGGGTGTCGTTGGATTCGTCTCAGCGAGACGTACACAGATATGTGAATATCTTTTCCCCCCGGAGCAGTGGGGGGGAGATAACACAGAAAACTAAGTTTTTAGAAGAAAATTTCTAGCACCCTCATTTCTGAAGGGATTTTAAAATTTTTAACACTCACGTATACAGGACGTCAATGCGCATCTTATGACACCAAAAAAGTGGGGGGTCGTGGCGACTGATCGCCCAGCGCACGCGCTTGAACAAACACTTTTCTTCACGTCCACTTTTTTCTGAATTTCTCCAAAATTTTCCGTCCGATTTTTTAAATCAGCACATCAATTTCTTCGTCTTTGTAAGACGAACACAATGGTACCCAAATCTCATCGATCCAATAAAAATCGGGGGAGATAGAGTTTAAAAGTTGTTTAAACTTCGGAAAATTCCAAAGCCGCCAATTTCCACACGATTTCCAAACTTTTTTCAAAAATACGTACAATTCGTCTCAGCGCATCCAATGACACTAAGAAAGTTGGGTGTCACAGCGACTAATCGTGAGCCACACACTTTGCAAACTACGCGTCCTTTCGCACTAATTTTTCACTGTTTTTTAAAGAAAATTGTGGTCCGATTTCCACGAAAATTATACCACTGCAATCCTTGCACAATTTTGCATCAGATGACACCAAAATCACCACGATACGCGAACTTTAACCACGCGCGGCGATTTTTAGAAAGCGGAGCGACGCCCAGAACGATCCGTTTGGTGCAGGCACTCGACGCAGACTAACCTAACCTAACCTAACCTTTTTTTTTTTTTTTTTTTTTTCACCTGGGGAAACCCGCTTACGGGCCCCCGCGCCGGGGCATTCGGAGAATAGCGCGGGGAGTGTGGGACTCGACCTAAAGACGTTCGGCCGATACCCACTAAAACCACCAGGACCCCATCTCAGCGCGTCATGGACCGAGCCATGGTATCAGCCGTTTGGCCATAACCCACGACCCGGCCCGCGCATACCGCGCGTCGTGAAACGCGCGGCCCTCCTTTGCCGTCGAAGACGGCTGCTGCGTCCCGTACTTGCGGGCGCAGCTCCTCCGGTGTCCCTCGCTTTACCTTCGCGATTTCGCGATCGCTCCGGCTGGCAAGGGACGTGCGGGAAACTCGTCCGCAGGGCGCTGATGCCCCGAATCATGACCGGCGTCCGAAGTGGAGGCCGGCCGAACCTTACCTAACCTGCGGTAACCCAAAAAGCGGGCCCCCGTGCGTGGGCGCGCAGAGGGAGCGCGGGGGAGTGAAGTCTCTATCGCCGTGCGATAACCGTGGACTCACTTTACCGGCAGGCTCCACCTAAGGCGCGTGATTGACCGGGTTGCAGGGCACTCCCGGTCCGCGCCTACCGCACGTCGGTTGACGCGCGGTCCTCCTATACCGTCAGAGACGGCTGCTGCGTCCTTCGCATCTCAGTGAGACGGTCAGGAGCAGCTCCTCCGGTGTCCCTTGCTTCACCTTCGCGATCAACGATCGCTCCAGCTGGCAAGGGACGTGCGGGAATGATCATCCGCTGAGCGCTGATGCTTATACCTAGACCGGCGTCCAAAGTGGAGGCCGGCCGCTCCCTTATTCGCTTCCCCTTCGCGATGGCTGCCCATACAGCGATCGCTCCAGGTACTGAGCCCCCCCCGGCACGACAAGCCCGGGGACCCGCGGGTAAATTCATCCGCGGTGGGGGGGAACCTAACCTAACCTAACCTAACCTAACCTAACCTAACCTAACCTAACCTAACCTAACCTAACCTAACCTAACCTAACCTAACCTAACCTAACCTAACCTAACCTAACCTAACCTAACCTAACCTAACCTAACCTAACCTAACCTAACCTAACCTAACCTAACCTAACCTAACCTAACCTAACCTAACCTAACCTAACCTAACCTAACCTAACCTAACCTAACCTAACCTAACCTAACCTAACCTAACCTAACCTAACCTAACCTAACCTAACCTAACCTAACCTAACCTAACCTAACCTAACCTAACCTAACCTAACCTAACCTAACCTAACCTAACCTAACCTAACCTAACCTAACCTAACCTAACCTAACCTAACCTAACCTAACCTAACCTAACCTAACCTTTAAAGGCGATTCCAACGCTGTAAACCGTTTTCATTTTTGACCCCCCCACCACTTTTTACGAAAAAAAATGATTACCCGTTCCCCACCAAAATCGTCAAAACCGAGCACCCCGACCCCTTCACCTGGGACTGCCTCCAACACTGCGGCGAGACGGACTCTTGCCGAAGTCCTGAGCCCTGCTTTCAGCCGCAGCGTGCAACTAACTGAGCCAACGCACACTCTTATGGCGAGAGAGTACAGGCGAAAGGGCTTGGACGCCATCGCTGCCTCCAGAAACCTAAAAACGGAACTGAAGGTAGCAATCACAGAGGCGATAGACGGACTCTTCGGAGTCATAGCACATTTCGGTTCTCCCTCCCCCCTCCCCTTCCCCCTCTAAGCCTCCCGCAGTTGCAACGGATGAAACAAACAAATCGAAACCTGACACCATCACTAACACTACACTATTAATCGAGAAAATCGACCAACACACTAAGCTCCTCGAGGAATCCAATAAGGCCATCAATGCACTCAACAAACAATTAAAATCCACACCCAAACCCACCATCACCGAATACACGAACACTACCGACAAGATTAAAACCAAAACATACGCCACGGCCACCGCGGCCCCTAAAGCACCCGTTGGCCCTTCAATTATTGTTTCCGGTGAGGGGTTTGAAACAACAGAAAAACTTATCACACAAATTTGCAAAACAGTAAACTTCCGCGAGGGTGGATACGCGCCACTTAAGGTCACTCCACTCTCAAACAATAAACTCAAAATGGTCTTCGAATCCGAAGACCATAAAAAGCACACAGTCACACAACTCAACAACACTAACACAATTAAGGCCCAAGATGAGAAGCGGATCAGTCCAATGATCATCTTGAAGGGCATATCCAAGAACATACCGGAGTTTGACCTCATTCACACTATTAGGGATCAGAACCCAACACTCACTAATCATACATTCTCAATTAAATTCTTGGCTAACAACCGAAACACTTCACTCTATAACACGGTCCTCACAACCACACCCTCTGCCTGGAAAGCTTTTGCTGACCTCGGCAGAGTAAACATCGGCATGCAGCGGGTGCACTGTGCGAACTTCTCACCATTCAGACAGTGTCAGAACTGCCTGAATTTCGGACACACCAAAAACCGGTGCCCCGCTAAATCACCCACATGCGCCAAGTGCTCAGCCCAACATCTCACTGCTGAGTGCAAGGAGCACACTTTCACATGCACTAACTGCCACCAACACAACATTACCCACAAAACAACCACTGACACCCAACACCGCGCCGATTCAGAACGCTGCCCCAAACTCCGAGCTATGCGCGCCCGCGTTGAATCAAAAGTCGACTACGCCTAAACACGCACATACTTCAGCAAAAACCATAGCAAACAAAACACACAACACAACACACAACCTACACTCAAATCTACTATACCTAAAACCTACACCGATGTCGACTGCGATTACAGCGCACGGCAACAGTTCTTGGGCAGCCTTCGCTATACTAACATTACACAAAACACTTAAGCCATCACAGATATACATCATATAACACACACCTTCACAAGGACCGGTTGTACACTTTTACTTTTACTTTTACTTTTACTTTTACTTTTTGCAGACACACTACATCCCTTACAACACCTTTTCATCTTACAGCTGTTACACACATAATTACAATTACACTTAGCTGCTATCCGTCTTACTTTGGACCCTTCTACCTCCTCAATTTCTTTGTAGCCTTTATTAATATTATTTTCACTTTTATTGTCTAAAATGTTTTACCCACTGTGTTATAAAAACGCTGCTTTTAATTCTATTGTCTCTTTTACATTTACTTTTACTCAGCAATATGCTCAAACTTTGTCACCTTGTTTGAAAAACACTACTTTTAATGTTATTGCCACTTTTACTTTTACTTTTACTTTCGCTTATTAAAAACGTTTACATTTATCACATTGTTAATCTGAACTATTTTCAGCACAATCAGTTATAATGCTCATTTTTTTGTCTTTACCTTGGCTGAAGTTTTTAAACTATTTAGTCATTACACTTTCTGGTTAATTTACACCTCTATGGTACGAAAATTTATTCCTTTTATTCTCAAATCACGGTTATGGCGCAGGTGGTTGAGGGGAAGGAATTGTATCCAATAGCATGACTGATCCTCAACCACCCTGCCGCGCCTAAACCTTTTGTTAAAATGTTTAAATCATCAAATACCTCTACAGGATATTTTTTGTACATTACAGCACTCACAATGCGCGGGTTACTACAGGTGGTTGAGAGGAGGAATTTGTATCAAATAGCATGCCGATCCTCAGCCACCTTACCCGCGCCCACCACCACTTGCATGCGCTACTGTCTTTTACCATATATTGTACCTTTTCTTTATGTTAAATTTAATTACTTTAAAATTCTTATGCCTGTTTGAACTTATATTTTGCTTAAATTGTACTATAATTTTCCTGCATATTTTACATTTACATAGAATAACACCTTTTAATGTAAAATCACGGTTATGGCGCAGGTGGTTGAGGGAAAGGAATTGTATCCAATAGCATGACTGACCCTCAACCATCTCACCGCGTCTAAAACCTTCTACTACGTGTTTAAATTATTGAACTCTTTAATCTAATCATTGTTTACACTCATGTCTTGCATTTCTCTTTACCAATTATATTTTTACATGTAAATACTTTAACTTTATACTTATATTTAATTTTAGAAGTTCTTTGTACACAAAGCATTGAAAGCGCGCGGGTAGTCTCAGGTGGTTGAGAGGAGGAATTTGTATCTAATAGCATGCCGATCCTCAACCACCTTACCCGTGCCTACCAACATTAGTTTTATATTCCTTCACATTATTCTGTAACTTTTAATTGTAAATTTTTCTACTGTATTACTTTTTTTTTTAAGATGTTAACACTGCATTAAATTAAGATTTATAAATATGATCGTTACGACGTGGACTCTATGCAGGTGGCTCAGTGAAGGTTGATCGTATCCGATAGCGAAGCCGACACTGAGTCACCTCACCCACATATATTGTTGTATTTTATTGAATTAAATAAAAAACCCACTGAAAAAATTATTAACCTAGCTTAGCTTCCTCGGCCCCGGGGCGTGAGTCGCCGGGGAGGTAGGCCCACTAGCAATTAACAAAAAAAAAAAAAAAAAAAAAAAAAAAAAAAAAAACCTAACCTAACCTAACCTTCCTATTGGAAAACCCTTATTAGTATATAAGTTATTGACACGGCTACTACCCTTTTGGGAGTAGACCTTAGGTTAAGTCTTATTGACTATTTAAAGTATTTTGACGCAGCTACTACCCTATTGGGAGTAGACTCTAGCATAAGTTTTAAAAATTTTATTATTATATAAAAACTGTGACAATTGACACGGCTATCACCCTATTGGGGATAGACCCTAGTATAGTATAAGTAAACCAACCGACTTACCTAATAATAAAAATCTATAACAACTAACTTATTACCCTTTTGGGAACCATTTATATTATTAAGTATCTAACTTATACTATACATAGATATTTATATATTTTATTACATCGACGACCGAAGGCCTACCTGCCTCCAACTTGTAAACCATATAGGACACAAAAGGTATGTTCGGCATACGAACACCGATCAAGATGCCAGCCAACGCCCGAAACTCTGCAGAGAGGGAGAGCGAGGCGGACACGGCCCCTATACAGCCGCTCGCCCAGAATCCGAGCTCGATTTCTGCAGTGAGAAAAAGTATAGGTGAGATAGAGGCGTCCATGATGCAAACCGGGGAGGGCGGAAGGAAAGGAAAAGTTTATAAGACGAGGGCCATAGAAGCGCTAGCCCTTCAACAAAGCGCGCTAGTGCAATTAGATGCAGCTAGGAACCTAAAAGGGGAAATTAAAGCAGCGGTTACGGCCTCAGTAAAAAGGCTGTGCGAACTGGTCCGGGAAGGAGAGAGCCAGGATAGGGAGGGGAAGGAGAAGAGAAAAGAGGAAGATACGGCAAACACCCAGGAACTCTTCAAGAAGGGAAAACTTGAAGAGCAGCTTAAGGAAATGGAGAAGGGGATACAAAAAGCAATTAAAGAAAACGCTAAAAAGCTGGAAGAGTTGGGCGAGAACTTAAAAAAGAACAGTGAGGCAAGACAGGAGGAAACAGGGCAGAACAAAAGACAACTAAAGGAGATAAAAGCAATAAAACAAATGGTGGAAGAACATATCGAGAAAGCAGATGAAAGAGAGAGGAAGATAGAGGAGAAGATAGAAAAGACGTATGCGAGTGTATTGGCAAGCACAAAACAAAGAGTAGCCCAAATACCTGCGCCCCATAGAAACCCGTCAGAAACCACCGAGAGGATGCACTCTATAATTATAAAATCAACGGATCCAGGCGACACAAGCGGCGAAGTGGTAGAACGCATCAGAACGACAATAGACGCAAGAAACACAGGTCTCAACATCGATCGCATCCGGAAGGCCAGGGATCAGAAGGTTGTCGTCGGATGCGCCAGCGCAGCACAATTGGAGAGAGTAAAGGATCGCCTTGGATCTGTAGCGACATTAACAGTGGAAACAGCAAAATTGAAGGATCCGCTGGTGGTGCTCCGAAATGTACTGGCCGCAAACACAGATGAGGACATAGTCCACTCGATATGTAACCAGAACCGGAACCTCTTTAAGAACCTGAGTCCAGAAGACATCCGGGCTCTGGTTAGATATCGAAGGAGGACCCGAAACGAGCACACCAGTAACATAATAGTGCAAGTCTCTCCACCAATGTGGAAGATTCTGACGGAAAGTGGGAAGGTGCACATAGACATACAGCGCGTGACCGTCGCGGACCAGTCGCCGCTAATGCAGTGTTCGCGCTGCCTGGGCTATGGCCATGGCAGGAAACACTGCATTGAGACTAGTGACACCTGTTCCCACTGTGGGGAACACCACCATAAAGTAGACTGCCCCAAATTTGCCGACGGAGAATCCCCGTCATGCATAAATTGCCACAGATCAAACGGGGAAGGAAAGCCGCACAACGCATTCGACGATGATTGCCCGGTACGTAGGAGATGGGACGCGCTCGCTCGAAACCCGGTGGCATATTGCTAAAGGCGCTGTAGGCAAGAATAGCGCCATAACATGCATACAAGCGAACCTACAGAGAGCAGCACTTGCCACCGACGAGCTGATAATCGTAGCGCGGGAAAGAAAAGCCTCTGTACTAATAGTACAGGAGCCGTACACCGGAGCAATTGGACAAATGAAAGAGTACCGAGGTACGAGGGTGTACCAATGTACGCGTGCCGTAGAGGGTCCCGTAAAGGCAGCCATTGTAGTACTAGATAATACTATCGACGTGCTGCAATACCCGGAAGTCACAACAAAAAATGTGGTACCCATCGGTCTGCGAACAGCTAGAGGCGTGGTCCACCTGGTGTCCTTCTATATTGAACCAAGACCAAAGCCGATAAAACCTATCTTGGATGAGCTAGAGCGAGTAATTACAAAACTCCGCGAAAAGGTCTTAATAGGAGGAGACGTCAACGCCAAGAGCCCATGGTGGGGCAGCAGCACCACAAACGACAGAGGTGAAGAGGTTGAAGCGCTCCTTGACAGCACAAGCATGGAGATATTAAACCAGGGCGGGGAATACACTTTCGACACGATCAGAGGCAACACTAGGTACGCTAGCTGCGTCGATATCACTGCCGTCACTCATGACCTCCTCGGACTTATTGAAAAGTGGAGAGTTGATCATGATGTGACAGGTTCTGACCACAACGCCTTGACATTTACAATTAAATTAGAAATTACACAAAGGGTAGGCGTCGACGGCACAACTAGGATGTACAACGTGAGGAGAGCGAACTGGACCCATTTTCGTGAGAAAATCAGCCAGTTGCTCTCTGAACGCAATCTCTCAGAAGAACACATAAACAGTATACACTCAACACACGAATTAGAAAACACACTCACACAATACACAAACATCATTACAGAAGCATGCAACACACATATACCAAAAATCAAAAAACGCAAAATACTCACCTCCCCTCCCTGGTGGACAGAAGCGCTCTACCGGATGAAGAAAGAAGTTGCCACGAAAAAGCGAAGAATACGAAACGCAGCTCCAATCCGTCGTCCCGCTGTCATTGAGGAGTATCTGAAAGCAAAAATTAATTATAAAAAAGAAATAGAAAAAGCAGTAACAAGCAGCTGGAAGTCCTTCTGTGAAAAGCAAGATAGAGAGAGCCTCTGGGACGGAATCTATAGAGTAATTAAAAGAACCGGACAGAGGAAGGAAGACGAAATGCTAAAAAGAAACGGAAAGAACTTGACACCTGAGGAATCGGCGCAGTATCTGGCGGAGACCCTCTTCCCTGAGGATACGACTGAGGGCGAGAGCGGGCAACACAAAGAAATAAGAACTAAATCCGAAAGGATAAACAGCAAGGAACATAATAATAGCTATGATCCACTGTTTACCCACATGGAACTAAGCGAAAGTGTGGCAAGCTTTAACCCGAAAAAGGCCCCGGGGGAGGATGGGTTTACTTCAGATATATGCGGACATGCGATTGCAGCAGACCCCTCCCTGTACCTGGCGCTCATAAATAGATGTCTAATGCTTGGATACTTCCCTGCCCGATGGAAAAAAGCCACGGTCATCATACTGAGGAAGCCGGGCAGGGAAGCATATGACCAGCCAAAATCTTATCGCCCAATTGGATTGTTACCAGTTTTAGGAAAAATCATGGAAAAAATGATCGTCAAAAGACTAAACTGGTACTTAATACCAAAGATGTCCAAAAGACAATATGGCTTTGTCCCCCAAAAAGGAACAGAAGATGCCCTATATGCACTGACAAGCCATATTAGAGAAGGATTGGAGACGAAAAGGGTTGTTACGATAATCTCTCTCGACATTGAGGGCGCTTTTGACAATGCCTGGTGGCCAGCCATAAAACTCCGACTGGTCGAGGAGGGGTGCCCCCCCAATGTCGGGAGGGTTATTGGTAGCTATCTTAATGATAGAGAAATCCGTATTTTATACGGAGGCGCCGCTTATGTGAAGTCAACAAACAAAGGATGTGTGCAAGGATCCATAAGCGGACCAATCCTTTGGAACCTTTTGCTGGATCCCCTCCTGAAGGAGCTCGAGTCCCTGAACATCTATGTCCAAGCATTTGCGGATGATGTCGTGTTGGTATTTACAAGCGATAGCGCCCTGGAAACAGAAACAAACGCAAACAAAGCGCTGACACGCATCCACAACTGGGGTAAACTAAATAAATTGAAATTTGCACCCAACAAAACAAAGTCAATGGTGGTAACAAATAGAACAAAATATGACACACCGAGACTTATCATGGGTGGCGAAGATATTCAGGTAGTCAACAGCATAAAAATATTGGGACTACTTATAGACAATAAACTAACATTTAACGAACATACAGCCGCGGTCACAAAAAAGGCCATAGATATATATAAACAGGTTGCAAAAACCGCAAAGGTTAGTTGGGGTCTAAATCCCGAAGTAATACGAACCATTTATACAGCGGTTGTCGAGCCGGTGATTCTATATGCGGCAAGCGCCTGGTCGGACTCTGTGAAAAAACGATATATAATTAAAAGGCTCGACACAGTGCAAAGAGGCTTCGCGGCGAAGATGTGCAGGGCACATAGGACTGCATCGTTGAACTCTGTAAGACTACTCGCTGGATTATTACCGATTAACCTGAGAGTTCAAGAAGAGGCAGCCCTATTTAAGGCAAGAAAGGGTTATGAAAATCTGAATGAGTTGAAAGATGTGGAGGTAGAGATAAAAATACCTTTTCAAAAAATCCCGCACCCAGCAGACAGGCCGAAAATAAGTTACAAAATCTTAGGAAACGACGAAACAGGCGACGAGAATGCGGGTGGCGATGCCTTGCACATCTATACCGATGGTAGTAAGATGAACGAAGGTGTGGGTGCAGCGGTGACACTCTGGAGGAACAACACCGAAATCCAAAAACATAAATTGCCTCTGGCCAGCTTCTGCAGTGTTTACCAGGCCGAACTGGTAGCCCTGGAAAAAGCGGTGCACTTGGCGTTGAGGCGAAAGGAGGTCGGCTTCCATATATATAGTGACTCCAGATCTGCGTTGGACGCCGTTTCAAGCTATCGCTCCTTCAATCCCCTTGCCACCGAAATACGCGACCAGTTAAGAAAACACCCGGAAAAGGAAATAAAGCTCTTCTGGGTGAAAGCTCACGTGGGTAGGCGGGGGAATGAAAGAGCAGACGAGCTTGCTAAAGAGGCCTGTAAAAATCACAAAGTGAGGCCGACCTACGATCGCTGCCCGCTGTCGCACCTAAAGCGCCTCATCAGGATGGGAACGCTGCAGAGGTGGGCTGTGCAATATTCCACGGAAAAAGCGGGTAAAATAACTAAAATGTTCCTCCCGGATGCCATCGCTGCATATAGAATCATAAGGAGCCTCCCTGTTACAAGCACACTTACGCAGATACTCACTGGCCACGGCGGCTTCTCCGCATATCTGCATAGATTTAAATTAAAAGAAAGTCCGGCGTGCATATGCGGGGATGAAGAAGAAAGTGTGCCGCATATACTATTTGACTGCCCCATACACCTATACGATAGGTTGAAATTGGAGAAACAGATAGGTATAAGTAAATTTGACAAAATGTATATACATAAAGGACTAGCCGATAGAGAAAAACGAGAGGTAATTATTAAATATTGTATAAAAGTAGGAAATATTGTAATAAGCAGGAATAAGTAATAAATTGGTCATTGTAATTAAAAGTAAAAGTGACAGTGATGTATAATAACGATTGAAAATGTATTATGCCTGTAATGTATATTGTAACTTAGTTTAAATAAATGAAACGTCTCCATTCATTTCAACCCGAAAGAAGAACAACCCTTAGATAGATATTCCACGGCCCGGAGATGACCTCGTCCGGGGGGTAGGCCAAGTAGGGAAAAAAAAAAAAAAAAAAAAAAAAAAAACCTAACCTAACCTAACCTAACCTAACCTAACCTAACCTAACCTAACCTAACCTAACCTAACCTAACCTAACCTAACCTAACCTAACCTAACCTAACCTAACCTAACCTAACCTAACCTAACCTAACCTAACCTAACCTAACCTAACCTAACCTAACCTAACCTAACCTAACCTAACCTAACCTAACCTAACCTAACCTAACCTAACCTAACCTAACCTAACCTAACCTAACCTAACCTAACCTAACCTAACCTAACCTAACCTAACCTAACCTAACCTAACCTAACCTAACCTAACCTAACCTAACCTAACCTAACCTAACCTAACCTAACCTAACCTAACCTAACCTAACCTAACCTAACCTAACCTAACCTAACCTAACCTAACCTAACCTAACCTAACCTAACCTAACCTAACCTAACCTTTTTTTTTTTTTTTTTTTTAACGGTGGAAAAAACTGATTCTTTATCCAGCTAACCCCCCGCGCGGGCGTGCAAGGCGCGGGAGAGTGTGGAGTTCAGCCCCTAGCGCAGTTCAATGCTGTAGCGCAAAGAGGCCACTATCCACTAAAATAACCACCGATGCCCAGAATAACCGCATCAGCGGCGACCCGGTATCGATTTACATTACCCGGGATGTCGCTGCGGCTGCTGCTTAGCACCCTACCTCGGCGCGCAGCACTTCGTTTTTGGGGTACCCCCGAGAAGGGAAAGCACCCCGGCGCTATTGCGCGACGACATAGCCATCAATTTCGTTTAAACAATGAATAAACAAAAGAAAAATTACAACAGGTGTATAAAAACAACTGAGCGCAAGACAGGGCACAATAGTGCCCATGCCTGCTAACAAAAAGTAAATAATAATAAATAAGTAAATAGACCCTATTCCCTATCCCAGTGTCGACGCTTGAAAGCGTCGTCTTCTCCGTCTGCGTTGCCTCGCGGGGGCGGAACACGGATCCATCTCGCGTTTCCGTTCCGCCTCCTCCTTCTTGCTCATTACTTGAGATGCGAAGGTGACAACAGCCTGCCATTTCTCTTCGTTTTGGAGCATCTGCTCGACCATTCCCCTCAAGTCTTGAATCCGACCAACGACATCGTATAAAGAGCTCCTCTCGAGCGCCCAGGCTGGGCACTCGAAGAGGGTGTGGCGAGCGTCGTCATTGGCCGAACCACAATGGTGGCAGGACGTGGTCTCCTCCCTGCCGGCCGTGTTGCACAGATACCTCCCGAAACAACCGTGCCCCGAAAGTATCTGCACTAACCAGTAGGAGAGGTGTCCGCTCCTCCTCCTCGTCCACTCCTGCAAATGAGGGCCCAAAGCGTCAAGCGTCCAACGCCCAGCCCTGGCCTCCCCTATCTCTACAGCCCAATTTTCGAGTGCGGAATCTTCCGCTTCCGACCTCCACGACCTTACTACGTCTGGTTCAGGCTCAGAGCCTGATGTTCTGGCCCTAGTTCTCTTCCAGTAGACGCTCGAGAGAGCCCTTGCAGCATGCCGCCAGGGTAGCAGTCTAGTGAGCGCGCAGGCGGCATCAAAAGAAACCGTCCTGTAAGCTCGAGCCGTTCTGATTGCGATCTTTCGCTGGGCTCTTCTCAGGATCGCCCTATTTGCACTGATCCCGTTCGCCTCCTCTGCCCAGATCGGGCATCCGTAGAGGGCCTTACTCTTCAAGACACCCGCGAAAAGACGGCGTCTACTCTCGCTGGGCCCGCCGATATTGGGCATTACCCTCGCTAGGGCCGCAGCGGTGGCGTCTAGTTTCGGGACTAACGCTGTACAGTGTGGTGTAAAGGACCACTTAGAGTCCAGCGTCAGCCCCAAGTATTTCATTGTTGCGCCTATTTCAATCCTTGCTCCTCCAACCGTGATGACAGATCCTCTGGGTGCACGGCCTTTAGGTAGAAATGCGATGGCCTCGCATTTGTCTAGAGCGACACTTAAACCTAATTTCCTAATTTTTGCTACAAGCTGAGCGACCGAAGCCGTTGCTCTAATTTTAGCTTCTCGCAGATCTGACCCGGATGCCACGATCAGCGTGTCGTCGGCGTACCCCAAAAGCAGGACACCCCTCAATAACGCCGACCGTAGCACCGTATCGTAGCCGAGATTCCACAGGAGCGGCCCAAGGACCGACCCCTGTGGCACCCCGCACGACACTTCATGGCTGGACCAGCCCTCCTGTGTTGGGAACAAAATCCGTCTTCCGCGTAAATAGTCCGCGACAACGGCTCTCAGGTATTGCGGGACCTTGTGTAATGCAAGTCCCTCCATTATGGTGCTCCAGGGCAGGGTGTTGAAGGCGTTGGCTATATCGATAGACACAGCCACTACCACCCCACCCCGGCATGTCGTCTCCTCAGATACTCTGCGCAAGTGCGCTATGGCGTCCACTGTCGAGCGCTGGCGTCTAAAGCCGTACTGCGCATCAGCCAGGTCCGGTCCTTGTGTGGTGAGGTGCGCGTTGATGCGACCGGCAATCATTCTTTCGAATAACTTGCCAGCCTCATTCAACAGCACGATGGGCCGGTAGGCTGACGGAGAGTCTTCCGGCTTCCCAGGCTTCCGCAGAAGTACCAACATGCCCGTCTTCCATATATCGGGGAAGCTCCCCTCGTCCAAACATCTGCTCGTCAGGTCCAGGAATGTCTGGTCGAGTCCGTACTGCAGCGCGAGCGACAGCACCCTTCCGTGCGTTCCATCTGGGCCAGGGGCCGCCTTCTTGCGTCGCAGTTTCGCCAGTGCTCCCTCTAGTTCCGAGATGGTCACCTCCGGTGTAAAAGGCCGAGAAGGTGACTCTGTCGCTGCTGGTACCTCTGGAATGTCCAGTACGGTGGACGGGACTCGCGGAAAAAGTACCGAGACCGTAGACCGCAAGAAACTTGGGTCCAGGGTGGTGGAGAGGGGAGGACCTCGGGGCCGTAGTTTGCTCATGATGAGCTTGTACGGGCGTCCCCAGGGGTCCTCTTCTAAGGTGTCGACAAAGTCCCGCCACGACTTCTCCTTGGCAGAGGAGATTTCCTTTTTGAGGCGGGTCTGCGCCTCTCTGAACAGCGTGTAAAGACGCTGTTCTTCCGCTGGATCGATATTTATGTTGGCCCTTCTGCGGTAGTGACTGTATCGCCTTCTTGCTCTGACGCAGTCACCACGCAGCTGCGCCAGGGCGTCATTCCACCAATGCACACTTCTGTTGTTATTCATGGCCCTGGATCGGCGCATGGAGCAGTCGGACAACTGCCCAAGCGTCTTGCCCAGCCAAGTCGCCTGGTCCTCGCTATTTGCGAGACTTGGCCGTGACCAAGCCGCCACTATCGCAGCAATCTCTAACTCCTCCTGCACAAGGGACTTAAGGGCCCATTTGGGGCCGATCTCCGGCGGAGTTCGATGAACCGGGGACTGGCCGGACCGAGCATCTGCCGAGGGGAGGACCTGAAACCGAATGTAGCGGTGATCTGACAGGGTCTCGACCTCGGTCAGTACCTCCCAGCCTTGAACACGCGGAGCGACAGAGGATTCCGCGAACGTGATGTCTATCACAGAACCTCCGCCCATGCGCACACACGTGAACTCGGAACCCCGGTTTAACGGCGACAGGTCGTGTGCCGCTGCCCATTCCAGCAACGCAACGCCGCGAGGGTCCGTGACTGATGAACCCCACGCCCGCGACTTGGCATTGAAGTCGCCCGCAACAATCAGGCCGAAAGGCCTGCTCCAGCGGATGACAACATCAACCTCGTTCAGGAACTCCTCGAACTCCGCCAGGGTGCGGTTTGGCGAGAAATATACACCAACAATACAAATAGCGCCTATTCTGATACCGACGCAGCCATTCTTGGATATTGAGGAAGTGACTGGGGTGTCACAGGTGTTAGTGACGATGGCGACGGAATTAGTGCTGTCTCCTACCCAGTCACTCCTGTCTGATATTCGGTAAGGCTCCGATATGACCGCGACGTTGATATGCCACTGTGCCAGAGATTGGACTAAAAGGTCCTGGGCTCCAGCGCAGTGGTTGACGTTGGCTTGGAGGACTTTCAGGGCGTGATCCATTACTGTCCCACGATCCCTGAAGTCTCCATAGCTTCGCCCTCCTTTGTAGGCGCTTGGCGGGTCTTCTGGACTGCTTGCCTTCGTGTCACCCTAACCTTGGGCGCCATACAGCGCAGGCTACCCAGGCTGTGGTCAGCCTTCCTCTTTTGCTCTGCGCAGACAGGGCAGTGAGGCACCGAGGAGCACTCGGCCGCTCTGTGCTCTACAGAACCGCACTTTCGGCAGAGGCCGCTCCTATCAACTTCTTCAGGACATCTGCTCGCTACGTGTCCCGTGCGACGACAACGGTAGCACTGCAGGTCCTTCGGAATCGACACAAGAACCTTGGCCGACATCCATCCTATTAGGAGCCGACCTTGTTGGAGGGCCTTTGCAGCGTTTACGGGAACCCGTGCCCAGGCTGTAAAGAGGCCTACTCTATCGGCACGGGGTTCCCCGACTTTAATTTGGTCAGCCGGACAACCCGTCTTTGTGGCTATGGCTGCTCTTATCTCATCTTTTGTGACAGAGTCATCAAGACCGAAGACTTTGATGTCCGCCATTTTCACTGGTCTTGCAACCTTCACTTCCTCTTCTGTATAGATAGCCTTCAGCTTGGCTGCTAAAGCGTCCGCTTTAGGGCCGCTCGTCGCCAGGGACCCAGGGATCTGGAGAATCGCAGCCCCCGTGATCGCGCGCCGGAACCGAAGACCATCGACGCCTATCTCTTGGAGGTTGATCTGCGCCTTCGCCCTTCTGATCGCCTCTGCATACGAGAGGCTCCCACCATCTTTGGAGATAGTGAGAACAACCGCAGCAGAACGAGGAGCCTTCAATTTTGGTGGTAGATCTGGCTTTCTGCCGGTTCTTGACCTACTTCTCCCGATTTGTTGCCGGGCTCTGAATGCCCTAGACGCTACCGGCAAATTGGTAGTAGCCGAAGCGTTGCGACGTCCCCTCCCGTTTGCCTTTGGTGGTGTTGGTGGTGGGCCCCTGGACCTATTGCCAGCATGGGGAATGCCGACCTCCACAGCGCCGTGGGCTTCGTAAGCCCTTGACGTTGATGGAAGCTGGGTCTTACCATTCCTTCCAACTTTTTGCCATCCGTCCTCCAAAACGTCCGGGTTAGGCAATCTGTATGCATCTTTCTGTGTCGAGTTAGCGCTGGCGGCGGTGGAGTGGGCCCTGGCTGACGCAGAGGTGCTGGCCATGGATCTTTCTGGCACCACCGGTGCCTCGTTCGAGTTCTTTTTGTTCTTCTTCTTTTTTGTTTTCTTCACTTTCTCTGGGACACTGGCGTTCGAGACGGCGGGGCTTCGCTTCGCGGGGACCGCGGGAGCAGTCGCCGGGAGCATCGCGTCGTCCATGGTTTTCGAAGCACCAGTTGGGTCATTTTTTCTGCTTATTTGCTTTTCTTTCCTTTTATCCGCCGCCAGCGGGGGACGGAGTACGGGCTCAGGATTGAGCCGGGACTCCAGACCCTCGATGCGGGCGTTAATTCTTTCCCCGACATTCTTAATCAGCCGGGCTTCAAGTTCGGCCAGGTCTCCTGGCTTGTAAGTCGGTCCGTTTGCCATAGACTTCCTCATTTCCACCATGTCATTTTGTATGGCCTCTAGTTGGGCCCTCAGTCGTTTGTTATCGTCGCGCAGTGCCCTTGTTTCATCGTTTATGGAACGGGCAAGGATCCTGCGGAAGTCCATCTGTAATGAGTGTACGGCATCCTTAAGGTCGCGGACGAAAGTCCCCTTTAGGGACGAGGACTTCGTCGCGACCTTCATTACCATATTAAGGCTTTCTTCCACTCGTTTCTGTATAACAACGGAGTGGTCGTCACCATCATCGAGGGAAACTTCTTCTATACCCCGTGGAAGGGTGTTTCTTGTTTTCCGTGCGTTGGCCATCTCCTTCTCCAGTTCAGCCTCCGCGCGCGCCCTTTCAAATTCCTTCTCTGTCCTGAGGTATTCACGCTTCGCAGCCGCTAGGCCCATGTATTCCCCAGTAGTGGGTGGGCGTCCCGGCTTGCGTTTACCGGCAGCAGCGACCGACGCAGGTGTATCGGTCGAGCTGCCCTCTTCTGACTCAGAAAGGCGCGCCCTCTTACGCGCTTTCCAAAACTTGGACGCTGGGGAGACTCCAGCACAGCCCGAATGGCCAGACGACGCACTATACATCGACCGGTCAGACTCATCTCCGCTATCCAAACCGCGGTTCTTATCAACCGCCTCCTCTCTACGCGAGGTTGTGGGCGTCGGCGTTCGCGTCACAACAACTCGCAACTCCTTTCCGTTCTCATTTAATATATAAGTTTTATTGTTTTTTCCTATTTTATCCGTCATCATGCATGGGTCGTTGCCGCCTTCACCCAGACATCCTTCAGGGACATCGCTGGCGGCAGGGTTCACTCGATAATTAGGGAAAAAGTAGTCCGCCCGGGTGGAGCCCCACACCCGGGTAACCCTTGTACGCCGCGGGGGCGGGAGGTACCCGCGGGTTGGCCGCTAACGGCCAGGAAGCGTTCCTGGCACCCGCAGATGCGGGCGAGTGCTGGCCACGCGAGGCCCGATCGGGCGCCCCAGCCAACACTCTTTCCGGGTTTTTTCTGTGGTGTCCTTCCACTTGAGCCGGCCTCTTAAGGCAAGCCCCCTGGACCGCAGCTCCATGCTAAACGTGACAGCACGGGAGATGCGGCTAACAGGTCGCCCGATGGGGGGTCAGAACCCCTAACCACCGGCAGCACATCGCCACCGGGGCCCACCGCGCATTTTCAGCAGCAACACTGCAGCCTATCTTCTACAAACCCAAAAGGGTGACTTCTAAGCGTAAACAACGCACCTAGGCTCCTTGTGAGTAAGAAACCTTTCTTCTGATTTGCCGGTGATTACTTCCGCAGCGACGCCGATCGCCCCTTCAATAATCCCGGCAGCGCTCTTTTTTAAGGTGGCAGCAGCCCACCCTCCCAGTTCGCGACCGTCGAATAACATACGACGATTCGACAAGCCCTGGGGACCGCAGATATGTACATGGGTGTAAAGAACCCTCTCCGCAACACATTGAAAATATATGTACATGGGTGTAAAGAACCCTCACCTTCATAATAAAGTGTATAATATTTACACGGGTCTCCAAATATATTTACAAAAATATAAAAGACTTACCAGAAAAACTCCAGTGATCCTCGCCCTTGTCCTTGTCCAGCGTAGTCCAGTCCACTGCAGACTCCAAGTCCGCAGGGTTCTCCTCACTGCACTGCGCTGCACTAAGCACTCACGCACACTGTGCACTACCGTGTTGTGGGCCATGTGTTAAGCCGACTAACTCGATCTTCAGCGCTCTACCGCACTGGATCACTCACCCTGTGGGCCATGTATTAGGCCAACTCCACTCGTTGCGACAACGGGGGATGCAAAACTCCCTAACCGGAGGCGCATTTCTCATACGCCATTCCCGGCCCGCCGCGCTGTATACGGTGATGACAACCGTCACACCACCCATAAACTGTGGGCTCTAAAGGCCGACTTCTTGTAAATGATGCCCAACAGGGCCATCTCCATAAAGCCTTACTTAACTTTCACGATCAGCGATCGCTCCAGCTGGCAAGGACGAGCGGGAATGGTCATCCGCTGGGCGCTGATGCCCTGTATACAGACCGGCGTCCAAAGTGGAGGCCCGCCAATCCCTTATTCGCTTCCCCTTCGCGACGGTAATACAACGGTCGCTCCAGGTACTGAGCCCCCCCCGGCACGACAAGCCTAGGGACCCGCGGGTATGTTCGTCCGCGGTGGGGGGGGAACCTAACCTAACCTAACCTAACCTAACCTAACCTAACCTAACCTAACCTTTTTTTTTTTTTTTTTTTTTTTTTTTTTTTATCCTGGAGGAATCGTTTTACGACCCCGCGCCTGGGCTGTGCAGTGGCGCGGGAGTGTGGGACTCGGCCTAAAGTCGTTCGGCCCCTACCCTAACTAAACCATCCAGGGCCCACACGGAGCCCCATATGACGTATCCGGGATCATATTTAATATACACCGAATACGCCGGGGAAAACGAGAACCTAACCTAACCTTTCTTTTTTTTTTTTTTTTTTTATAAGGGAGGTAAAAATGCACGAATGCAGCCCCGCGGGCGTATGCAGTCGCTTACGCGGGGACTGTGGGGCTGGTAAACTCTTAGTCCCTCTGCTAATCAGAGGGGAGCTACCGACCCACTAAAACTTCCTCCGAGCCCTCCATACCGCCTGTGGCACCGAGCGACACCCACACCTGAGTGAGTGGCGCCCTGCACCACATTGCGATCCCCGGGGGTCGCACTGGGCATTCAACCCGGGGAGCGCAGGCGAATACGTCCGCATAAGGGCTCATCACGGATGCGACGGGGCAACTCGGGGCCTGTGTCTGGCCCTCGAGCGCCCCCGCCGTCCGCTCCGAGCAACACCTCTTCGGCCATCGCCGAGGGCCTCCCGCTGACGTTCGGCGGCCTCCTTCTGCAGCATAACGTGCTCACAAAAGAAGGCCACCGCTCGCCATGCCTCCTGGCTACCGAGCATTGCTGCGACAATACCCGGCAGCGAGAGGTCTGTACCAATGACCGAAACCAGGTCCTGGCGTTGCCTGGACCAGGTGACACAATCGGCCAAGGTGTGCTCCGCCGTATCCTCCAGGGCACCACAGTGGTGACAAATTGGGAGGATCTCCCGTTTTGCCACCACGTGCAGATACCGTCCGAAACAACCGTGTCCGGACAGCACCTGCGCCATTCTAAAGGACACGGCTCCTCCTGGACGATTCACCCATTCCCTCAGGAATGGGCGAATCGCCTCCACCGTCCTCAACCCCGCCCTTGGCGAGGCCAGGTCATCGGCCCACCTCTCCAAGACGACCTCTCTGGCCTGCCTTCTGGCGGGCCCGGCCAGCTCGGGCCATCGATCCCCGCTCGCCCTGGCCTCGACTTTCAGGCGATACAGGGCACCGAGGGCCCCCGCCTCCAACTCCCATGGGGGCGTACCCGCGAGCAGACAAGCCGCCTCGAATGAGACGGTCCGGTAGCATCGAGCAGCCCTGACCGCCAACACCCTCTGCGGCTTCCGCAGCTGGGCGCGATTGCGCGCCCCCAAGCTATCATCCCAAACAGGGGCCCCATAAAGTGCCATACTGCGAACGATGCCGCAGTACAGCCGCCGGGTCCCCTGTCTGGGACCACCAAGATTGGGAAGCAGCCGCGCAAGCGCCCCCGCCGCGCCAACGAGCCTGCCCTCGAGATCCCCGAAGTGGGCCTCGAATTTCCATCGGCCATCCAGGACGAGACCAAGATACCTCATCCTGGAAGCCAACGGGACCCGCACTCCCTCGACCATGAGAGCTGCGCCGGGGGGGGACCATTCCTAGGGCCGTGGAACAATAGGGCATCAGTCTTATCGAGAGACACCCTAAGTCCCAGGGCCCTGATCCGCCTTACCACCAAAGAGGTGCCAGCGGTCGCCAATCGCTGCACCTCTCCGTAACTCCCTCCGCTGGCCACGACAAGGGTGTCGTCTGCATAGCAGAGAACGCGCAACCCCACAGGGAGCGCGCCACGCAACACCCGGTCGTAGGCCATGTCCCAGAGGAGCGGTCCGAGGACTGAGCCCTGCGGGACCCCACACCGTACAGGGTGGTATACCATCGACCCCTCTCTATTCTGATATACCACCCGCCGTCCCTCGAAGTAGTCAGCCACCAATCGGCGCAAATAGAGTGGCACCCTGAAAAATTCAAGGGCCTCCCCAACCACGCCGAAAGGTAGGCTGTTAAAGGCATTGGCGATATCCAAAGATACCGCCAGTGCCCTCCCACCTCTCTCGACGACCCTCTTGGTGTGGGCCTTTAGCTCCAGCAATGCATCGAGAGTTGACCGCCCGGCACGGAAGCCATACTGCGCATCGCTGAGATCCGGCCCCTCCACAGCCAGATGCCGACTCAGTCGGGACGCCACAATCCATTCGAGCGCCTTACCAGCCTCATCCAGCAGGACAATGGGCCGATAAGCCGCCGAACTATCCAGCGGGCGTCCCTCCTTGCGCAGCAGGCATAGCCGTCCCGTCTTCCAGATAGCCGGGAACCGACCCTCATGTAGGCATGAGTTGTACAGTTCCCGAACCATCTCCTCCATGTGAGGGAGGACCAGTGCCAGTACGCGCGCATGAATACCATCCGGCCCAGGGGCCTTTTTGCGCGCTTTAAGGCGGTCCAGGATGGCCTCCATTTCTTGGTCCGAGACCTCAGGCGCCATCCCGCCGCCTCCATCCGCTGCAGCCGCCTCAGTCGCCGCTGTCCCTGTAGGATGTGATCCTTGAGGAGAAGGAAAGAGCTCCGTCACCACCCTCTCCAACAGGGTTGGTTCCAACGTCTCCGCGAGTGGTGCCCCCACGTTCGTGAGCCTTTTTCGGGCTGCACGATAGGGACGCCCCCACGGATCATCGTCCAGTCCCCGCAGAGTCTCTTGATGGGCTCTGTCCTTCGCCTCACAAATGGCTATTTTGAGAGCCCTCTTCAGATTTGTATAGGTCTGCCGAAGGCCCCCTGCCAAACCAGGATCATCCCCAGTCCTTCGGCGGCTTCTGTAATAGGCCCTTCTGGCTTCATGGCACGTGCGTCGGAGATCACCGATCTCCGACGTCCACCAGTACACCTCCCTCTTTCCTTTCGGCGGTCTCCATCTTGGCATTGCCGCATCGGAAACCCTTTTCAGGCTTACGCTCAGTCCTCGCGCTCCCTCCTCTGTGTCGCTCACACTGCCCTGTGCGCTCCACCCTTCGACTATCGCTACTTCCCTCGCTATTTGACTATCGAGGCGACCGATAGTCCAGCGAGGGAAGCCCTGTCGCATCCGCACCCCTCGCACCTCAGGGGTAGAGACCCTGAACCGGATATAACGGTGGTCTGACAGGGTCTCCACCCCGACAACCACCCGCCAAGCCGAAACCCTCGGCGCCGCCACAGCGGAGGCAAGGGTAACGTCCACCCTGGAGGAACCCTGTGCACGGACACAGGTGGGCTCCGTCCCTTCGTTTAAGAAGACGAGCCCAACCTCCGCCGCCCATTCCTCCAGCAACGGAGCCCTGCGACACGTACACCGGTCCCCCCAGGTAGGAGACCTCGCATTAAGGTCTCCCATCAGGATAAGGGGGCGTGAAAGCGCCCTCTGTACGGCCAGGCCGAGTGCGTCGAGGAATTCCTCAAATTCGCATCTCGGCCTATTTGGGGAGAAGTAAGCTCCGACAAGCGTCCATTCCCCCCAATCCGCCAGAACGAATCCCGCCCCCCCTTTCCCTCAATGAAACGGGTGGACCGTGCAGCCGGACAACGACTGCCGCATCTCCACGGGAGTCCGCCACCCAGTGCCCACGCTGCGTGACAAAGTTCGGCTCCGTTACCACGGCTGCCGCGATTCCCCACTCCGCCATAGACTGCAGGAACAGGTCCTGAGCCGCGGCGGAGCGTCCTATATTCCCCTGCAGGAGGTCGATGTGGTTCTCTACCATATTATTGTCGAGAATTCACACCGACCTCCATGCAAGAGCCTTCCGCAGTTGATGTACCGGGAACATCAGGCTTCCTTCTCTGCACTGGGGGAGAACAGTGCTTGCCCGTCATCTTGTGGTCTGCCGGCTTCCCGGCAGCCGCGCAGACCACACAGTGTAGCTTCTTTGAGCTACACTCGTTGGCCTTGTGGCCCTCACCTCCGCATCTGAAACATGCCGCCGCGAAGTCCTCGGTCGAGGGACACGTGGCACGCACGTGCCCCAGCTTCATACAACGAAAGCACCTCATCGGGCGATCCCCCCGGGCTTCCACCCGGCAGGAGCTCCACCCGACAAGGAGCTTTCCACTCAGGACTTTTTTTGCGGCGGCAACCGGGCATAGCACGTTTACCTCCCCCATCCCCCACCCACGTTTGACAATTAGACCCGCCTTGATGGCGGAGCTGTCGCACCCACCCATGGATGCCACAGCCTCCACCACCTCCTCCACCTTAATACTATCGTCCAGGTCCCTAATATGGAGGTCAACACGTTTTGTAGGCCTCCCCACCAGGGCATCCTCCGACAGCACCAGCCGCAGGCTCTCCGCAAGGCGATCTGCTTTTTCCTCGCGGTCATCGCCTGCGACTTCTAGCATTCTTGCCCCAGTGGCCGTCACCCTCAGACTCACCCTAGCTATGCCCAGGGCAGGCAGGCTTATCTCCCGCTTCGCCCTGGACAAGGCATCGGCGTAGGTCACGCCACGTGCCAACGCCCCCTGCCGCAGCGTCAGCACCACAGCAGCAGTCGCCGGCGTGACGAGTGAGGGCGAATTACGACTCTCCGGCTTTTTACCCACTACGGGGCCCACACTCGCCGGTTTTTTGACACCCGCCTCCCCGCCGCCACGCGCGGACGTAGCAGCGGGAGGATTTGGGGCCTCCACGTTCCCAGTTACTTTCCCCCCCCTCTTCCTCTTCTTCTTGCCCACCACTTGAGACCAAGACTCCTTGGTCTGTAACCTAACCTAACCTAACCTAACCTAACCTAACCTAACCTAACCTAACCTAACCAGTCGCAGTCGAACCGCCGTCGCGGAAGCATCAAAACAGAATCGCTCCGTATATTAAAAATCCTAAAAATAGGTTTTTCTTGAGATATCGAAAAACAAATTACACCATCGTGTGCATCTCAGCGCGGCGAAGTGAAGTGAAATATAGTGAAAAAAAGTGTTAAATTTGGTTAAAAACTGTTACAACACGAAAAATCTGGTATAAAAGTGAGTGCGGCGTCGAAAAACGATCGACAACATATATGTTTTTATACATATTTAGATAGAACTCGTTGAGTCGCATCTTTTAAGCCCTACATCGGATTTTTGTCGTCACAAATAAAGGAGTAATAGACAAAATTAAAAATAACCACGTGGCACGAGGTACAAGATCCCGGGGGACCCCGGACAAACCAAATACACCATAAGAAGCGCCGCAAAAAGCTGTTTTAGACAATATATTTATATCTTTGACATACCGCGAGGAAAGAAAATTATAATCAAAAAACGGAAAAAAAAACAAGAAATTAAAATACTTCTACAGCACATTTTAAGAAAAGAAGATCGACGACCCCATCCGGATCCGGATCATATCATCAGACGCGCCGCGAGGAGCTCTACAAGCAGGTACCAATCTTAGATTTTTCCCTTTAAAACTGAGGCTCCTGGACACTTTTTTCTCCTGACCATGTGCCACGTGGTCAGAGATCCCGTCGGTATTTTGCGCCGCGGACGGTCTCACGAGATAGATCTCGATGAGCCTGTCATTTTGACATATCGATTAAGTATTTTTGACCAATACCGGCGGTTCTAGGAGCCCGGGAAGAAAAAGGGGGAAAAGTGCGGGATAACTCGGGAACGGTGCATCCTAGCGCGTTTTTGACGTCAGATCCAGTATACTATATAGTATACTGGACCTTGTTCGCCCGGTCGAACCCTACCGGGTACCAATTTAAAAAAAAATTTTTCAAAATTATTTCCAAATCTTTAAATTAAAAATATCAAACAAAATAGACTAAGATCATTTTGGACTAGAACGGTGCACGCTAGACTAATAATAAATTCATTTTCGGCTTACTCGTATAGGAAAAGGGTTATAGGGACGTTTCGCGTGCACCTTACTTCGGACCCCCCCCTAGCCCTAATACCTCACCCCCTGGGGTTGAAAAACCACGACCCCTCGGAACATACACGTGTGACGGCTCTTTCGACTCCTCATGAGAGGGCGAGTCGACTGAGAACTGTTGCACACATCTCACACACACACACACCAAGATAACACACACAAACACACAAGACACGGTCTCACACACAAACACATAAGTGTGACGGCTCGATCAACTCCTCAGGACACGGGGAGAAGATTGCCGCTGCACACTTTGACACTCGCATAGATACACACGCACACACACAAACACACATACAAAAACACTTTCAGAAACACAAGTGTAGCACCTTATTCGACCCCGCTGACCGAAGAGGTGCTCACGAGCCAAGGCACACACACTCACACACACACACACACACACATAGATAAGGCGAGGACAGGTGGGCCTTCCGCGCGCTTAAATCAAAATCCAAAAAAGGGCTGCGCCGCTCCCGAAGGGTACAAATACTGCGACTATAGTTTAAGAGACAGGGCCACCCCTTTTGGGACCCTAATAGTACGTAAGACTTAGGCTAAGACTAAAGCCGTAGGCTTGTAATCTGTGATACTATACCTATATTTTGATATCTGTGATCTAGAAATAAGTTTTTAACTGTATTATTATTAGTATAATTGACATTCTTGGCCCCTATTGGCCAAGTTTTACCTGACAATCTGTGATACTATAGTAATACTGTTTATATTGACCACCGTCTTTTGACGGATCAATTGACTATAGGCCCTATTGGCAATTTAGAATTAAGTATTATATTGACTCGCTTATTGGCGCATGTAGATTAAGTTTTAGCATTATTTATTTCTTCTATTTATTATAATATTTGATTATTGACGCGCCTCGTCGGCCGAAGTAGTTTGTAGCATTGTTGGTATAAGTGGCAAATTGTGCAAATAGCAATATGCTTCCTGTAAGAACCCCCCCAAAGAAAACAGCCCCCCAATCCAATTCCCTCCCCTTAAACACATCGTCCACATCAACCGAAGAGTTGATTTCCTTGGTGGAGAGTGTGTCACAGCGGGCTCCAACAGTACCGGAGCTTGCATCACGCTTCTCCACCCCCTCTCCCACACTGGTAGAAACTGACAGGAGAAAGACTTTTACTATGACAATACCCCCACCTGAAAAACCACAAACGAAGAGAACAACCAAGAAGAAAATGACTTGCGAATTCGCCTTAGCCAAACAAGAGTTACTCAAGTGCCTTGACTCAGCTAGAAATTTAAAAACCGAGATAAAGGACAATGTTAAAACCCAGGTGGGAAAGCTAGACGACATATATAAAAATCTAGACGAACGTTATAAGGCCCTGGAGGCGGAGCATAAGGAGTGCGCGGGGAGTGCATCAAATGTAGCACCCCAGCACTCATACATGTCACCCGACCCCCAAAAAGGGGAAAACAGAGAGTGCAAAGAATCGGAGGGAATCCTCCTGCGCATGGACGCAAAGTTAGACGAGTTAATCAAATTAAATGGACACACCGAAACGATGAGGGCAAAGCTGGAGGAGCTGACAGCGGCGGTCTACGCCTCGGCGGAAGCCACTCGAACCTACGCAAGTGTGGCCGCATCCTCTACAACAACTAAAACTGGAGAGGCCAGACCCCCACCAGTCGAAACACCACATACCAAGGCCATGCACGCCATCATGGTGACCTCTGGTGAGGGAGAAACCAGCGGCGAAATAATGGAAAGAATAAGGAAGAGCGTGAATGCGAAAGAAACCGGTTTAAGGATAGACAGGGTTAGAAAAGTGAAAGATCAGAAGGTCGTCATAGGTTGTGATAGTATGGAGGAACTTGATAGGGTGAGAGACAGAATAGAGGGGGATAAAACTTTACGAACAGAAAGTGCGGTCAACAAGGACCCACTTATTATAATCAAGGATGTGCTGTCTGTCCACACGGACGAAGAAATACTTAATGCACTAAAGAAGCAAAATAAAAATATTTTTGAGGGAATGGGGGATGCACGGCTATCCATAAAATACAGAAAGAGGGCAAGAAACCAGCACACCAACCACGTGGTGCTCCAAGTGCCACCCAAATTGTGGCAACGCCTGACCGGGGCGGGGCGGGTCCATATAGACCTCCAAAAGCTGGTGGTCATGGACCAGTCCCCCTTGGTTCAGTGCACAAAGTGTCTGGGATACGGTCACGGTCGGAAGCTCTGCACATTAGAGGCCGAGACCTGTTCGCATTGTGGTGGGCCTCACAAAAAAGAGACATGCCCTGGGTTCCGGGAAGGCACTACGCCATCCTGTGCGAACTGTGTCAGGGCGGGTCTCGAAAAGGCTCACCACAATACCTTCGACGATGCTTGTCCAGTAAGGACCAGGTGGGACCGGTTGGCCCGGACTTCGGTAGCTTACTGCTAACTTACTTGTCCAGGGCTTGCCGGCGGGTGCTGGACGGGCGTCGCAGGAAATCCTCCAGGAAAATCTCCAGAGGAGTGACGCGGCCACCAGCGAGCTGATCATGGAAGGCCACAAAAGGAAGGCGATGGCGGCGCTGGTTCAAGAACCCTACATTGGCAGGGAGGGGTCATCAAGGCGGCCATCGTTGTATTTGATGTAAATGCAGATGTGTCACTTTGTTCTGACCTCACCACGCCCAACATCGCAGTGGCAATGGTCAAAACCGACGCACAGTGCCTTTATCTTGCTTCATTCTATTTTGAACCAGCGCCAACGCCGATTGAACCTTACCTAGGCCACCTGATCAGAATCGGGAACCAACTTGGCTCCCGCATAATACTCGCTGGGGATGCCAATGCGAAGAACACGCTCTGGGGAGGAAACGCGACCGATGGGAGAGGAGAGCAGCTGATGAGTACGCTAACCGAGATTGGCATGGAGGTGTTGAACGAAGGAGACATCCCGACATTCGATACCTTCAGGGGTGGCAGGAACATCAGTAGCTTCGTCGACCTGACGTCGTGCTCCAGTGCCCTGCTTCCGAGCATGGAGGATTGAAGGGTCGAAGAGGGCCTCACGAGCTCCGACCACAATGCCATCACCTTCCGAGTCAACGCTGTCCGTCCCGAGGGAGTGAAGGTTCAACGATCCACCAGGATCTATAACACTAGGAAAGCGCACTGGACCGATTTCATACAGGAAATCAGCCAGCTGCTGGATGATAATGGAATCACAGAGCAGGCGATAGGGAACACACGGACACCAGAAGAGCTAGACTCGATGACCGGAAGGTATACGGCGACCGTCAAAAAGACTTGCGAGGCGTGCATCCCCAAATTAAGGGCAAAAACGGGGACCTCTATAACATGGTGGACGGAAGAGCTGGCCCAAATCAAATGCACACTGCGAACCAAAAAACGTAGGATCCGGTGTGCAGCGCCAGCTCGAAGGCGCCATGTTATAGAGGACTATCTTAAAACCAAGAGGATCTACAGTGAAAAAATCGAAGAAGAAAAATTAAGTAGTTGGAAGAGATTTTGCGGGAAGCAGGAAAAAGAAACCATGTGGGGCGGAATATACCGAGTAATAAACAGAACGGAGACTAGGCGGACCGAGGTTCCTCTGGTCAAGAGCGGTAGACTCTTGGGGGGGCGAGAATCAGCAGAGTTGCTGTCGAGGACCTTCTACCCGGATGACAGGGAGGAGGAGGATAACCGGACGCACAAGGAGGTCAGAGCCAGAGCAGAAACGGTGAATGGCGGAACAAGTAATTTACCTGAACCGCCATTCACGGAGGGCGAGCTTAGAGATGTACTGGCTTCCTTCAATCCCAAGAAGGCGCCTGGATCCGACGGCCTCACCTTGGACATCTGCAGGGCCGCCATCGAAGCCAAACCCTGCGTCTTTTTGGCGCTCATCAACAGATGTCTCAGCATTGGCCACTTTCCCACCATTTGGAAGGAGGCCACGGTGGTCATACTTCCTAAACCTGGTCGAGCCGACTATACTGCTCCCAAGTCATATAGACCCATCGGGCTCCTCCCGGTGCTGGGAAAGATAGCCGAGAAAATGCTCGTTCGAAGGCTCTGCTGGCACATAGTGCCAAAGATGAGCGCCAAACAATATGGTTTTATGCCGCGGCGCGGAACCGAGGACGCCCTCTGTGACTTGCTCGGTCACATCGCTCGCCAACTCGATAAGAAGAGGATGACGACGATGGTGTCGCTCGACATAGAGGGCGCCTTCGACAACGCATGGTGGCCGGCCATCAGATGCAGGTTGGCTGAGGTGGAATGCCCATTGGGTTTAAGGAGGGTCCTCGACAGCTACTTAAGGGACAAGCGAGTGCGGCTACGGTATGCAGGCGAAGAGGTGGAGAAGGTCAATACGAAAGGTTGCATACAAGGATCTATAGGGGGCCCGATTCTTTGGAATCTCCTTTTGGACCCCCTACTGCAAGGACTAGAGCGAATGGGAGTCTTCTGCCAGGCTTTCGCGGACGATGTGGTTCTGGTCTTCGATGGTCAGACTGCCGGGGAGATCGAAAGTCAGGCCAATCCTGCATTAGCCTACGTTCGGGCGTGGGGTGTCGCAAATAAGCTGAAGTTTGCGCCACATAAAACCAAATCAATGGTCCTGACGCGGAAGCTGAAGCACGACACCCCCCGACTGAGCATGGGCGGCACCGGGATTGAGGTGGTGAGGGAGGTGAGGCTTCTCGGTCTCATTATTGACCAGAGCCTCACTTTCAACACTCACGTCAAGACCGTATGCACAAAGATTTACCGGCAGCTCGCGAAAGCCGCGAAAACCACTTGGGGACTGAACTCATCGATCATCAGGTCGATCTATACTGTGGTTATAGAGCCGATCCTTATGTATGCCGCGGGCGCCTGGGGGAAGGCAGCGAGAAAGAGATGTGTGAGAGTGCAGTTGGACCGGATCCAGAGGCTCTTCGCCCTTAAAATTTGTAAAGCGTACCGAACCGTCTCGCTGAACTCTTCGCTGGTTCTCTCGGGGCTGCTGCCGCTAGACCTGAGAATTGAGGAGGTGGCGACACTGTACAGGGTGAAGAAAGGCAAAGAAACATTGACTGAACTAAAAGACATTGAACTTGAGGAAAGGGTTAAAACTGACGATCTACCTTACCCCTCTGACACCCCCCGCCTGACATACATACATCTAGGGAACGACACCCTGATGGACGAGGACTCCGAGGACACTGACATTTACACCGACGGAAGCAAGACCGCTGAAGGCGTTGGGGCGGCGGTGACGCTGTGGAGGAATGGACGCGAGGTAGCTAAACG
Source organism: Pontia daplidice (assembly GCA_963693355.1). Lineage (NCBI taxonomy): Eukaryota > Metazoa > Arthropoda > Insecta > Lepidoptera > Pieridae > Pontia > Pontia daplidice. The sequence goes on from CAVNZL010000001.1 coordinate 96,255, forward strand.
CAAGATTACCCTGGCTCGGTACTGCAGCGTGTACCAAGCCGAAATGGTTGCGCTTCATAAGGCTGTGCACTTGGCGGTGCAGCGGAAAGAGGCTGGCTTCCGCATTCACAGTGACTCCAGGTCAGCACTCGATGCCGTCACTGGTAGCCGCTCTCTCAATCCCCTCGCCTCCGAAATCCGTATGCTACTAGCCGGAACTCAGAAGAACATTAAGCTCTTCTGGGTGAAGGCCCATGCGGGGAGGGAGGGGAATGAGCGGGCGGACCAGCTGGCAAAAGAGGCTGCCCGAAATGTGAAGGTGAGGCCGGCCTACGACCGCTGCCCGCTGTCGCACGTAAAGCGCACCATCAGGGCAGGCGCGCTGCAGAAATGGGAGTCAAGATATGTCGAGCAGCAACCGGGAAAAATAACGAAGCTCTTCTTCCCCAGCGCCACGGCCGCCTACAGGACTATACGACATTTGACATTAGACAACGTGATGACTCAGGTGCTCACCGGGCATAACGGGTTCTCCGAATACTTGTTTCGCTTCAAGTGTAAGGACAGCCCGGCGTGCCCGTGTGGGTATGCCGAGGAGACCGTTCCGCACATCCTCATTGACTGTCCGCGTTATGGTTGGGAACGCTTTGATGTGGAGCAGAGGCTCGGGAAAACTTTGACTCTGGACACCCTTTCCTCATTGACTGCCGACTCTGACAGACGAGACTGTTTTCTCTCCTACGCCACCACTGTCGCCAAAAAGGTGATAATCCTCAACAAAACGAGGTAGCTCCACTAGGATCAAACTTCACTGTACCTGCATCAATGTACCTGAGTCTTAAAAATTTTTAAAATGTATTATTATGGATTAATTTATCACTGATATGGAATTATTTATTGAAATTTATAATTGTTGCCACTGTTACCAATGTTATATTATTTTATGTTTTTAGCACATCGAGAAGTCAACTAGCATTAATAAGGAAATTTTTAAAAATAGTATATGTAATATTGTAATCCAAAATTTTCTGTTTTTATTAATAAAATTACTTGTTGTTTTCATTTCAATAAAGAAACCCCATTAGTTCGTTTTCCACGGCCCGGAGATAACTTCGTCCGGGGGGTAGGCCGACTAGGTATAAAAAAAAAAAAAAACCTAACCTAACCTAACCTAACCAGTCGCAGTCGAATCGCCGTCGCGAAAGCATCAAAACCAAGTCGCTCCGTATTGTAAAAAAAAAAAAAAAACCCCACAAAATTGACAAAAGTTTTGCACAAAAGTGCGTGCGGCGTGAAAACCAAATCAACGACCCCATATTTTTATTGTGCAGCTAAACACGTCTTATTCTAATCTTTCGGATTTTTTTTTTTTAACAAGAAAAAGTGGAGAAAATTAAGAAAATCTGGAAAAGCACGTGGCACGTGGTCTGCGAAAGGGTCCTCCCCCCACACATGCTATATATCGCCAGACGCACCTTACGGCGCCGCTGAGTTTAGTGGGAAAATTCGGTTCAGTGGAAAAAAAATTTTAAACAAAAGAAAATTATAACCTTTTAAAATAACAAAAATATAATATTATCTCGGAAAGTAAATGGATAACCCCCTGATTAGACATCACCATAAGGTGCAGTTTGCAATTGTGCATCGTTTGAGGGGTCGCACAAAATTTTCTGACTATTACTTAAGGATAACCACGTGGCACGTGGTCACCGATAGAGATTTCTCTCTTTACAGTTCCTGGACAAATTACCCGGTATATTGCAACTAAATCAAACGACTTTATATTTTAAAGTTCCCATGATTACACGTGATTTTTTAACATCGCTATTATCCTCACTATTTTTTACGAAACGTTTTGTAAAGCTGATACTAATATATATAATTTATAAAATTAAGACGTAAATCGGGGTATTACCTCGCAACTCAAATCGAAAAAACTAAAGGTCAAATACCTGTGAACATCGCATCTACTACATCCTCCGTGTCGCCGCATCTGGTCAAATTCTTTTTTTTTTTTAAAAGCGTCCCCGCCGTTGTAGCGTCTGTAGGCTTGGTAATAGAAGTTAAGAAGCCCATCAGTTGTTCCATAGTAAAAGTCGTGCCACACGAGAATTTTTAAGTCTCTTGGGGCAGGAATCCCACCGCTGCTGTCGGCGTCAAGCCGGGCATATCGGGTCCAGGTTCCAGTAAAACACACACAATAACTTGATTTTAATTAAAGACGATTTCTCTTACAGAATGCAAGAGCGTAGGTTAGTTGCGATTCGTTTTTATATAGACCAACTGCTATCCAAAGTAACGTTTTAGAACTGCAACTTCCTTTACATGAAATTCTACAATTAATTAAACTATAAATTAAATATAAAGTTAAATAATCAGCAATAATATTATAGTGAATTTTACATTATACAACACCAAATAATTTCCTTTTAACAAATTGTACAGATTTATTGTAACTTCAATAGCCTAACGCCACTTTACAAACTTCGTCAACAGATGGCGCTAACAATAAGATGATAAAGTGAAGATATAAGATATGTTTTACAAACAGTTACGGAGTCAATACAGTGTCTTATATTGTTTAGAATATAAAAGTTTTAAACCTGCTGATTTATGTAATATTATTACTGATATTTAATTAATAAATTGATATGTAAATAAAAATATAGTTCTAAATACATTAATTTGCGCCCATATACACGTTGTAACTTGCTAGACTTAATACGTAGCTGTTTATTAAAAAAAATATTTATTTATATTATTCTGCAGTGAGTGTGATAAAAGTTAATTACTGAACATTACTGAGTTTTCAAAACTTTGAAAATAGTGGCATAGATTGTAAGTATTTGTTTTTCATTTATATTACATGCTTTTGAAAACAATTATGAATATTTTATAATAAATCGATGTTAAAATTTAGAATATAATAGTAGAATTTAATAATATAAATCATTAATAATGATATAAAAGTTAGTTATTAATATTACTACTATTTGTTGTTGCAGCCACGTGTCGCAATGGGTCAGAATCTTTATTAAAAAATATTTTTTGCTCATGCAAAACAGGATGTGGAGCATCTGAGCATCAGGAAAAGTTGATTAAACTGCACTGCAGCTTGCTTAGAATGCAATGGTGACAGCTGTACTAATCCTTCGCGTACGATCTATATCAACGAGATCGACGACGACGACATTAATGTACAATGATGTAAAATGATAAAATTTTGTTTAACTTATTTTTTACGATAATCTAATAAATTAACATTGAAGTTACTCTGCACATATAATTTATTACAAATAAAAATTAAATTTTTCACTATAAACACTTTTTCCCCTTCCGCCTCTCATTTTTCAGTAAATTGTTGTTAAAGATTGTTGTAAATCGAGATCGGTAAAAATTTTTTTTTTAACTTTTTTATTTGAGGTTTTAATAAAGCAGTCTCATACTTGATATACAGTTTCATTGACTGGCCCTGGGTTCCGAGGTTTGACCATTTTTATGCCTTACGGCACTTAATATAGTAGATATATTTTGTATCAATAAATATATATATATATATCATAAACCTAAATGTTTTTTCTTAAAATACAGAACCCGCCGCATATGCCTGGTTTTTATGATACTATGAATCAAACGTGAACGTAGTAATAGTTTCTTAATCCACCATCATGATTGAAACCTTGCAATTTGCTAAGGTTTCAATTGTCCGGCAGGAAATTAATGTGCATTCATTGTTGTATATCATATTCTTTATTTGTGTGTTATGCGAATAAATTACGACGGCGCCTCTTGTTTTTAAATATCGTTCTAGACTTGACATTTAAAAAAAAGAGCGTACTCTCGCCCGGGTCGGCACATTACTCACACATATGGTGGCTGACTATGGACTGCAGTGGTTGTTAATCCCTGGGCTCGTTTGCCCTCTATTTTATAAAAAGTATAAATATCAAAATACATATAACGAAGCAGGTTCTCGAAGAAGTATTTTTAAAATGGCGCCAGCCATTCCCACGCAGATAACTTGTTGGCTTCAATCATTTTACTTTTAATTAAACACGGAATATAAAAAATTCGTACATTTATGAAGGACCTACTTAACTGAACAAAAATATTTTAAAATTATATACGAGCTTTTTAAAAAAATTTAAAAATAATACTTGAAAAAAACTTATATGAACTCAATAAAATCAGAACAAAATAAACATTTAAGAGGCTGTCTGAAGAATAAAAGTTGTTGTTATTGTTAATAACAAAACCTTCCGTAGTCAAAACAACTAAAATTTTCTAAAAGTAAATACTTTTTTAAATTAATCCAATAGCTCCTTAGCGGAAATCAAATTATGACATTTTATCGCGATAAATGAGTGCTTTTCTTGAAAGAAGGCCCGCGGTGATTTTTGGAACTATCTAATTTGACAGATCGACCATGTTGTCGTCCGTCGATATTATTAATTTCGTTTGTTGTGGGAGGTTTTCGTGAGTTTTTTTACTAACTTAGTGTATTTTAAGATGCCAAAAGTAGTAAAAAGTTCATCTCGAGAAATGATATTGAAGGTGAAAGAGTTGTGTGAAGTGGAATAAAAGAATAAAGGTGTTAATACCACTAAACACTAGATATAATCCTTTATGTGACAAAATGGAATAAATAATAACTGAAATTAAAACATATTACAAAGTGCATAATATGTATTATAAACTTAAAGTTACTTTTATTGATAGTATTCATTATTTACTTGCAGGTGTGTCAGAGAAAACTGTAAAATTATTAACAAAAGAAGAACTTTAGACGAGTTCGATTTGTGAAGTGTCCTCCAAAAAAATTCACAGTTTTTACGTTTTGCCTTAAACATTTTGATAAAAATGCCCAAATACACTTTTGAATTATCAGAAAAATACAGGTTTCCCTCATCTGAACTATTGTTACAGTATGAGCTTGTTTAATTTATTTCTTGAACCTCTGATCCTACACGGTCCCAATAGGTAATTCTTTTTACTCATAAATGGCAACATTATGTCTCGCGACTACAGCACTAGACTAAAAGGACTATACAAAGGACTATACAAAAATACATAATAGATTCGTAGATTATATGAATCAATAGACTTCTACTACAACTTGTTTCTCTTGATCCATTCCTTATTTGATCTTGATATATTATATAAAGCTTCTTAATATAGGGGATCGTGAAGTTTTTGAATTTCTGCTCGTTTTTAGTATTTGCGATCAAAGTTATAAATCATTTAGTTTAAAAATTAGTATTAGCGCGTATAAAACTTGGTACCTAGTTCGTTTGTTAAAAATTGTACAGCCAAACGCAACTGACAGCTGTGAATATTAAAAAAAACGACTTACCGGCTGATGCATTCGTTTAAAGCAAGGAATATAAATACTCTGTGCCAGTTTAAAGTGTCTAATAAAAAGCTACAAAGCAAACTTCAACTTCAAAATTTCTAATATTTTAATGCTATGCCATTTATCACCAATAAAAATCCCATGGCGCGACGATCGATCAAATTTTTCTCGACAAAGCCGCAATGCAAGAGTAAACATCACAACCAACGTTCGATAAAAACAATACATTTAAAAATAGTAATTTAGAAAGTAACTTCACAATGCAATCAACATTAGCCCATAACCAAAACATTCAGAAAAACAAAACATACATATCTCACACACACACAATCTTTTTTTTTGATTGGGCAAGATTTTCGTAATTTATACATTGATAGCCGATTGCTAAAATTTAAACATTATGAAATTTGTAAAAATTGCCTTAGACCCGGTCATACTGAAAAACATTGCAAACTAACACATTGTAAGTATTATTCTTCAAAACACAATACTCTTTTACACAAAGAAAATATTACAGAGGAACCAAATACCACAATTGCATTTTCTACTAACGTTGAAACCCCTAATACGTCCTTTATCCGCAGCTTTGGTGATTCAGACGGGAACAAACACCCGGCCCGCGTTCTTCTCGACAACGGCAGCACTGCGCATTTCGTCACACAACACCTCTGTGAGAGTTTAGGTCTTCCAAAACGGAGTGTACACACCACGGTGACAGGTATTAATGATCAAATGTCTCTTAGCGCACAGTCTTGTATGCAAAGAATCATATTATTCAATAAAGTTAATATACATTTTACCACAATTAATCCTACGCCATCTTGCACTATAAACATAAACTCTTCAAAATTACCTAATGTTAATATTAGTTGGGGCTGATGTTTTCTGGGACGTCATATGTCTGGTTCAATAACCAACCATAATGCTTCAATTATTAATAAATCACCCTTTTGTTATCTTACAAAACTAAACGAAACATTACTAACGCGTTTTTAGGACTTAGAATCAGTATCTCAGAAATATAACTTGTCAGACGAAGAAAGCGCCTGCGAAAATATTTTTGCAAAGACTAGGCGCGTAAGTGACGGCCGCTTCATGGTCACTTTGCCTATTAAAGAATCGCCAGAAGTTTTAGAAGAAAAGCAGATTTTTATCTTAAGAACGTAGGTTGCAACGCGATCCTATTTTAAAACAACGTTATTTAGATTTTATGGCAGAATATCTTTCGTTAGGTCATATCAGTGAGAGTTTTGAAGATTAATGTGTCTCAAAAACTGTTACTTACCACATCATGGCGTAATTCATGAATCGAGTAGCACAACAAAATTACGGCTCGTTCTACCTCTTCTGGTAAGTCCCTCAATGAAATACAAATGGTAGGGCCCGCAGTTCAAGAAGGTTTAATCTCAATTTTATTACGCTTTCGGCAGCATGAGTACGTTGTGGCTGGAGACATAGAGAAAATGTATAGAGCCGTGCTCTAAGAACCTGCTCAACGCTTACTACAGCAAATCTTGTTCACATTTTCTACTAGTGAGCCTATTAGAAAATTTACACTAAACACAGTTACTTACGGTACAGCCTCTGCAACGTACTTAGCTACCAAATGTTTCGTGTCTTTGGTTGCTCAGAGTTCGCATCCAGCAGCAAAGTTTTTATATTGAGACATTGCAGACATTTATATTGACGATTACCGGTTATAGGCGGTGGCGATTCAGTGGCGTCAGTTATAGAAACTTGTGAAAATGTACGTGAAACATTGCAATCAGCACAGTTTAGGCTGCGTAAATGGCGATCAAACAGTAAAGAAACTAAATTCAATTTCTAAAAATTTACATAACACTTCTGCCTTAAATTTAAATTTCGATGAAAACTCACCTTGTTAAACACTCGGGCTCCAATGGGATTCAAATTAATTTTTTTTTTCATATAATTATGTACTATTAATTACGGCGAAACAGAAATAAAAAAGATTACTAAAAGAAAAATTTTGTCTGTTATTAGTCAGGTTTTTGATCCATTGGGTCTTGTAGGTTCAAGCTAAAATTTAAATGCAAAAACTTTGGATTGATAAATATAATTGGGATGATGAAGTCTCCAAAGAACACAAACATTCATTTTTACAATTTGTAACGTCTCTTGTTAGTCTTAATACGCTACAAATTCCAAGATGGGTATGTAAGGATAAGGCATTAATAACAGAATTACATATTATTTCGGATGCTTCGGAACTTGCTTATGGTGCATGTGTTTACGGCAGAGGTCGATGGTAACGGCAAAGTACAAATTAGGCTGTTATGTTCTAAAAATGAAGTGGCCCCAAAAAAACCAACCACCATTCCCAGATTAGAACTTTGTGGAGCACTTTTAGGTGCTAGACTTCACGATAAAGTCTTATCTGCCCTAACACTAAAAATTAAAAATACGTATTTTTGGTCAGATCCCACTTTTCTTTTAGCATGGTTAACATCTACACCCAAAAACCGTTAAAAACGTTTGTTCGAACAAGAGTGGCAGAAATTCAGGAACGGACTGTAGGTGGAGCTAGGCGCAAGGCGCAATCAAACATAATACATAAACAAAAAATCAAACTACTTAAGATTAATAAGAACGTTAGCGTACTCAGATTAATACACAATATTAAAAATTATTCTAATAAAATAAAGAGATCATTATCGTTAGACGAGTTACAAAAGTCAGAAAATTAGTTTTAACTGTTGCGCAAGAATTCATGAATACGGGGGAGTATAATTTAATCAAACATTCAAAACCTTTACCTAAAAATAATAAATTGCTTTCTTTGTCTCCAAGATTTTAAGAGTTGGTGGCCGGCTCAAAAATTATTTTTACGACTTTAACGTCAAATATCCTGTTCTTTTATGCAGTAAACATCACTTAACAAAAATAATCTTCGAAAAGGAACACATATCATTGATGTATCAATGATCAATTACTTTTGTCTCATATTCGACAAAATATTGGCCACTGGGGGGAGGAACCTCGCGAGACGCGTGGTGAATAGTTGCCTACGATGTTTTCGATTTTGTTTGAGATTTGACAGAGTTGAAAAGCTCAAGCAACACTTTAGGCAGCGTTTTTCCATGGAATACATATCGCTGTTCCAATAGAAGGTCAGTTGGTGCTACTCAAAGAGAAGCAGCAACCGCGGGGAGCAGGGGCACCGCCACATGTCTAGCCCGAGCTAACCCTTCAATCAGCGCGAGACATGCGAACAGTGTCTTGTACATCATAATTTATTACAATGTTCAACCAGCAATTCTTTTAATTAATTAATTAATATAAATACAGTTCACTCAACAGCGAATTCTAAATAAATATCCTCTATTATATCTAGAATAGAAAATAATGATAAAGTTTAAAATTGAATAATCAAATTATTATAACTAGTAAAATATGGTAAATAAGTATTATTTAACACTAAGACTTGTTCAGTTAAATTGACGATAGATTATTTTACCCGGCCTAATATTATTCTTGCAATATATACTCTGTAATCTAATCCAAAACAAATGGTGGGTCCAACTATTACTTTGTTCGTTTTGGAGAAGAGACTCTTGGCCCTGGAGGCCTGGTAGACAGTAGCGGTGACCTCGGAGCTGATGCTTTCCTCGCTCAGCATATAAGCATCACAATACAGTGAGAAAATTCTACCAGCGCCCACACTATTCCACTTTTTTAGTAAAAATTATGTTTTCTTTTTATTCAGTTGATTTTGTTCAGCTAAGGAATTAGATTTTTTAAAAGATGTTTATTATATTTGCAATTTGTTCAGAAATATCAAAACTACATATATTTTCATATTCCTGGTATTTTATAGATATCTATAAATGAATTCTACTGCTTGAAATCTAGGTAGCAGTAGGCAGACTGTGATTATGTAGTACCACAGTTGGAAATTGAACTTATGTTGACACACACCTAAGTAAATGTGAGGGGCTTAATGCAAATGAGCCAATTAGGTTGATTTATTTTAAAAAATCGATTGAAATATGGGAGTCATAGTTAACTCATTGTCTACATAGTATAAAACAAAGTCGCTTTTTTCTGTCCCTTTGTATGCTTAAATCTTTGAAACTACGCAATGGATTTTGATGCGGTCCATCCATTAAATTCATCCATTAAATAGTAGAGAAGTACTGTTGTATTTTTGAGGTTTCTAATGTGATGTCGTAAATAATTACATTTTTTTCCGTTTACATTGCAAACGCAAGCTGAACCCTACGAGTTTTATCAAAATAATGTATTAAGTAATGTACACATTGAAAAGGTCTACAGAAAAGTCCGTGATGGTATATGTCTATCATTATCATAAGAATGGATAACCTACAATAACTTTTTTGTCATTTACTTTTTATGACAAATAATGGCTAATTTTCGAAGCGATTTTAACCAATACAGCATTAATCCTTGACCAATTAAATACCTTGAATACATTGTTCATTTAATATAGATCTATATGGCCCTTTACACCGTACAATTTAAGTGAATATTTTCGAAGATATCACAGATTAAAAAATTGCGGGACGTAGCGTTAGCATAGCACTTTGGATTTAGCAGCGATCGGATGCGTTTATTTTTCTGTAGTGTATTTAGTATCAGCATTGCACCCGTGCGAAGCCGGGGCGGGTCGCTTGTTAAATATAACTCACAAAGGTTGAAATACAGTTGCAGTCAGCTATTCAACTAAATTATAGTATAGTCAGAGTGCTACGTGAAAAAAAATCTCTTAATTTAATATTATGGATCTCAGTATGAGTAACATAACAATTTGATCTATTGAGAACTCCCACATGTATTTCAAAATAAATATAGTTAAATGTTAGGCATTTATTGTTTTTTGTTACACATTTTAGTTAATTAAAAGTTAACTCAACAAACATGGCAATAAGTATGTCACTGACTTCTGTCCATTGGGCAGTGCGTAGTTGTTGGAAAGAAACCTTAATAATAAGAATTTTAAAATTTGAGGCCGCCAAAGATTCTTACTAGATGAATTTTGCACATCGGAATTTACTATGTATATATGTGGAATTGAGGAATACGAGACGCCGTCACTGGATATTGTTCCCTGCGCCTACGACATCTATGTCTGTGGACTTTAGTCATTGAGCCCACGCCGGAGGCCTTCGAGGCGCTATTTTCTGAAAAGCTTGAGCAGAAAAAAAATTGAGCATCATGTTTATTGTCAAATCAATCAAACACAAATAATTGAATATTGAGGCTAGTGATTCACATCTGATATTCTTTCATGCCTGACGTGATATTAAAAACACATAACAACGCGCTGATGTTTAGTAGTTTCATATGTGTCTGTACAAAACATAATTGCAAAACATTCATATAGCTGTTCATCTTATTATAAGTTACTTAATCCACGAATGGTATGGTGTGTGGGCCTGTTTCCGACTTTGTAGTCTAAATAACTAAACGACGGGAGCACAGTTGTAATGATTTATTGAATACAATTAGGTCGCAGGTTGCGACGGAGTCACGGAGCGTTCGTCTCTCTCCAGTGCTTTTGGAAATGTATGAAATTCATCAAAGATCGTTTCACTTCCTATAAATACTTATGAATATTTACACAATAATTACTATTATTGATTAGCGAAACCGAACAATTGCGTAAGCATTACTTATTGGAGCTCATACGAAGCTAAGGAGTAGATAGTGTCAAAGCTCTATTTTTATTTATTTATAAGAATAATTGAAGTCTCTAGCGATCTATTATGATTGATTTCACACACTTCCCTAACAAAACGAGTACAAAAATAAACTCACTCTATCTAGATTAATTTAATACAATCTTAATATAATATTAAATAGTCAAAAGGGCATATACATTTTCGGTTAGTACGATTAATTTTTAAATAATTAATAATGACATTAATATAATAATGCAGCCGTCGAGTGTTGTTAATCGCCTATATAATAATTTATCTTATGAACTAAAGGTCACTCTAAAACGCGTCTCTCAATGATATTTCAATGACTTTCGGACACCGCGAGCGACCGTTTCAGCGGGTTTATGGCGAGGTCCCGTGTCCGATTCCCGAGGAAATATTTGTCGTTTGACTCGCCTGTTAAGAAAAATGATCGAGGCCGCAGAGCGATAATTTCGCCCGCTGAATCGAGTGGAGCGCGCGTCCCGTACGCGTGTAAATATATACTGTGTACATGTATTTATATATTTAGGCTTTGGGTCGTCCGAGCTCGTGACCTCCTCCTGAGCCTGAGTCCTACGCTGACGCTTACGTTGGGTGCACGGCGTGTTTGGTAGATCCTCGACGGCCGGGCCGTCAGGGCGCGTCTCGGGCCCGGCGGTAGAAGAGCGGGCCCGACGCGGGGGCGCGGTCGGCGTCGGGGCCGAGCCCCGCCCGCGCCACCACGATGACGGGCGCGTCGGGGCCCCCGTCGTTGAGCGCCTGCAGGGCCCTCGAGGCCGCGCACACGGCGTCCCCGCTCAGTCGAGCACCCGCCCTCTCCACCGCCGCCGCCAACTCGAACACGCGCCGCTCGCACAGCACGGGGTTGTCTGCGGACATTAACCGCTCAGAGAGGCGTCCTCGCTCGTCGCGCTTGGTCAGCGCGCGAGCCTAAGATCGCATCGCAACGCACAGCCGCATCGCACAGAGCACACATCGCGACATTCACCGGTCTCCGAAAGTTCCGACCGAGCGACGGTCGTTCAGTGCGATCGTACATCGTCACAGCTAATAGTTCAACAACACATCTGTCATCGATCGAATAATAATTATCACCGATTATCTAAAAATAAAAACAAGATAATTCAACGATCAGTTTTCAAATAAAATCATTATATCTCGTGAAATATAGCATTACAAAAAAATATTTCAACTAGCGAAAGCAATAAAAAATATATGTTAAGTACTTTGTAATAATTTCTCTTATTGAAGACGCATCCGTCGTAAACACAAAATGATAAACATCGCCCGCGGGCATTCGATTGGAACAAATATTTTTTACCTCGATAGTAGAACATTAGATAGTATGATACATATTATAGACTCGCAAGGCATTTCGATTTCACCATTATCTTATCTCACCTTGAAGATAGATCTTAAGGACGCCCGGCACGCCGTTTATGGCGCATCGAGACTTGGAGGCGACCTCGTCGGCGACGGCCTCTATCCTGTTGTGGGACAAATCGGCCGTGCACAGCGCCGGCAGGCCGTGAAGCGCTTCGTTCAGCGCCGTGATGTCGTTGTGATGAGCTATCAGCTCCTCCAAGCGCGGCAGGGTAGCCTGAAAGCAGCCGCACGGTGATACGCCAGAGCTCGCCGATCGACGCCGATAGCGGTCACGAGGGGGCGTATCGCGCGCCGTACCTTAGCCGCATCCTCCAAAGTGACGATACGGTTGTGAGATACGTCGAGCAGGCGTAGCTCGTCGAGACCGGCAAGATCTGCAGGCGTGAGGTAGCGCAGCCTGTTGTGGGCGACGGTGAGGCGGAGGAGGCCGCGTACGCCGCCCAGCGCTCCCCCCAAGTCCTCCAGGCCGTTGTGGTCGAGCCGGACCTCCAGCACGCGAGTCTCGACGTCCACGAGGTTCTGAAGGCCGCGATCGAAATAATGCACGCGGTACGGATCCCGGCTCAGTTTTAAATATTGTTTAAACGCGTTTACCTCGATGTTCCCCGTGAGTTGGGTTATTTTATTATGCGATAAATCGATGACGTAGAGCCGGCGAAGGCCTCGTATCTCGTACATCGAGAACTGGGTCAGGGCGTTGTGCGTGAGGTTGAGATACCGCAGAGACTTGAGTGCGCGCAGTGAGCCCTCGAGTGCGCTCAGACGATTGTAAGCCAGGTCCAGGTCGGCGAGGGCCTCGGTGCCCGCGAAGTCATCCGAAGCCAGCTGTAATGATGCACGACCGCAGAGTAGTTAGTACACACGGTGGCGGAAGACGAAGACGGAGTGAGACGGAGAGCCCACCTCTTGTATATCGTTGAAAGACAAGCTGAGGGTGACGAGGCGCCGGCAGTCTCGTAAGGCCCCGTCCAGCGTGGCGATGCGGTTGTCGTAGACATAGAGAGAGTCGAGTGCAGGTAGACGCCACAGCTCGGTGGGCAGCGTGCGCAGGCCGTTGTGCGCCGCGTGAACCAGCGTCAGTCGTTTGGCGCGCTGACGTAAAACATCACGCTAATCAGTACACATTTTAAACATCGATATACATATTAAGCTAACACAGTCAGAACTGACCACCGGCAACTCATTTTCAATGGATTTCAAATGATTGGCATTAATGAAGATCCACTCGAGCCGGTCCAAGTCCCTTAAGGCGCCGTTGAGAGTGTGCAATTTATTGATGCCGAGGTGTATGTGCTTGAGGCCCTGTGGGAACGCATGCCTCTCGATCCGCGCAATCTGGTTATCAGCCAGGAGCAGGTGCTCGAGCTCCTGGATGTCCTGTAAGTGGAAATGTGTTTGAGTGAGGGCAATAGACACTCGAACGCAGAGGCCACTTTGGGTTTGAGTGATACCTTGAAGTCATCCTCGGCTAGCTGTGTAATGTTGTTTCGGCACAGATCCAGCGTCCGCACGTGGGGCAAGTGGCGCAGCACGTGGCGTGGCATCTCTACCAATGAGTTGTCTGCCAGACTCAAATAGTCCAGCAACTCCAGCTTCGTGAACACGCTCTCGCGCAGCTCACTGCAAACACATAATTCTATTCAAGTCCTCCGTCCGCAACAATCTGGTGCGATGGTAAAAGCCAAATACGAGATTTGCTGATTCTAAGATAATTTGCAGAATCGGGGATGCACCACTAGTGCATCTTGTTTAATTCTCTGTAGTGAGAGGTCAACGGACCAGGGTTATCGCGAGGTCCACGGTTGGCGCCACACGGTCATAGGGCTGCGATGCATCCGCAAGGCAGCCACCATGTATGTACAAATTACAGGTACTATAGTGCCATGAAGTCGTAGTCATTACATTAAAATATACTCTTATAGGCAATAGCAATAGGGTATTAAACAAACAAATTGACAAACAACCAATCCAAGCCAAATCAAGCGTTTGCTTTTTGACTTTGTTTCAGCTATGGGATAGAGTAGCATAAACATTAAACGCATTTGGCTTAAAGCAGACTAAATAAATTCATCCTCATAACATCTGTAATTGGTAAATGAAATACCAATAAAGTGGAATGTAGTCGCAATAGTTGAGTTATCTACTGCCTGCAATGCTAAATATCTACGTGAAGCCATTTTTTAATTTGAAATGACTTTAACGTTAAGGAAAAAATACAGTATTCTCAGTAGATTTCTATATTTGAGCTTTGAACTGATTAATTAAAAGCAAAGATTAATTTGTATCTATTGTATGGGATACGGTTGTATATCTATACAGGATTGACTCTTGAATGTGTTGGCACACTGCTAATCATTTGGAAATAAAAAATCTGGTGGCTGAATGAGCCCGTGATGAAATATGATATGGGTGTAGTTGAGTACGAGTCGAGTCAATTCATAATAATGGTCGTTACCTCGGGCCAAAGGGCAATTAAATTACAAAATGAGACCAATTAGGTGCTGGGCCGCATTTGCTGGAGACGCCTTACGTTTATTCATTTAGTTTCCCAACTCGGCTAACAAAGTGCTGCACTTCACATCGTTTAAACATCATCGGAAAGCCACTGAGGGTCCAAAAAAATACTTTATCTACTTAGATACACGCAATATACGTTGTTGTTTACCCATTAGTCGTCCTCATAAATCGTGAAATGTTTATTTTGTCCACATCATATATTACTGATAAAATAAACGTGCAGAATTGTTGCAGCTACGAAGCATTACCTTTGTTCATGAACTCACTCAGATCAGATCCAAAGGAAAAATTATTGTTACGCGTCTTTTGAACTGAGAATAGAAATAGCCTGTTATCGGCATTGGGAGATAGTAAGAATTGCATAGCAAATTTCCTAAAACATTTCTTGTAAATAAAAATGAGTCGCCGTTGAACTGCCTAAACGAAAGCTATCTTAAAGCGTTATGTTTTGACTAAAATCCTTTTACGACTATTCGATATTACCTATGGCATTTTCAAACTTTAAATACTTTAGTTTTTTATAATTGTTATAAAAGGAATAAAACGCCTCAAGAAATACTAAAGCATCGCTGTCGTGGAGCAAAATTTCAATATATACACAAACGAGACTTAGTTTTTCAACGCTATATTTAGAATACGAAAGTTGTACAAATAAGAAATGATATGAATATGAATTAATGAACAGAAGCCTTGAAAGGCGCCGAGCAAGTTCCGGCCCAAGCACCCTTGCGAGTCGGATAAGTTATCGCTGCACAAGAGTACTCCGAGAGAAGCGGACGATTGTGACGCTATCGCGCACGGCGGGCAGCACGTGGCTCGCGTATGCGTCGCTCTATCCTTCAATATCGCTATTTACACTTGCCATAATATTGACTGCACTAAAAATATCCAGAACTTTATCGAACGCCTATTTTTAAATTCACGCGACAGTTTTAAGTTAGCTTAGTTTGCGCAATAAAAACCAAGCGCAATACGCGGGGAAGGTTCAGGGCCACTTCATGTATCTAATAATAGCTATCGCTTAATTAATATTTTAGTAAATATGTTATTATATTCATTCGTTTGCACTGTAGTCATAACAGTTATTTCAAAACAAGTCGCTTATCACAACATACTATGCTACAAATTATGTTCCGGGCATAATTTTATGTTGACAGCAAATAATATTTATTTCATTTCTTAGTAAAAACCACTGTATCGCACCTACGTTACTATTTTTGGAAAAGTATGCATAACCTTTTGATTAGGTAAGTACATTCGCAATCAAAAATTTATTCGCTTAAGATAATAATAATATTTTCGAAACATATAATAACAATGTCTTTAGCACAATAAAAGTGTTTGATATCTTTGAAATTACTTTTACAAAAATAGTTTTTGTGTTTTGAAAATGTACAAACTATTATAAAGAGTACAATAATTAACAATAGCTTACAGCTAATCACAGGTCGCAAACGGCCTCACCTCGCGTCTCCGGCTTACTCGTATGTGCTCTTCGGGTCCACCAATGAAATAAATAATATTATTCAAGTTTTAGATAAAGGGGAGTTTTCGTGAATTAGAGGTTCCTTGCGCTGGATATTATTAAAATTGTGAAAGGCGAATACGGTATTGGCATGTCATTAAGGGTATACACAACACGACCACTGTGATATCATTCAATTTTACTGCTTTAGAAGTGACCCAAGATAACCTGGCTACTATCGCGCGGCCACTCCATCATCCTAGATGCCATTCCGAGAGCCTCGAATTGGCTCCAACAAACTCAGAATTACATCATAGTCCCATCCCATATCTCACACGAAACCCTGCTGTGCAGAAAAACAATGACTATGCTAATTATCGGAGAGATAAAAGGATCCTATGAACGTTAAGTGTACCAAAATGGCATTAGACTGCAAGGGGAAATTCATATCAATCAGATAAGTCAATCGAGTTGGAAATCTCGAAATAATTGTTGTCAATAGGGTCGAAGGTGAGGCGGCCACGGCCAGTTTAATTGCTGTGGGGCTCAGATCTCGCTGCTAATAATAATTACAAGTTAACGCCGATAAACAACGCTCGATGAATAATTAAGACAACATCTTAATTAAAGGAGAAATTTTCCGCGAAAGATTGGAGCAGAAGTCGGGCGCCGCCCACCCGATGATAAGCGACGCTCGGTTTCGCCCTTATCAGCTCGTGCGTGAACTTGCCTCAGGTTGTCGAAGTTGAGCTTGAGCTTGGTCATGGAGAGGCCGAGGTCTCGGAAAGTGTGCTCGGCGAAGTCGGGCAGGCGCGAATGCGAGATGTCGAGGCCGATCTTCGTGTCTGGGCTGAACTTGTCGGTCAGGGCGCGCGCCACGTCCCGGTAGGAGGAGATCCGCTGGCACAGCACAAGGACGGCTCCTGCGGCGTCCTCCCGGCGGCACGTGCATGGCGAGATCTCGCGCCGCAGCGCGCAATGCACGCTCGCGCCCGCACCGGGCCACGCCAGCGCGCACATCCACACGCCCAGCGCCACCGCAATCATCGCGTGCTACTCCGACGGCGAGCTGTGCGCTACTACTCGCCACTCGCCAGCCGCGCTCCGCTCCCGCACTCGCTCCTTGCGGCACTCGGCGCCACTCGACGTGCCTTCGAGATCGCTCCTACTTAACATTGTTGGCAAAGCCAGCCGCTCCTCGACACCACGTGAAAGGTCATGCTTTGCGTATATCAAGTAAACAATTTGTGACGTACATCACACAGTGATACAGCAACCTGTGGCCCTTAAACGAGCAACGCAGTACGTTTCTTACCACGTCTTTTGTATCGTAAAAGATATTACCTTACAAAACATTCTTAGCAATGTTGAAAATACCAGCAGGTGTAGCTTTATAAATCAAAAGCATTAAGAGTTGTGATGGTGCCGAAATCTGGAATTTTGAAGACTGAGGTCCTAAGTTCAGTCCGGCTTCGATTCAATACATTATTTTAAATGTTCACCTTATTGGCTTTGCTTGAGCGTTCAAAAGAAACTGACGACGCCAAAACCATTTAATAATTGCTTTAACAGCTTTTAAGGCTCTTTAATTTCCTAAATAAATATTATATCAAATTGCAATTCAAGTTAATCATAATGTTTCGTGAAATGTAGAAATACCGAAGTTGTATAAAGGTTATTTAATTGAAGTGCAGTAGGTAAAGAAAATGTTATCGCCAATTACTGTTAATAGTATTTTAAGCCTTGTTTTGAATTGAAACTGATGTTTCAATATATAACATTATACAACTACAATCGTACTGGGTAAGTCGCAAAAATTCTGAGAGGTGAACGGCAAAATAGAGCAGAAATAGCATTTCATTAGGGTATTGGTATGAACAATTAGCACCTATTTTTAAAGATAGATCATTAGTACGTTTAAACAATAGTCCAGTATAATCGCATCCATATCGCCCGGGTCATCACTTGGATGTCATTGTTAAAATAAGCCGCGCGTATATGTACCATTACATCTAGATGTAGCGCAACCGTTGAAGGCGCCGCTTATTTTACTTCGCTGCTTGACTGGCTTTGACGTCAAAACTCAAACATTGCCATGATTTTTTGGCCGCCACCTGTGTGAATTTAGGATGCGTATGGTTTACTACGGTATGCCAGACTTGGCCAAGCTGCTTTTTAATCTTTTGGTATTCAAAAGAATTTAAAAACTTTTTATGTAAAAGGATTAAATACCGTTTTTATATAAAAAAAGTATATGGCGCCTGCAGCACTCGTGTAAAAAACATTGTTCTTCTAGTTCGTACTAGTTAGTACTGACCTGGGCACTGGTGGTACATTTACCATTTTCTTTTATTTATTTGTCGTTCATAAGTGTA
This sequence comes from Pontia daplidice, assembly GCA_963693355.1. NCBI lineage: Eukaryota > Metazoa > Arthropoda > Insecta > Lepidoptera > Pieridae > Pontia > Pontia daplidice. Next base: position 115,014 of record CAVNZL010000001.1, read on the forward strand.
CTTTCGAATACTTACCTACATAAATAAAGCTTTATTTCTACTATATTAATCTAATATATAAAATTCTCGTGTCACGGGATTCGAACTTGAGCTCCTCCGAAACGGCTTGACCGATTCTCATGAAACTTTGTGAGCGTATTGAGTAGGTCTGGGAATCGGCCAACATCTGTTTTTCATCCCCCTAAATGTTAAGAGCAGTCCAGTGTCCACCCCATTTTTTTTTGTTTTAGAAATCTTTTTAATCTCTACAATTTTAATTATATATAATTAAGCTACATTAATTAACTAATACGTCCACTAAATGAGAAGACCCTTTTATTCTATCCCTTGCTAAGGCCTTCCAGTCCACTCAAGATTTTTGCCCACATGTAGTTCTTTAGCCTACACATGTGCCCCACCCATTTCCAATGTCTTAAATTCTTGTCGCTTTCCTTATGTTACTGACCCTAAAGATTGTTGAATTTATAAAACTTCTAAACTAAGCTATGGGTGCCATGCCATACCATGCGAGAGCAACTAAATTAACAAAAATAAATTAATTGACAAATTTGATATTTTCAGGCTCTGCGGAAACTTTTTATTTCGTTTTATCCTACTTTCTTACATTATCTGGTCAATTAATTGTCCATCATCTCTCATTCTTCTGCGCTTTCAGTATATACCACGGTTTCAGAAAAATGGCGTGAAAAGGTAATTTTTGCAACAAATTTTTTCAATAATGGTACTATGTATTCGAGTTTTGAAACTGAATTCTCGATATTAACACCTGATTTAACGTCAGTCGAGTTTCAGCAAAATAGGAGCAAGTGTCCATTGAGTTAATCTCGTCAATTAAATAAATACCTATAGTACAACGATTAAATAAGTTGGCGAGTATTATTGGGATCCACCCGGATCCACAAACTAGTTGTTCGTATTATCGACGACGGCTGAATAAATTAAAAGTGGAGATTGCCTCAGGCAAATACTATTTTTATGGCGAAAGCGTTTTGTGATACAAAGACACTCGAGTCTCTCCCGAGGTGGGAGACTTCCCTTTATCTCCTCCCAGCACCCCACTTTTATTTAAAATCGTTGTATGCAGCCGGCAGCAATAAGCTTTTATAATTGTTGAGACAAGATGTAATCAACGCAATATTATATAATACTAAAGATCTAAGTAGAAGGTTAAAAGTATCTATTTTCATTTAGGAATGAATTTATTACCAATTCTTAATCATATATTCAATATATTTATCAAATGTGTGTAGAAATTAATTATCAATATGTATTGAACTATATAGGTGCACTATTTTTTAGCTAAATTGGGATACATCTAAGGTATTTTATATACTGCAGGGTTCTTTTTTGTTGGACTATTTAACATAAACATTTCCAGCCAAGGCAGCTCGCAGATGGTATAAGCCATACTAATATAAAGTTTATTAAAACTAATTGAATTTGTGGCAAGAAGAACCAATCGCAATAGCAGGTAATGGTGATTACAGAAGTAAAAGCAAAAATTTGTTTCTTTACGCCTACAATAGTTACCGCTCATTGTAGCTCCAGTGTTGCAAAAGCAAAGTAAAAACGTAGCATTAACTTGAAAAGGCCTGTTTTCACTGCATTTTCAATTTATGCTCCACTCTTATTAATAATTAGCGAGATGTTCTAACGCCTCCTCGATAAATGGACTTTTCAACACAAAAATAATCATCGAAAGCACCACACACCAGTAGTTCCCGGATGAGCGCGTTAACCAAACAAACAAACTATTATGTTTTATTTACGTATTGTTCTGAGACATGTTCTATAATATCTGTCTGAATTAATTTTCGAGTTAGCAATTCTTATCCATACTAATATCACAAATACGAGACTCTGCCTCCGTTTGTTTTTTAAGTTCCCACGACTAAACCCATTCTTATTTTTCAAACATTAACCCCTGAGGGGTTAAAAGGGGGCTTGTTTATATGAGGAGTTGTCAACCCCCGACAGGATTAAGAAAAGGAACTTAGGTGTGGTTTTCTTGCGCCTCTTTTTTACGATTGGAACCTTTAACTAATAAATTAACGTTTTAGCTGAACACGCTTAATCAACGAGGTCATTGCTCTTAAACATTTCTGATTAACATGGTCACTGCATTAGTCAAAGTTGACGCTCCCAAGCTACATCTGCTTAGCAGGACCAGTCTTTATAGCTCTAATCATTATACATATTACATATTACCTATCGTAGCCATGCCTAGAAGTCCAAACCTTTTTTATTGTTGTGCATATTAAAAATATAAATATTTCAGATCTGTACCATTCGAGGATACGTGATTTGAATTAGATTTAGTTGTGAATTTTGAGACTAGGAGCTTATAGGACTTTTAATGGGTGACCTGTACATACATCGATAAAAGCATATTGGGAACTTTCGGTTAATTTTGACAAAAGGAGACCATCGGAAATAATCAACCCGATACCGCAGCGAACGTGTTAACTGACTTAAATCGATTGAAATGATCAAATTTAATATATGCGCTCTAAACTGGCTTGATAAAAGTACGTTGGTAGCCACTCTGAGGATTTTAGTTTTTAACGGAAAACAATATTTTTCTTACACAATTTATAGCTTTATAGTTTGTGTCCTTTGTCAATTTCGTGAGTTATTAAAATGTGATTTATGACAGTCAAGAGTCATTTATAGGAAAACTCAACTGTATGTGGAATTTAAATATTACATAGTTATATCACAGAGAACTAACTTTGGAATATTTCTTTTCAATATAAAATTGACAGATCTTTGAAAACACTTTATAAGAAGTAAACGTGTTCATTCACATCTAGGTCCGGCTAATTAATTACTTATAAATTTCGGGTGTTGATGAGTCTTGTAAATAATCAAGTTGAGATTTTAGGTTTTCCCAATTTTTAAGACGAGAATCTATTCGCAGAATGCCACGATTAATCGTCGTTTTATTACGTTGTCCGTTAATATTTAATGCGAAGTATGTGGTTGGCTGTCCACCGATCCTAAGTTTTAATTTGTAATTATCATAATATTAACGAGATGTTGTGAGCTATCCTTGACATCAATTCGACGTTCAAAAATATACGCTTTGATTAACATCCTCGTAGCATTTATAAATAAAGTACAAATAAAAATTTGAAGCTATCTTGGTTCTCTTAAAGCGTATTTTACCTAACACCGTATAGATGCTCAACTGTTAGCCTGTCTGTTATGCTCTCACGGCTAAATCAAATCACCGATTCGGACTTGTGAAATGAGAATAATTTGGAGACTTTGGTTCAATCAAAGGGTAATTTTTTTTTGGTTGGAATAGGAGGGATGAAGGTTATTATGATAAAACCAGTTCACTTAATCAACCAACAGGTAAATTCGTGATAATTTTAAAAGACTTTGTGGGCACAAGGAAATCGAGTTGAATGAGCCTTGCTGTTGGGCCACCACCAATTCCCGCTGTTGAATGGAATGCATGGAGTGCACCCAGCACAATGACACCTCGATACGCGATTAGGCAACCGATGACTTAATTGGATGCAGTGTCCGGGGGCGAGAGCTTTCGTCCAGTACCGGTTCCGCGGCGACTCGCGGCCTTGTACTTGAAGATGTACGGGTCGCCTATATAAGTGACATCCGCGTGTCGACCATCACTCGCGACCCAGCTACCTCCGCCATGTTTTCCATTTGGGTGCGTACTTTTTTATTTATATTTGCTTTGTGCTATTCAGTGATATTTATTTGTTTATAGGTTGTTTTAAGTAAGAAATCTGTCTTCTCTGTAGTGGTAACAGGAGCAGTGCTGAAACTTTCCTTTCAGATATTTATTTTTATTTTTGCGTAAGTGCTGCTTCTATTAGGTATAAAGCGTTTTACAAATCGTGCGAGTGCCGTTCATATGTAATAGATCTATATCTATATGTAATAGATTTTATTGTTGCCATCTTTTAAGTAAAACAGTCTAATGATTAATAATGTAATAGAATTTGAATGAAAAACCTTCTTGATTCTTAAGCCATCAATTAGCAACTGGTCGATCGATCCTGTTTATGTTTTGCCAAAGACGGGAAGGTCAAGGATTTTTCCGAGAATAAGATTTAATATTTAAATGTTTGTAATATGTTTGATAGAATCGATATTTTTAGACATTAATTAGTTGAAGTTTTAACACGAAATAATATTCGCTCTTAACTCCCTAACTCTTATATTTATATATGTTGTCGTTATATTTATATATGTTTTAACACATTCAAGCAACAATTTACTCTTTTAAATTAATGATTGATTAAGAAACCAATTACAATAAATTCAAATGTACGAAGCTCAGTATACAGACGTTGAAGAAACAGATTTGTTTAGAGTTCTATTGCGTTAGTTTAATTCTACAGCAGTTTTTATACATTTTACATCAGTTGAGAATTCGCTCTCCGTCTGTCACCAAATTAACTGTTTAGAATAATTATAATTTGTGAGTGACTCTTCTGTTGTAGGATTGTACCAAGAAATACTTTTGTGTTGACTAACAAATCTTTTATCCACCAACCCCTTAAAGGGATGTCAGTTGTTAGGTCTCCCGCAAATATACATATTGTAAAATCTGAAAGGTCTTCTAACGCTCCACCTCGGTTCATAATATGTGGCCATTAATAATTAATTTACTTGTTTGAAGGTGGCGACATTCGCCGTGTTAGCGGCAACAGCGACTAGCGAAGCAGGCTATGAGTATAAAGTACCAACCACTGTCTTCGGCGGATCTCAGCACAGCGGCCCTTTTTCTGCTCATGGTTCTACCTCGTCTGGCTATGGCTACCGACCTCAATCTAACTACGCAACTTCTTCATATTCGGGATACAATTCTGCCGTAAATAGTTTTGGCAGCCATGGTGCGTCCAATAGCATTGGCTCACACTTACCTAGCACAGGCTACCCTACGGGATCATATGGTCAAAGTTCTTCTACTTTTGGCACAGATTCAAACAAAAAATACGTGTCTGGGGTGGGATCGAGTCAAAACACTGGATACTACCAAACTGGTTCAGGATCAAACACCGGAAGTGGATCTGGATACTACCAAACTGGTTCAGGATCAAACACCGGAAGTGGATCTGGATACTACCAAACTGGTTCAGTATCAAACACCGGAAGTGGATCTGGATACTACCAAACTGGCTCAGGTTCTAACACCGCAAATGGGCAAGGTTACAACGTACTTGGGTCTAGCCAATCCAATTATAACGTCGGAGCCTCGAGCTCTGGATCATCTTACGGAACAGGATCTAACAATTACTATGGTTCAACCGGTTCTTCTGGATCTAATCACAATTTTGGAACTGGATCAGGTCATCAGCTTACTGAATACCAAACTACTTTTGAAAGTACTTCCGATACGAGCCATATAGATAAAATCGGCAGCTATTACGAATCTGCGAGCGCCGCAAACCACTTCCAGTCATCAAATCAGTACAATTCTGCATCCAAGCAAGAGTATTATATCCAAAACTCGCAACAACCCACACAAGTGTTCAAACATTTTTACGTACTCTCCGCACCCGAAGAACCAGAACCTGTGAAGCAACGCCAACCGATTGTTTTACCACCCGCACAAAAACATTACAAAATCATCTTCATCAAGGCTCCTACTCAACCAGCACCGTCTCCACAAATTATTACTGTACCTCAACAGAACGAGGAGAAGACTATTGTTTATGTCTTGGTAAAGAAACCAGAAGATGTTAAGAATATTGCTCTACCTAAATTCGAATCTAAGGCACCGACAAAACCTGAAGTCTTCTTCATCAAGTACAACGACAAATCAGATTCTCAAGCCCTTATTGATAACATTGTGAATGATTATAATAAAGGTGGCGTAAAGGCGTCTTTTTCAAACTTAAACATAGATAGCAAAGGTACCACATTGACTGCATCTCAGCCAACTTCAACAAGCGAAGACACTTCGGGATCACTCGATTCTATTTTGGGATTAGACCAATCCTTAGTTAGTGGTGGATCAGAGTCTTCTAGTCAATTGAATAAAGGTACTACTACTCTTATAAACAACAAAGGATCCATAACTACAACTGGCAGCGGGACTAATCTTCAATCGACTTCAAACTCCGGAACAGGATCTATTTATGTTCCTAGTGGTGGTTACAATGCATATAATAAAGATTTCGTTACTGGTTCGACTATAAAACCATCCATTGCTGCAGGCCATGCCGATGTAAGTTCGAGTGCGTCTGCTGAAAGTATTGACAATAGATTTAGTAATGATGTCGTAGCTAGTAGTATTAACCAAAATGTTGGAGGTACTTTTGCAGCAGCGGTAAATGATGAGTCTAGTTCAGTATCATCAATTATTTCAAGTTCAAATTTAGAAAACAGTGCACTAGATGCATCAAGCAGTCTTGATACTAGTTTGTCTGACTATACACCAACCAATTTACCAAGTGGTTCTACTATCAGCAACGGCTTAGAAAGCTCCACTGCTTTCGGATCTGGATTAAATAGCGCATCTAATGCAGCTGCTTCTTCTGGTACTTCTTCCGGCACAATAGAATATAACTCCGGTACATCATACAATTCCTACAATACAGCAAAGCCCAGCGTTAGCTTTGGTACTAACTATAGTAACTTACAGTCGAGCAGCGGTGGTGCAGTGGGTTCTGGAAAATATAGTTCGTCCTCTGCATTTGGGTCTAAAGACGAGAGTTCTTCTTCAGGAAGTCGTTTTAACAGCGGCTACAACTCATTTGGATCCACAACTGCTAACGTCTTGTCGTCTGGGGCCCAATCAACCTATGATTCTTCGCTTGTGTCTCCTAGTCAAGGGGTACCGCATGAAACTTATGGCCCACCCAAGTTTAAAGTATTTTAGAATTAAAAACCACTTATGCATGTTTACTCTTTCATTCAAATAAACGATTTTTCAATGAATGACAGTTTTTATTTATAAGTGAAATTTATTACTTCTTACCGAATTCATTTCTAAGATTATAGATTATGCTGATTATCAATTTAATGAGATATTAATGTGGGCTAGCTTTAGCTATTTAAATATAAAAACCTGAACAATTTGTACGCTTTATTTAACAGGCTGAACTAAACGGGAAATTACTGATATGTAAGGAAATATGTTGGAAAAACGAGAAAAATGGGAAGGCCCTAGTAGGAAGTCCCGATGCGTAACTGGTAATGCCATGTGCCAGGTACGAATAGTTCATTCTTGAAATGGTGCAAATGCATTACTTCCCAACGTCTTTTTATAAACACAATATATTATAAATACGATATTCAACGTAAATAAATAAAATTGCTCACGGCAGTAGTTACTTGATATGATTGATCACGTAAGTAGTTCGCAGTTTACGATATCCATCTCTTTAATATAATAAATATACACTAGTTGTGTTTCATGCTCTTTTTAAATGCCTTTGTTGTTTTGTATAAGCTATTTTAGTGTTTTTTGTAATCAATTTTAAGTTTCCTTTTTTTGTATACCTCATGCATGCCGTCCGCGCCTTTTTTAGAGGCCGCACATTAGCTTTTATTTTGTGTGTCTTTATAAATAAATAAATAAAAACATTAATAGAACTATTTTAAGTTAATTTCATATAAATCTTTCATCTGTACGATGTGGGTGTGTCTGTCTGTGTGTGCATATTAAAAAAAATTAAAGCAATTGAGCCACGGTGAGTATATCGAATTGTACATATAAAATTTGAATTCTCTGTTTTTTTTTTATTTTGCAGAATATACTTACGTGCTAATATCATAACTGTTTACAATATTAGATTAAGCTGGCTTTTTGTCAAATTTGCAAATATTAAATTAGCAACGCTAATAAATATAGGACTCGGAAGTGGTAATAACTCATTATTAACTACCGTTATTTATATATATTAAATTAAGTAAATTGGCCACTATTTTGAATTTATACTCCCACTGACTACCAAAGGATAGCGAATTAATGCATGCTCAAATGCTAACCCAACTGGACTATGAGTCGAATCATTATTCGATAATTACAAGCACGAACATACGCGATTTACCTTTTTACCTGCCAGAAAGTAATTATACAGAAAATAATTTCTCTCATTCGTAAGTCATTCATTCAAGTCTTAAATATCGTACTTAGTAGTAATGTTGGCAGAAGCTAATCGTTTATTTATTATTAAAACACTAACACAGTGTAGGTGTAGTTATCATCCATAATACATAGGTATATGGAAGAGTTGAAAGAATTTACTCAGCAAATCATTTTGTTGCGAATTCCGATGATCTTACGAATAATGGAAGAGCCTTTAAGTGAGCTTTGAAGAGACGACTAATTATTTATTTGTATGTGAGTGCAGTGGATGCATTCCGTTGCTGACGTATCATTGACGTAGCCCGGTAGCGAGCAACGTCACGGCCGCTGAAGTGCATCCACCGCAGCCATCTTGATGTACTCCATTCGCATGCTTCTGCCTGTTATCTGATTTATCGTACAAAGCGAGTGATATTGGATTCCCGACTAATTTAGCCAGTAATGCGTTGGTGCCAGGGTTGTCACAATCTTCTACAACCCTCGGCACCATTGCCGAAGCCAACCCACTCGTTAATGACATCTACCATTGACACTGCACTTACAAAGCATGGAACTACCAGTCAGTGCAGGCTTGTCGGCGATTACGGTCCCTTCGCGTAGCTGAGCTAGACTAGGAGCAGGCACAGGACAGCCCTGATGTAGTTAATGAATGGCGCGGCACCACAGCGGAATGTTCGCGCCGGCGCCATTAATGTTGGCAGTCTCTCAACTCATTTAAACATCTGCTTTCAGGCACTTTAGCTTTAGTAATTTTTTTCATTTTGTCTAATTAGGAGTTGCCAATCTGTGTGTAGTGTTGTCAATAAAACTGTAGGTCCCACAGTTTTTATTACATTTGCACTGAACTAGTCACTTCCCTAAATATATGTACGAGTATGTATAAGTATATATGTAGGGTTAACCAATAGTACACTCGTAAGTGCACAACGACCTGAAATCATTCTCTGCAGAACACTAATCTTATAAAGTGGTAATTCGGTCGTTTAACGACTGCTAGGCTATTTCGATGTAATTCAATTTCAATATTTTATGTTGAAAATGAAAAAATTAAACGAATGTTTTATTTTTGTATTTTGTTGCATTTAATATTACACCCAGTCGTTGGCACGCACGACGAAATCGTGCGGCTGGACTGCACCGACAATATCCCATGCTTCGGAGTCGCTCTGAATTGGAATCTCATTCTGACGACCTCATCATGTGCTCAATCGTGTTCATTAATCATCCATAACAGAGAAAAATTACATATAGAAAGAACCCTGCATCATCCGCAGGGCCGGCATGCGAGACAAAAGAGAAAGTCGCCTCGCAAACTTGCGATCATTCAAGTTGAAGAAGGTATTTTAAGCGAGTTCGTTAGATTATTATCGATTGATATAGAATTAATAGTGGGGACGCAAGTTATATTTTCTACTGCTGCGAAGTCGGTAACATTCAAGGAGGAGATAGTTAAATATTGTATGTTTGAATTAAAACGAAGCGGTAGGGCTTATATATGCACCAGGGGTTATAGAAAATACAACTGTTCTTTGGAAGGTCTTCCACTATTTAAAGACAAACGAGTGATCGCTTTATCTGAGAAACAAAAGGTTTGTAATATTCAGAGAGCGTTTATATCGGTTGGCACTTATATCCCGTGGGTCAATTCTGTTTTGAAATACAAAAAAAATCGAGTGATCCGGAATGGGACTGGAGATTATGTGACTACGAAAAGCTTTAGCCAAACTTCAAAGGGATATAGAAAAAAGACGATTAGGCACGTTACAAATCCTAAAGTTCTAATATCAAAAAGTGTATCAAAGAATAGGGCGGCAAAAGAAACGTCACTCTTTTTAAGTACCTTTAGAATGAACACACGCAATCCCAAGTCATGCTCAAGAAATACAGAGACGATACTGAAGTCAATAAATAACAAAGGTACAGTTCGGAAAACGACATTAACTGTTCTAAAAACACTGACGAGATCAAGTGTTTTGCCCGTTAAACTTCTTACGCCAAGTAAAAGAGCATACTTAAGCAAGAGAGTTCCTCCAAAGGGAAGGACCGTTTCTAAACAAGCTCTTAACACGGGGCGGACTACACGAACAACTAATCACGAGTTTCCCATAATTAATAATGTATCACAGTCTTTTGCTCCAAATCCAATGTCACCACCGAGTGCGACATCGAAGCTCGAGTCGCACTTAAGGTATACTATATCTAGAGAGTCTAGTACAAGAAATAAAACTTCTGTTTTAATTAATTTGAATGAAAGCATGGCTTCACTGGAAAGAAATGTGTCGCACATTAATGATTTATCAACGAATGTGTTAGACTGGTTCAAGAAGCGACTTGACGATAGATTGAAAGAAGGACCTCCGCCTGTTCTTGTACTAACCACTGGGGAAGTAACAAAAGAATTCGTCGACTTAACTTAACATACTTCCTCTTTACGAATTACGTGTGTTTTCTTTAGTCTAAACCTAAGTAATAAATAAGTAGAAATAGGTTTCAATAATTTTTTTGTCTGTTACATTCAACAGCGTAGCCGCAATCATCCGCTTACAAATACTTCTCACGCGCGTCTCTTTTCCGCTTTCGGCTCATCTTGAACGACCCAAGCGCTCGCTTGCTGCTTTGTTTTGGGATCATAGCAATAAATCATGCACCAGCTCCAAAATTTGACGCACCTTCGTTGAATCTGGTAAGCATGGCCCTGCACCAAGTGACGCGGTAGGTTTTTTGAGCCTCGCTTAAATTCTGGGATCCCGATCATAGACATTTCACACGCAAATTTTTGTGTAGAATTGATTGTATTTCACTAATGCCTAAGAATGCTAAACAGCATCAATGTTTTTGTTCGAATTCTCCAAGCCAGCTATAAATAGTCGTTTGCATGGTGGTTCATCGCCAAAAGCAGATTCAACAAAAAAAAAAATGCTGTATTATATTCGAACAGTCAAATTGCCCTTAGATCGTAGAAAATCATTCTACGAAAATTTTCCCGAGTTAAATCCATGTTAAACGTTTGGGTCAGTTGAAACAAACAGCATTCTACAGCCAAACATTAAGTCTGGCTGTTTACTTTACGGATAAAAAAGCTATTTTCAATTCAAAAGGGTAAGATTGTACCTGACTTACCTCACAAAGAAAGAAAAAAATAGTTTTTACATTTATATTTATAAAACATCTTGAAATATCAATTACATTTTTCCTTGGTGATTAGTTTAAATTAAATATATATGTATCTAGAAAATGTTTACATGTTACAATAAGTGTGTTATTTCTGATGAAAACTGAAACTTCCAAGTTGAAGAAGATACTGTTCAATATTTCATCTATCTAAAAAATTTATAATGTAGATAGACACTATTATCTACAGCAAAACAATTATCTAATGCAGACACAAAGAAATCATATGGGTAAGGGCTTTTAATTTATATGTATTGCATTGGACTACACAATAATAATGGAACAAACATTAATGTTTAATCAAACTGCTGAATATGCTATAACAAACATTGAAATAACACTCTGAAATTAAAACACAAGTACCCTTGGAATTGATTTGTATATTAATAATATACTTAAATTCTACGGTGCTGGTACACTAATACCAGGAAATCAAATTGTGCAAAAGGAACAAAGATACTCTAACAGAATTTAAACCAGTGAACAATTTGTGTATTGAGACTTTTTACGTGAATCTCCCTCTTCTGCATTTTCTCCTGCTCCTCTCTTCCTTGAGGTACTGAACTGAAATATAAAACCTTAGCTAATATATCTGTAGTTATACCCAAACTGGAAGGTAGTTGACAATATAAATAAAACAAAATATAATATGCTGTAAACTGCTAATAATCTAAAAACACATTAAAATGATCAACTATATACTTTTTTATAACAGAAAAGAAGAAAGTGACTATGTGAATATCAGATATATAGATATCTCAGATAACTAGGGTAAATGATTTATTTCAAGGAAATTGCTAAAGATAGTGGGTGCACATAAAATGTAGTGTAAATCATAAAAGCCCCTTGTGTAACACCTAAAGTAGTCAACAGTCTACTTTAGGTGTTACACAAGGGGCTAAAAAATAATAAAAAGAAAAGCCAAGCTTGCTTACTATGGATATATTGAAAGTATTATACAAGAGATGTGATTGTTGTCTAGGAAAATTCTTTTGAACTTAACAAGCTTTTTGTCCAGGTAACAAGTGACCAGGTGTCAGGACTAAGTTCAAGCCAGTGGTTATATAAAGAATTTAAAACATTAACCATCCCTCTCATTCTTGATGTATTTTTGTTAAAATGTATAAAGATTTATTTTGTAATCACCGAGAGAAATATGACCTAACTCTTTGTAAAGATGTCTAATGACAAAAGTACATACAAGTTACTATAAGGGTAAACCTTACCTCATGGTTATAAAAATACTTTTTAAATTATCCACACACATTAAATCACAAAATGGCTGATAGTAATTTCAAGATTAGCTTGAAAAGATGGCTCATTGACAAATTGTTTATATTAAAATAAGGACAAACTCTGAGAACCAAAAGATGCCCATAGACAAAATTCTTTATAAGTATGCAGAGGTCTGCAAATAAGACTTCTATTTCTAGCGTCGTTTTAAATCGTTATGAAGCAATAATATGGGAACTTTTCTATACTTGTGCAGGTAATCAAAATTTAAAGAGAGAACTGATATTAAGATTTCATGAATTATTTACATGTTTATTATCATCATCATTGTTCAACTCATCTATATTATGTAAATTTAATACGCAAAAGTTAAATACCTTCTTATCCCATTGCTCTCGAATGTATGGCAATGTTACAATTTTATTTTCATTAACGATTACTGAAATAAAAATGTATCTTTGAATTATATGCGAAATTTATATAAGTTGACCATTCAAAATTAATTAAATTTACTATACTCTGATCAGAAGGAAAATCTTTTGTAGAAATGTATATTGGAGGCTTCTTGGAATAGGTTCTAACACCGTAATCAGAATTAAAATACATGAAGTTTTTCTCGTTGTATGAAGGCAAATCCTTTAAAAAACTCAACTCCGACTGCAAGAAAAGATTTTTTTAAACAAATGTTGTAAATTTCGGTCAATTGTTTGGAAATAGGATTTATATGCTCACCATTATTACAAAATTATTAGCATAAAAATTTAAAGCGACCTAGCAAGTGTTTAATAATATAACACAGACTAGGAATGCTATTAGACGGCGCATACTTTGGGCGCACAGCCGAACAACCACAAGCCAACCACAGTCTAGTAAGACAAGAATGGCCTAAAAATTGTAGAGTTGAAAAGTAAGGTGTAATTATTAGTAAGGTGTATATTATATAAACAGGTATTTCCATAACCGTCAATATTAGTAACAATTATCACACTTTTTATTACACCTAAAGATTGGGACTCTGGGTCTCTGGTCACAAAAATTTATCCATACTTATAAATTTTTGTGTTTATAATATTAAGTATGATGTTAATAAATTCCTTTCGTAAAACGAAAATTCATATTTTGGTTTCTGCGTCCATGACGTGGTCGATTTGTTTTTTCCTCGTTTTAACGTCTAAAGTAAAATAGTACTGGATATTTATAGAAATTTAAACACTTAATTTTGTTTTTGAAAAAATAAGATTATCTTTTTATTGGCATGGTCATCATTTTATTTTATTATGATATGACGATATTTATGGTAAATACCATTTCCTTACTTCAGTTTCCTTACAACATTCGCTTTTTATTTCAGTCTTGAATTAGTATTTATATAATTCATATCATTTTCTTTTTTTTAAATCAGATAAATTGTTAATGTGAATCCAGTTGGTTTTAATTATGCCAACAGTACGAGCGTATTTGGACGTTATTTTCAATCCCAATATCTCTTTATTTTTATTATATACATCATACATGACAACATTGCCTAAACAGTAACAGTCTTTCAAATCTCTTTACACATCTGTGATCTGTCTACTTTATCTGTGGTTATTCGTATTTATTAATTATTATTTCGTGTTCAGTTCGTGCTATTCAGATTAATTATAATTAGCATTCAAATAGATTTTCTAGTTTCTACCTGAGAAAAGTAGTGCCACGAATTTTCCTTACCGTCATACAATCAGAAGTCAACTGATTTGTAAAAAAGTTTATAATCTCAGTTCTATTCATCTATTAGCCAAATAATGTTATTTAGTAAGTATTATGCCGACATAAAGCTATTGAAATCATGGCGATTATATTTAACAAAACGTTCCAGATTAAAATGTCTACAAAAAACAGTGGAACCAATAATTTCAAGGTAGTATTACTAGGTGAGGGTTGCGTCGGCAAGACGTCTATATTATTGCGATACATAGAAGACAAATTTAACGACAAGCACCTAAGTACCCTTCAGGTAGGTTGGTGTAAAGGTGCACAATAAATTAATATAAAGATATTTATAACTATGTCCACCTTATTTAGTTATAAAAAAATAACTTTGCAAAACTCAACATTTTAATAATATTTTTTCTAAAATTTCCCTTTTAGTCAAAAGAGCATTGTATAAAAAAAAAACATTAATAAAATCAATATCTTTCTGTCCACCCACACCATACTTATCAACTTAGGAAGTGATCACATTTCACAGTAATTTAATTATAATATTATGTCTATTATTAGTATTGTTCACTTTAATCCTTTTTGTAGCTTTAGCTTTTGAGACAGCTCCAATGATGTATTTAATTTTAGTATGCAAAAAATAGTTACAAAACTTAATATCCAATAATACCTACTTTATTTGTTTCAAATGCAGTGTTGTTTTTACACATTTTGGATATTTAAGCTAACACCTTATTGAGTAATGAAGTCTGGTAATGAAAAAATTTGGCAAGAGAAATGGAAACAAATTTATTTTATAGGTAATAAAAGTTGTGTTGTAAATTTAAGTTGTGCTGTGTTACAGGCAACATTTCTAAATAAGAAGTTGAACATAAATAATAAGCGAATAAACCTGTCCATATGGGATACAGCAGGACAGGAACGCTTTCATGCTTTGGGCCCAATATACTATCGTCACTCTCACGGTGCTGTACTTGTATATGACATCACTGATGATCGTTCCTTTGCCAAGGTGTGTTGCTTCTACAAAATATAATATTCCGCAAACTCTAGTTTTTTTCCTCATTTTCCTTTTTACAGTTGAAAAGATAACATTTTGAATTATAGGAATAAAACAAATTGCAGGTTCAAAACTGGGTTAAAGAGCTGAAAAAAATGCTTGGGACAGATATTGTGCTAGTTATAGTTGGAAACAAAATCGATCTTGAACATGAAAGAGTGGTTTCTTTGGAGGAGGCTGAAAGGTAAGTGATTTTACTAATTTTCACTAAACAGATTGAAGATTAAGTAATTTAGGAGCATGTATCTTCTTATTTGTTGAATTTTTAATAAAAATAATTCCATGATGTGTGAAATAAATATTCATATTTATCCCACATTAATCAGAATTAGTAGTAGAGATAATTTTTCAAATGCAAACTCTTCAGCTTTTTAATATTAGTATAAATTCAAGGTCTCTTATAATGGCTGGATCACAGACACTCAGCACCTTATTGTGTTTTGGGCCGCAGTGGACAATTAACTCTTTTGAATAGGCACTGAAACCGCAGGTACGCGGAGCTGGTGGGTGCCAAGCACTTTCACACTTCGGCTAAGCTCAACCAAGGCGTGGAAGAGCTGTTCTTGGAGCTAAGCCGCGCGATGCTCGAGCGAAGTGAAAGCGCTCCAACGGCTACGGTGCCCCGTGCTTTGGCTCTCGCGGATGACGAACAAACACCCTCTACTACTTCCTGCTGCTGGGCTTCATCTTCCAATGACTGAGAGTCTGCGTTAATTGTGTCACGTCTCCTTAAGAGACTCTTCAGATAGCGAATCCGCTCATTTTACTGTTACTTAAAATCAAACCCTGTAAGTAATTTTTATGTATATAGGTCCATTAATGACAGAAACATTACAACATACTTAAACTTAAATAAAATTGGTCTATTTCTGTAAATAAATAAATTTAAAAAAAGAAGCATTCCGTTAATGTGTCTTTAAAATTTTTGTATATTATTATTATTATCTATACCTCTAAAGAAAACTATAAAAATAATTAATGTACACCAACGACTATACCGTTAGATATTTAGACGACATATTTGAAAAAAAAAGCATTTCAGTTAAAATATATACATAAGAACTTAGCATTTTATAATTCTAGTTTAATTCAAGGTGTCTCACGAAACAATGATAAGTCGAAGTCTGGTAATTTACCAGGTATATTATTGCCATTCAGAAACTGATTAAAAGCTGCAACCGTCAGACGTACTAGAATTTTTTAGTGAGTGAACTCTTCTTTGCTCTACTTTTAAAACCTGGTGAGCAATAAATACCTACTAAAAGCAACCTCTACCAAACAACAGGGGCATCACCTGATTTCGTCTCCGCGATGATTTATGACTCAACTTTTAGAGCCCATTGCAGAAACATATCACGTGTCTCGTGGGTTCACGCCTTGAGTGTAAACGCTTGGAGACCCGTGTTACTAACAAAGTAAAGTAAAGTTTATCTGTTGCGTTATTATGATTATTTTCTCATTTAGCAGGGAAAACCGTTTTCATGTCTGAATACATAGAAATTTAAAATGTTTGCGTAAACCTTTTGTATTTTGTCATTCATGAATCGATGTATCATATACCAAGGGCAGTGCATATGTCGAGCAGTTGTTAGTAATTATGTATCTTGCCTCCACTGTATAAAATATGTATTCAGTTTATTGCTTAGCACCATGAGATTGTTGTGTATAAAAATGTATATAATAAAGTCATTACATATAGCTTGTGTATCTTAATCTTTACATTCTTGAAAATGAAGCATCTAAGATCGATAGTGGAAGGTGTACAGAGAAAGATGCTGTCTGCATACAGCTACAAAAACGCAAACAACAAATTCGCATTGTGGACACTCGATTTCGCCTTAAGAACTCGCATGGTATCCAGCTTTAAGGAAGCAACGCGAATTAAAACAACGAGTATACGTAACATTTACTAATAACCACTACTTGAAAAATTTAAGAACCAAGTAACATTAAGCCGACATCGGCGTAGGTTTTGATGGCTCTCCATCACATTCACGCACAATCGCATACTTATAGATTAAACATACAAATTGCCGCCACTCAAACAAACAACTTCCTAAGACGTCACCGACACCTTTACACGACAATTATTTTTAGGAATGCACAATTAACACTCTCCGAAGTGCGCTTTACAAAAGTATGGCTAAAACTGAACTTTACAAAGCGAAATAGATTTTACTGCACGGCAGTGGCTGTATATTAAATGCAGGGTCCTCTTGTCGCAGTACTCACCTCGTGGCCGGAGAAATAGGCCTTGGACTTTGGACACACCAGGGAACAAATATAATGTGTACCAAAATGCCGACAGAAGACCCAACGGATTCTCTACCTAAAGATTTCTTTATTTTATGCTGCTTTTGTACAAACATGACTAAAAAAGGCGCTTCAGCCTACGCGACAGTTGTGTGAGGCGAGCCATTTGTTCGTCCGTGAGTTTAGTGTATTTGGTTGTCGAGACGGTGAAATCAAACGCCCTCAAGAGCTCGGGTCACTTTTCAAGTTCCACGATCTTGGCCTTGGCCTTTGGTTGCAGGGTCTTTGGGGCCGCTGGGGCTTCGGAGTCCACAGAGTCTAAAGGTGGCAAGTCCCGCAGGTACGGCATCATGCTGCGAGACTTTTCTTCGGCTGACAACCACTCCATCTGAAAGGAGGCATTCGATTATATTCGAGCGATCGGTACGTGGCAAAAGAGGCAAACGAGCCAAAGCCAAGAGTGGCGCACCTTCTGGCGATACTGCAGCACCGCTCCGTGGCAGATGTCGAGGCACATGGCCCTGGTGAGGCGGCCGTCCTCGGAGGCGTAGGCAGCCGCCTGCCAGGCCACGCCCAGCTTGGACAGCGCTCGCCCCGACAGCCCGCCCGTCAGCGACGCCACTTCGTCACACAGCTCGCCGTACTCGAACTGGTCCACGCTGAGTCGGCTGTTCTTGTCAGCCGCCGGCTGAAGTATATACGCGTCAAAGTACAAGCGGAGCAGACGCTGCCGCTCATCCAAGGTCGGCAGAGGGAACTCCAGTAAGGCATCGATTCGATCGTGAACAGCCGAATCCAGCTGATGCGGCGTGTTTGAAGCCAGGACCAGCATGACTCGGCCACTCTGGGCCGAGGTGCGATATAGGAAGGCGTTTAATGCGGCCCTCAGTTCCTCAGACAAAGCTTCAGAGGAGCGCTTGCGAAGGAACGCGTCGGCCTCGTCAATGAATAGAAGCACGCCTGCAATTGAGAGCTTTGTCAGTTTTGCATTGGGCCCAACTGATTGAATTTAATGGTGCGAAACTGAGGCAAAGTGGATTGGTAGAAGCAGTTTAAGACATACCTTTTCTGCTAGTCTGGGCCCAATCGAACACTTTGTGAATAGCCGCCACTGCGTCTTTGCCCATCGGGGCCACGTCTCCTCCGGTCATTATGGCGTAGTCCATTCCGGAGTGTTTCGCAAGTTTCTGGTACATTTTCAGAAATTATATGAGATGCGATACGATTGGAGGAAAAAAGCAAAGTGATACCGTCGCAGTACCTTGGAGAACAACGTCTTGCCCGTCCCGGGCGGGCCGTACATGAGCAGGTTGGTGTAGAGACCGCGGTTGCGCCGAGTGTTCTTGGCGGCGATGGCGACGTCCCTCAGCCGGCGCTCTAGGCTGGGGGCCAGGACTACGCCGGCTAAGGCGTCTGCGGGCGCCCTGAACTTGGCCACCGCGGCCGCCGCAGTTCGGATCGGATGCCTCGTAGCATCCAAGAGGGACAGGCGCGAAGTTTCTCGTACGAGAGTGGGCTTCCCGATCCGAGCTTCGATGAAGCGCGCAGCGACGGATGTGGCCCCTCGCGCCGAATACACTCCTAAGGCGAGAAGCGACAATCCACCGACCGCGGTGGCGGTCCGCTGCCAATCGGTGAGTAACGCACTCACGCCTGTACCAATTACACTGCCTGCCGTCCTAACAACAAAAGTTTATATAAGAAGTGTATAAAATACCTTGATTGTTCACCTAAAATAAGAAATACAAACTGTATGCTCTCCAATATAGTGGTTCTATTTTCAACAGCCTTGAGGCGGATCTGTTCAAGGGTGATGTCTCGGTTCTCTCGGTCTGCTTTGGCACGAGCCCTTGCTTCCGCTTCTATTGCCTTCAGCTTGTTCTTTTCTCGCAACTCCATCTCATGCTCTATTGTTGCTCGACGCAGTGCTTCCTGCTTTGCCACACTTTCTTCTTGTCTATTAAGCAAAAACACCAAACATTGTACAATAGGACTAGTATTAAAAGCTGATAAAGGTTCACAGAACCTTAATATATTATTATCCTACTGGAAATCAAGTGAGTATATGTTCACACACATAACACCTAAAAGACTTACTTCCTTAAGATCTCTTCCTGTGACCTTTGTTGCTGGGCCAATTGCTCCTCATAGCGCTTCTTTGAAAGCTGGTCTTGGTATTGTGCACGCACTTGATGTTGTTTTGTTTCTTCCTTAAATTAATACCAAATAAATTAGTCTTACTTAAATTAAATTATATTAATTTAGAATATCATTATAATATAAACTGTCATGTGAATTAAATGTGATTTTTGTTATATACAAAGTTTCCAGCACCAATAGAAAACAAAATTTTAAACCAAGGAACCTGTAATGTTTTACGCCTTTCTTCATGGTCAATTCTTTTTTGTTCAACTTTTGCCTGCTCAATTGCAGCTTCATACTCCTTAATCTTGGCTAATTGCTCTTGCTGTCGAGTAGTTTCCTGAAGTTTACTTAGTTCTAATGCATCCTTTGAATGTCCTATAACAAATTAAAATTTATTCTTTCAAAATTTTTGTGGTTTTTGTGAGGCATGGACTTTTGACTGAAAGTATAATTGTGGTTTTAGTCAGTTTTCTTATACATATATATGCTTTATACTTCCAGCCTCTTTATAACCTATTAAATACTTAACACGATATGACGAGGTTAAACGGTCGCATTATGCAATACTTAAGTAACAAATAACATTAGACGATTAATTACTTGAGCGTTCTAGTTCTCGAGCGGCTTGTGCAGCCCTTTCTAATGCACTTGAATCGAACCGGTATGCTTCCATTGCCTTTTTCTCGGCTTTTGTAAGGTTTGGTGGAGCATTTTCTTCTGAAGGTGGAGGCATATCAGCTGGAGGCTGGGGAGGCCGACTATATCCAAACAACCAAGACATTTTTAAATCAAAGGTACTCTATCCATAAAAACACTGTATTAGGAAAATTACAGCCCCAACTACAAATTCAATTATTACAAAGTATTTTAAAAAATGTACACCCCTGATTTTTTACAGAGTACCACACAAATTATAACCTAAAAATGTAAGTGCCGTAAACTCGAGAGCAATATACGAGTATTTCAACAGAGTATTATATTCTATGGTTTCAAAACTAAGGGTAGGATATAATCGATTTTCGTACAGATCAGATCGAAAACATGTGATTGAACCGTGGTCAAATTGTCGTAACTAAATTTTATTTGAAATTAGTAAATCCTATTGTGAGCTAAGCTCTGTTATTAGATGGTAAATAATTCTATAACGGCGAAGTGTAATTCATCTGTCAAAAGTCAAAACAGTGAAGTGCGAGTTCAGAGTTGTGAATACTACTAATAATAGTTAATCTGTGGTTGTGCCACCAGGCAACTGTGAAGCGTGTTAGTGGCTGCGTTGTAATATTCTTTTGTGTTTATTTAGTTTTCGATATATTTAAATACTAAGTATTTCGTTTTGCTTTAAAAACATTATCAGTTGTGTAAGTAGTGTTATGTTTCCTTTTTATTAAATCAGTAAAAGGCGTTTCATTTAAAAACTGACGCCTCAGTTGATGTGATCATTCCTATAAATAGCGAGCATCACTGTAGTGAAACATTGCATCACAGTTAAACACAAGCTAATTGAAGTTGTGTGTTGTAGATACACAATGGAGAAAAATGGTAATCCCCTTTCGTATGGCTGGAGTAATGGACATAATATGCAGGCACCTCCTGCAGCTCCTCCAAGTTATTCACAAGCCGTAGGTGGTGTTGGTCCATCCAGCCCATACACGCCACAATATCCTCGAGGTAATTAGTTGCGTGAATATAGGTGACCTTTATTTTATTGAAACAAGCATGAGTAATACGCGTCCTTGTGCCAGATAATACAAAGTGAAGGTGTGTGGGACAAAATTATGTAATTCTTTCAAGTTTTGTGTAAATATCTTTACAGTCTCTTTATTTTGCCTTTGATAAAGTTAATAACCACAAAGCAGTGACAGTGCAATGTAACATATTTAACAGAATTTTGTGGGATTTGACAGCCTTGAAAGTTTACAATAAGTATTGAAATAGAAAGTTGTCATAATTGAGCATTAGATTCTTAGTAAGTTCATTTTTTAGCGACAGGTCCACAAATAGTGACAACTGTGGTTCCCTTGGGCCCACAAGCTACGCACATGATATGCCCCAGTTGCCATGGAGAGATCAATACAGCCACAAAGAGAAAACCAGGCCTCATTGCATATATAGCTGGATCAGTGTTGTGTGTCTTGGGGTAACTAATTGCATAAAATAAATTCTTTTTAAAATATTTTACACTTAACATTTGTATAGGAGCAGGCATATAAGCTAAAAAATGTGGCTAAAATATGTCCTTATTATATTCCTGACCCTTGACTTAATCGAATATATAAAATTCTCATGTCACGGGGTTCAAACTTGAACTCCTCCAAAACGGCTTGACCGATTCTCATGAAACTTTGTGAGCGTATTGAGTAGGTCTGAGAATCGGCCAATATCTATTTTTAATCCCCCTAAATGTTAAGGGTAGTCCACCCCTAAATTTTTTAAACAAATTTTTTAGTTTCTACTTCTTTATGATACAACATACAAAAATACAATACTAAATGTCACCCTTCTATGATCAACCCTTATTTTTTATTTATTAATTGAAAATTGAAATAACTTTTATGGTAAAACAACGTTTGCCAGATCAGCTAGTAATGTTATACAAATGGTGACATAATATTGCAATCATCATTTAGTCATAAACAGTACTGTAGTGACTGATAAGAAGTGTAATTTGCTGTTTTCTATAGTTTTTATGAGTTACATGTATTTCAGATTCTGACTTGTACTGCGAAAGCACAATGTTCTGTTACAGAATATTTTACCACATGTATAATTAAAAATTTCTATAAAGCAGAAAACATAAAGTGAATAATGTGTTGTTGTAGGTTGTTCTGTGGCTGCTGTTTAATCCCATGTTGCATTGACAGCTGCATGGATGTACATCACAAGTGCCCCAATTGTGATGCCTATCTTGGCCGTTATCGCCGGTAACTCTCAACTGTAATCATATGTCACTAATTGAATCTCACAAATATTGAAACTGCTAAATAAACACTGAAAGTTGTAACATCATAAATCTCACCAAAATATCAAGTATGAAGTAGGTTTGAGGAATTTTTAATACTTAATTATGTTGTAGTTGGCCAACATAAATAGCCTAAGGTAGCCATCAGATTGCAGATCAGCAGACTTTATAATGCTAATCTTGCACTGCCCTAATATAAAACGTAAGATTAATCATTTGTATAATGTATACTTAGTACCTCTTTCCTCTGCTGCTGTTTAACCATGGTCGAGCTTTAATTGCATAAATTGACAATAAACAAATTAATTTATATTTTATATAATGATATATGCATTTACAATATTTGAATATTTAAGCTATTGTAGAATATATGTGTAATATATATCTCGAGTAATGTTATAATGTACTGTTTTTGGGAGCTAAGTACAAAATGTTTGCATAATAACTTAGTCAAATAAATTTAGACTGGATTTCATGATAAAAGTCCAGTAGCTTTTTGTATAAGTGGCCTGACATCCATACAGTGTATTGATATAAGTTTAAAATCAGTCTATCTATTATATACAGTACTATTTTACACAAATGTTTTCTATTGTTAAAACTTGTTAAAACATCACATTTTTTTACAAAAATATAACATTAAAATATTTAATTTTATTTCATTTACTATACCTACAATCCAAATCATAACTTCAAACTTCCCACTATCAAATCTGAGAATAGGTGTGATTTGAAAGGAATGAAAATGAAACAGCTTTTAAATAGAATGTTTATTGATGAAAATTATTTAGCAAATAAACTTGATATAACATGTGATAAACTCAACATAAAACTCTTTAGTCTTAAATGTAGTATATATATATATATATAATAGCTCTAACTGAACACTAATGCGAATGGAATGTAAGTATTAATATAAGTAAGAGAAAGTACATAGACCATTTTAGAATTTCATATAAGATCAAGAGAGTCTTCGAGATCATCAAACATTATGTTATACGAAAACATAGCAATGCATGGATTGATAAATTCGTAAAAAATATGTATTTCGTTTCTCAAATGTTATATAAAAGGGTTCGATAATTGACTGATCTTATGAGCTTAAATACTGAGAAGGAGATCAATATCTCAAATTAAGAAGTCACATCTAAACGCATCGTACAAAATAGTTAAATTCGTTAATCCTAACTAGATATCTGATTGGCATCGAGATGTTCTTATCGAGTATATTATCCGTTACCTTACTACTAACGTAATAGAACTACCGATTTACTAAGAATGATGTGAAATGAACTGTCGAAAGGGCATCCGGCTGAACTTATAATTATCTGTAGGGCTATTCAGAATTAAAAAAACTACTAATTGTTTGCTACTTACAGTGCGGTGGAAAACAAAAGTAGTTATTATGAATCGAAGCATATTAATCATACAAATAAATATATCTTTAACCATAGAGTAATTCTGAATAGACCTGCCGCTCGTCCATAGAAAAACTTGATTCTACCCTAATGTTCTACGTTACAGCTAATTTTTAAATACGATATTGCCACTTGTCAAAATGCTACGTCATAAATTAATACAAACTACGTCTGATACGCTTTAAACGGATTTACGCTAGTTAAGTACGTGAATACCATTCGCCTCGAGAGCGGCGTGCTACGTGTCCTTGACGTGCAGCGAGGCCGAGGACTCCCTTCGCAGCGTGAGCTTCAACTTGTCGTCCTCGTCCAAGTCGTCGTCGAGCGAGTCGCTGCGGCTGAGCGTCAGGCCGAGCGCGCGCGCCTTCCACGCCTCTAGTCTCATGATCTGCGAGCACCAGGCACCCTTTACTCCCCACTACCTGCTCGACTCTCCAGCCGCGCAACGAGCGACCAACTATTTCCATGCGCTACTACGGCTCACAGACACAGACTAACACTAAACAAAGGTAATGTCTAGACTATGCACTAGCTCTCGCTGCGGTTTCGACTGCTTCAATTATTTCGGAAGGAAACAGACGAAAAGTTGTTTATTTTAGAAAATAAATAACTACTCGTATATAGCGGACACGGTTAAAGCGTAGTTGGCCAGTTTTTAGTACTGAGATGACGTTGAAGATCGGAGGGATTGCGTGATGTCCGGCCACACGTAATTCGTCGAATCTCCAACGAGGCCCGTCAGGTCGGGTGGGGTTCGAAAAGCATGCATCGGGCCAACGCACGGAACGCGTTCGGCCTCGAGGCGGGGCGCGACTGCGAATCGTCTAGCTACAACAGAGTGCACTCGTCCACTTACTTGAGCCACTTCCAGGGAAGACTCTTCGCCGAAGACTCGCTTGTGGGGAACTGTGCAGTGAACGGTTTAGTTAAGCAAATGGACATGGTCGAAGTGTGAGAGTGGAGTTATTTACACGGCCGTGGCCGGCGGCGCGGCGAGGCGAGGGGCGAGGCGAGGCGCGGCGCGGCTTACCTCGGCGCTGAGCTCCGCCACCTGCTCCTGCAGCTCCCGCACTCGCTCCGAGTCGTCCAAGTTGTTGTTGCGCAGCTCGCCCTCGGTGGCCAGCACCTCGGTCTTCAGCTTGTACTCGGACAGCTCGTTCTCGAGCTCGGCGATGCGCTGGGACACCTCCATGTTCTTGATGGACGCCTGCATCGACTCGTACTTGGCCTTGCCCGCGAGGTCCTCGTACTTGTGCTGGAACTCGCGCTGCCGGCCGAGGAGCGCCCTCTCGCGGGCCAAGGCCGCGTCGAGCGCCTCCCTCAGGGCGCTCAGCTCCTCGTCCTGGCGCCGCAGCTGGTTGCTCGACACCTGGACTTGCGCGCTCAACTCCATCTCCTGGTCGCCGGGCGTTTCCAAGCGAATAAGTGATCACTCGATCGAGACGTCGGCCGATCGTGAGAAAACCTAACTCGAAACGCACCTTGAGCCTCAGCTCCTTGAGCTCGGTGAGCGCCTCGACCTCCCGGATGCGCGTCGACATGAGCTCCTCCTCGAGCCGATGCGCGTCCGCGGTGCGGCCCTCCCACGCCCGCAGCAGCTTCTTGGGCGTGGCCATGAGGTCCGACACGACCGTCGAGGGCGCCGACCCCGCCGCCTCGGCGCGATGCTCCTGGGCGAGGGCGTCGGAGGTGAGATCGCCGGTCGGGGGCCGCGGCGAGCCGCCGGCGCCCCCACTCACCTGCAGGTGGCGCTGCCACGCGTCGGCGAGCTCGGTGACGCGCTGGCGCAGCTCCTTGAGCGACAGGTTGGCCTCGGCCTCGCGCAGCTTGACCGCTATGAGCTCGTCCTGCAGGTGCGCCACGTTGTTGTCGACGGTCTGGCGGCGCAGCAGCTTGTTGTCGTTCTCGAGGTCGGCGAGGCGCGCCGCCAGCTCGCGCTCGGCCGCCTCGCGCTCGGCCAGCTGCAGCTTGGCGCGCACCAGCTCCTGCTGCAGGCAGCGCGCCAGCTCCTCCTTGTCGCCGGCGTCGGGCGCGTCGCCGCCCTCCAGCGACGACTGGCGCGAGCTGCACTCGGCCAGCGTGAGCTCGAGCGAGCGGATCTCCTCGTGCGCGTCGGCCAGCGCCTGCTGCGCGTCCAGGTTGGCGCAGCGCAGCGCGTGCAGCTGCCGCTCGAGCGCGAAGGTCTCCTCCTCGCCGTGCGCGCGGTCCACCTGCCCGCGCACCAGGCGCGCCGCCAGCTCCGAGCATTCCTGCTCCAGGAACTGCATTCGCTTCTTCAGGATGCGGTTCTCCTCGCGCAGGCACTGCGGCGCAACACGCGGCACCCCTATTATATTTGCGAGCGGCCAGGGTTCGTCGGCAAAGGTCAGTTATCGGGTTACCCTCAACACGGCGATGTCGCCCTGCTCCTTCGTCTTTATGACGGTGTACTCCTTCTCGAGCTTCTTCATCTTCTTCGGATTCACCTTAATGGAGTACGCCAACTCCATGAACGCGTCGTGGTCCGCGTCGGCCTTCGCCGGCAGCTCTTTTTGAATGTACTGGAAATCGTGATATCGCCACGTTTTCATTCGGACGTAGCAGCTCGGGGCACCCCTTTCCAAAAAGCTCAACGGACTTAAGGGGCGAGCAAAGAGCTCCGCAAATAAAATAAGGACGAGCGTTTGCCCGATCCGATATTAATATTTTTTAAAATATACTGAATTGAAACGCATCTAAGTTGCGGTCACTGTGATAATGCGCCAGACTGCGTACCTTGAGAAGGTTTTCCATATCCAATGAGAGCAAATGGTCCTTGCCGAGCGTGAGAAGGGCCAACGCGACCTTGAACACCACCTCGATCCCCTCCGAGAGGAAGACGTCCATGATGCGGCAGGCCAGGGGCAGAGACAGGTTGGTCGTGAAGAGGGTCAGGAACCAGCTACTGGCGTATATCGACGTGCTGAAACTCTGAAGCGGCAATGAAAGATCCGCGGTGGGCGGGGCGAGGGGCGGGGCCGAGGGGCGTGGTACCTGCGACTGGAAGTGTACGTGCAGGTCGGGCAGGATGTCCTGCAAGAGGCTCTCCAGCTGGAACATGCACAGGCCCAGCTCCGCCATGCTGGGCTTGAACATGTCCCGCATCTTGTGCTGCTGCATGATCTTCACGAGCACCGCGAACGCCTCCTCCTCCGGCATCTGCGGAACGCCGCCAATCAAATAACCCTCCAAGCAACATCTCCACCCGTATCTGCCTGCTGCGAGCCGTCCACTCACCTGCATCAGCAGGAGTCCTACTATGAATCCCGACCCTTGGCAGTAGCCCACTTCCCTGTCGTGGAGGGAATACGCTTTCATTACGTTGAACAGGGCCTCTTGGCCCAAGCCGTCTTTCTCCTTGAAGAAGTCGTGCTCTGGGTAAGTGCGAGCGATGTCGCGCCGAATCACCTTTTCGCACGCAGACTTCGCCTGTAATTAGCAACATTCGAAGTGAGATTTTATTTATTTATTTTAATGATTAACATTATTAACTTAGGCTAAAGCTTATACTAAGAAATCTATACTTATAGTACATCTTAATAGTTAACACAACATGCATTTAAAAAAGTAGACAAAACTATGTTGTAGTAGATAAACATGAAACATTGGTTATTTCATAATAAAAATAGAGGTAAAAGAAAGAGGTACACACACAATAGAAACGTAGTAGACAAAAGCGGTGGTCAACGCAGAAAGCGATATTTAAACTGTAATGGGTAAATTATTTATAATACATTAATGCTGCGGATGGTGGATATGCGATATCAAAGTCAGTCTTATATTTATTAACGAGTCTACATACGCGCGGTATATATGAGTTGGCACCCATTACACTACGTCGGAAAGGTGGAGACAAAGGCTTAATGTGCTGTCGAGGGTGTTTTCTTGGAGTGTTAAAATTTAGTTTGTTCAGTAGTTGGGGGCAATCTATTTTATTATGTAGAATTTTGACGAAAAAAGTAAAGTCGTTAAAATGAAATCTATTCTATAGAGGCAATAATCCGAATAACTCAAGTTTATCTGTGTAAGAGAGTTGCTTAGAAGAATGACCGGACATCCGGGAAAGATGCCAGATAAATCTTTTTCGAACCCTCTCTAACCTTAATGTGTGTGTGGCGAAGTGAGGTCGCCAGACTATACTGCAATAGTCAAAATGTGTCTGAAGAAGGGTGTTAAATAGCATCTTTTTCGATTGATCAAGAAATATGTGCTTTGACTGAGTTCCAAGAAGCCCGTAGTAGAGCACATTTTCAATGCTATAAACGTAACCACTAGAATTGTCATCCTCATTAGCATGATTATAACTTCAATTAGAATGAACACTCAATTACGCAAAGCGGCAGTATTCAAAGCTACCGTTCGTGGTCGCAAATAAAGATTCAATTCATCTGAAGTGCAGGGAAAACTAACTAAATAAAAGAATATTCCATTGCATCCAACAATTATCCTCATACATCGTCTTACCCCATTGTAAATAAATATTTTATTGATATATCTGCTCCTGGTGCTTTGATTCCGATGTTGATTTACCTTAATGTATGAGGCGTACTGCTTTTTCTCCGGGGAGCACTCAACTCCGGCCAGAAGCTGCCACACGATCCCTCGGAAGTGATGTGGAACACCTCTTCTCACCAGGTCTCTCACGAACTGGTTGCGTCTTCGCCATTCCGTCTCCCAATTGCTGACTATTCTACCCCAAAGTATCCATATTTCTTCCTCGCTGCTGCCAGCTACTCGCGTTTCTTCCTGGCTCGAGGTGGCTGCTCAACAAACAACTCATACTTAACCAAACCCATATAGGCGAAAGTAACCCTAGCCTCTCTGAGTTCACAATTTGTTAGAAATGATAGGATATTTATATATAAAATAGTATATGATTTTTTTCAAATAATATCTCAAAGAAAAATTAATTTACGCCCAAAATATAGACAAAGACGACATGGTTTATGTTCGCGCATAGAATGGCTCAATGACGTAATATTTACTGCGTGGGAAAGGTTTAATGTTATATAATGGAATTATATATTATGTTCGTAACGATTGCCTTTTACGAGACCGTTTCATAACAAACGCCCTCGTAGCAACTCCAACCTGAAGTAAGCGATGTGTCAGAGCTCTTCCTGCTGGCGGCGTTGAGCGAGGGGCACTTCGAGTCCGCCTCGATCTTCCTGTTAGCCTCCTCCAGCTTGGCGAGTAAAGCCCGATCGGGCGTCGGCAGACCTTCCTCCTTCTGGACGACAACTGTGGAACACACGTGTGTTATATATTACTGTGATAGATTCACATGGTGATATCGTGCGCACAGTAATCATTCACTGAGGAAATAACGGTTAAATAAATAGAGCAGTTAGTAGACGTAGAGCCAGTAAGTAATCAAATACAAATCGAGTTAATTAAACTATTGAAATGCTGTCAGCTTACTGTTTCATTAGTATCGACAGCAAACTTGCAACGATTTATTAAATATAAAAATTAAACTAAGCTTCAATAATGCTTTAAGAGATATAGTTTCCGATCGTTTTCTCGCAGACTGTCTCATTTTGTATCAAGCGTTTAACAATACACATTTTATTTTACATACTTTTCGCTATATTAGAATAGCA
Source organism: Pontia daplidice (assembly GCA_963693355.1). Lineage (NCBI taxonomy): Eukaryota > Metazoa > Arthropoda > Insecta > Lepidoptera > Pieridae > Pontia > Pontia daplidice. Next base: position 144,649 of record CAVNZL010000001.1, read on the forward strand.
TCAGAATTCGAGTAGTGTTCAGCCGTGACACTGCGTGACATTCATATCTTATCCAACAGCAGCAATGGTAAAGCAAATAAAACAGCACATTAAAAATAACATATAAAAACTGAAATAATTTATTGAAAAGTATCAAAAGCTCTGAGAGCTCCGCTGCAATTTCAAATTGACTTTGAGTAACACTTGAACAGAGATATATGCATTAGGCTAAGTGCAGGCTCAACTTCAATTGATAATATTATCTCTGGGTTTAACGAACCTCGACTCTAAAGCTCTAATACTCGTAAATTAAAATAACGTTAATCACAATAAGACCTAGTAAATAAGGGAACAATAGGAGATAGTAGTGGATTACGGCATCCACGTGTTAGTATTTAAAAGAATAGTGCAAACAGTACCACAAAAACAGAAGTAAGCTCGCTCGGAAATAGGTAAATGAGCATACATTCAGAGAAAGGGTCAAAAAAATAAAATCTTTCGAGCTAGGCCTCGCCATCAAGGGATTTCGGTAGGACTCAAAGTCAAATAAGAGCACATATTTTATGTTAACGAGCAAAAGAAAGTCATTAAGAAGGACATTCACCTGGTGAAGGCGTAATGTTTTTGGGTATGGGCTGGGAGTGTTCCGAATGTATAGGTGAGGGCGACAAGTCAGGTGACGGAACTGGGCTTTCCTTAACCTCCTCCTTAACTGGCGGTCTAGTCGAAGGTAATGTATGATCCACGGCCAATTTCATTCTTCATCCACTTTGTCTTTGCTGCGTCTGCACACATACAAAGTTATCTATACAACCCCTATATGGTATTTTTGATATTTGTCAAATTTGTAATGGCTTAATTGACCAATTGATTTTAAGTTTATTATGAGCCATGTTAATTCAAATAAAAATGTTGGAGCATCTAAACAGACCGATATCTAATTATCGTCAATGTTGAACTAATGTAATTCAAAGATCTTTATCCAGCGCAATGAATCACCGACACACACATACAATAGCACGTTGTTATTATGTGCGTAAACAACAGAGCATATACTACATGTTTGTGAAAGTTATCCACCCGCTGACCGCGTACTGAGCGTGAAGGCCGTAACTATTGAACGTACTATATTCACACAAGCCGCGCTAGACAATAAATTGTACCAAGTCTGTTGACACAGAGTAAAGCAGTATTTTATAGGATTCAAGAACAAAACAGGGCAGCACCTCAACTCTCAATAACAAGATATGGTCTAGCCGAGCAATGGTATGGAAGGGTACCAAGGTTTTACCCAAACAGGGATTTCTATTCTGTTTTCTTGTGTCTTAAGTGAGATAAAATCTAATTATTGTAACCTGTTAATTGTTGTAGAGAAAACCTAACATTTATGCTATCAAAGTTTTTATTAAAATGAACGTATCAACTACGACTTCACAAAGAAGATTTTGTGCTTAATAGTGGTAATAGATGTCAAACGTGGGCACCAACAATATCCGACATCAACAAAGTATCCTATGATAGTATGTATGGAGAGAAGTTTAGTTTGCATATGAAAAGCTTGGATGGAGATTATCTGATCTTAAACACTACACAAGCGTAAGAGAAATTGGAACGACTTTCAAGAGGCAAAAGTGGAAATGGATTGAATTATAAGAGGTAGTAAGGAGAAATGATTCAACATCGTTACTAAGTGGAGTCCACGGTACAGAGAGCGTAAAAGAGAACGACTACAAAAGCCCTGGGACGACAACTTCACAAATATAATGGCATTTTTGGCAACGTATGGCACACGATAACATTGAGTAGAGAATATTGGGGGAGGCCTTTGCCAATTCGCAAGCAGATGAGGAGATCCTTATAATATAATTTCTTTAGAATAAGACTTAAATAAAAGGCTTTTATTGATATTCTTATTAGTAATTATGACATCAGTTTTGTTTTCTTTGACAAGTCAATTGTGTATGTATAGACTTTGAACATTAGGGAGCGCCTAGGGCGTACCCAGCACTTGTCGGCGCTAATTAATTGACATACTGCTCAGCTCATAAACTTAAAGCGATATAACATACAATTATGATCTCAACTACTACAGCGAGGCGTCTCCACAAGCTATGACGATTGTCAATTTTCTGTTGAAGGAAAAGTATAGGAGCACCATAATGTTACACTAAATGGTAGCTTTAAATAAATCATAATGTGAATTAAAAAAAACAACTGGCGAAGGTGACTAAAAGGCAGCAAACCAGGACTTACCAGGAATAACTGTACATACTAACAGCGGCTGAATCGCCACCGAATGTATGATAACAACAATTAAGACAAATTTAAATAAAAACAAGATTTAATCAGTTTAATGTAACATAATATCCTCGGCGCTGGGGAAAAATTCACTCTGTATTTATTTATAAACCATCGTTTTTAGTAGGTAAATGGTCACAAGTTTTCCGAGTATGTGTTCACTTTTATTTATAGGATATATTTCCTAAATCATTACTAATATTATAAATGTGAAAATCTGTCCATCTGTTACGCTGTCACGTGGGAGAAAGGTAAAAAGGCAATAGTTCAGGAACAGTCAAACAAGGATCTCGACTTACTTCTTGATATTTTTGAAGATTGTTCTTGCGAGTGCTAAATTATGGTGAGAGAAACTAGTAGACGATAGCCCTTCGTTTCAAATAAATTTAATCTTACTGCAAATTATAAAATGCAACCAGCAATTAATTGCTATTCGATTTCGCAGTGATCGCAGCAGGGCCCAAATAACTTCATTCTGACTGATTGGTGTGGTTAAATAGGATGGAGTTTTCATCAATGAACTCACCTTCAGTAGCAGCGAGACCCGCACGCGTTACCACGGCCACTGGCTCGCTCATTAACTAGAAAAGAAGGAATATGTTAATATATGTACTAATAAGATTTAGTTTAATAATATCCGATTGCCGACCCTCAAGAAACATTCGTGTTCATTGCATTGTACTCATATACTGAGACTGCGGATGCGTTGAGCTTGACAAATAAAAATCTGTCGCTCCACGGACGCCGCCTCAACACGTGGGCATGGTATGAATCATACATTACGCGGCAACAAAAAAAGTAAATGGTCTTTAGGTTTACCAGTAATCCAAACCAGTTAGCTAATTTGTGTTGGTAGATGATTTTTAGAAAATTTCGAACCGCTGAGATTAGGTTAGTTCTACTAATAACTAAAACTAACTAGTACTCCTGATCTACATTTGTATTGTTTTAGAGGCACACGCAATGCACACAGTGTGTAATGTCATTGAATGATGACGGTTTTTCTGCTTTTTAACATGATTATACGATGACGTAAAGTTTGACTCACATGGTTCTTATGTTTTGAAAATTTAAACCCTAAGGGGCATTAAGTTATGAACGATGAACGCGAGTGAAACACGTGCAACAAATAGTCATTTATAGTTGTGTTTTATAGACCAAATACATTACATTAAATTTTCAAAAACAAAATACATTAAATACTTTGTATCACATGTGGTCAATGATCATGGTTGTGAGTTGTACTGGGCTAGCAAAAATTAAATTTAAGCTATGAAAGGCAGATACAAATACAATCTGAACCTCAAAAATTATTATCGTAGTAGAACACTAGTCAGCACTAGCTGAAGTGTAGTTTTGAAAATCGCCAGCTAGGAAATCATTTTGTAAACAACTGTGAAATGCAAAGCAACATAAATGCATATCGCAATAACGAAAAATATGAAAACAATTGCAATCGCAGCGCAGTAATACGTAAAAGGTTTCTAATTAACGTTCTGTTGCTTAAGTATTTTTGCAACTATTTAGTCAATTTATTCAAGACGTAAATACATATTATAACAATTATAATAGTACTAAATGATCATCTTTTGATAACGCTTTTGCATCGCCAAGCACTATAATATAAATCACAAACCTCAGTAGAACCTTAGTCCAGTAAAAGTAAGGTAATATGTCAACCCTATATAAAATCAAATATAAATGTATACGTCAATATGGCGACGACCTTAACACACATTAATACTAATTTTTCGATAGCAAAATGAACACCCTAATTATACTTTATTCGTGACATACAGAATTTCAGAATGACCACTTAAAGCGTAACTATGCTTTAGAAAAATCCTAAACAGTAGTCCGCTTATTCGTGTGCATTTGAAATTTCAGTTGAGCCTATAATAAATTGTTTCGCTTTACTTCTTCCACCACTAACCACATTTTTACAATAATTAATGGTTTAAAAAATGTGTGCTTTTGTGAAATTGAAACATCCGCGTGCAGAGTTTGCGCCGGTGAGATCGTGTCACTCACGGCGTACATCGACCTGAATGCGTTTGTTTCATTCACACGTAGGGAGACCGAGTGTGACGGGTAGCTCGGCACCTCTCAAGCCAATTAATTTTTCGTAGCTTTTTCTCTGATATTTCCGAGGCAGCTACTGTTATAGTCATTGTGGTCACGCAATATCAGTCTAGGTGTAAATGTACTAAGTGTTCCTACATTCCTAAACTCCTTACAATTATTTTGCTATCCCAATATATTCCCAATGCTTGTATGACTAAGTATATAATAACAACACTACAAAATGTCACCTATGAATATTGTACAGTCTTATGTTTTAAAGTCTCCTTTTCAGATTTATACCTATTTTAGAAACAAATATCTCAGTACATTTTGTTTGATGTAACATTTTTTAATAATTATTACCGAAAACTTTCATACAGATTACAACAATAATTTGTGGTTAAATTGTAATTTTTTTTTACAATTTGACTTTCTAGACTAAATGTTGAAGAAAGAAATAAGCACTTGCATCGCAAGGTTGCATAGTGGTTTAAATATAAATAAATTTATAAAAGTTTTAGTGTATGCTATAAAGACATACCTGTTTAAGATTATTGTAATTTATATAAATTTAAAATATAGTTTACATAAAGCGTATAAATTTAACTTATACATATATTTTTAACGAGATGAACTGTAAAATACATAACAAACTTTAAATAGTGTACTGTTAATAACCAAAGAGAATGTTTGTTAGAAAAACTACTTGTCTGAATGACTCCTTCAAATAAACTTAATTGTTTTGTATAACCCATTTTTGAGGAAGGTTATAGGTTCTATAACATATCTTTGGCATAGCCCGAGAAATGGACAAAGTCCATGCCAAAATGGCAAATCTTCCCAAAGATTAAAGTAAATTATGGGTAGTTATTTCTTCTTCATATATAAAATAGAATATTCATATTGTTTTATAATGGAAATATTTTAAATTATTAAAAAATGTAAAGGTTCTGTCAAAATATAGTTATTCATTAAATAACAGGTTGCATATTAAGTATTTAGAAAATTCTTATAAGAAATTAATTATTAGGTTATTTCTTTAGTGTAAATATTAAAACTATAATTATTAGCTAACTAAGATTCCTATAGAAACTAATGTTTCTCACAGTGCAATCATTACAAATTTGATTAAATATTATTAAATTTAACAATATGTATACAAGCTTACTTATATCATAAACATTCTGAGGACACTTGCTCATATTTCAAATATGTCAAATATTTCAATATGTCAAAATATACAAATATTATTTTTTATTTCTTACTTTAAAACAAGTAAAAACAAAAACATTGTAATATAGAAGACAAGAAACATAAAATATTAATTTTCTTTACGATTTATCAACACATTGAAATCTTGAACTATATAGTAGTTTTAATCCAGATATAAACAAACAAAAAATATTATGCAGTCGTGGATTTCATACCATCATCGAGGTTTAGAGTAACATATTTTATTAATTATACACTCAATACTAGTAAAAATGTAAAATAATATAAGTATACTCACATATCTCTATTATGTTCCCGTCGTTTTCATAAAACTATTCAAAATTTTATTATTTAACTTACAATAAGGTAACTACTTAAATTGAATTTTTAATAAAATGTAATAATTAAAAAATATAAATATTTCGGATCCGCCCAGCTGGCAGTTGGCAGATTTCAACCTACTTTCCACCACAGATATCGTAACTTTCCTTTCAGATATCATCGATTGTAAGATAAAGATGTCTGCACTACAGATTAGGCAAAGTATATTCGTTAATATGTTGCCATATTATAAAAAAATAGAAAATTTAAATAAAACCCATACCATTATACGTGTGGATATTCAAATTCACATATAGCATTATAAACTTTTACAGTATAAAGAGAAATACCTTTTTTATATGCACTCAGTTTCACCAAGGACAGACATTGACAAATGACAGCTTTGCATGTCATTGACAATGTTCTCCAGCAGATTGTCACTGTCAAAAAAGTTAAACTTTCTTCTAGGGTTGCCAACCGTACAAGGTTATTTATGTACTTATATCTGTTTACTAGTTTCATAAAATAAATTGAATTTTGCTTGATCCTAAGTTAGATTTTAATTATTAGATGCAGATCTAGCATAACGGTGCGTGTTTTAAAGTTTATATCGTTAATGTTAATTATTAAAATTCTAAGACGTATAGCGCATGTCACGTGAGGGAATCAATCAATTATTTGAACAGGAATTTTTAAATACACAAATCACCGATTACCTTATAAAGCCAATATTAATAAAATTGAGAGAATTTAATTGTATGTAATTTACTCCTAAGCAATTGGCATGCATATGTCAAAGTAAGATTCAACTACACTCATTCTATTGAAAAAATCAGTGAAGTAATTATTTAAATTAAAATCTTGAATGTAACACAGGACTTCCTAAAACAGGTCCAATGAATACATTGTTTGCACATAATTTCCACTCGTGACATTGCGGGAATTAATTAATTATTGTACGTGTATAGGAATCAAGAGCGTAGTGGCCAATTCTTAGCGCCTGAAACAATTTAGAAGCAACTGCTTTAGCGTAACCTTGCAATATATAATCTTTAACAGAGAAAACACAAATTTGCAAGCATCCAATTCTTGAATTAACGTGATTTAAAGAATTTTGGCGGGAAATGCCAAACCCTCGCTCGCTCAATAGGCTGGCAATTTGCTAACAACCATTAATTACGAAGTTCAAGACAAGTTGATCCATGATGGCCGATGGACGTCTCGGCGTGTTAATTACCGTTTAAGTTCAACTAGTTAATTCATTCCGTTATCTATTGAGTTTAGAACGTTTTATCGTTGTTTGTGAAGGACTGAGTCCAAACTAATAAGGATTTTTTACGGCTAATTTACTTTTATATACTTATACCGTAAAGAATATATGATGAATTATAGGATGTGGTATATGCTCGTCTGATCTTCATTAACTGTCGGAGACTTCATTGACGTTCCTCTCAAATTATCATAAAAATGTCGTTAAATGGGGATGTATTTTGAAGGTCGAGTAGCTTCTTAAGCTGTTTTATGGATGAAAAATGTTTTATTTAATTAATACTGCTCATCAAACAACCTATATTTTATCAAACTACTTCTAAAGCATCCCCGAGAGTGTAGACGAGAGTGTAGCTCTGGATCTGCAATCGAAGGTCAATCAAGCTTGGATTAAAAAAAAATATATCACATTGGATAATTAGAAAGATTTATATTACGCGTACATTAAACAAAAAGAAACATGTTCTTAAATTAATTTAATTAAAACATTTGCAAATTATGTTTTCTGGCTATTTAGTCGCTATTAGTAAATATATTTTATAAATAAACTTGTTCATTCAATAGATTAAAGCCCGCTGTGATATTAAATCAGATTTGTTAAACAGAGCGTGCATCACTGGTGTTTGAGTTTATGATAAAATGTTTATTAGACAAGAAAATAATCAGACAAAGAAGCTGAAAATATGAATGAGTATGTATGTGTTATTTTTCCTCTCTTTCAAGAGTCTAGGGGTCAAAGTATCCCCTCAGACAATGTCTGAATTTGTAGTACGGAGTGTAACGCAGCTCGACAGTAACGGTTAATTTCAATCAGCCCTAGTATTTTTATGCTGAATCGTTGCTATTTAGTTGCGTTAGGCGTCAAAAGTTTTATTGACTACACAGAGGTAAACTATCCAACTGGGACTCCATACCAGCTAAATAAACGTACGGAAGGTCACCGCTTAGTATTATTATATTATCTTATGTTTATTATTTTTGAGTTAAATTTGATAATTAAAATAACTGTAGATAAATTAGTTGACCTGTTAAGCCAAAAACAGATATGGGCTACTATCGCGGCCTGGCTATAATTAATATTTCATAAAATAATATTAATAATTTAACAAAATTCCTACTCAGTACATAACTTTAGTAACCGCCTAGGCTCCCTTTTGGAGAATGTATCAATTATGACAGGAGGCTGCGCTCACAGATAGGTATACTGAATTGACCGATTTCATACATTTTAACACACAAGTCCTTCCACATTAGATATTGTTAAAACTCGAGCCAAACCATGTAAATGAATCTGTGGTCTTTAACTAAAGCGCGTTTATTCATATGCAAATTGAAACCTCCTACGAAAGCACTTTACCTACCTAATTACCATCGGAAGACGCCAAATTGGTTTCTTCTTCAGCTTTTTATTTTTCACAGCCAAGCAAACAAAACATCAAAGAATAGATATTGATTCATGTTTCAGTAATCAAATTTGAATATTTTAAATAAATAGGTAACCTTTTAGAACATTGCTTTTCTATCTCAAATGCTTTTAACTAGGCTTATGTTCACAGATAGAAAACTCAAGTCTCTAAGTGACGTTTAGTATAAAAGAAGCTTAAAGAAGCTTAAGCGATCTAATGAATATCCACTTTTCAATCGAACATTATATCTCAAATGAATTATCAATGTTCCATTAATTTCCGAAAACAATAAATTCAGCGATCAATCGTTGTTCATTTAAGTCTATTGTATCCATCTATGTAAATGAGGTTTGGTAAAAGTGATTAATTTAAAAATATATCACGCGTTTATGTACGGTTCGTCGATTATTTTTATGATCGAATTACGGTGTTAAAATACGTACCGCCTAATAAAATATACAAAACGTCTCGACCAAATTAAGTACACGATGATTTTAAGTGAAAGTGTGAACTATATTTAAATATACTAAGTACAGTTTCAAATGTTTATTACTACTGGTGTGAAGAAGATTTGCCGATAGCCTAAATGTTTCTATACGACACATAAACTAGACGGGATGGTCAACATAATATCAGCTTAACAGGAGTTAAAATTTGTGCTGTTAAAACTGCAACGATATTGACAGCCGACATAAAAATATCTGAACCGGATGTCATTTTGGTAATAACGTCCGCGTCATCAGCGGCCTCTCTCCATCCCAATTTTGCTTTTATTCAATTACATTCAAAAGTGGACAATTGCAAGCGATTTTTTAAGTGCATTAAATTGTTTCTTTTAATAACCGTGGTCAAGAAATGGTACTACGCGTATTTATTTATCGACGTAGAGCAATCACTTGCACATGAGTGCACACCACTCCGTAAACCCAATATGCATGCGTCTGCTGCTTGTCTATTTACATGGGGCCTTTTAAATTAACTTTGCTTCCATCATGTCGACTTTATTGAGTTATAAGACCCTCCATAATTATTAAAGGTTGTCTGGAGGCTTTAATTCGCTTAGGGACTGTTTGACTGCAAACACTAATAAAAACAAAAATAAACAACAAATAATTAATATACAAGTTACATGTGTAAGATATTGTATACTTCTTTGCGAGAGTTAGAATACAGAATAGGAGCCTTCTTCTGCCTTCTTTCTAAGAGTTTCAGCAATTTTTTTTTAATAGTTTTTACTGACGTGAAAGTTACGTTAAGTACGTATTAGTTGCTTAATGCCAGATATTCAAGCACCATAATTTATTTAAGTAGCCCTGGCCAAGCGGACCAAGTACATAAGAGAATCAGTGGAACATAAAACATAAAAAAAACTTGGTCTTCGTATGACTTGTTTCTGATTCGTAAATCCACGTTGCAATCGTATAAATGGTAATCAACTATGCAATATTTCGAATAGTATAAGTTATCCATTGTGAAAAGTTTGAAAATTAATCCTCACGCACGACATCTAGTCATGGTAATTTGTTTACCTTAACTTAGACGTTAACGCATTCCAAATCATCGGAATTCCATCTTATCATCTTAGTCTCTCGTAGTCTTCGTCACAAACGGAGCCCTGCGGGTAGGAACACAGGTTCAAAGCGGTGGGATATTCTCAAAGCTTTCGGGCAACCTCACCACGATAATGAAGGACTTGAAGGAAGTTTCGGCGCTTTGAGAGGATGCGAGAATTAACAAGCCAAAGCAATATTCTAATCTCATTTATTAAAGCAATGTTCAATGACACCTGAACAACTAGTTATGCCGCACGGCTTCACCCACGTAGATTGGTGTCATACATACGAGTACTTGTAGCGCATCTAGGATTTTGTAAATGTTATATTGCCAAACTACGTCTTGAAAAGAACGTCAGCAATAAATATTACATTTGTGTAAATAGGTTAAATTAAATATATACAGGTTAGTACCACCTTATTACGCTAAAGGTGGTTGTCGTGAAATGATTTTGAAAAAGTAGAACAGCCTTGGGATTGGCGTTTAAATACTGTGAGTGAAGCGGTCGATTACATCCCACGTCCCTGCCAGTTATAACATTCAATGGGAGGAGGATGAGTGGCGTTGACAAATGATGCAACGTTTTGGCAGTTTTCCATGGCCAACCTTTACAAGTTTTTCCGAGGATGCGGCGGTGTCACGTTAAAGATTTTCACGGGGGTGCTACACATGGATATTTTATTCATTGGATAGAAACATAGGCAAAAACTTTGAATATCATTGATTTAATAAGCTAAATTCTAAAATAGGATACGATGTCAGAAATTATTCAAAGTACGCGAAGAAAGCAGGAATTCTCGATAAAATAAATGTTTATTGAAGTTTTCTCAAATTTTTCTGCAATAAAAATGTAAACTTTCCTTTGGCTTCCTGGCTAATGATACTTGATTAGTGTACTTTCACTGAAGTTTCCGAGATCACTGATGCCTCCAGCAAAACGCTAAAGGTGAGTTCACACCGGAGTTCGTTATTGTTATTTATGTCAGCTTCAAGATGATAGGTGGTGGGATTTCAGAGAAAGAACAATACGAAGCATGAATATACATGTATTGTCTAATTGAGCTGTCAGTGTATCACACACATCAGCTATAAGCCCTGAGGTAGTCTCTGGAACTTCAGCCGCATTCAATGACCCATCTGAATTGATGGAACCTGTGACATCGGTACGGCGTGTCTCTGGAAGGCCCTTTATATGCAAGAAATATTCTCATACTCAAAACTTTACCTAATGGTTTGATTTGATGAATTTCTACAAATAAATATTTTTTTGCGTAATATGCAAATGAATGTAGACCGGTAAGAATGGACATTGCGATAGGATTAAGCAGGTCTTGCAAGTTTGTTTGAAAGCCTTTTTTTTTTTGTTATAAACTTTGAAAATTTGGCAGAGAGGCAGTCGACCCTCGCCGAGTGCGGGTGTGCGACATGGCCGGCAAAGTTTCTATTAAAAAGACAAATTTTTTGTTCCACAAGATTAGTAAGCGAGAGTTTACTTTTGAGCAAAATTGCTCTAGGCAGAATTTGGTCTCGATAATAATCTTATGAAATATTATAAAGCATTAATCACGTACGTGGTATTTGTAGTGCTACTGGCGATTTTAGAAAATGATTTGGTAGATAATCGCATAATGCAGTACTAATTATGACATGAAAGTATTTATTCAAGTTCGGGAAAAGGATTATATTTGGAACTGCCGTTTAACCCTCATTTGTTTACATCCCTTTTAGGATTGTGACTCTTATCGTACACTTTTGATGTTTTATACCAGACCTGGTAGAAAAAGCTGATCAACAAATATACAATAAGTATTATTTTATATCGAAGAGCCTTTATTTTTAGGAGCCTGAATACTCAGTTGTTCTTCATGATTAACCGGATTCAGCTGCATTACGATTATAATGGTTGTGTTATAGTATCAATAATCCTTTTGAACAAAGTTGTACAGATTTCATTTCCACAATATGTCTATAAAAACAACTATAAATTACAAAGGAATATGTACTATAATATGTACTAGAACTATTGAGCCAAACATGACATATCATCGAAATAATCTTAACGGTAGTAGTATCTTTTTTCAGCTGCTGCAAACTATTTAATTAAAAGACATAAGAGACAAGGGGAAAACGTCATAATAAATTGAACTCTCACGGCGTGAAAAGAGTAACAAAAAAAAACAGTTTTATAAAAACAGCACAAGCCGCTCTGGAAAAGTTTATTTTCCTACTGACGTATTCCGTTGATGGAATTAACAAAAGCGCCATGCAATATACGGCTTTGACATATTTCAGCTGCATCAGATAAGCATTCACAATTGTCATAGCAAAATGTTCACTTACAAGTTGGTTTTAATGAGTTTGTGACAAATAATATGTGAAATGCGTCACGGCGAAGGCCCTGTGATTCACTTGTACCGTCCTAATTGCATACTGCATATGACGATAGAAATAATTAATTTTATACATGACATTCAGTTCAAAGTTCATAACTTAGATTAACACCAAAGTAATATACGCGTTACATTCTCCAGAAATACAAGAGAAAAAAAACCGATTCGCGGTTCAAGAGTGGACAAAACGATCGAGCAAAAGGTATTTCTATAATTTTTCTATTTATGTATTACATATAAATTCCATCAAAAGTGGACGTCTAATATTCTATTTACAGAATATCACAGAAATCTTTATATGAAAATCTTTTGAAGAAAAGGGTAATAATAGTCCTAAGGAGTAAGTAGCCATTGGATGGATAATCAGAATAGTGTTGAGAAATACAAAAATGTATTTTGTATAGAGAAGAAATAAGTGAGGCAGAAGATTCATTGAAATGTAACTTTATTGATACTCGGGCATTCGTGTTTCGGCGTGGGCTTAGATGTTTTCAACATGGAAAATCACCGTTTTAACCGACTTATGAAGTCATCAGTATTAAGCACCATCGTCCAAAAATCCTCCATTCAGCAAATTTATTTATATTATTCACCAATTGAAATACCAGTTTTCTTAATCTTTTATTCGAGCGCCCCCAGACGTAGGCATAAGTCAAATAAAAGCAAAAATGAATCTTACACAAACATTTGTCTGTGAGAAAGCTGTGCTAGCGGTGGAAAGCGGGTGCTTTCTTCTTTTTTTAATAAAATTTTTAAAGAGAACAAATTCACAACGTCTAAAGAGTAAGTATAAATTGCTAAATTCACTACGCAGTCCAATAGGCGCAAACCCGTTTCAATGCTTGTACATCCCTCAAATACCTTCCAATCATTCTACACAAACAAACCAATGTGTTGATTGACTCACCTTCCGAACAAATCCTCGGTTTAGACCCACAGAATTTACTTTCTGACAAAACTTATTATTATCTTTATAAATTGTTAGCATTTTATTTTATTCGCTTCAAGTATTCTCGTCTATATTTTGGGAAACCGAATCGTCCTATTCATAAGTGGCCGGCCGCGCGTATTTTTGGGATGGGAAGGTATAGGATTAGGTGTTGACTGTTGTTGTGTATTCCATGATTTTGAGAAAGCCGGCTCATAGGGTCCTCCAGGCCCTTCTGCAATCACTTGACATAGTTGTAACGAAGGAGATGCTAATTGACTATTGGACGAGTGAAGCATGTCAAGTTATAAGCATAATCGAAGTAATCACCGATTATTGGAGTTTGACATGAAACTTCAATTGTGCTGATAAGTACATAACACATTTATTATATAATCGCTTGACAATGGTTTAGGAAAATATTTTACGTTTCGGATAATTAGAGGCCTTTTGTTGACTCAGTTGTAGTTAGTTGTAAAAAAGTTTATTTTAATATTTTATAAATAAAACCTAGAAACAATTATTACTCTTCAACTTGAGGGCCGCGCTACGAACTGAAAGATCTCTGAATATTAGCTACTAAATTCTCATGAGGATAGAATCATCTAGAAGTAATAGTATTTTTGTAACTTTTTCACAAGGAACACTTCTGATATCAAAAAATGTTTTAAAGATAACATTCCTAAAATATGTGTTACGAGTTAAACGACACTATTTAAAATATCCCCGAGAGCTCTTCAATTGAAATGTTTCGTATTTTTACGCGCTCTGTTTAAACTCTGTTTAACTTGTACATTTTCATTTTTTCTTTTATTTTTTAAAATGACATTTTAAATAATTTTCATATGTGACGGGGAGTCTAAAGCAGTCACGTAGACGCCTTAGGAGAAGAAATATGCAAAGGCAAAGGAAATATACAACAGAAATTCTTTTTTTATGAATCGCTGGAGCTACGCGGGGATGTTCTTTAATTTGCCAGGTAACTACATAAGGGTTGAGTGGAACCTTTTAGTTTTAATTGTTAGATTTAAGAAAAGAAATAAGTAATCAGATCTGTTGATTAAAATATATAAATTTATAATTGTTTCACTTTGATGCTTATATAATAGTGCAAGCGATTTTATGAATATAAATTCATAACAAACTTCTGAGGGAATAAAATCAGTATAAAATGACATTAAGTTAGATTCACTTCATCGGAGACGGCGTATAATGTCCCTGCTACCACTCGGTCGCGTGCAGAGAGCGTACGAGGATAAGGCATGGATGAAAATAACCAAGCAGCTGCCAATAGAGGTTTTCCGAACCAATACGACTTAGGTTCCTTCAAGACAGGAGGACTCCGTCATGTGTGCCCGCCGCACATGTCACTTAACATCAGATGAACCTCCTGCCTGCTAACAGTAGGTAATTTGATTTTATCACCAATTATGTTCGTGATAATTCCAAAATGACAAAACAAATTGTCTCATTATCCTTAATTATAAGTTAATCGAAAGCGAATGTTCATTGAATTGTATCTTTGAATATTGTTCAGACTTTGGCCTTATTCCTGTCGGTTGAAATGTATTTTAGAGAACGTTCAGATTAGTATTTAAATTATTACTTGTTCAGTCGATGACATAATTTTTAATACGTGCTACAAAATTATTCTTTGTTTTCTGTTATTGAATAATGTTGTGTAATATTTATTAGCATTAATTTGTTTAAAAAACATATTAATTATAATGAAATCAATGAGACAGAGAAATTCTCCAAAGCAGTGGCAATTATTTTTGTAGTGTCGCGACTCCGAACAGGGAAATGCAATTCGATCTAAATTTCAGCCCCAATTCCCACTCTATGAATAAATATGTTACGTCCTAATAATTTTATTGCTTGAAGAAAGTTTGTTTATTATTTACCTTTTCATTCAGAAATAAAATACTTTGTATTGGATTTGCTTTCTATAAATGCGTAACACTCGTGAGAACCAAAGAAAATACTCGCTAACTACTCTTTAATTGGAGAAAAACAACTTCGTGAATTCGTGATCACCTCTAATATAGTATACGATTGATTTATTTAGAGCTATAGAATAAAGTAATGTATAAAGAAAATATTTATATATCCCTAGCGCTCGTAACAGTTACGTAGAAGTTAGAGCGCCTTAATTTGCGCTTACATTGGGAAGTGATACGGCGTAGCTCGGACACTTTGCCAACTATCGTATTTCACGACGATCGCGTAACATTGCACTTAACAAGCGTTTAATATGACATTTATTCGGAGTTATTCTTTTCTTTTTAAATTATTGCAATATACTCGCAACGGTGAATTCAAGCTTTTGAGAGATACTAAAATATAGGAGCATAATATGAAGTAAGAACATTTCTGTATATTACGTATTTTCGAACCAATTAGGCTAAGCTTACGTTCAGATACTTACAGAGTACTTGATTGTTCAATAAATACAAAGTCTGTGTAATCCTTGACATTCCCCTATCAAAATCTATTTTCGTAATGATAAATAAATAAATAAATAAATAAATAAACCTTTATTTCAGATGATAAAACATCCATAGATTGTTAGTATGTTAGTAACAATTTTTCCTTAAATATTAAGTTAGTAAAGTTAGTATAATAAGATTGAGTTTGTTAACGTGATATAATTATTGACCAATAGCTATCTCCACACAGTGGCGTAGTATTGGGCAATCAAGCCTGACAGCAATTACCTTTAGGATGCCGTTGCTGCTGGTACGCAGACGCTTTATGAGTGACACCGCTTTGTTTCGCATTATTGCGAAAAAGTCTTTGGTGTGAGCGTCTGCGAACATTTTGGAGGCACTACATCGCCACGGCAACCTCAACAGCATCCTAAAGGCATTGTTATATTGAACACGCAGGGCGTTGTAGGCTCGGCGCGTATATGTCACCCACAGTCCACCGGTATAAAAAGACTGACAGAACGCTTTAAATAAAGTTATTTTCACGTCTGTAGTGCACCGAGTGAACCTGCGGACAAGCATATTGCTCCTTACCGCCAACGCCCTACGTTCTCTCTCAATATCCTCATCATCTCCTAGGTCACTAGTGACAATATGACCGAGGTATTTAAACTTCTCCACAACTTTCATAGGTACACCGTTGAGACATACTGGCGGCACATGGCGTGGTCGCTGATTCGGTGCCCTAAATATTAAAATTTCACTCTTTTTAGAGTTATATTTTAAGCCATGCTCCGCCACATACGTCTCGCAGATGGAAATTAGCTTCCTAAGCCCTGCTATCGACGGACTGAGCAGCACCATGTCATCCGCATAGCTTATGTTGTTGACACATATGTCATCGATATGGCAGCCTACATGTGTGCTGCTCAGTCTTTCAATAAGTTGGTCAACATACAGGTTGAATAAAAGTGGAGAGCTTAAACCACCCTGCCTCACACCGCACTCCAGCCTGTATTCATCCGACAGAGCACCAACCCACCTCACCTGGTTTCGTTGGTTAGCGTACCAGTATTTTAGTAGAGCCGTGTACTCCGCCGGCACACCCGAGTCCCTCAGCTTGCCCCACAGTATATCATATGAGACCAGGTCAAACGCTTTCGATAAGTCGAGGAAGCACGCGTACACCGGCGTCCGCCTTGCCGTATAGTACTTAACAGTGTGTTTCAAACAGTAAATGGCGCTCTCCGTCGATACGCTCGGTTTAAACCCAAATTGTGCATCATTTGTTGAAACAAATTTATTGAGATACCCGTTTAACACACTGTCAAATACCTTGGCCGCAATGGTCGCAAGCGAAATGGGTCGGTAATTACTCATATCGGATGCGTCCCCAGTTTTATTTTTGACGATGGGCACTACAATAGTCCTCATCAGCGGTTCCGGTACGTAAGAGTGACCCACACACAAGCTGTAAAACAGTGAAAGGACTCGCGGAAGATGTACTCCAGCATATTTAAAGTGTTCGATGCTGAGACCATAGATAAGCTACTTGTAAGGACTTTTAAATTAATAATATTCACTAAAGAAAGCTAATTGCCTCGCACCTGGTAACACCGATTCAATCTTTATAATATATATTGCTATCACCCCAATGTAAGGGAAATGATATCGTCTTAAATCGTTTAAGGAAATGAGCTAAAAGGACTTTTTCTTACCTTTTTTTAGAATCGAAAGAACTGTAATTCTGAGTGAATTTTCCATTTATCTTGAATTATACCTTCTTAATGTCGCAACATAGATAGCGAGGTTCCCGTTTTTTGTATGTATTTCAGTATAGGTCGTCCACAAAAACGTACCATTTGAAATTATCAAAGCATGCTTTGCCGCATTATTAATTGATCGTTGGAACACAATTGTTAAGGATTGGTGTACTTCGCGGCGTCGAATGCTTAAATACAAGGTGATTTTAGACCATTGTCGAATTGCAGAATATTATTAAACTATGATAATTAAAAGATTAAGTAATATTTATGTGGTTTCGTGGGTTTTGTGGAAATTTAAAGAATCTTACCGTCACGTAAAATTATCCAACAAATAATAATTTAATTGAAACCTTCGTTTCTACAGAGAGTATTGAGTACCTATTGTTAAGGTTGCGTTCACTGTAATTCGTAAATCCACGCTTGTTTTTATGTAGGATTAAAATTTTATCTTTTTTATCGCAAACCAACTTCGCTTATATATTTTTATTATATGGCACCCTTAAGTTATATGTTACATGAAATACGTGTGTCGTAAAGAGACTGGTATAAAGGCTTCATGTAGGTGGCACCATTTATAGCAAACCGATTAAAGAAACACATCGCAGAGGTCGACGATCAAATAGGTACAAGCAAAAAAGACTTGGCCCATTTCTGTAGCTTTATTCAAATGCCCTTCAGCAGGCTTTCTTCATCCAAGTGGTGTTAGGTGACATTCGTCTGTCGATAAAGCTTCTTAAAAGTGCTCGGATAAATTTAACGTTTAGGAGAGTGTCGCTCAGACGTCTCGGTTGACAATTTAGATTCAGCAGGGCCTTGTAACTCGACTCTCGACTAATGAGATTCCGAACATTTTGTCACAGTGTGAAACCTTCTTCAACACATACAAGTCTTGGACCAATGCAATGTAGGGCTGTGCACCTTTAACTGTAGTCTAGTACCGCCAATAGTGACCTACTTTTGGCGGTACATTAGAAAGTGAAAATTTAAAATTTAACTTCTTTTTTAAAGTGAAAATTTCACTTTTATTCAGATTGTGGCTTGTATCTATATAAATATTACGTTGTGAATTATCAACAATAGATCGTTAAAGCTCTGGCTGGATTAATAGTGCATCTTACAATGCCAGATTGTTAGCTTCGAATGTTTTCGAAGATTCGAATGGCTGAGAGAGCGTTAACTACGCGCAATCGCGGTAAGCTTTAAACTGTTTCATATTATTCATGCAGCTTTTAGCCTTCTCGAGACGCTATTACTATCTAATACGATCCATTTGATTTGACGTAGCCTATCTGAAGAGCACTAAATGTGAGCACTAATTAATTGTGATGAAAGCTATTCCTTTTACTTAGGCAAATAATTAATAATTGAAAAGCATTTGGTACGAACAATTCTCACGCTAGTGGAAGGCAATCGGGCTTACTTAAGTCGAATATCTTATTGAAACTTAACTAAATTATTAAGTTGTCGGAACCCTCCGAGCATCTTTGAAATAGAGATGCTGTGTGGAACAAAGTTAAGCTCATTTGAGGATGATCAGTAGTTGCTAGTTGTTGACCAACTTCTCGAAGAAGGATGCAATCTACGTTTACTGAACTCCTTGTTACGGCTAGTTTCCTGCACTCACAACTGTTGTAAACCGGTTCTATTAAATAATTGAATTTATATTAACTGAGTTAAAGAAAATCAAGTACAACCTGAGATAGGATTGCATCTTCTGTGACTAAGAATGTTAGACGCCCCGTTCCCGGGTTCGATCCCAATACGTAGGTTGTATAAATAGTTTATTATATTCGTTTGCATCAAGCAAGGAAAAGGAAGGAAAGTACTAAAGCATAACCAAACGTTGTTATTGAGCAAACAATTAGCTGAAATAACGAGCATTTTAACAGTAGCCAACGTCAGATTTAAAACGGCAGCATCTTTATTAGCGGATTTTCTGGCCGAGCTTTCAAAGCTATCGCTGCAAAAACTACATTAACGTGCAAAAGGTCTGTTAATGAGGTGACATTGTGAAATGGCGGTTGCGTCGCGTTCAATATATTCGGTCAAGTTCAAGTTTCAACCCCTAATAGTGGTGGATACAAAAATGATTCCTCGCAATTATTAGTTACCCCTAGGACGGGGCGCGGGGTGCGCGGGCCGCGGAAAGGACTGGGGTGGCTTCCCCACGTTCGCTCATCGCTGCTCAGAACTCGCAGTCGCGCGTCGGCAGTCGACTGTTACGCACGTGGCCAGTTTGCCTTTGGCCATGTTTACGGGCAAAGTTTTCGCGCTCTGAAATACCACGACGCGATGTTCGCAGACCGTTTCTTCAAAAGGTAAGTGTTTTAGGCAATTGCGAATTGCAGCTGCGAACTGCTTTGCGTTTATTTTCTATGACGGTTTTCTTAAATAGTTGGGAAAGTTTGGCGTTCATTACAAAAATGTTGCTCCGTGTAACGTTTTAAACAAACCTACTGAATTTGAAATTTATGAAAAAATATAACGCGGTTTTGTGAGAAAAAAATAATTTGCGTAGTATTTTTGCTCAATATTCTAACCTTATCAAGGTTGAGATATGTTGGTTTCCAATAAATAATTTGTAAAATACTTATAACGAGAAATTTATGCGGCGAGTAAGGTTATGTATTTTAACTTCTTTGTCAGAACTAAATCAAATTTAATTGGTGCTTATGTAAAGAATATATTTTATACCACATTGAGTTGTTTCTGTTACCTAATGGATTGACTTCATTTAGAATGAAGCAGCTCTAAACCTTGTCATTGAAGGCAGGTGTCGCAGCGTTACCTTTTTTTGCTTTGAATCCAAACGAGGACTTTAATAATTTTGATTTTACTTTCTGAATACGTCTGTTTACTAATACTATTTATAGCTGTTACAAGAATGAACCATACTATTTCATATTAAGAAATACCATTATGATGCAGAAGTTTAATTACACAATAAAAAGTTGTAGTTGATCTCAAGCGCGACTCAAAGAACTGGAAATAACTATGTTTTCAGTTTTAAAATGAGAAAACTTCACCTTCAGCACTAGTAGTAAACTTTTAATGACTCAGATTTAATTTTTTCTCGCCTCATATGTAATCCTTAAAAATCTGCCAAAACAATGTGACCATCACTGCGGCCTATGAATTAAATCGGGACAAATATTTTAAAACGCACTCTCTATGAATGTTTTCTTCACATAGTTATTGAACGAGAGGTTTGAAATATTTTTATGCAATGATTTTGTATGCGAGTGGAGTGCGTCATCGATCTGCAATGCATTAAGGGTGCAACCCTCATATTAATGCACACTCCGCGTTCCATTTTGATTTAACACGAATTAAAGATTCTATTTCTTTAGGTGAACAACACACTAACAATTTCGCGAGCAATCTTTTCACCCGTTTTAAATTTCTATTATGTATAAGTAAATTGCTATCTGAAATATCTTTATAACTTTATGGAGTCTCTATACTGCTCTATGAATAAAACCTGCGATTCCCAGCATACTTTTTCTGTCCGTCTCGCCAATTAATACTTGGTCGGTAATATAAAGACATTAAACATCACGTATACTCACATCTCACAAATATTCAATGAAACACTAAATACATAAAAATGCGCCACCAATACAAAATTATAATTCGTAGAGGCTTTAGGAAATCATTTATAGCAGTTTATTTTAAACGTGGTGTGTGTTCAAGGTTGTCTGGAGTCTACACCGAGAGCCCTCCGTCAATTCTCTAGACTTTTATTTATATCAAACAACATGACAATTTATTTTAAACCTCCTCATTTTCTCTAATTTAATTGACTACCTGGTAGACATACATATACACACAATCATATTTGATTTCGTGAGTAGGCTCAGCCGTATTCAGATACAAATGGAATTCTTAATGAGCTGTTATGTATTCCAACAGTGGCCGTGGGTCTCGCCTTTTCTTTATCTTTGTATTATAAATTTAAAATTGATTGGCAAGTGTTTCCAAAGGCTCAATCTTCGTCATATCTGTAAATACTCGCGAGTGTCATGTTCACGACTCGTACGAAGGTAGTTTTTACGTTTGGCAGATTAAGTAGTCTACTTTTTTAACGATTAAAAGGAAGTTGGCTGTTTAGCTTGGCTTAAAATGAATATATCTAAGGACTAACCTTCATCACCTTAGATGTGCACAGTACCTTATGTCACCGCACGTTGTCCAATTGAACATTATTTATTATACGAGTATTTGTTCGGTGAAGCCACAGCTCAGTTGAATATCTACGATGTAAATCACAATTTACTGCCACTTGCTCTGGAAATTATAGCTGTGTAATTTGGATTCGTATAGAAGTTATGAACTTTTAAAATTTAGATAAATCAATGTGTTTTACATACAGCAAGTAAACCGAATGAATTCCTAATCGAGAATCTATTATTTTGCCAAGGTTTTAAATCTTGCCAATAAAATTAGACATGCTGTCGTATTTGAATGAATATAGCTTGGGTAGTGTCAACATGAAGGATATCCAAACTTACCTTAATTCAGGTCTAAATTTTAGAATCAAATGATTCTTCGAGTTTACCAATGACCAAACGTGAACGGAACATGTTCCCGATGCTTCATTTCAATAAACATGTCTGGTAGGAAGCAGACCTCATGTAATATTACGAGTATAGTGACTTCGTAACTTTGTAGAGAATTCCCTGATGTCTAAATGGGAATAGAAGTAACTAAGGAATGCAGGTTCGCGGAAAACGAATGGCTGTGCTGTTAACGTATGGCTTTAAATTTTTAAATTTGAGAGAAACACTGCAGTGACCACATTCGCCTTAAATTGTGTTAATAAAAGACTTAAAATAACTCATAGATTGGAATGTATTTCCAAGATTAGACTAAACCAACGGTAGATTAAATCAGCGCGAAGCAGCCGGCGAAGATTATAGCAGTGATCTGCCCTTTGTGCCACTGCTGTACTGGGTTTGTAGGTTACATAGGAAACGGTAGCGAGAAAAGAATTTTCTTAAAGTACTTTCACTCCGGTAGTGCATTAGTGGATTGGTCTAGATTCATGACTAGGCGATTACCTGATTAGCTGAGTACTAAAAGCGATTGAAATACTAAATGACTTGCTATTTAAACCAGCTCGGAACAACTTGCATGTTGTTTGAAGGATTCAAGTCGGAAGTTCATTATGCTAACACCACAAACAGTGATGCATATAGGCAGAGATTCTTTTTAAAAAAAGTAAAAATTGGTAATATAATATATTATTGGCAATTTTAAATAAGCAGAAAAAATACTGATTCTTCTTAAAAAGTAATGAAAGGAAAGGATCTTACTATTTTTGATGGATTCCGATAGTGTGTACTTTGAAAAGTTTGTTGCATTACCGATCGTCCGGTACACGGTCAACGACTTGCTAATACACAAATTGATCTCATTGTCTAGAATGCTTATTCAGCTTAATACATGCTCACTCAAGGCAATGTCCCATATATAGGGAGTAATTGCAACTGTAAAATTGTGATCCTAAGTTGATGTATTTATTTCGTTAATATCTTGTCATCATTTCTACCTTTTTAGAAATTTAGGGTTAAATATTTGAATACAGGCCCTCATAAAACCAAGCTAAGATGCCAACGATCAAACCATTCAAATCCGACAAATATCTTGTAAGTAACATAACTAATCAACTACGACCACTATTTCCCCAAATTAATATATAGACATAATCCATGATTAACATCTCTGTAAGATTCTTAACATCTCTTGAGAATTTCCTCTCCTCGAGCCAATATTGCCATTTCGCTATCTGAGATGTAATATGACGAGCGGGCAGTCTTTAAATTACCTTATTAATATTTAAGCGCTCAACAAGTGATAGAATATATACTTTTAAATCACAAATTGTCTAGGTCCAAATGCCACATCCAGAATATGTAATTTGTATATTTTGGAACAGCGCTTATCTCTATGCAATCCAAATTTAGGCATTGATTTACTTACTCTGCTCAAGTCCAAACCCGATGTTTTTATATGGTTCTCTCATTTCCCAGTTTCGTGTTAGTTTGGAAAGAAAGGGGAACCTGTCTGCTTTGGAGAGTAATCGTTTTGTTTTACAAAGGCTGCCTGCAAACAAAACTCATTGTGCAGGTATGTTATGTATCGTATAAGGTTGGGGGTAATTTCAAACTAAGACGATCCTAGCTAAGAGGGAAGCATCTTTTCTAGCCTTATGTTGTTTAACAAATGATTTTATTGACGACGAGGAGGACTATAATATATGCAAGTTTTTGAAGTAGGAGAGTATATGTGTTTGTTTGCAATGTAAAAGTCATTAGTAATTCGAACGCAGATGCCCCAACTCCAGTTCTAGTGAAATTACTAAACTATCTTATAGCTCTGAAAGTGTTAGATTAGAGTAATAAAAGGTGCAATAAAGTGAGCCAATAAAAGTGGGAATTGGTTTGCGAATATTCTCAAAACCAAATAAACGATGAATAAATAGCAATTTTATTTGCGCAACTTTAAAAATGTTTGCGAATGTTTTCAAATAAATGCATAACTTTTAAGAGTACAGCTTTATGCATTTTTTAAATGTCATAATTATCGACGCAATCGCAGCCCTCACAAATGCAGCAGGCACTTGGACAAAGATCTACGTTGACTAAATTTTATAAGAAACTAGCTGACCCAACAAACGTTGTTTTGCCATACATGTGATTTCAATTTTCAATTTAATAAATAAAAAATAGGGGTTAATCGTAGAGGGGTGAAAATTTTGGGTTGTATGTATTTTTGTGTGCTGTATGATAGAAAAATAAAAAATAAGAAATCATGTCCGAAAATATAAATAAAAAATTAGGTGTGGACCACCCTTAACATTTAGGGGGATCAAAAGTAGATGTTGTCCGATTCTCAGACCTCTCCAATATGGACACAAAGTTTCATGACAATCGGTCAAGCCGTTTCGGAGCAGTATGGGTACGAAAACTGTGACACGAGAATTTTATATATAAGATGAAGTGAAAGAAATTAAGATGAATTAACAACAAAGTAAAAGTGTACCTCTCTTGATTAATAATAGTTTGAACCGCTTTCCTAAACGTGGAAGAACCTCCGAAACTCGGTTATAATTAAAGCAGACTTACCAATAATTCCACTGTTTCGACAATCCTAAAATAAACAGAGCTTAAACATCGCTAACGAGTAATTGTTCATCAAGCATAATCGTATTCTGGAGTTTACTGAGAAATTCATTTGCTGTCAGGGCAATATACGTTCGAGTACCCGAACTCAAAGGTAAGGGATTTGCTACGGGTTCGTGTGTATTTCGCCTATTTCCACTCGTTACAATGTAAATTGACGCTCTAACTGCTTCGAATCACGCGTCTCTATTATATACGAATGCTATTGCTGGAGTATGTACGAAATGTTTTGAACATACTCCCAGCCCTGGGCTATCAAATTCAAGTTGGATTGTTAAGCGTCACACTTATCCGAGATATTACCGTCGTATAATTATTCGTTTGCATTAGTCACGTGGGCACCGCAGAAGGGTAGCCGTTAAGGCCAAGCCTCGGCTCTGAATCTTAGCCTTAGAACGAGAGTAAAGACTAAACCTAGATTTATAGTCGGATTTATACTCATAAATACTCGCTGAGCACAATATTTTCAAGCCATTACAGGACGTTTATTGAGAAATTGTCGTTTTATTTTGCCGGAGATAAACGTTATCTCCCACTCTACATTCAGTTCTGAAGTTGCAACAAAATGTACGTAGAATTTTGTTCGTGTGGGGATTAAAACATTGTTAGTCCTGGCGGTAAGGCGCAATATTCACTAGCTCTTGCCAATTCCGAGCAGCTTAGGTGGCTCCACAATACGGTTCACAATATACGAGCCATTTCCTATTTTATACGGCATATTATTGATTGAGTTCCAAATCCACTTCAGCCCTGGCCATATTGTAAGCCCTGCTGAAAAAATCATAAGTTACGTACATTTTAGAACCGTTTGCTTCAACAAACTAAAACTAAAGTCGTCAAGCTAGGGAAATCAGCGACATATAAAAATGATAAAACTGCAGTCTTGTATGAGAATAATTTAACGTAGGCTTGATATGTTGAAACAAAATACCTGCTAACTGGTAAAAATTAGATTGAAATAGGTCAGCGTTCGATCAGCCGATAGTTATCAAATTGTTCCAATGACATCACTTTCAAAGTTCACCTAGCGTACGAGTAGAAAAGCATAGTATTATAAATGCAAGGATTAACTCAAAAATGAAATTCAAAACCATAGGACCATGTTTTTCCAGTTGTGGCTGTATAATGCAATAGTTTCATAATAATATGGAAATTTATTTAAAATGAATTGTCGTAATACTGTACGTTACTTTACTATTTTATTATTAGGTCATTTGTAGAATAAACTCCATGAGCGATTGAATGCGATTAATCTCAATTGAAAGAACCTTATGAGTGTAAAGGATAAAGAATCTTAACACTGATTTGTACAAATGGTCTTTCAATTTTTATAATGACTTTAAATTAATCAAAAAATCCGAATGAAGGCCGTATGTTCCTTTACAGCCCAAATGTCGTTGCAAAAAAGGAACTTAGGGGGTATCCGCCCTAACTTTGACACGTTTAGGTTATAAGTTTATATCTCGTAAAGCGATTACCTCTAGAAAATCTGGGTTTTGGATCAAATGCGTAACAAGCTTTTCATCATTTTCTAATCTATAAAAATAATTCTTAATCTAATTTATAAATAAGATACCTCAAGATATCTTTCAGTTAAATAAGCTTAAATATGTTAATCCATTTAGGAGTTACGGGTATCAGATAACTTTCCTTTTGCGATGAAGAAAATAAGAAAATCATTGTAAAAGAAATTAGAAACGTTTTGGGGAATTTTTCCAAGTTAATCCCTTCTGAAGCAAACTGAATTACAAATAAACACTTTGGAGAGACATCTTAAGTCGGGATTTTCCGCTGCTACTCGGAGAAATAATTGTGAAACGGTGATATAATTTATAGATAGTGGCCAGCCGCAGCTTCGCACTCTGTGAAGATAATTAACTCAAATAGCCTCCTGCCAAGATTGTCCGCTCTTTGACCAACCTCAAATAATGAAGGTTTGAACAAAAAAAAACATTATATACTTCTGAGATACTTTGTGGGAGTTCTACAAAGTTAAACAGGAACCGTCTCGCCTACGCCATCCTATAACGCGGTATCTTGACTTTAAAATGGCTAAGGGCTATGAAGATGAGCCTTGTTCAGTAGTTCAGATTCTTTGTCTCGGAGATTCAGTTTTCAACAAAAAATAATTTCTAACTGTCAGACAGTTGATTGATTAATAGATTTATTTTGAAATTTATTCGTATCCGACTGTAGTTTGAGGCGCAAAATAACGTAACCGTAACCACGTAAGCTATCATAAATGATACGCGTCGCGATATTTCAATATCAATCAGGGTGTAGAATAAGGGTCAGGAGAGATTCAAGAAAAATATCTGAGAGAGAGAGAAGAATTTCTAGAAACTTTATTAAGCCAAACGCTGCTTAAGTTCCTCTGCCATATTTACATAAAATATCGTACTTTTATTAAAATATTTACGTTAAGTTTATAATTCAAAAACTTTTCATATGGAAATTTGAAATTAGAATATTAATTTTAGCTTTATAAACACGAAAATGAGTGTATAAGCTAGGTACAAATAAACCATTACCCGCTATGTAAACATTAAAGTTTCAATGATGTAATCTCAAAACCGACTTCTCTCCGCTTTTAACATTACATTAAGTTGAGTAAAATACAATCACGATTTCATAAATGGTACCAGTGATTTCTCCTAAACAGGTAGGGTGATTGGGAATAATTAGGATTATATTATTATTATTAGTGGTCTCACCCGCGTTCGCCTTGCATCAGCCCCGTTAATTTCAGGTGTAATAGATGTAATAGAACTTTAGGTTCAGCCATGTCGGTTGTTGTTGTCCTGTTGAAATATTTTCTATGACTTGTAAGAAACCTTGTTGTGATTTGTGTGGGCCTAATATTTGGTGACAAATTTTGTTGGATATGCTAATAAGTACATGTTTATCGGCTGGCAGATTGCTACTTAATTATAAAGCGGACTTCATCAATAAACAAGTGGCTGAAACTGCATCGCTTCGAAAATTAATTTGTATTCGTATTTGGTTGTAATCCTCCTCATTATTTGGTTGAGCTTTAAATTCAGAGTTCATTTGCATCATTTCACACATAAATAAGTGAAATAAGGCTGTGCATATTGTCTGGCAATTTATTTGGTATGACTTACAGCCACAACTTTGTTATTTTAATTATAATACCTATTGCAGTTTCGCGTTAAAAATAATCATTTATTTGAATATTTTGAATTGGTTAAATAAAATAGATTTTGATAAGTTATTATTATAACTGAAGGAATGGAAGGCGTTAATTAGGCAACTTGGCGATAATATCAAATTAGACCTGTCACCCTTCCGTCGGGCCGTGGCCACGGTTGCTCAAAATCATCCAAAACGTCGGCATAAATACTATTAATAATAAATTGCGTTTTAATCCTTTACACAGTATTTTATTTCAATAGATTATATTTCATAAGTTCGTTCAAAGCTTTCGCAACTCCCAATAAAGCTTAAAGTTTCATTTATTTTAATCTGAAAGGAATAAGTTGAATCTAATTTGGTTTTCAGTTCTTGCGATTACGAATGTTTCTGAAGGGGAAACATCCTAACGTTCTTTTGGGAAGAACAAAAACATTTTCGAACAAAATGCTGAACATTTTTGTTAAGAACACCTATTTCGGGCCTGGTGTACTTTTCAACAGAATTTTAAAAAACTTTTTATTTATACCATGTGAGTTATAGTTGCTCACTTAAACGTAAATTTATTTATCAGACAAGAGACTGAGATACAATTTGGACAAAAAAGAATCATTTATCCATCCAAAATGCATATCAATTTTACGGTTCGTGAAAATGAATCCGCGTAAAAAAGGGTATTCTAAAATTCTTTAATTCAAAACTGAAGTGAATAGTTGAAGCATGCGAAACTGCACTAAAATGATAAATTTGCAAAAAAACTTTGGAATAATTTATTTTATGATGAAATGTTTTTTTAAGTCTCAAATTAAAATCTGCTTCATAATTTTTTATTACCTACTTTAATTCACTTTACAGTATTTATTAATTAATTGCGCTTAATTTAATAACAATTATAGAAAGCTCGCGCTAAAACACGTTAAAATTTTATACATAATTTTGTGTGATTGGTGGTATAAAAATTGAAACTCGAAGGAGAAAACCACCGAACCTGTGCTGCCGGGAATAGTTGCACTATAGTTGTAATATAAAAGATGTTCAAACTAAAACAATAATATATTTGCCCCAAGTATAAAAAGGGATGCCCTCCATTATCCTTGACATTGAACTCATTTAATGTAATGCATGAGAATCCGGGAGCCGTGTAAAGGTAAGGTAAGTTTTCTGAATTTAAGATTACCTCATTAGAATAAAGAGCATAATACCTCATACAAAATCAATGAGGGACAGAACCGTTCTTTTATAACTTTGAATAATTCGCTTGTATCTGATTGAATCACTTTTAAAAAAGTATATTTTCTATCATAAAGGTAACATATTTACCGTATGAATACGTGAGGTCTCTATTTACTTCCAAACATCATATATGATAGGAAACTTCGGTAGGTGCACACGGCTCTCGATATAGAAGATTTGGTGTCGCGATGCCAATGAATTAGGTAGAAAAGACACACAATCACATCCTCTAAACGAAGCAGGCTATTACGGAATTGCGTTATATTTAATTTAATGAACTTAGTCAGTATAGGGCCGGTTACTCCAAACGCCTCGATATAATTATGTTTTGTCTGAAATTCAAAAATTAATAATGCTCTCTCAACCCTATAACCGCACTATGGAGATGATCAAGATTTTTTGCAAGGTGTCATCCGGTAAGTTCAGCAAACAAGTAGGTAGTTGGCATATAGGAAGGCGTAGACATGGACATATATTCAACTCGGTCCCGCTATCTCCCAGCTTGTTTGTTTGTTACTTCATTACTCGCAATTTGAGAGTTGCATCAGTTCTTATACACGGTAATGTAGATCGTAAATAAGTTTATCGTGAACTCTGTTGCTCATAGTTGACTCAACAATTTTGAAACTCCAAGTCACTCTCGTTTAGATTCAATTTGAGATAACGTTGCGTTAAACTTTGATTATCACTGTAATTACAATTAAATTAATTATTTATTACACAAAACAATAGGCATAAATATAGAATAAAAATGTAAAGGTAAAGAAAGACTCAAACCAGACCTTGCCTAGACTGAATAGACATAAACTCTCAAAGGCTTTAATGACAAAGTCCCACCGTGTCCCAAAATATCAGGTTAGATTGGCACGTGTCATGGATCATGTATACATATGGCAGTAATGACATCATAGTAAAAAACAAAGCCTTTAACAAAAATATTCACGTTCAGATTCCATATAAAATTGAAGCATAAAATTTTACTATCAGCGTTTCGGTGCACGTGCGTGAGTCATTTATTTCACCTTTTATTATTCAGCCGCCATGAAAAGATGCACAATGACTGAAAAACACAGAGTTCATCGATACCAGATTAATAAAAATCATAAATAAGTTTTCATGCGAAGTTTATTTGGCACGTAATAAATCGACATAAAACATTACATTTTGAATAAAGCTATTATTGCTGCAGGGACCGTTCATCTTGAACGTACACCGTCGCCACTTGCGACCCACATCCATGCACGAAAAATTACAATATTTAAGGTGATTGGAATCTCGGATCAAGCTGTCACAATCCTTCCACATTGCATTTATCATCGACTTGCCATCTCTATGGACGCAATAACTCAAAGCTGGTTGTGTGTAATTCAAAAGCACACACGTATTATTAAATTTGTATTGTCAAATTAGAAATAGACGTTTGATCATATTAGATAATGCAAAATTATTAATTAAACTCTACGTACTCTGTGTTCAATGTTCAATGTGTGGTAACAAATTGTAGTATATATGGTATAGAGATCCTATCAGAAATTGTTAGTAGAAGCTTTTTAAATGAGTACCTGTTGCCTTTATTTTAATATTATCTCGGCTTACAAATGATTGTTACAAGCAACAAGATATAATACACACCAATTCATAACTGAGGACTTTTGGCACTCGCAGGGCGAGTCGAGCCAAATGTTCAGATGATTCTGGATTTGTGAGCGATCTAATATTCCTTACGAATAGTAGTTCACATTCCTTGTTGCATATCGATGAGATTGGCTCACTTGTGCTTATATACTCAATAATATTATTGACATTCTTTCAAATTCAAGAAAATCTTCATTATTTTATTTGGATAATGTTTGTAGGGTAAACATAAGAAAGGACCTTTCGATAAACATTCCTAAAAATCCCCAAGGGCGCTGTCCAGTTAATTAACGAAAAAGATCTCCAAAACATTTTTAAAAACAACAAAATGAAAATGAACATTTACCTCTTTTACGATACAAGGAAAAAAGCCATTCAATTATTTCATCTATATTTTTTATTCAAATTGATTGGGTTCCTGAAAAGTGCGGCTCGCTGTTGCCGTGCTCTTTTAAATCAAAGCATCCAGAACAATCTCCATTACTCGCCCAACTTTCAAAATCAAAACACGTACATTCTAAAGCGTTAGTGTTGTTTTATGTCCGTTCGTAATTTTACTAACAATTGATATTCATATATTTTACTGTGTGAAACTCAATACAGATATTTACCTGGCAATGGTTAACAAAAGTACATGAGAAACTTTTAAACTTGACACTCATCTGTATTACTTCTTCCTCATCATTAGTCAATTTATCAAAGCCAACTTAATAAGAGGCGTAGATGCAGCGCAGTATAAAAGCAGCGAAAATTCTCTGAGAAGTCGAAAACAATGGAAGAGAGGTCGTCGCAGTTACTGTAGTCGGCCCGGTTCGAAAATGCATTGGAAATTAATGGAACAGCGGACTCGTGTCCCAGAAGTCAAAGGACAATATCCAAAATCCGAGTGTTATAAACGGGACCATTTGTTTGTCACGTTTCAATTTTACCATTGAGTGTTCACTATTTTCAGCTTACTGATTAATTCATAGGTAATTGTAATTTGTTCGTAGTGCATTTGTATTATTTGCACTTGAATAAAAACTGCCAATTACAGGTAATAATTTATTGGTATTAATATAAAATAGTTCGTTCAGCCCCAAAAGAATTGTGATAATTGTTGTAATTTTTCATAAACACACAGACATTACCAGCGAGACCAATTTCTAATTTTCTTGACGGCTTAATAAATAAAATACGAGCTAACGTTTTTGCTCGATTCCCTAACCTAAAATTTGCATGTCTGCGGAAGTCATTTCGCCCGCGACGCTGCGATACATCGTGACCTACCCCCTTAAACATTCACTCGCCTTTGTTTGTAGCAGGCTTCTGGAGATCCTGTAATTGCTACTCTATTAGTGAAAAATGTTATTCATGTAATTAAAAAATAACATCTAAAATGAAATACTCTTAACATAAAAAGATGAAGCATTTTGATGTGTTTGACCCCTGTGTGTAGACTTTTTTCCTAACCCTCTATTGTGTATATATATATATATATATATATATATATGTCAGTATCAGTAATATATTTGATTGATACCTTGATTTAATAAATATTTCTTTCTCCAAACTTATTTTGATTTCATGATTTTCATTTATGTGCGGTATTATATGTATTTTGGTTAAAAGGCTGTGATGACTAGACATTTGATCGGAGTAATTGATGCCGAAAAATTTTGTCTGAGCCTGTATTTTATTATTATTCTTTATTTTATTTTTATATCTATTGATTTCCTGTGTCAAGAAACAATCCTCAAACCCATCGTTTAGCCTGCAACAGACGAAGTTCTGTGTTCTCCAAATACAAACACAGCAATATTTGTTTCACTCGTAACATATGTAAGTTAGACTTAAGTCGTGGAAGGTGTTTGAGGTGGTGGAGGAGTAGTTTGAGTGCGATTACATACTAGACTAGAGTGAATGTTCAAATATATAACATTAAATACAATTATATTTGCAGACCATAGTCGCATATATAAAAAGCTGGTGTAGTTCGCATGCGAAGCTCGACGATGATGCACAAGTCTTTGAGCAGCGTTCAAAAAGTGTCGTTGAAAGCCTCTAGACTGAGTCAGGAACACTACGGCGAGAGATTGAAAGTAACGCAAATAGAGGTTACTGCATATGATTTTAATAACTATATAATACAACTATACGAGGACAAGTCACAAACAAAAGTATCCCAATTAAAGTTTCCGTATTAAACGAAGTGGGGAATAGTTGCGAAACGTCATTCCAAGTTTGAAAAGTGTTTTTGACTCATGTTAATGTGGGGAAAGGATCTCGGAATTAAAGACCACATCTCGGCACTGCAATGCTTTGAATACTTTCTCCTACTTATTCGGAGTTCAGCGAATTTCAGTCTAACAATCGATTCTACTAGAAAGGGATCTAGTTCAAATGTACCAAAATAAAAGTCCTAAACAAGAACGAATGCAAACACCTAATTTTAAATTCAATTGTAAAAATGTTATATCGAGTCGTCGTTTTAGAAATAAGCTGATAAATAAAAGATTGGTCTTTATCGTAGATTTCCCATTGTTTCTCGTTGCAGCTTCGAACCTTCGTGAAGCTCAGCTACAGCGTTGTTCAGTAAATCGCTACAAGTTCTAACAATCAAAGCGTAATCATTTCCTCGTTTATGTGGCGTTTATTTTATTTCCCGAAGGCCGAAACCCATTAGGGGCCGCAGATACCCTAATGGCTAATTTCCGTAGTCCAACACTAATTTGCACTAAGCACTGTACGAAGTGAAATGAAAGTTCGAATGCATTTTGCTTTTAATTTTACTTCACGATGAAAATGGTATTACCAATTTAATCATGACATTATTTGCTTAACCGTTCCTGACACCTTTACTTAATCTGCCGATAGATCTATTCTACGCTTTTAATAATCAAGTTGAGTGACTTATGAGTTAATTTATGTCTGTTATAATGAGGGCATTATGCTTCTAATTTAATATAATCCGAAACAAAAAATTAACATTTAAGGTAGTTAAGTTAAAAGATCGGCAAATAGAAATGATATCTTATCAAAAATTACAAGTATAATGCACAGACTCAAAGAGCAGCGCAGCGTATTATACCAATAATGTATGAGCCCATTTGGATTTTTTGTCATCGATACCTTGTTTGTTCACCTACTGACAAGATTTTATTATGACAATATCAATATAATAAATAAATATTTAGAGTTTTTATATCTTTACAATTATAATAAAAATTAATAGTCTCTATTGAATTATTTTGGTCAGATTATAAAATTTTCCGGTTGTAATAATAAATTTCACAATTAATATTGTAAACACAATCCAATGCTGTTATCAGAATATTTGCATTCCCTTCGGGCATGTAACCAAACATCCCTATGTCATTATAGCCACGTCAATATCAACCGATGGCTGAAATTTAAATTGTTTGTCTTAGATTATTCCTACCAGACAGTGAATCAGCTCTTAAATAAAAACATAGTATTGGTATTTAATGAAATATAAACTAGAACATAGTTTCACTTTTCTGTTGTTACGCAATTTTTAACCAACTTTCATTCGTTCATTCGTTAATGTTTAAATAGCTCATTAACCAGCCATGTTTTGCAGACAGGCGCTTATTTCTCTTGAGAGACTATAAAATTTTAAACGCTTAATATAAAATAGAAAGTGAAATTAATATTTGATCCACTTAACATTTTGATTAACTGAGGGTGCTTTCATTTTGAATAGTCGAGAACAACCTTTAATGTTCTGATATTACAATTCCTACACTCATTGTTTATTTATCCTTATTATATAAGTATCCGTATGCACACTATGTTTGATTTTATTTTAACTGACAATCTTTAATAGATATAAAGTTAATAAAACTAAAGTCTATATTAAAATATAACGAATCTTTCGATCTTTATCATAAGAAAACCATTATTACAATAAATATTTTTAAGACAGAAATAGAATTTAATTGAGACCGCTCGGTCACCATGAGTGCGCGGCGACGACATCACTTTATTATCATTCAAAATAGCTCACAACTTTATAAAATCTGTCCAAAAATAATGAAAAGCCTTTCCGCTATATTGCAGAAATATACTGCACTCCATGGTCGTTATAGAAACATTTCTTTTGTCAAAAAGAAATCGACCTTCGGTGGAATATCAATGCGGTTAGAAACTTGAAACGTAGTGTCGAATGATAAACCTCTACTTAGATCCATCCCAATACATTTGCATGAAAGCATGAAGGGAATAACGCGTGATTTTTTTTAGCCAAAGAAGAAGTCGAAACGTGATTATAACAAGAGCGTAAAGTTGCACCTTCGTGTCTTCTCAAACAATACAATTAGGGCTCGTGTTGCAAGGCATCTTTAGTTCGTTGAATTCGTAACTTGATTTTTGCGTCCCGAGAGTTGAACTAAATCGTATAGATTTTACTTGACTTGCGCTGAGGCAAAGAGTTAAAAGGTTGGTTTTACTTTTCACGTTAAAAAGTTGCGGAAGGCATAACACAATGTAGTACTTATCGTATTTCATTCCATTTGGGATTTAAGCGCGCTCATGTATTTGAACAAAAAGTTAACTCGGTGTAAAGTGCAGGATATCGCTATAGCTTAACTCATTCGCTAATTAGTGCTCACCTTCATATTTTAATTCTCTCTTTGCTTTGATTAAAATGTTCCTTTTGTAAGATTATACAATTATTACCAACAGTGCATATATTTGTTTTTATTAAAAAGGACCTTTTGCAAAACTAAAATTGTCATTAAGTTTTCTTTAAAGCGTGTGATGCAAACAGATGAATTATTGTTGCCATTACAACTAATTACTAAGATATCAATTATGGCAAAGTAATAGTCGGATAACTGCTCTAACGGACTAGTGCAGTTTACATGTAATGGTTTTGGTGGATCTCATTTATTTTTAAAGGTGCTGCTTTTTACCGAGGATCGAGGACTAAACATCCAAACTTTCTTTGAGTTAAAAACCTCAGTATTTATTTGCTTGTTGAACTTTGATGTTACGTAAATCACTGACTTGTAAACTACTACTTAAAATTTTATTTTCTTAGGAAATATACATATATAGTTTTACCCTATTGCTCACTGATGTTGTACGGATTTGAAAATGTTCAGAGTGACTTCAAAGGTGGTTACATTTCTTGTTTTCAATATCACAATTAGTAATTTATTCTACTCAATTATTTAATACTACATATACGGGTATGTTATACACATAAACTCACACACTTACATAAACAGAAGCAGAAAGTAGAATGTCAATGTA
This sequence comes from Pontia daplidice, assembly GCA_963693355.1. Taxonomy (NCBI): domain Eukaryota; kingdom Metazoa; phylum Arthropoda; class Insecta; order Lepidoptera; family Pieridae; genus Pontia; species Pontia daplidice. The sequence goes on from CAVNZL010000001.1 coordinate 180,729, forward strand.
GACGTTATAGTAATTTGCAATAAAAACTATTTAAATAGTGTTTAACTAACCTAAGGGTCGCTGTGGACGGTTCAATGAATAAAGATATTTCTCTGGAGATTTAGCATGATCTAAACCAGTCGACTATGATCAGTAAGGAAAAACGACATCAAATATACAAACAACTCGACAATTTCAAAGGGGAATCTCTAGCTTTACAACAACTCTTATTGTACTTGCTCGTAACGCCTTTACCGGGGACAACCTTAACAAAACAAATTTATACAAACTACATACAACTAATCATAGTAATGTGTTTTGTACTTGAAAAATATAATAATTGTCTTTTAGTGACATAACTATTATTCATTTAAAGAAAAACTCTTTATTAACGGATTTAAGTTATGTATTTTTGCAAAATTTAAATATATATTAAATTATTTTAAATTTTTCCGACGTTTCGCGTACTTTACAGCGTGCGTGGTCACGGTACACGTGGTCTAATACATAACTTAAATCCTCTAATAAAGTGTTTTTCTTTAAATATAATAATTAATTAATTACTATTAATAATTTACTCATTCAGAGACGGCTCATAGATTAAATTACAGCGCAATTCGTAATATTCATTTGGAACAATGGAAGTAGTAAGTAATAGTTAAACAAATACAATTATACTAACTGAAAGCGAATTTGAAACACAAATGACAGGTAATTGAAAGGGTGTCCTTTCCACACTAGAATCTCAACAAACGATCTAAAACCGTAAAGTACACGATAGAAATATACAAATAAGCAAACTGTGTGAAAAGGTTTTTGTCAATTTTATCACAACGACAAGTTAGCTATTTTGTAAGCGGATTGCGACGAAATCCGAAGGAGGGCTCGACCACATTATTTGCTCTGGAGCCCACTACAAAAGGCCCTTAAGCTAACATCCGCCAACAAATTTCACTACCCACACAAAGGTAATCTTATAACAATTCTACTCCTCAAACATTATTTTTCTAGCAACATTTCACTTTGCCCTGTCCGAGACATGACAACACTTTGTAGCGGAATCTTTTCTACTCGCACATGGCCTTATTTCTCGAATCTGCCTTATTTCTTGGTGTACTTGCTAAGGTCGAAAGTGAAACTCAAATAAGAAATGCAGTTATAAAATTAACCGGAGAATTTATTGAAAACTCTAGATTAATTATAAACCTACGCACTCGTGAAACGACCCGCTTTCCTAGATAACTACAGAACATCGCCGGCATGGAGGTGACATGAGCAGTTTTGTTTTATTGCATCGGCTGTGAAAATTTATAAAATAATAAAACTGTTTTCACGTAGCCTGTTTAAAAAAGAATGTCGAGAGCTTGATGGAAAAAGAACTCATCCGTATTCGATGACAATGTTTAAGGCCAGAGCAAGTACAATTTTACATTAGTTAATTGATAATTTACTTAGCAAAGCTTTTAATTTATTTTTGATTAAGTTGAAAACCAAGACCACAACTTATACTAGATACACAGCTGAATAAAAGAAAGTCGACCTTAAAACATTTCTGTCTCGAAATCATAAATTGAAATTATTTTTTTAGTTCAATCTCTTACTTTTAAATATAATTGAAATGGAAATATAGGCCGCTACGACCTGTATATTTTACACTCTAAGAATGTTTCTTAACGAGTGCACGAGCCAAAGACGCAAGAAAGGAGGTAGATGGGAGCCAGTCAGGAAAAACGCGACTATACGAACCAATGACCTAGTTATCGCAAGGACTTAAAACTCTTCGGCTGTCCGTTTGTTTACACATTGGGGAAGCATCGACCTCCTTTGGCCTAACGCCAAAAATCCAATTGAGAGTATAGCCTACATTTTATCCTGACTACGCCATCTCACGGCAACTTATTGATACGAAAACAAACTCGTTATGATCGACTCTGCGGTGTTTCTTTAAAGAAGCCATTAAAGTAATGCTATTTTTTATTACATTAAATTAATGCTAAACGCGTTTTGAAAGGGATTCACTCATTTCCCTTCCGTTTAGGATATAATATCAGCCAGTTTTTGAAAGGTCCGGCTTGATGAAATTATCTTTATTATAAACTAAAAAGTCATTTAAACCTCTATGGCTTATTTGATGTCGCAGTTCGAATAATTTGATTCTTAATTCTGTGAAAATCGGCGACACTCATTTAACTTATGAAGTATATGGCGAAGTTAGAAAATTGTTCAAAGAAGGCTAGAAGAACGTTATACGGAGTTGAGTCACTCCTCGTTGAAATGAATCGCTCATGACGGGTTAATCTCTGCCCACTAAGGACCTGGGATCGGAATACCTACAGCAGGGTTAAATCGTGTTTTCTTTTGTTTAAGGACTTACATATGACGTACGTGTATACGGTTCGTTCGATCCCTTTCAAGTCCGATATATTACCGAAAGGTCGATTCCCTTTTATGTGTTTCGGTCTCAGGATAATTTAGTGAAATATGAACAAAATGTGTTAACGAAACCTACGACTATTTTGTTATTTAGGGTGAGAGTGGTTAGATAACGTTTTAGAATACATTTTATTTGTAGTCCACGCCAAGTCTATGCAAAACTCTACTGAAAGAAAGATCAAAGAAAGAGTACTAAAACATATTTAGTCTCGGTTTTCGTCCCTGAATAAATCTGATCACAACGTAATTATAAAGATAGCACAATTTCCCACACAGAAGCCTTTTAGTAGCTTCACAGCGTCAGCTTGGGAATTGTGGCAGGTCCACGTTAATAGTGCAAGGTTTTACTCGAAAACACCTAAATCCTCAATAGAAGCCAAGGCTTTGTTACGTCTGAAGCGGGACCGAAAATAAACCCAAGAACGTTGATAAAAATTTATTATTAAATTCTTAATTAGTAAAATTGGGTTTAGGTCGCCTCCGTTCATTATGTTTCGTTTTTAAATTGAAAAATATGCATGAAGTGCGTGGGTGTGTATTTACCGCAAATTTAGTATTATCATGGTCAAAGTGCGTAACTGTATTACGTCTGTAATGTAAGGCCCCAACTAAGCAGGGTTGAATCTATAGGGTATTACGAGTCTCCTTTAATTTACTCCATGTTGTTAACGTACCTTTACCAAAAGATAATAAAGCTTCGTTCAAAATTACCCCACAACTATAATCTGTACTGAAAGTCTCTAAATAAGTTTTATTACAGTAAATATAATTCCTATATATGTTCTTAAGACAGAAAATATTATATCTACGCGAACTATTACTATAAATTAAGAGTAGTAGAATAGTGCGCGTTAAATTTAGGAACGTAAAACGAAGCATCCTAAAACTAACATGTTTGCACTCGCATCAACAAAAGAGCAAAAGTTCGCCGTTTGCGAAAAACACTGCTGGCCAAGTAATAGATTTCCAGAAGTAGTGTAACGTTGGAAAAAGAGAAAACCTATGCTACAATACCACCTTGTGTCGTATTTTTAATCTGCCAGCATTGTACTACGGTGACCGCACGAACCACAGCACTCTAGTTACCGAACCTTACATGATTACAATAACCCTTATTTCTATTGAAATTGAGTTCAATTTGACCAGGAGCACTTGAGACATCTGAGATTTAAGATCAAAGGCCGGAATCCAATCTGTTGAACTCTTTTAATATCCACTTATTAGAACACGTCATGTACTTGAGTCCTGATTGCCACTGAAATAACTTAAGTGAGGCGGTTACGTAAAAAGGGTGATTTTTACGTTCTTCAAGGTCAGTTTGTGGTTAATCAAAAGTCGCGAATGCATCACACGTCTCTTTTTTAAAACTATTAACTTCTCGAATATGAAATACGAATTTTAGCATATAATTACCATACTAAGGGATTATTTATCGCTTAGGCTCAATCAATAATTGATCGACAAATTCAATTGAAGTTGGAGTCTCTTTTTACCGACATTTGATATTTTAGTTCTGAATTGATTTTAATTAATTTAATTCTAATAGTTCATGATATGACCGTGCTCATCCTACAATAGATATAAATTCAACCCCAAACATAATTATTTCATGTAGATATACAACGACATACTTATGAAACGTCAAAAATTAATAAAGGGCTTAGAAAGTCGTGTCGAAAGCGAGAAGAAACCGTCCAGTGACTCTTTTAAAATCTTGTTAGTTCGACTTTGATACCATATCCAGCTGAATAAAATATACTTGAAAGACGTAGAAATATGTATATCTGCCCTATTTACGTTCACTACATTGAACTTCTATCTAAAGATCAATATGGATGTGATAATGTGGAACAGAAACAGACTATTTAAACAAACCATAGACAATTTGACCGACCCGTCCGAGAGACATATTTTATTAGCGTTAACATTGTCAATGATGTATTTTGACAATTTATCATGGGGACATGTGTACATGGGTATATGAGAAACAATTAACGCTCTCAAATTTGGTGTACAATATCGAGTCTGAACCGCTTTACTTAATTATTGGTACCCAAATTGTACTCTGGCTGCAAATACCGCAAATTAAGCTGTATGAATTTGGGCAATCAGCTATTTCAGTGCTACTGCACGGCTTGAGTCCCTAAAAAAGTACTCCCTGCCCTCTGTGGCCATTTACCAGTAATTTCAATCAGCCAGTTTATTCATCATGGAAAAGATAAAATGTATGCCCAACGCTTTAGAAATATAAAAGGACGGATACATCATCAATCTCGACGCCGTCCTTGGGATATGACTTCTACAGCCATAAAAACTGTTAGGTCTAAACCATAACCATGTTTGCAGTTGAAGTACTTCACAGCGGCAAACGATTTCGGCTAATTTCTAGAGAAGAGCGAGGCGTCGCTTCCTCAGTCGTGACGAGTATATCTCGTCAGTTCCGATCACTATGATTGATGTGCTAAGTCTAAATGAGAACTATAATTAAGGCAATGGATTGATATGTGATGAGTTTGTTGAATAATAATTATTCGCATTTATTTTGTCATGTGTTTGTATTGCTGTGTTTATTTTACTGTGCAAGTAAATACTCTGGGAATTAATTGCGGCAGCGTGATGAGCGTAAATTTGTCCTTGATAAATAAATGCAATAGGTTTTCACAGTACGATGTGTACTTTTAAAGGTGTATGTGTTCAAAGTAGCACTAAAATAATGTAGTGTCTTCTTTGGATTCTATCCATACGCTTTTAAAAACAATCTTGTTTGACACATGAAATCTATCGAAAAATGCTTGGGTTGTCTACGTGTGGACATAACGGACACACAATTGGTATTCAAGACATTCACCGAGTGTGGCATGTTCCCCAGAGTCCATCAAAGTTCAAACTATTTGTACCGTTAAAGGACTGATTAATTCGGTAGCGACCCACTCTTCACTTATTGATCGCGATAAAAACGGATCAACTTAACGCTGCGTTTTAATATAACCTGACGTGGCCAAGAAAACGTATTAAAATTAATTAAAATTCCTATTAGTTTTCCACCTTACCGCACTCTCATTATCAGAGCCAGCCGTTAAACTTTCTACTAATTATATAAATAAAAAAACCCTATTACCAAAGGAGGAAGTTTTCTTTCCTCTTCCTTAACTTAGTTAAATTACTTTTACTGAACTAATATAATATTATTTTTATATATGATGGGTGTGGTATTGTAGCAAAAAGCCTTTACACATTGAAAGACTAAATAATCCTCCAATTAAGGTGTTTCGACAACAGCGAAGGCGGTAAAAGTACCTACTCCGTCGCCTACTCCGAGTTTCCATTTTTGCATTGGGTCGTAATTAAGAATGTAAAATTGTAAGAGAGCCAAATGTTTGAAAATTGGAAGTTTGTCTATTCAATTCCTTCGGAGGTTTTCTGCTGTTAATTATTTTGTTTTAATTGAAATTATCAGTATGCTTTAATTAACCCCTTTTTTATTTAAAATATATTATTTAAATTATTTAACAATTACTAAATTTAGCCAAAAGCCGATTTTACAAAAAATACATTACTATCGGACCTACATTGCTTTTACTTTATATGAATAAAACATTAATAAATTAAGTAAAAACTTTCAGAATAACAAGTTAAAAACCAACAATTGGACTGAAATTCGTAATAAAATCTCTAACTGGATTTAACCAAAAGTAATTTCATATTTTATAATTTCCTTAATGAAATAAAGCAACCACTGACCCAATTTATACTAAACAATGGATTTGAAACAACAAACTTCTACTACAAAAATTTACTATTTTAAATGCTCTTTAATTAATTTTGAATAGAGTAGGCCGAGAAATATCTAGCGGCCTCTTCAATACTAGTTGTTGGCCTTTTACTTAGAAGAAGGGACACAAACATACAGCACGTTTCGATCTGCCGTTCAAACTACAATTCCATTAAAAGGATTATTGAGGAGAGACATGATACCATTTTCACCATACAGTTCACATACAATTATGAATTGAAACTAGAAAAGTTTGAATAAGGAAACAAAGTTTAACTCATCGAAAATGAACCATTTCTATGGTAACAGCCCACGTTAAACGCCAATTTCTCCTATTTCTAAGTATTGAACAAACAGGAAGAATCAGTAAGGAATATTAAATCCAGGATTTTATTGCTACGCCTCTCTTGCGCTTCTCTTTATATTAAAATTAATACTTATCGCTTAATACTTATCTTCTATCTTCTAGACTTGGGGTATACATGCATTATAAGATGAGCACTTGTTTTTTCTATCAATGTTTCGGCTTTATATGTGGTTGGGGGCACATGAAGCTGCCTTTAAAGAAATCGATTTGACCCAAGTATTTGGACCAGAACGAGATAGTGAGAGATATGTTCATTTAATCCTAAGTCATGTAGTGAGATTGTTAAGTGAGACTAGAAGGCTATATTGAGGTCTTGGAACATCGTCGATTAAACAGCGTTGAAAAAGTTCCTACATATTTGACAGACATGTATTCATTAGACTTGCTTGTCTATGTAGTGCTAGATATAACAACTACACAACAATGACTTATTAAATTTGTACGGTTTTACTTTATGTTCTATGTTCATAAACAGTTATTTGTAAAAATACGAATAATATGGGTAATAATGCCATGATCTTAAATGCTACTGGACAGTTAAACCACTGCCAGCCATTTAGTGTGAGACTGCGGTCGGTGATGCGGACGTGAACTAATTAATATGAGTGTAGTGTGAAAAGCATGTCTGAAAATTTTATATCTTGCGGTCGTTTCAAAACAAATAGCTCCCATTGCTTGTGTTTCCTTCAAATAAAAGGTGAACCCGTACAAGCATTCGGCTTCTCTGTTACTTTAACTTTTAAGTCTCAAAGACAGCAATGCGTTGGATTATTTAGCCCTTATTCCTTGAAAGTGTAATTTCATTGGGAATATTTTCTACCTTTATTAATTCAAGCGTTACAATTACAGTATCCGAATATTTAGACGAATTTGGGGAGTAGACTTGCCTGATATATGAATGAAAAATAACAAGCACAATTTGTTTCTGCAAATACCGCTTAAGTCGAATTTAATGAAACACCAATGAAAATTACGACCATTCTCAGCGCTGTCAAATGCGGGACGCTTCCAGATAAAAATCAATCACAATAAAACATTCAAACGCATTTCCGGAATAATCGGTAGTCGTTATCCGAGGTCAGGGAGCTTCGCCTCATCAACTATTTACTCGCAATTACGTGATGTTTGTAATTTCGATTGTTATTCGAGTATGTAGCAATGGCTAAATAGCATTAAAGGATTTACGCATTTTGTTACAATTCCAGTATTTATTTGTCGCTTTTCAATGGAACTGGAACGGAATTTCTATTTGTTGGTATTAATTTTCATGCGTGTTCGTCATTGTTTGGTATTGGTAGCTGTTTACAATAGGAAAATTGTATTTCTTCATGGTAAAATTATAAATCCAACACGAAATGAGCTAACACTTTAACTCTTAATTGATATAATTCGCATTGTTATCGACATGATTAATGATATACTTTCGTTAAATAGACAAACAAACAGTAATAATTCTAAAAAGATAATGAGCATGTGCATATTCGAAGTCATCCATTTTTATTTATAATTTGGAATATAAGCAAAGTTCTGTTTGTGGCGAGACTTCAATTGTCTCTAACGAGGCGAAGGCTAAAATAAAATTAGCTCCGATTAAACTCGGCCGAGTATTGTTGTAAAAAGTTTAATTTTGCCGTTAACGCGAAATATGCAGAGCACCTAAGCACGTCCATTATTAATTTGCGGGTTCTCATTGTCCTAATAATTAGAGAAAGCCGCTGTGATTTAAGCCAATTTTTGTTATATAAAATTGAAAATCTCCCGGATATGGTAAAGAGGTGCTACCATTTTATCCCCTTCTAATTTAAAATGGAATTATTCGCAAATATATATCACGAGAACAACTATTAACTGGGCTTTAGTGTGCCATTATATTGAACCGTATCAGCATTTTTTATTTTGTGAGAGGACGAAGTTGTCTCTATTTTGACTAATTGGGGCCTTCTGGCGTTCGAAGGCGTTTAAAAACCCAATAATTGCTCCAAGTGGCTTACTCTCACAGAATTGGGTTAACTCAGTAGAGTGTGGTCTTTTTAAAATTTTTGTTTCCAGACTAAATTAACATTGACTTTTTGCTTCATTTGGTAATATTGCTTAGACAATATATATATATAATAATAGTGATACAAACAGAGCCATAGGCGTATTCAATAAATTATCTTCACAAAAATATGCATGAAATAATGAAAGGGTCCATTCAACGAATGCAATTGAAATCCAGTTTTCAAAGTCCGTGGGGTTAATACTGCGCAGTAGTTTCGGCCTTGTGTGATGCTACTCAAATCTATATGTTTGACTTATTTTGAGGGGTGCAATAGCTGAAGGGGACCTCAAGGTTGAATATTCTTTCATTTGTAAATAAGTATTGATTAACAAAAGAATCAGAACACGTGCGAAACTTTAGCGTGGTTATTTTTTTAAATATTATACTATAATTATATTAATTTATAAACCAAATTAACAAAAAATATAAGTATTTTATTTGAAAAAATGGCAAAAGAAAAAGATTTTATAAGTATATGACATGCTAGCACGCAGCATATGAGTACATAGTCCTGATGCTTTGAAAAGGATGCTAATAAAGATCTTGTTCGCCTACTGTTGTCCGGATGAAATTCGGACTCTTGTTAAGGAATACGACTAATAATACTAAAAAATAAGTGCACATGAATCTAATAGTTGTTCCTTCTAGCGCTAATATAAACAGGTAACGTGCAGCTGGCCTTGGGGCAAGCTCTTTCGTAGACAAAGGACGTCTGGTGACTGGCGCGCCAGACGCATAAGTAGTTTATATTATGAATTGTTGCTCTATATAGAAATATTTAACGCCTAACAAAACTATAACTAACAAATTAAAATCAAAGTCAAAATATATTTAATTGTATACTTTAAATTGTACAGTTATGAATGTCAACAAATTTATAAATTTCAATTTTCACAATACAACAGAGAAGAGAAACTTCTTGATTACCAAGTTATTTAAAAATAAGCCTTTATAAGGAGCCGCAACCATTAAATAGTGCTACGGCATGCATATGCCGTGAATAATAGTAGACTAAAAAATCGTAATTCAAGAAATTCATTAAAATTCATTCGGGGACGGAGAAAGACGTCATATCATATATTTCGGAGACTGAACAAACAGACAAACAAACAATTTTGACAAGGTCTGGATTTGAGCCGCATTGATATTACCATAATCTTAGTAAACGAATTATCTGAAAGTGTTAAAGCATTCACCGATTAAACACAAACGATGAATAAAAGCGGAAATACTGTAAACGCTCAGACAAAGATGTGACACCCTCCGGGGGCCAAACCGAAGGAATATTCTATTTCGCCATCGGAACTATGTCATCATCCCGATGAAACCCTATCAAATCACGATCGAGTAAAAACTAAAGAAACATTCTATGTATAGATTTTCCGTTTTATCAATTTTAGTTTTTTTCCCGATTCCTTTTGTAGTTCCTTTAAGTAATAAGTCAATAGATAAGAGGAAAAATAAATATTTTATTCAATCAATCTTTTATTCCGTACAAAAGCTTTGATAGTTATTGTTCCCAGCTCTTGTAGGAAAATAATAATGTTGCTGGTCGTGAAGTACCTGAGCGCCTAACACAGATCGATTGGGGTACCAACAGCTTCTGCCGCGGTCTTCATTGATAATCTTATCAATCGACGTTTTTGTAGGAGGAGGCCATATTGTTTAAAGTTTGTAAGTACAAAGGTTGAATATCAACGTCTTCTGTTGTAGAGATACTCATTATTGCGGTATTCTATATTGCTTTATAATTTAGGTCCATGTGCGACGCGAGAATGGCATCCTGACATATTGATGAAATTTGAATGGATTGACGAATGAGTTATGGAAATAGCGGGTCATTTGGAATGGCACGCGTAATCAGGTCACGTTGTGACACGCCAACGGAAATATTAATTCCCAGCGTGGAACATAAGTTATTCTACACAGATACTAATCCTTATTAAATAACCGATATGTTTGTGGTATTGCCTTTCGTTCATGCGAGAGCCGCGCGGTTAACTATGTGCTACGACTTTGACTTTTCTTTAAAGCGAAATGCATATTATTTCCTAAATTAACATCCGTATCGGCCCTCGTAAAATACACAAAAATTTTACGTCAAATTGTAAACCTCGTTCGGGTTTTCGCAAAGGCTTCTAAAAACGAGTGCGCGTCTGTTTGCTTTTCAACGTTGTACTGATTTCGTGCTTAAGCAATCCATGTTAATTTTAACTGCGTCTGTTTACATTAATGAGGCTAAGCCTCGAACCAGGTGTTCGGGTGACAAGGTAAGGTAACAATTATAATTAATTGGTTTGTTCAATGGTGGCCACTAATTAACTAGCTCTTGTCGGTATACGGCGATACAACCACTTCAAACGAACCGTGCTGCATGTTCGACCTCATGTCAAATAATTAACTATTGCGGCTGAATTCGCAGCGTCGTAGTGCAATTAATAATAATATTTGTTTATGTTCAACTCCTCGGCGATACAACGTTGTTGTACAACTTTGGCATTACAAAGGCCAAGTATTTGAATTACGTGTTTAAGCCGGATAATTTTTTCACCGCAGTTTTCTACGTCAAGCCATTCGTGTCCTATGGTGAATAATTTTTAATATGTGCGGAGTCTTAAAGAAGTTGCTTTCAGAAGACTCTTTGGCATCAGCTACATCGAGCATAAATATATAAAATACGTAGCGCGTCAATGTATAGTGACCCGGTCTCTGCGATCTACTTTGTCGGATTTGTAAAGCGTTGAAATTTTTGCAGCGGAAACTTAAAGATAGCGCTCAGAAATTATACTCTGTAAAGTGTTTGGAGATTCTGTAAACTATGGTTGAATTGTTAAGATTCTATGATCTACATGATTTTTTAAATTCAACTGTAAGTGCAGAAATTTGTACAAAAAAATTACTTACTGTACGTGTAAAAGAGTACATATTCTACTAATAAAAATGCCTGTACGTTGGTCGGAGTAAATGACTGAGCTGCATTCATAAGCTGAAAATATTATGTACACGTATGGAGAAAAATTAAAAACATTTATGAGTCTTTATTGTTAGCTGCTTTTAAATTAAAGAAGCATATGATAACAATATTAATATAATGTATTTTTCCATCAAAACTTCTTCATTTATAAATTTTAATACAGTTCTTAAAAAATCTTTAATGTAATTTTTAAATTAAATGTAATAAAAATCATAATTTAACACACCACATTGTCTGTGTCACGAAGTCCGCTTTGGTTTTGATTTTTTTATTACTTCATGTCACGTAATGTAGTCACGTACTGTGGACAATCTTCCGAGCGAAGTTGTAAATTCATACACACAATTTTGATTTTTATTTACTTCTAACAAAGGTCAATTTTCCTCACAATTTAAAGGTTGATATTTCTTGGAATACAGTCAACATAAATTGTTTAGTGACATCGTCACCTTCACGCCAGAGATAAATAAAAGTAGTGAGACAAAATACAGCACGCGAAATGCGTTTGACACTGGCGCATCTGCCCTCGGAGAAACTCAATGCTACTTGATTTTCATTTGATGTTTTGATTGTCACTTGTTAATATGAGTTTTTCTTTTGTTGTGACGGTACAAAGATTATCATAATATTATAATTAGTAAAAAATGCAATGGATGTTCTATTTCTGTACAGAACAATACAAAATAAATGTTTACAACTGTCTCTATCAATCTGTGTCAGAAAGAAGGAGGTTCTCACGATAATACATTTTATGGAGGCTTTATTGGTGATCATGGATAACGACACCGTAAAAATCTACTCAAAGATATCTTAAGACTCGGGTGACCTTCTTCTAGTTATGATATATTTTTTATTAATTGTGGCAATTTGAGAAAAGTGCTATTTTATATTTGAGTTAGAAAATGTAGGTAAGGTAATGCTTAAATATACGGTCATGCTGACCGTTCTCTCGCAAGTCTGCCACCGATGAATATTATGTACATATATTGACTATAGTCTGGGTGTTGAAATTTGCATTTATGAACAATTTAAATTTATGTTTAACTCCAAGGCTATTGCCATTGCCAGTAGACAAAATCACAAACGATCGTGTAAACTTAATAACCGATTACATATGACTTACACATCAAATGAGCGCAAACAGCAATTACTAGCATGGCTCGAAAACAAATCATACGATGATATGAGTTCTCACAATCTCACACAAGATACAACCACACTCACACACACACATACAACAACCCTAAATTACCTATTGTACAACTTGGCAAACTTTAGAACTTTAAAATCCTAAACCTAACTAAATAAAAGAATATGATGATTGTTACGTAATGTAATCTTAGTTTCTAATCACCTGCCCTACCTAATTTACTTCATATAAACAATGAAGATATTTTATTTATTTTTTATAGCTGACTAAAAGATGTTGATTAAGAATAATAATATAACAAAACATTGCAAATGTCTCGCCACGCAGTTCTTCTGACTCACAATAAATGAAATATATTGAAACGTTAGTGCCTACTGTAAAATGAAATACAAGCAGATAACTTTGACAGGAATCCCCTACTATGGGTATAGGTCTGTCTCTACGTCTATACGTCAGTGAGGTAGAGCAGGCAGCTATCCGACTGCTTTGTTATTGATACGTTATTAATTAATAAACATCCTTTTACTATATTGTTTTCGTGGTAAGTATTAGATAACTTAGCAAATGAGAATATTTAAACCAAAGCGTTTGCTCTCTCTCCAATTTATTAAACACAAACTTCATGTATTGCCCTATTAGTCACTGAAAGTTTTAACTTTGTGAGATTTTTCTTAAAGTAGTTACGGTGGTTTGAAAATGGCCCGAATGGCTTCGAGAAAAGTATGTTACTGCAGAGTCTTTTTGCTCGACCTGGCATTACCTTGGCCTCCAGAAGTAAATGTTCTTTCTTATAATATTTATTAAGTAATATATAAAGACGACAATCAAGTATTTTATAACATTGCACGAAAACATGTATATTTCAAATTCATGTTTAGTTTTCAAAAGTCGCTAATGTCGCACTTTGCGTTTCAAATTCAGCAAAATGAAAATACGGTTCGGAGTTGGCACGCCGCTCGCTGGCTACTTGGCCAACTTCAGAACAAACAAGAGGTTTATTGCACCATATCGCTAATTAGATTCAAGAGCCAAATGAGACCGTTTCAAATTAAAATCAGGAGCTTTAGTGTGACACTTTTGCCAACCACTAGACATAGTGACGAGCAAATGTCATTCAATAATATCCAATATCACCTACTCATTGAAGTATTGGCACCTCTTTTTGTAAAAGGCACTTTCCGTTATCGACTAGCTCCAACGTTTACTCTTACAATACTACCTAACTAACCGGATGAATCAGCTGGCAAAATGAAAATTCGGTCGTGAAGCTGGGCTATGAAATTTGTATGTAAATCCTTTTGGGTATGTACAGTTTGCCTTAAATTACCATAAATAATTAGCGAACTTAGATTTGTATGATTTGAAAAAATTGGCAGGCGTCATATTTAGACAAATCTTAGTCTTGTTGAAACCAAGGCATACAAAGCGTCGAACACACCGTGCCGCAAGTGCATTCTAAGATCTTAATTTAAGATCTTTAATTTATATTTAAAAATATATTGGACACGCTAAACAATCATTCCTCTTTATCTTAATAAAATCAAAAGTTGTCGTAATTAGCTTTTTAATACTTCAAGCCACGATAATATCCCTATTACGAGAGCCTGGAACCGAGGAATTAACCTGGTTTTTCCTTTATTACAGTTTTTGTTCCGACTGCGTGAATAGATTTTGTTTTCTGCGAAAGGGACAGTTTTTATAGATGTTCCATACAAAACTGCAGCGTTTTAAAATCTCCTGAATATTGCTATTGTTGCCTCTCTGTGAAATTTCAGCTAAGCTTAAATTAATATTTTCAAAGATTTATAAACGAGTAATTAGTTTTTTTATAGAATGCTTACCTATTTCATTATTACAGTTTTAATAAATCAAAGATTATATCGACGTGATATATTAAAAATCAATTGGTGTAGTCGTCTACGAGGTATTTTATTATATTGGCCGACAAATATTGTCATGAATATTTATGATCGGCTAGTGCGCCATGAATAATGCAACAGGATTGTGCATTACCCACATATTTGTTCGGATGTCACACGGACACGAGCTGTTTCCTTACAGCTAATTACTCGACACATTGAAGCGCAGTTCTTGACTGACGGATGTAGGCCTAGGCCTTGGAATACGGCATATGTATGCCGCTGCATAATCAAGAAGGACGAATATTGCACTATGTTTGTCACGTCACTCACCGAAATTTGAATTTAGAAGAATATTCCGACGCATTGTGTTCCCGTCTTTACTAGTCATTCGTCCGACACGCTTAAGCCTCGAATATAGACATTAGAATACGGCTAATTTAATCTAGATGTTGGTCTAAATATAATCTGATTACAGCTCCTCACTTGCAACTTCTAAGAATGCACGCTCAAATCATGTCCATGGCTTAGATACTAAGCTTCTAATGTTGTTCACTTGTACTTCATATGTAACCATAGATGGTTTGATCCGAGATTTAATAACAGAGCAAAAAAGTGTATCATGATTAACGACGCTTTTATGCGAAGCAATTTCGAACGGAACAAATTGTAATTTGTCTCGTCCCGTTTGTCCCGGGACGAGGGATCGGGACTCCCGTGATGTGGGATTGTTCGGACTTGAGATGCCCACTTTGTTTTGTTATGTCTTTTTTTCATTATTCTTTCCGCCATCATTACATAAGAGACTAGAATTTATGTAATTTCCTCGTGTGCCAGTATACTTTTTACAAGACTGCAAAGCGAAAAGCTGGTTGTGCGTTTTCATTTTATCTATTAACAGGTGAAACTTTGAATTTAAAAGTATAAGGTTCGGAATATTTACATTGTGTTAAGCAAGTTTCGTGAGCAAGAGCGTATATTTCTGCTCACTCAGGTTTGCTTAGTATAATAGAAATGCGACTCATCGAGGTTAAACCTGACAGTATGGTCACGGGCACTCTTATCAAAATTCACAAGCAATGTCTATACTATATCTATATTGTACGCGATTGGTGGACATTATGGTAAAATGAAACTTTTTAGTTTAATTTAAAGCATCCTTACCGTACCAACGCTCGCTTCGTACAGTTTCAATTAATACAGCTTTCAAAACATGGCCCGACACATAAAGCCTTTGCAGCGCGACAGAGGCGCACGTTGTCAGAGCATTTTCCGATATTCTTTTATTTTGTCGCCCTTTGTGACTGACCGTAGAACTTTCCTAATTTTGTATCACTTGTCGTGCTCTGCAAAACCAGTTGAAGTAATCGTTTTCGATCTTGACGTTGTCCCCAGAACAGCAATCCGCATTAGACAACGTATAAGTCAATTGTTAAATAATTTTTTTGAATTATCTCAAAAGGTCCTCGGAAATGGTCGGCCCGTCTTTGATTGATCGAGCTATTATCGAGGGACGCACTTATCAGGAAAATATCAACTATGTTCCGGTATATACAATTTGTCGAATTGCACTATCATATCGAATGACAGATAGCCCCTTTCTACTGAACTAGATTTTATCTTTTCTATTTAGATCGCATTAATTAATACCTAATACAAAAAGAGGGTTACTTAAATTGTTAAGAGTTGTAGCCCTGTTAAAATATCAGCACCTGACGCAATAAAAAGTTTCGTTTTACATCCGCGTTTTAATACAAAATTGCTCAACGTGTGAAAATTGCTAGTTTCGCGAAACATTTTGTTTGATGTAATGTGGAATAATTTATCTCTGACATTTTTTGAACGGTTTCTGATAACAGCCGAAAATATATGATCTTTGGACAGTGTTTAAAAAAACCTGTGTATTGCTTTGTTAATACATTTGACGAAGAAATCGTTTACTAATAATAAATTATAACAAAAAAAATCTTATAATGATAAAAAATGTGAAGCCATATAATTAAAAGCCAAAGCCAGTGTCGGTATATAGGTATCTTTTATACTCTAAATGTTTTAATTTGGCGCGACACTGGCCTACTTCTGCACTGTAGCTCTCGTATTTTTGAACCTGCGTATTATTTTAAAACACGAATATGGTTGTTACGTTGTGGCACTAAACTTTTTTCTTTAACGTTCTAAAACAAAGTTCTGAGCTTCTTAACCAACTTTAAACTATTCACAAAATGCGAATGCATAGCCAATACTCAAACAAAAAAATTGTATCATCAGTCCTACTTTGTTGTACGTATCAATAAAGCTAGCTATTTGTAAAAAAAATTCTTCCCCGGATACGGAAAAAGAAGCTCACAAATATACTGTACGTGTACATAAATGAAACATTTCTTAGATAATTTAGAAAATATTCACGCGAAAAGGGATCCCAATATTGCCTTGAAAATCGGAACTCGCAAAAACTTAGCTGACAGCTTAACTTTTTTATTGGAATTTACAACAATTTGGAACATTGGAGCTTTCGACGATAATCGACATTTGTTGGGTTAACACTGACAAAATGACGGTTTATTTGCCACTGTAGGAGTTAACTATACATATGGCCTTGTGTGCAAAATGCTTTTGCTGGGTCCAAAAAGAGGTTGTCAGTTTCTAGGCCTTCCTAACGTATATCACTTGTTAGCGCCCTTAGTAAGCCGTCAGTTTAGCTACATGCAGATTATTATGATCCACGTAATGAGTGTGCTAGGAATTGTATGTGTTTCTCTTAACAACATTTCTTGTACCAGTCAAACAGGTCATACAAGTTAAAGGATAGATTTTACGAACGCCGCCTTTAATTTTCGAACTGTATTCATATTTCAAAAGGTGTGTTAAGCTTTTAAGTTGACGTCTTTAACATAACACTCAGTAAACGCCTGAGATTGACAGTACCAACACAATGTTGCGTCTTTTAAAATTACACCTTCTAAAATATTAGATTGGCTGATTGGACACAGAATTAACCAACCATGTCTATTTTTAAATGATATAACTGTATGATTATCGAAATCTCAGCATCATCAATAATAATATTCAAATATCTAAAATTTGTATGACTCCTATAAATAGATTTTCGTTCTATTCTATCTATGATTTTGAACGGGTTCAGTTCTCTGTAAATTACCACATCTCCAATTAGACGTTAGATTAATTTGTGAAATTATTTATAATTATTGAAGCTCATAAGTGTACAGCGTTATGTCCTTAACGAGTGTGAATGAATATATTTTGACTTTGCCTTAGAATATCAGTGACGTCAACACTGTTCCTGCTGGTCCATAATACAAAGTTCTTATTTATGTTATTAGAACCAGGTAGGTACACACTCGAAATATAGTTGAATTTCAAAGTTGAGAATATACTGAAAGCCTTTTAAATGCAATTCTCTTGCGGTTTCCATCACTACGATTGTGTCTACACTTGTATGTATTTTCGTAGCCAATGTCTACGGCGTAGAGAAGAGCGACGGAACTTGTGCTTATTGTATTCTATTCACATGAAGTTAAATGTTTATTCAAAATTATATCTTTATACATAAAAACAATGCAATGTAGGATTTACATTTTGAATTTTGAGTGGCTTTTGTTTAATTAAGTCTATACGAGTACTATATTTTTGTAGTTAAAGCAAGTATATCTATATAATATAATAATTTACTTGACAATTGACCACTAAAAATGACACCTAGCTCACCAATCGAAAAATATTTCTAAGACCATTTCAATATATAAATACACATATTTGAACATTAGTACAGGCATAATTCCTTGAAGTAATATTCTCGTTGGGAGTATATTATAATGCCTGGACTTGAGCGTGTCAAATGGGAAAATTATTCTCGTTTGAATGCAGCTACCTCACTCCTTAGTATCGTTGCTTTACTGCTTATAAATGAAATATTTTGTTATCAGATCTCGACACTGTAGCCATCAAACGATGAAATTATAATATTAATGTAATTTGAGATAACATTTATTTAGAGTAAAAAAGTAAAACTTTAACTCGGCCCTTAAGTTTCTCCATCCATTTCTTGAGCGACAATTGGAAACTTGATTTTCATTAATTCACTTTACCAACACTAACATTTATACAATATACATTAAATATATCTTTTGTAGAACAAAAATATTTTGTCTATTTGACATTTTTATATTCTATTTTAACGATTGCTGGGAACGCGAATCGAAACCAGGTCAGCTAGACCAGCAGTTCCTCTGCCGGATCCACTTTATAAATCCGTAAAGTTGATGATTCTGATTCCACAAAAAATTCCTAAAAAAATGGTGAAACCATTCTAAGGTTAATTATTTATTAAATATATCATTCATGTTTACGTACTTATTAAAAGGCAATGCACTGTAGTCGTTTTCGTAGTCCTCGACGTTTTCTCTATCGAAGGAGCTAATGTTCGCAATAATACTGGCCTTAATTGCACTACCTTAGGGTTAAGCTGCAGTAGTAGATATGTATATTTGATTGACCTGAATATATTTTAAAAATCAGAAATCTCATGAATTAAGAACGAATTACGAACTTTACCTTTGGAGAGATCCAAGTGACCCAAAAAGGAAACGTACAGAAAAAGTTTAAGCTAGTTTAAAAGAATAATTGTAATGAACAGAAAGTGAAAAATTTGATTAGACAAAATTATGGTATACGGTACCTAAAATAATACTTAAGAAAACATAATAGTAAAGTAACAGAGCATAACGAGCGAATTACCGTATCTAAGAACATATAATGCTGAATAAATAATTGTATAGGAAAGTGATTTATTTATATTTCATGAAACAAGTGTGATTTTGAACTCAAGGCAGGGGACGTGTAATTATTAATTTGATATGACATAATGTTTAATTTCCTGTATTTGCTCACAGAACCCGAAGTTAAGTAAACTGTAGTAAAAACATGTAGCAGTGTTTGCACAATTTTGATGAAAATAAATTACGAGTCCCCGAAATGTTATTTTACGAAATTCGGTGCCAAATTGTGCGACTGACAATTTATGATTTGCTCCAAGAATATATTTTTACGAGGAATTTTTAGGCCACGCTCTTAGTACAAAAACGGTAATTATACTAACAACTCAAGCACTTTTCCTATCAAAAACCGGCATTTGTATTTTTAGATCAATTTAAATTTACCTAAAGACGAGATACTAAATTAACGAAAGAAAATATTTTTTATGTATAGTCAAGCCCATGTTTCTTTAGGTAACGTCATATATTTTATTAATAAAATCAATTACCTCAAAGCTGTAATAAATTATGATAACACATTATTCATTAAGTTACAGAAACTACAATTAAGTTAGCGAAGTTTATTGGGTATGTTGGACTGTTTTGGCAGTTTTTTGCAGCATTCACCAGTCATCTCTTCTCTCTTCTATCTCTCATTTCTGAAACATCTAAAGTGCTAAGCACTTGTGGTGCTGGCAGTAGATTCAGATCACCATGATTGGTTGACAAACCGACTATAAATATAAATTAGATTTCGTTGATTACCTACAAACTTGATGACGTTAGGGCAAATTAAACAGATGGCCCACAAAATACGACAAATGAATATCTATTCTAGATTTGGGCAACTGTATCGCAGCGACGTTAAGTGACCGCTCGGCTTTATAAACAATCTTAATTTTGCTGTTTAAGGGGGAACTTAACACGCTCTACGTAATTACGTGAGTTTCATTTGTAGGTCATAATCTGAGCAATGCTAACAAGATGCTGATGAAGTAGAAATACTATGACCGTAAGAGAGGAGAAAGGTGAAGCCTGTCAAATTCATAGATATAAAATCATTTAAATAGAAATGATTAACAAGGACTAGGTCTACAAAAAAATAATGCGTTGAATGGAGAGCAATGTATAGCGGCTTGTTGACAGTATCACTGTACAACATCGTGAGATTTAAAATTTTATGGTGATGTCACCATTTACATGTGTAAATTTACTTAATGCAATGTACGAACTATTTAGTTTTTATATTGTTTGGTGATTTATTAAATTATCGCAATTGGATATAATATTATGTAAATAAACTTCCGATAATGAGTTGCTAAGCCCAAGAGAGCTGCGGTGATATCACTTATCGACGTCGCGGGAGATAGGTATTACTTATTACCGTAAACGACCACAAAGTTTTCGACACGAATTTGTTGGTGCACATTTGAGCGTATCTATTCATTCATACTTTACTTAAGGATCATCTGATCAATTTTAAAAGCTTATATTTTAAAATACATGTACAAATAAAGTATGTTGATAAAGTTAAGCATTTTCATATTGTTTTTATTATTTCAAAAAGCTAAACTTTTAGTGACGTCGGTTGAACTGACGGATTTTTTTTATCTATAAGTGTTACTACACATGATCAACGCCTTGAAAAGTGATATCATCCAAAGTCATAATGAAAGAATGCATATACAGAAATAATCTTAGGGAAATGGATGTATGAAACGCAATGTGAGGCCAACACAGAGGATTGCTAGTACAAATGGTTCCTACACAAGTTCATCTCCACCGTAAGAAATTTAGTACGGGAGACCTTAATACCAACTAATGGGACCGTCATTCGCTAATTCCGATCTTGTGTCCGATCAATATAAGCGAAGAAATAGTAAGCGCCACCATAAATAAACAGTGAACTAGACAAAGAAACTAATCTAAACAACAACCCACTAATACCCAACCAGTATTTGCTAGCTTTTGTCCTGACACAGCCGCTACATAATAATAAACCTTTCATGAACAATGTATGATTGGACCCTTTTAATATAAATTTGCCATTTTATATTTTTACAAAGGCCCGTGAAATCCTTTCGTTAACGGTTATTTTTCATGGTCTTTGGATTCGCCAACAAAGCGAGAGGCATATTTCAAGACTCTAATCTCGCCTCTTTTCTCGGGGTTTTAACTTTTTTCCACATTAATTCTGGTTGATTTATTTTTGTCGGATTATACAGTAATTGTAGATGGAAATAATACAACTCATTTATGTCGTATCACTTACGTGAGAGATCTTTGACGTCTCAGAACATCTTCTGTCAAAAATAAAAACATTCTATGAATTAATATTACTAGTATTAAAGTGATTATGGTTAACCGCAGAAACTATTTCTATAACGCACATAAGTTCCAACCTCGCGTTGCGTAATTAGTCTCATCGGTGGTGAAGCCTGTCTGTTATATATTAAAACACTATATAAATTACAATTATGAAATATTTGCAAGATATAATAAACCGTGTATTTAATAAATCAATCAATCAATCAATGTTAATTAAAAGCTAAAATTCGTATATTTGTATATAAACATCACAATCGCTGTCTATTGTTATTTAAACTGTCCAATTATAGGATAATATTCAAGTTGAGACCCTTTTCCCTTAATTTCAATTAACATTTCCAGTGTTATTTGCTATACAAATCTAAGTGAAGTAACTATGAATTCCCATTTCGAAATGTTAATAATCCTTACAGGATAGAAGACCAGTTGCTATAAAGTCACCAAAATCTCGATATTCCAATTAATTATCTCTCTCATTCATAACATTATTATAAAACAAAGCGTTGAACCACTGGCCACATTTTAATTTTGTATTAATTCAAAATTTATTTATATTCATTCTATTTTGTAATAAAACCGAATGCAAATCCGCTAGAAATGAGAAAAGAAAAACCAAAGGTGCTATAATCTTTTTTGTTTTCAGGAGGACCTTGTTGCTGCTAGCATGTTGTATAAGTTCATTGACCCCCGGTGCCGCCGATACCAGCTGTGCGACGGAATGTTTGTGCCGCACCGTTGTAGGCCCCGAGGGGGCCAGCGAACTCCTTGTCGCATGCACGCAGGGTGACCAGACTACAATTCCTGTGGATCAGCTCGACAGGAACGCCAACATTATCATTATCGCCCCTCCACCAGACCGTTGTAATTACCTCACTATCGGACCTATTTTCACTCAACCCGCCCCTTTCGCCAACCTTCGAGAACTCCACATAGTCAACTCTAATGTACCTTCCATAGGACAGTATTCTTTTTGGGGCCTTCAAAACTTAAGGGTACTAAATTTGACGCACAACAATCTCACTAGCATTGGCGCTGATAACTTCAGGGGACTCATAAATTTAACTGATTTATTCCTAGATAATAACAATATCGAGCAGATGCCGAGTGAAACGTTCCGACACCTCACCGCTCTCAGAACATTGACCTTGTCGCAAAATCAAATATCAACATTAGTTCCGCGACTCTTTCGCATGCTGGCGAAATTGTCTTATCTAGATCTGAGTGACAACCCTTTAGTGGACTTGAATCCTGAAGTTTTTAAAGACATTCAACATTTAAGATTTTTCAAATGCCGGCGATGTTTACTTCGTAGAGTGAATACTCAAATATACCATCTCGTCCCACATCTTGAGGAGTTGGATCTAGGAGAGAATCAATTCAAATATTTAACATCGGACGAATTTATAAGTCTCAGGAAGTTGAAGAAATTGAAGTTGGATGGAAATCAACTGTCAGTCATTGTCGACAACATGTTTGGGAGGAATAGAGAACTACGAGTTCTGAGCCTGGCACGAAACCGTCTGGCCCTCTTGGCGCCAGCGGCCCTCAACAACCTCACTAACCTGATGCATCTGGACATTAGCCATAACAAAATAGACAGGTTCCATCTGCAAACATTCGCTCCAGCTGTTGATTCCCTAAAAACAATAAATTTTAGCGGCAATAACTTACCACTCAATGAAATAGCTCTTGTACTCCAAATACTTCCCGATATTCATGGCGTTGGCATCGCTAATTTGTCCCTGCAAGATATTCCACCAAATTTTTTCATTTATAATGAACACTTAGTATCTCTTGACGTTTCCTGGAATAAATTAACTAAGTTTCCCTATAAACTCCTGACGAGGACAAAATTCTTGCAAAAATTAGATATATCTCGAAACAGATTGCACTCATTGAACGAGGAAGAACTACAGCGACTCGAGGCAATAGCACAAGTTGACTTGTCGAAAAATCATTGGCGTTGTGACCATTGCTCGGTAGAAACAATGTTGGCTTATATGACCACAACTGTGCTAAATTCCAGCATACGCCATCTGACGTGCCATTCTCCCCTGAGACTCCATGGTATAACGTTTGGTGAGTTAGACTTTGACAAACTAGAGCCCTGTATGGGAACACACGAAGCGCAGATGAGCGTAATTGCCGGGTTGATGCTGCTATGCGTTGCTGTATTAGCAGCGATAGCAGCTGCCCTGTGCTGTACGCGCCGGCGTTCGGCTCACTATTACACCAATGAGGAAAAGCGTAGAGAGCATGCTCACGAACACCCCGAAGAACTACTCGGCCAAACAGACTTGGGCAGCGTCGCAACTATCCATGCTCCTTACCATCTGGTGACAAAAAGCAGCTAACAGCGTGCCCCCACACCGGCGGTCCAGAGACGAGTCCTCCGCGTCTCATTTCAATCCCCTCCAGCTCGTTCCAGGCCACTTGAATCCGCTCCACTTCGCTACCTCCCAACGCATTTACAGCATATTTCGAGAGAAATTATGTGATACGATGAGGACGACCTGGTGTAAAATTCATGGACAATTTTATAAGTATTCTCACTTGTGTCTGTTTATGAAGGTGGTTTCAGTCAATAAGACAACGTTTCACTTTCCATTGTTTCAACTTCAACATTGATTTGTATTACAATTTAGGAAATACCTGACTATTTCATTAGAACAATAGCTCAAATAACTTTTGAGTAATATCCCAACGGCGGAACTTTGTTCAGCTTTTTATATAAATTTTTATGGATCATGGATCATCACCTCCATATTATTTGCTGATTTAATATATTTATGTGATACATTCTCATTGATGCAAATATTGTTCGTCTTTTTAATAAATTTATGTATCGTATCTTTGGAAATCTGGTACCACCACAAGTTGTCTCTATATATCGGTAGCTAGCCATCAAATTTTAATACGAAATGATATTTTTCTACGACTAGATTTTTTCTGTACTTGTCACTAGAGTAAAAATATAAATATCGTTAAACTCTAAACACGAATTTCAGTAGATTTTCTATTTAGACTGATCCAGTAGAGACTGTAACTCTTTATGTTGTATGACTAACGTCTGAAAAGCTAACTACCTGATTGTAAATCCACTTTTACTTTCGCTTCAGAAAATTAAAAGAGCTAGTTACTGTCATTTTGCTTTGATGAAAATTTGTGAAAATTATTTTTTTATATACTCTATTTTAAATGTATTATTTATTGTTGGTATAGTTTTATACAATACGATTAACTTCAGTCAATGAAGAATTTTGTTTAAAAAAGTATGTAATAATTGTCAGTAGTGCTTTGCTGAAAAGACACGCAGTTTCAAACACCGTTTTCTGCTCCATTCTACCAACGACTAAGAAAATACCTAAACACTGTACCATAGAAAGACACATTCACAACTTCGTAAAGCATTCATACCGTGAGTACCAAACATACTGCGTATTTAAAATGTCAATACTATATTGCCCCATTTGTCAGGTTATGTTTTCTCCGTCCAATGTGTTTTTGTTGAATAATTTTGTCGGCCGCTTATAATATCACACTTAATTATTTATGATCATTTCAAAAAACTGAAATTAGAGGTATGTTCACTGTTCAGCTTGCATAACCAAAAGTTCCCGAAGACTCTGTATGCACTATGTTAAGTTGTAGTGATGCCGTAATTGCAAATAACCTTCCTCTGATGTTGTTCTACTAATTAGTGATATCCGTGGTCATAGCTGCGGATACAATGTATATATAAGAATTTATAGCATCGAGATACGTAAAATTTTAGTTGATACTTAATAATTTTATTATATTTTAATGGAATTAAGACGTAATTGTAATGTTACTTTTTCCATATCAATAGAATTTTAAGCGTTTTATACGAAAACGTTGCCATTACAAGTAACGTTGTGTATAAATATAATCATATTCTTTAAGATGTATATTACAGAGAAATGCCTAAATTTGCTCACTCAAATTGTAATTATTATAATTAATTAGCGTAATTAATCATATATGAATAACATAAGAACTAAGAAGACAAAGTCTTCGATTACAACGTGTACATGCCTAATCTTAATTATACGAAATATATAAACCAATAAATTCCTATAGGAGAGTCCATCAAATCATTATGCATCAATTGTTGTAGACGGTACTTTTAAATCTGTGATAAAAGTAGTTCCAATCATTTCCAATAAATAGCAACCAGTTACAATGTCATAATCATGTTTGTAAGGCTATTTAGCTTTGAAATTCTTTTGCACGTTTTTATCTTCTTGGCGTGTCTGTATTATTTGATAGTCAACCTTACTTATAGGGAGCGCGCGTGTTAACGTGTTATGATGGATATTAGTAGCCTTTGTAAATATATAATTATTTGTACCAGATTGTACTCCATAATATATATGTGGGTATTCTATTAGTGTTTGATAAATTGTGCTTTGTAAAGGATTTTTTCTCAAGCAAATGGATATTAACTCAATAGTAATTAACTGCACTGTACGACATGCAATATCTCGATTACAAACGAAAAACTATAATATCATACTTTTGATGCAGTCACAAAACGTCTGTTCTTCAATTTATCAAATTTCATTTCATTGTTTCGTAAGAATGGGTCCCTTTATTTTGTATATAGAGAATATAATTGTATGTACGTAGCGTTTAGAATTTCAATTATTACAAAATAATCTTTCGACGACAAAGCAACAAGGCGTAGCGATTCTAAACTGTAAACTAGCTCACGTATTATTTGTGTCTATTGTTTAAGATATACACCTTAATGTATATAATCTAATTAGGTTCTACACGGCCGAGATACGTTACGGAACAAAATTACTAGTGATTTTAAATCCTACGAGCATGAAATTCGTGCCGAATGTCATGGACTATTAATGAGTTTTGATATGACTATTTTATTTATTAAAGGGTTATTCAACTTAAACATATTCACACATTAGCACCTTACTTTCTTTTTAATTCTCTCTTAGTTTCCTCCCGAAACATCGTTTGACTCTCATAGTGGAAGGCCCCATATAGTCTTAATTACTAACGTTAGAATGCTATATAATAGCGACCTGTAAATACTAATAATAATTCAACTTATATTAATTAACAATATTATCTTATCTCATGTAACATGTAATGTAAATATATAATAATTAGAATAAAAATAGAATAATTAGGCGGTCTTGACGAAGGAAACTTTCAAACAACTATTTTGTCGATATAATTGTACTATAACTTGAATGTTTCGTATTAATTTTCTAATAATATTAGCTTTTGCAATCCAAATTTTGGTTCCTCTCTGGTGGACTGTTCCTCTCAATAATTGTAATTATTTAGGATTTATACTTAACGGTCTCATGTTGTTTACAATGTTTCTGAAACACACTAGCAATAGTGTGTTGTTTTCCAGCCATGGCTCAACTATACGTAACTGTACGCAGTGTATATGATTGATGATTTCAGTTGGTCATCGTCGAATGGTTATTTTAATTTTTGATCCATAATTGCTTCCAAAAATATCAGATAATTGCGATAGGAGAGTTGTTTGAACGTTATTCTTCCGAAAGCCATTGTAAGTAAGATCACTGTAAGGCAAACACCAATTATATAAGGAAAGATACAGTCAATATAGCATTTATGCGACTGTTAGTATAAGTTTACGTATAAGAAACATTTACATTGTTTGATATCTCTAAGGCTATAACGTATGACTTTAGTAATAACGGGCAACAGAACAGTTTCCGATTTATTCTGCAGAATAATTTAAATAAGTCTGTGGTTTGGGCCTCAGCTTTATTATCTGAATTTTGATCAATCTTCTGTTATAATCAGACTTCTGTGTCACTCGATGTCATCATTTTTCGTGATGTTTTCCTTCGCCGTTCCAAAGATACCTAACGAGCAGCGGGCACCTCCTTCGAAATCACGAGCTGAGGTTTGAGAGTAACGCGTTGAAGCTAACACTGCTGTTTTAAACGAAATTATTTTAGGATCATTTTGTAGGCACCGCTTTACATATTTTCTTAAGTTTCATTGGCAGAAGTATCCTTAGAATTAATATTCTAATAATTCGTTGACAAATTATTTTGCAGACCTCTCTGCTTGAAACCTGATTTATGCCAATATATTTCAACGTGTTGTAAATTTCGCTTTCTAGATCGCTGTAGCAAATTAATAATTTGTAATTAGCAGAATGTACATAATCTCGACGGCAAACACAATTATGTGTCTTAAAGAGAGGAAATATATATTTAAATAATGTTAACTTAGGTGTCTTGCGTAAAGGAGCAGTCGGTTTTCAGTAGCAACGAGACGTTTCTACATTTATTTACTGGGAGTTAGCCAGAGTTATTACACAGGTTGTACTGTACCTAAAGGTCGTATACTCATTTGCCATAGGAGTTCTCTGAACTTATTTTTATGCTTACTTTAAGTAATTAGTTTTACTATTATTTTAACATAGGTTCGGGTCGCAATTTAATTCGTAAGTTATTTTAAGATTTGATAATATTTCAATAATTACTTAAAATATTTAATCATAATAGCGATAGAATGATAATTTGTACATAACTTTTTCAGAAATCACCATAAAAAGTCTGTCATATAACGAGTATTCTAATTACCTTATTCATATAGAATGGAGATAGGTTTGGGATATGTATTGTACTATATTTTTATTTATATATATATAAAGCATTATACTAAGTTCATCAAAAGCTTTTATTCTGTGTAGGGATTTAAAAAAATGCTTCTTGACTTCTTTTACGTTTACCCAAAATCTATATAGTAATAATATCCTGCTGAAACATTCTATTTTTTACAGTTTTTAATGATACAAGATTATCGATTCTTCTTAAGAATTACATGATAGTTAGCTGGCAAAGCCAACATAAGTAGTAAGTTAGGTTACAAAACACAACACGTTACATAAAATCTATACACTATAGTAGTTAGGGATAATTCATAAACCGGCGAGAACCGGAATATTATTTAATTTCAGTTCACATTATCATGCACCTAAACAAAGTACACAAAAATGTAAATTAAACTGCGTGTCTATATACAATATACATATAAACTAAGTGTTCTTTCTTTTGAAACGCTTCGATTCCTACCGCACTCGGAGAATTATATTTATTTATTCGACTTAAACCTTTGCAAATTGTAAATTCTATGATTGCTTTGCTCATTGTGTCGGTGTTTTGGTGTTAAAATAAGGTTTGGTACAGACGAATTTCGTAGTGGTGCATTCGATGTATTCTGGTTCGTGGAGGCAAAACGGTCGGCAAATAGTTTGTATTCATAAATTCATACATTAGGTGTAGCAGATACTGTGTTAGCTATAAGGAAGACATTTGGCTTGAAATCAATTTTAGCTAAGACAGGTGTAAGAAATGACTGAGTTTGGAGTAAGACATGTCATGACGAATTAAAAATTATATAATGTATTAATATTGATATGTGTTTAAGAAGGCTTGGTTGTTGATTTTCCTGACACTGCAATTGTTAAACCTTCAAATAGGTTGTAAACAATTTCGGTGGTCAAACTATTCACTAATGAGCAGTTAATCAAGTTTAATTGCGAAAATAATAATTGATTAATGGCTGTTAAATACATGAAACTGGTAATTCTTTGTGGGCAATTAAAAATTGAAATTGGACTGAACAATCCATGTTAATAATTTGTAATAAATATGACTGTAGCACATCTTTGATATTGACTTATTAGGATCCCCGCCATTTATAAAAAAAACGCTAGATACCGTTCAAGCCTCATCTACGAAATCCGCCGCTCATTTTCTTAAGCGAGCTGTGAACTGCTAACAGATTATCGTATTGCCAATTTCATTTTTTCATCGCCTTTTCAATGAAAAATATTCCGGTGGGTTAAAGTAACTGAGCAATCTACAATTTACTACTCATATAGATCATCAACCAAGCGTAATGGCGGAATGTTTTTATAAGAAATATTGATTCCTGATTGCAAAATAGCAACCGCCATTACATAGAATAAAATTGCATGTTTAATGGAAAATAAATGTTGCTATGTGTCGTGATAATGTAGGCAAAGCCTTTATATCGAGTTTGACTCCTCAAATTAATTTAAATTAATACGAAATTAACCGTGTACCGTTTTCGATGCGAGGCAAGTAACGCGTATGATGTACCCATTTGGTTTCTAGCTGAGGATGGTGAAGTAATTTAAAGCATCATTTTTTTCATGTGATTCAAAATTGTATTATGGAAATGTACGTATTACTTGTATCGGTTGAATATACAAAGTCCTGGTCTTGTCAGGATTACCTACATCCACTTTTGCATAGAATGATTTTATCTATTTGTAACATATTTCGAATGAATACTTTTATTTAATAAAGGCTATTTCAATATTCGGAGTTTTATTTCTACTTCATATTTTATTAAGGCTGCAACGCAATTCCTTCTGTGTTTAACTTTCATTAATAAAAGTATGTTAATTTTCTCAGAATAATGGAAGACCGCCGAAGAAAATGCAATATATTCTTAAAATCTATTCAATCAAACTAGAAATACTGCTATACTATTCTTTTAAAAAAATACATTTCTTTTTGTTTCTTTAGTTTCACACACAGTAAATAAGTTACTATTCGGCAAGGCAGCTACTGCCAATCATAAAAAAATCAAAACATATACTACATGTTATGATTTTTCATACACAAATTATTAGCAATACTCCGTGAACAAAACACTCAATCACTCTTACACGCCCCGACACCGGAGCTTCCTCAGAATCTTGCCTCTACAGACAGCGTTAGAGAGAGAGTTCGTAGAGGTTCGCAAAGTAACGTCGGATCTATTCATTACAAACACAAGTATCTCTAAACGAGGCAAAAAACTAAAATACAGCTCAGGATCGGAGGTAAGTTCTACAAACAATTCTATGATTTTTTTTAAAATTGCCACCAATACACCATGGGTGAATCAGACAGCGGGCATCTATATACATATTGGAAATGTTACAGATCCTATTGGGTTAATAGATTGCAGCACTATAAACCTGCATTCATTTAATCACGCGTGCTCTTATGTCGTATAGTATTTCAATAAATATGAATCCTTTGTGAAGACTGATATTCATGCATCCATACTCTTTATTCATTGTTTTTGATAACTTTTAAATCGCTTTAGCTCACAGATGATTTTGAATCTAGAATTAAGCGAAAAGCGCTGGCCAATTTCCAAACGTAATTGGTAATCAAGACGACTCAAAAAGTTCAGCGCCGTAGACATTGACCGGGGCTATTTCCCGCTCAAAGTCCTATAGAATTATCTCGCCCTTTTGTTTTGGAAATGGCAGTTAAAACGTATATGGACATATTATGTACACGTTTTGAGTATGGTTTGGTATCAACGTATCTGATAATGGTATGGGCCTTTTTATTAACAATAAAACAGTAGGCCAATATTTATTTCTATTAGAAATAAACCCATTTCAAACATATACCAGAATGGTTTTAAATCGGCCTAGCAGTTTATTCGTTACTTCAAAAATGCCTAATAAGTCATTAAATGCAAATCGGGTTGTGTCTTTGTTATCAGATTGATAGTTATGGATAATATTATAGTTATGT
Organism: Pontia daplidice; assembly: GCA_963693355.1. Lineage (NCBI taxonomy): Eukaryota > Metazoa > Arthropoda > Insecta > Lepidoptera > Pieridae > Pontia > Pontia daplidice. Next base: position 212,012 of record CAVNZL010000001.1, read on the forward strand.
CTCTGAATGGCTCATGAGGGTTGCCACCGGGTCGGCATAATCGGCTTTTCCTGCCAAATCTTCATCGCTTTTAGCTCAACACGTCTGCACATTTGAATTCCGAAATCATATTTAGAAAAAATGAGATTTCATCCGGATTTAAAAAGAAATGAGACTTAAGTTGTATTTTCTTATAATAGGACTAATATAAAATTTTGTTTAAGCAACACGTTACCATGACAGTGTTATTGAGAAGAAGTAAAACATTTCGTAAACAAAAATTAATAACTGGAATAAACACTTTGTCTACGAGTTGGATTACGATAATTGTCTTAATTGGAAACAATCTATAAGAGGCCTCATTATGAAGAAATCAAATTTCAGGTGGGAATTTTTATTTTGCCGAAGACGTAAGCTTTGTACAATCAGGCCAAGGTAGGGAAGTTGGGAAATTATTAAAATTTTTCACAAGTTGCCACATCGACTTCCGCTCATAAATAGGTTGAAAATTAAAGCATACTACATCAGGCCTATAAATCAAAAACTCATCGTTAGCCTCGACATATAATCGATTCCGAACGCGTCAAACCTCTTTACGTGAAAAATAATGGCCATTAAAAATGACTTGAGATAAAATTAATAGGCTTTTTATCTTTGACGGTAATGCCTGTCACGAGAAATCAAAAGGAGTTTAGAAATGTGGCAAAGATTTACAAAGGATTTTTGGAAAAAACTGGCTAGGATTGAAAGTGTTGGTGTTAAGTCCGAGTCCTCGTTCTCCTGCCCGACACCCCCGCAGAAGCCTATTCCACCTTATCCACCGCCTTGTTGCTCGCCAGTTCCTCCCTTCTACTGTTGCCCCAGAACCAAGTATGATGTGAATTTTGTCTACATCAACGATGAACCCCCTCCAAGTGCCTTAGGTGACGTGTTTGATAGAATTGCTCAGTCTGTTTTTTGGTTGGAGTTGGCGAGAGGTTTGTTTTCCAATTTATTTATTTGGACAGTAAGCTGCAGCTCACTCGAGCTGGTCGATAGCAAGAAAAATTTAGGTTCTGTTATAAAACTTTTAAAAAACATAAATAATGCGATTGGAGATCAGAGTTTATATGAACGACCTTTGCCGTTAATCGATGTGTTTTCACATAGCAAGTTCTTTGTATGTACCTCTAGATTTGATTGACATAAAGAAACAGTATATTTTATCTAGGGAAATTTCTATAACAGGGTTTGCTGTAACATTGGGCCATATATTCAAGGAACCAGCCACGATCAATTATCCTTTTGAGAAGGGTCCATTATCGCCTAGATTTCGTGGTGAGCATGCGTTGAGGAGGTATCCTTCGGGAGAAGAGAGGTGCATCGCGTGTAAGCTTTGTGAAGCAATTTGTCCAGCTCAGGCCATAACCATTGAAGCTGAGGAGAGATCCGATGGGTCTCGGCGGGCTACGAGGTACAATCTTGGTTAATTTTAATTGGAGGCGTATTCGGTACGGTTAATTAAGGTAGGATACGGTACAACCAAGAAATACAAACCCCTTTTATTTATGTAAATTTAATGTATCGGGCGAGAAAATAATCAAAAGGTAAATAAAGATAAGATAGCGATATTCTTCCCTATATAAATCAAAGTTAACTGCATTCTGGCATATAACTTTTCCACTAAATAATGTAATTGCTCGTCATGCTCATAAACTTAAAACATATTTTTATTTATGCTGAGCTACGATAGAATAAAACTTTCGGATCTTATCAACGATGTATTCTCTCGATTTATTTATATTTATATAATCATATATTACAGGTATGATATTGACATGACGAAATGTATATTCTGCGGGTTCTGTCAAGAAGCTTGCCCAGTTGATGCCATTGTAGAAGGCCCCAATTTTGAGTACGCCACCGAGACCCACGAAGAATTGCTCTACAATAAGGAGAAGTTGCTCACGAATGGGGATCGTTGGGAACCAGAAATAGTGAGCAACCTTAGGGACAACCATCTCTACCGCTGAACCTTGTCTACTAACGGATTTGAAGAAATATAATTTTATTTTACGAATTGCAAGATATAAAAATGTCTACGTAAAGCAATATAAAAATATTATTAATTGTATGTTTTAATTTAGGGACAAAGTCAATTGGAAAATTTAACGTTTTCGTCGTGGAAAAGCCCACACTTTGTCGTTTACAACCTCGTCTTCATTATTAATGGCTAATTCGTGCTTCACGTGAAATTATGTTATGCCTTTAGGCTCCCTAGCAGTAAAGTAAGGTTCACCTGAGCTTAATTATCAAAGAAAAACCCAAATCAAGAATTGTTAAAACGTGATAAAATAATTGATGAAATGATTTAATGCTATTAATTTACCTATTCCTATGGCGTAGAATCCACTTCAAAAAGTACTTTCATAGAATAATATATTACATTGGATAGTGAAATGTGTTATTTAGTCATTTGGGTCCTTTCAATCCCAATACACAGTACAAATGCTCCATTGTCAGGCTTAGAAAAAACGAATTACGTGATCCTAACGGAACGTCCAGATGTGTATTTGTTGCCTAGGCTTTTATGGAATTTTATTCTTCGTCCAAACAGAATATCGTATTACTTAACAAAACAAGGTATAAATTGATTATTAAAATACCTAATTTGCTTTGTTGTTGTAATAATATTAATATTTATTTGTAAATAATATGAACAATCTATTCGGAACTTATATGTTATGCTATAACATTAAACTGAACATTAATGTATCGTTTTTAACTCAACTTGTGAAAACCGATGACGCTTTCAGAATAAATGTTTGTATGATTAAGTTTATTATGTCATTGGACCATAATGAATAAACCATTGATTCTCACTCTGCCTTCGGTCAAAATCACGACCGCCGCACACGATACTTTGAATTACGCTATGCTGTCATTTGTATTAGCTCTATAATGCGTTCCTCTAGTTTTATGGGAAATATTATTATATTATTGCATAAATTGTTTCGTACTGGAGCTGTGTTAGTTAAACTATAGATTTAATCTATCATGGGAATTAAACTGAATATATAATTTTGGCGATATTATATATGTATCGTAATTTAAAATTTCATAAGTATAATAGTGTCGTCAGTGACTGAACAAACAGACATTCAGATTTTCATAGCACCACGTCGTACTACTCTTAATAAATTTCAGCTTAAAAGTTATGTGGGCGCCAGCCAACAATGATTTATACGAAGAATCGGTCGCAGTAAATTTTCTGTGAGCAATCTTGTACGAGTAGGTGTTGTCCACTAAAACATGTCTCGCACATGGCAATGCTTATGAATACCATTTCTTGTGCTACAATGCAACATGAACGATGCATATTGGCAAACAGTTAACGTAGTTTAATAGTCATTACAAATCCCTTAAACTGAAATGGGCTTTGTGGTTTTGCTTCCATTACCTTCACATAATATACGAAATATAACTCTAGCTGAATATTCAAATTCACGGTGGATGTTTAATCCTGGTAATCTCCAGTGAATGAGCTTCGTTTGACCGATGGTCCCATTTCCCGGGTCATCAGCGAGCCGTAATTGAATTCGGCGGAGACAACGGACAGGGGTGGGACACCTCTACTACTGCACAGTCAGGAATCGAAGATCAGCTTAACGTTACGTTTTGACGGAATTAAAATGTTTCATTTTTGTTCGACCCTATCCGTAGCTGAAAAGAAAATCCGTACAATTGATTCTTTTGTAAATTTTATTTATTTTTATTTTAAGATTAAAGTTAGGTAGAAATTATAAAAAAACATTTTAAAAGCATTACATTCAATCAATGTACCATAATATGGCAGCACCGATATGGTTTTCAATGTTTTTACAATTTGCATAGTATGCCCGACTGACCTAATTCAAAAGTAGTGTTGGACTCGGTAAAGATAAGTGGTTGAAACAACGTAGTTTGTAGAAACACCGCTAGCCTAGTTTTATCGGTAAACTCGAGTCGGCTTCTGCGTTTGTCCCGAGTTGCGAAGTTTGCGACGTCCCAGATTTCTTACAGGATCAACTTTCACAACAAAAACACAATCAGCCTACGCTAGTCTTTCTCTTCTTTGAATCACGGTGCCAACTTATTGATAAGCTTTTGGTGGCCAGGTCTTAGACGTTTATGCTAATTATATTATCTCTGTCGCCGTCTGATTAAAACGGAACTAAACCATGGAACCATGCGTGCGTAGTTTTTACTGTATTGAATTTTATAACTTTTATTAACAAATAAATGCCAGCGCTGTAAAAGTGATATTTCAATATTCAATATATTCCTACAAAAGGGGAAAATAAAATCTGGAAGTTTTAATATGACTACAACTGAGTTTCCATAGTGATCCTCACGATGGAAAGAATATTATAATCCGAAGTATTTTTCTATACACATAATATGATATTTGATCATCAATATCCTCCATATGTAGGATGTACGTTAAGAATTTCACGATTATATTTTCTCTCAGATACCATTATTATACTATATTATGAATAAATAGCTTTATGACTTACTCTTTGTGAGTGTTGTTGTGTGAATTGTTTATTTATTGCTTGATTACAATTAATATACAAGTTGAAGTGCCATAAATAAGTATATAATCTAATGTAAAGCCCGCTTTCAGACCCTATCCATAACCAATGTTGAACACCGTTTATGCTCATACGTAGATCAAAGTTGACGAAAATCACATTTAGGATCATTGGCTACAGCGACAGGCTGTAAGATTAAGATTAGGTTGTTTACGATTAGAATACGTATTATTTCTTAAAGTAGGGCTGAATTAATAGCTCTTTATATTACATTTGAGATACTTAGTTATATCACGTTTTTATTGTTCATAGTGAATATTAAATAAACGCAGTTTTGCAAACACACAACAGGCTGGCACTTCGCGGATTGTTCATCCGTGGCCAGTCAATAGATTTTCGAACCGAAAAACAAGTACAAATAGTTCAGACGGAATTGCCAATTAGCTATAGTGCAGCAAACGAATGAGTTTTTAGGAACCCTTGCTTGTATAATGATACATTGTTTCTGAGATGCTGCTTTTACAATACTATTTAAAGATTTATGATTTATGTGATCATCAGGAACAAATTCAAAAGGTGACAAGCAAGTACGATGTTTTTTCCCCCAATTGAAATAGTCTGAAGACAGATCTGTTGTTAATTTATCAACATAAATATATATGTGTGTGTGTTTCATATTTTACATAAAATATTGCCATAAAAAGCTACATATGTGATTCTTTTCGCAGGTCATGCGTTCGAATACCAGAAGGCTGGCAAAGGATTCTTCTTCCTTTGTGTGCGCATGCGAAGATAATCGTTACGAGAATCGAGTCAGACTCGTAAAAATATATGGAGGCAAATTGGAAAGAAAGCACGTCCGGCACTCAATTAAAACCTAATTTAATCACGAAAAATTAAGGATATATTTCTCATATATGTCGTCATGGTAAAGTGTCTAGGGAACTTAATTTTTATGATTGATGTCGCATGCTCATACATGTCAATGCAGTACACTCAGTCAAGAAATCCTTTCCATAAAATTTAAAGTTAAATATGTGTCTTTCGTTAACTATAACTTAATATTTGATCTCCTTCGAGTTCAAAGTTGAGCTCAAGCTGAATCTACTCTTTGTCGTGGTCAAAACTCAATAAGAACTACATGAATTTTCAATAAACTCCCATGTCTAACAAATCCCTTATAGAATATATATTAGATACTAATGTATTGTCATCGACGTCTAAAAGTCAGAATACAGGGAACAATAGGTACATGAGACGAGGACTATAATGAGGAAAATCAATTTCATTGATCGAGACGTGGGTTTCATACAAACGTCTCACCTCTGTGAAGGTCTTTGTCAGATAATCTGCGTTCCAATTGGGTCTTAGAACCTTCAGCTTTCACGCAGTTTAATAGAATAAAACACACACACAAAGTACACGCCTTCACGTTTTATGGAAAACAAGAAGAACAAATTTATGAAGGTATTCAAAGGCGTATTTTTGGATAATTCAATGTGAGCTTGCTGCAGTAATCGCACATAACTATTACTTCTTTAAAGAGAAATTTATTGTAATGATTAATAGTGTCGTTTATAATATATGAATTATAATATCCAATCTGTTTACTCCCGACATTAGTCTACTCTTATTTATTTCTTTTGCGTCACCTAACATGATAATCGAATAGTAGAAGTGTGACAACCCACTGTAAATTAATAGTGTTTTACTAGCACGAGTATGCTCTCTCTGTATCAAACTTATAATAACGCCATAAATAATTTGTACTAAACGACCAAGTAATAATACAAAATTAATTTTAGATTTAATTATGTAAATTGATACTTTCATTATGGTCCACGATATCTATAATACTCTTGTAGTTGAATCGCGTGTCTAATTACAGTTTAGCACAATAATTGGACAAACATTTAAGTATCAAACTCTAGATTGTAGAAATAATAGGTATGGTTAATGTTACATAGTTATAATAATAACTGTAATAAAATGTATTAATTAAAAAATTCTCAACTCTGATGTTTCTAATCATTCGTCGCGGAGTCCCCAATCGGCAATTTTAAATGACCCAGGGAATTATTCCATATTAGAATGGATCTAGGGTAGTCAAGAAGCATATTTTAAAGGAAACGTATAATGCTTAAAAGCATTGGGCGGAGGAGCATTCCAGTATCAATCACCAGGCCTGTCAAAAAGACTTGGGCACTCAGCACAAAAAGGCAAGCAACAACTGCACTATGTCCATTACAATAGTTTTGAGCACAGCGTACTAAGATTAGCGAGTTTGATCCACTTGGCGCAATGGTCACCGTACCGGACTGCCGAACAGGGTGTCACGGGTTTGATTCAACATTTGTGTGATTACCATAACTTTTGTCTGTGGTCATATTAATAAAAGAAATAAATAAGTAACCTGGACGCAAACCGACCATGTGTAATGTGTCTCGATATTCTTCATATTAACATGAAATGAAAAAGTACAGTGGCTAGCAATGATTGATTACATGTGTATTATTTCTAGCAACAGATTACTGAACTCTACAACAACTACAACAGAAAGCTGAAAATGAAGAACTTCAACATTAAGTTATCTTCTTTAGCGAAGGGAAGTACATATTAAAAAAAGGGTAAAAGTACAAACATTGGATATAGAAAAGATGAGTGTGATGATATCATCTTCGGGGTGAGAGACGTAATTATAAATTAGTAAGTAATGATAAAAGGTTTCGGCTGTGAAGAAAATGTTACTAATTACCTTAGGAATCTTTTAGCGGGTCATTATGGCCACAAACTTAAGAATGATTTGGAAATTAATCTATTTTTTATTCTCTTCTCGCGCTACTGGTTGGCCAACGCAGGAGAACTCTATATCTGATCCATATAGAGTTTTGTCTGAAATCCCGTAGCCTTAGGTTTGAGGCCCGTAACCACAAATAAGTGTGTGATGTTAATATGTCCATAAAATAATTAGCAAACGTTTGATCGGTTTTAATAAATTTGAATACTACATTATAGGGTACTTTTATTTAAAATGCTGGTTGATATTACCACAAATGATATTTTAATGTAAACTAATGTAAACGAAGATAATATAATTTAAACAAGAATCAAAGCAACAAAGGAGTGAATTATTCATTAGACTTTGATAAAAAGCGAAGAGACAGACTGAATAAAACAAATTTTGTGAATAATTTTTATCCTGTTTACAAAATATTATTGTAATTTTGTTTGAAATTTCACAACGACGCAATACGAATAATATTTGCCACTAAATTGATCTATTCAGTGTGGTATATTTAAATTGCAATGTTGTGACGTGGGAAGGAATTATACTCAAAGACTTATTGTCCACCCCCAGGCTTTATTCCCCGATCGATCTTTGTCGCATTTACAAACCATTAGCCCAACGGCAACATCTGCTTCGTTTTTCATAAACGGTTTCATAATTATCACTATATTGTTCTCTATCATCCTGTATTCGATAAATCGAAGAGGCGATCTGATACACAAATCATGGGCGGAGGATTAATCATCATTGCTCGCTCTGAAAGGTTCTCTGCTGCACGAGATTTTTGGGACGAGTCGGCATCCTTTCCTTTCTTTTTTTTTATCTCATGAAACGCATTGTGAAACTAAGTTTTTGGCAAAAAATTTATTTCTATACACATTATCATGGTGCCATGTTATGTGGACTTTTAATTAAAACTGCGGGTTGCTATTTCATTTTCATGTAGCAGTGGCTTAATGTAATCTAAATATTATTTTGTTCACAATAAATACACAAAAGAATGCTCTTGGTTTATACTCGTAATGTTGCGAGCTTTGAGAATTTGCACGAGTCTAATACGTGCCTGTGACATGCCTTTCAAAGTAATTGTATTTTCTTGCAAACAAAGTTTGATATAAACCTTGGTCCATAAAAAACCCATTCGATCTAGGCATCAAATTGCAATGGTCACAATGACGGTGAACTAATAAACATTTCCTATTACGACTGTGATTATTAGACATTTTAACTTAACCAAAGAAAAGGCACGGAAGTGAATAAATCAAATAATTCTTCCATCGGTACATTTCGATACGAATTAATTTCCAATCAGCGACGATCGAGCTCTGTTTGTTTTCGGTCTTCTGTTTTAAGGTAAATGAATAATTAATAAAATTGTAACAAGAAAATACTTTACATCTTGCCTAAGTCTTGAGTGCTACATTGAACAAACGCTTCGTTGTGTTAATTGTTCTTAAAAGAAATACTCGAAGCAATTTATTGTTCCTAATTATCTTTCAGAGTTTTAATAGAAAAATGCTTTGTACTTTCAACCTATGTATTTTTCAAAAAACCAGATATTAATTTATAAATTTGCGTAGATTATCTATTATCCACCTCTCCTACATTTAATTATTTTTTAATTAATTACATATTAAGAGGACCAAAAGGAAAAGGAAAAGGGTTTTAGTCTGGTTCATACAATTTTTTGTTAATTTTGCTGACTAAACTGCGATCTTTGCTACAAGAATTTACAACAATATGGTTTCAATTTCCAAATAAGGGTCGCAATTAGAAGGGATTTACGAAGACAGCAAACAGAAATTTCAATGCCGTTTTATGAAATTTTCCTCACAATACGCCAACATAACTCTATTTTTTACAATTCAATATGTAAGGACGTATAACACCGTTGGGGCACACGCTTATATAGAAACTGATATACCGCCTCATAGTAATAATTATTGTCAGTGAGACTTTTTTATGCGTTCAGTATATTTAAAAAAATTATCCATATATATAAAACCATCCTTTTGCGCACGGCGCCATTGAAATATTAACATTTGCTTTCAAAATAACGATCATTTAATAACAATTGTTTATTTACAGAGATTTCTCTTTTTGCGACGCTATTCACTACCCAGGATTCAAGATTTGCATGAAACATCCGCTTGTCAAATACAAAATATATTACCAATGGTAATTGTGTAATAAAAAATATCCGCTGCATTTATTGCGCACATTACCTCGTCAAAACTGACAGGCCTGTGGAAAATCCCTCAATTCTGTAAGCATTTCCACTGACCTTGATTCGTATAATGCAAATAAAACTGAACAAAGTTACAGACTACATTATCATACCAATGAAGTACATCGATAGCACTGCAGCTGCGAAAACTGCGAAAGAAACGGTTACGCAACAATGTCTACGTGACCAGAGCAGTTTTAAGAATTAAAGAATCGTTTTACCAAACCATTGGTAACATTAGAGCTCTAAAAGTTTTCACGAAGACAAAGATTCGTCTACTCTTCCATTTCTTTCTGTCAATTTTTTTAGCTATTATGCAAAGAGACAGAAGCTCACTTTAGGCAAAATTGTTCAAATATACTGATTTATTTACTATGGAGAGGGAAAATATTTGAGGAACCGTTTAAGTGATACAATTAAAAGAATAATTATTTTGCTTCATCGAAAGCAGCTATAAAACCTAAATGTGACAGATATTAAATAATCGTATATGGTGCTAATCCCGAGAGCATGAAACAAATCAAATCACAATTGTTCGAGATATAACACAATATTCGTAATGAGTTCCTCAATATGCTAATTTAAATCTCTGCGCGACTCTAACTAGTGTTCGCTTAACGTTTATCATAATAACTTCATATTTATAGGGAAATTGCAGCTCCATTGCGCCACACCTATTGCATGTAGTGCAGTAATTATTTTATAATCTATAGTGTCCCCATGGGCACAGATAACCGATTGCTTCATTGCGTTTATCACGCTGTTTTCATAAAAACGATAGAGCCGATAAATTATTTCAAACGTAAAACTGACAGGAATAGAGTATATTGCGTTGCTTGCTGTATTAAACTTGGTGTGATTTTATTCATTAAAATAAATAGGACAGATTTCTTTTATACTGTAGTAGTATAAGAAATAGATTATAAGATCATTATATAAACAAAATCATTACTATAATAAAGTTAGTCTTAAAGCAAGTCTTGGTGTTATTACTCCTCTCGTAATCACACCTTACATGGCGACCCTGCCAGGATTACTCGGCGCGAATTTGAGACTCTCCATATTTGGGATGGAACATTCTATGCAGTGCAACTAGCAACTAAATTAATAATTAAAATAATGGGTAATATTGTTTGTTCGAGTTACGACGTGCTGTACTTATTGCTTTGACTTTATTACCCGTTATGTCTAATGATGAGACAAGTATTAAGCAGTTGTTAGATAATATTCAATATTACGATTCTTTGTTAACGAAACCCGAGTGTAAAAAAAAATTAATTAAATTTGTTTTAAAAAGTAGATTGTCTCAATCTGCTAAGTTGCGTCTACGAGACGATTATTTAACAGTGGAGGATTTAATAAGTGACATGATTAAGGAATTATTACCAAAAAAGGGTGCAACTGCAATACAAAAAAAAATTACAAAACACCAGGCAAAACGAAATGTCTATTTCAGATTTTGGAAAGCAAATAACGGAATTATTTGTAGACCTTACGATATCACAAGCTAATGGAAATTCGAACTGTTATAATATTTTACAACCAATTAACGAAAAACAAGCGATTAAACAGTTTTCCGATGGTTTGAGAAATCGTAGGCTCAGTACAATAATTTCAGCCAGAAATTATGATTCCCTGAAAGATGCTATACAAGCAGCCCAGGATGAGGAAACTACGTCAGCCGCAGGTGAGGTGCTGGGTATGTACAAAAGAAATTTCTGCAATTATAGGAATTTTAATAATAAGTCTAGGTCTCTACGTGGAGGAAGAAATTACCGGTTTTCTTCATATCGTGGACAGTACAGGAGTCAAGGAAATTCGCAACCGATGACCACATACCCACAGTCATCGTCACGTGGACAAAGTACCCGTTACTTCAATAATAATCGAGGTAAGTTCCATAATTATCGCGGAAATTCCTCGATTCGCAGAAATAATGTAAATGTTATTAATGAAAAGTTAGATCAACCTCGATTAGATCAGTTTTTTCGTGAATAAAGAAAAAATGTCAATATTAGCTAGCAATAATAGTAATTGTTTTGTTCATATATTAATTTCACCGTGTAATAAAACTTATTCATTTTTAGTCGACTCGGGCGCATCGCTAAGTGCTATATCATATGAACACATTGCCAAATTAGGTATTGCATTCCATAATGAGTGTGTAATTATAAACGGACTAGGTGGAGAAGTACAAACCATGGGCTATGTTTACATTCCATTGTATTTTAATGGTAGTGTAATAAATCATAAGTTTTTTGTTTTTAATTCGTTACCAATTTTAGGGAACGGTATTTTAGGTCGAGATTTCTTAAAAAGATTTGGTGCATGCTTAGATTTTGAAAAAAATATTTTATTATTAAAGTTAGGAGAAAATCAAAATATTTCAATACCTATCACTAATAATTATAACGTAAACATTTTAGAGATTCCACCAAGATGTGAATCCATACATTATATTGAAACTGAATTTAAAACGGATTGCATTGTTTGTTCAGAAGAAATACAGGAAGGTGTCTATTTAGCTAGTTCTGTCGTGAGTCCAGTTAGTGGTAGAATACCGATAAAAATTTTGAATGTGACGGAAAGACCAGTTAGTTTGTCTAAAATAAATCCTACGATACATGACCTTAGGGATTACAATGTTTGCAGTTTTAATAAAAATGAAAATAATTCGGAAAGAGTAAAAAATTTGTTTTCTCAATTAAATATCAATGAATTGAATAAAACAGAATATCAAAGTATTCAAAGTATTTGTGCGAAATACGCAGATATTTTTTATTTGCCAGGAGATAAATTAAAAACAACTAATATTTATACTCATAGTATTTCATTAAAACCGAATAGTACTCCAGTGTTTTCAAAGCCTTACCGATTGCCTATTAGCCAAAAACACGAAATAAAACAACAAATTAGTAACATGCTTAAGGAAGGTATTATAGAACCCAGTAAAAGCGAATGGTCGAGTCCAATATTATTAGTTCCAAAAAAAGTTGATGAAACAGGAAATAAAAAGTGGCGTTTAGTGGTAGATTACCGAAAATTAAATGACCGCATAGAAGATGATAAGTATCCGCTCCCAGATATAACAGAGATCTTAGAATCACTGTCTGGATGTGTTTATTTTACACATTTAGATTTATATCAAGGTTATTATAACGTAAATTTAGACAAAAATAGTAGAAAATACACAGCTTTCAATTCCGGTCAATATCAGATGACAAGAATGCCAATGGGATTGAAGACAAGTCCAAGTTCATTCTCTAGAATGATGATTTTGGCTATGTCAGGTTTAAATAACGAAAAATGTTTAATTTACCTTGATGACGTTATTGTTTTTGGTAGAAACTTAGAAAATCACAATAAAAATCTACAGGATGTATTTGGAAGACTTAGAAAAGTTAATTTGAAATTAAATCCATCGAAATGCTCATTTTTAAAGAAACAAATTTTATATTTGGGTCATTTAATATCAAATAAAGGTATAATGCCGGATCCTGATAAAATTAGTACGGTTAGAAATTACCCATGTCCGCAAAATGCTGATGAAGTAAAAAGATTCGTCGCATTCGTAAATTACTATAGAAAGTTTATTCCAAAATTTGCTGAGATAGCTCAACCTTTAAATGAACTTTGTAGAAAAAATTCAAATTTCTTTTGGAGTGAAAAATGTCAAGAATCTTTTGAAACACTTAAAAATATTGTTACTTCATCCCCTGTACTTGATTATCCAGATTTTTCAGAACAAAATCATTTTATACTAGAAACTGATGCATCTAATAAAGCAATTGGTGCAATTTTATCAAATAAAAATGGCAGACCTGTAGCTTATACTAGTAGAACTCTGAATAAGGCCGAATCAAACTATCCTGTTATAGAAAAAGAATTGTTGGCAATCGTTTGGGCAGTGAAACATTTTCGACCTTATTTGTATGGTCAATATTTTAAAATCAAAACGGATCATAGACCGTTAATATATCTGTTTGGTATGAAAGATCCATCCAGCAGACTTATGAAGTTTAGATTGATTTTAGAGGAATATAACTTTGATGTAGAGTATGTTAAAGGTTCAAGTAACTCAGCAGCAGATGCTTTATCTAGAATATCGTCAAAGGAATTAAAAGAATTGAATGAGAATATAGTAAATGTAATGACTCGAGCTCAGTCAAGAAAGATTAATGAACGTGATTCTTCAGCGTTGGATATGGTACATACAAACTTGAGGCCTGCGCAACCGAAAGTTGTAAGTACTCATGTCAAACCTGCAGATTCAGTTGAGTTAAGTGTGATAAATAATGATAAGTTAAAGAAGAGTAGACTGTTAGGGAACATAACTAAAGAAAGTAAAACATTATGTTATGATGAAAATAAAAAGATAATTTATATTAAATATCTATGCTCTGACTCACGAAGAACGCGTTGCGAATTTGTGAGAGAACTAGATCATTTTTGTAAATCAATTAACGTCGACGAAGTTTGTATAATTAAAAAAGAGGATAATAAAGAATTTATAAAGAAATTAGTTGAAGAGATTAAGTCTATAAATAATTACACCGGTCCTCGTGTGTGTATATTAAATAACGTGAAAACTATTTACAAGAAAGATGATAGAAGAGTTATTTTAAATGATTTCCATCTTTTGCCTAGTAGTGGCCATGCAGGCATGAGAAGGATGACCTTTAATATCAAAAAGTATTATTATTGGCCCGGATTAGACAATGATGTTAGAGATTATGTTAGGCGTTGTGATAAATGTCAGCGTGAGAAACATTCGTTACGATCAAAGAACCAATGAATATAACAACGACAGCTTATTCAGCATTTGAAAAGGTTTACTTAGATCTAGTAGGTCCGTTTGAAGTAGACAATAATAATTATTCATATGCTCTGACGTTACAGTGCGAACTCACTAAGTATGTCGAAGCTTATCCCTTGATTTCTAAAACAGCAGAAGAAGTAGCAAAAAGTTTTGTTAATAATTTTATACTTAGATATGGAGTACCAAAAGTAGTAACTACAGATAGAGGGAAAGAGTTCATTGCTTCAACATTTCAAGAGGTATGTAAATTACTCGAAATTAAGCAGTTAAATTCGACTGCTTATCATCACCAATCTCTAGGAGCGTTGGAAGTGTCTCATAAGAATTTAAATGCTTTTCTTCGGTTACAAACTGATAATCATCCTGAGACATGGAGTAGTTGGCTTCCATTTTGGTCATTCGCATTTAACACTACAGTTCATACAGAGACTAATTTTACACCTTATGAATTAGTTTTTGGAAAGAAATGTGTACTTCCTAGTAATTTAACATTAGATTTAGATCCTCTTTATAGTTATGATAACTATCCATGTGAACTGCAATATCGTTTACAAATGTCCCACAAAGAGGCAAGGAATAATTTAGTAAAATCAAAAGAAAAAAGGAAAATAGTTTATGATAAGTATACTAACCCAATAAGTTATAAGGTAAATGATTTAATTTTATTAAAAAATGAATCAGGAAATAAATTAAATTCTTTATACTCAGGTCCATATCGAGTTGTTAAAGATATACCACCAAACGTTAAAATCATAAAAAATGGGAAAAATGAATTAGTGCATAAAAACCACACAAAACTTTTTATTAAATAATTTTGTAATCATATATATTTTCATGTAATTTTATTGTGTTATTATAAACATTATATTATAAATATATTATATTACTTATGTTATGCTAGAATATAAGCAATATAATAGAGATTATTTTTGTAAAAAAAAAAAATGTAACAATATAACATTTTTTTTTTCCTTTGGATGGGTGGTGTAGTAGTATAAGAAATAGATTATAAGATCATTATATAAACAAAATCATTACTATAATAAAGTTAGTCTTAAAGCAAGTCTTGGTGTTATTACTCCTCTCGTAATCACACCTTACAATACTTTCCAAAACGAGACTTATTTATACAATGACACCTTGAAATTAGGTAAATAAATTGCCAATTATTAAATCCACGTAGTACTGTTCGTAAACAACAACAAGAGTGGAATAACCTCTTTATATGATACATTTCAATCCAATTTCGGAGCTTCTACAGAAAGGACTCGGATCTCAATTTAATTATTTAACGTACCTGAAATGTTTGAAATGAAAGGTGCTTTTTTAAGCACCTCGATTGGGTTGCTCTTGATAATTCTTTGAGCATGTATAAGAAACTATAACTAAATTTCTTATTACAATTTGAATTAGGAACGTTTTCACGGGAAAATTTGTTATGCTATAGCCATAAAACTATTTCACCACCTCCCGGATGTTAAAGAACCGTCGCATCGTGAAATACCGTTCAATGTTTTCAAAGATAATGTTTATAGATTACCTGGTCTAAAGCGAGGTCCTCCTTTAAATATAAATATGATTAATATGAAGAGCTTCCTACTCTTTCTATCACGTAAGTCTTTTTAAATACTTCGAAATGTTGTATTTTATGTGAATACGACCGAAAAATTGGTTTGAAGCTGGAAAAGCGATAAAGGATCGCTTTCGTAGCAGTCTGCCTCAAGTTTCTTGGAATCAAAAAAGTGAAATCTACAAGGAAATCATAGAATAGCTTTTGCTTCCCATAAAGCTTTAAAATACAACGTGACACTTAAAACTCATTTTTAGATTCTCACTTAGATATCAGTATCTGATGAACACCGTGAAAGTGACTTGATGAATCAGGATATTTCGAACACTCAGAAACGCTACAACAGGAAATGGTCGGCAGAAAAGCTTGCCGCTTGACACACGTATATATACTCCTACACGTACACCCCCATATAAGAATAACTCTAGCCGCAGAAACCAAAGTTTAGTTAAGTTATGCAGGTTAAATAAATAATGTAACAATAAAGCCTTTTGTTTTTCACTTAACAGTAATTTTACTTAGGAAGTCAGTTCGGGTAACGAGCACGCACATCCGGAATCCGAAAGCGAGGACCCTTAAATAAACTTTTCATAAGCTTGCTTAACAGTTTCTTCCTAAGATATTTCGTTGCGCCGCCAGATACACGCGTACCTCACGTGAACCGTGAACCGGATTTATGAAAATCATTCTTATTAAATGGTTTCATTTAAGAACTCACTTCAAAGAAAGTTAATTTATTTTGTGATAGGAATAGCTTAATGGATTGTTCATAATAAGTTCACATAGATTTATTAATTATTGATCATATAACGCATACTTGTGAACATTTTTATAAGTATGACAGATTCATGTATTCCTACAATATTTTGAAATTTCAACACATGTTATTTGATATATTTAAATAAAATAAATTGTGTTCATTGAGACGGCTAACTGAAACATAATAAACATAATGAAGAAATTTGTCTTTAATTTGCTAAAGCAAAATATATTATTAAGACAACATTATTGTTTTTAACACATTCAATTGAGGTAAGCACACTTAATTAATATCTAGTACGATTAGGTAGCGAGACAACATTTGCAAGAATAAATCGCACATTGCCTTACAGGAAAATGGTGGGTACAAAGGTTATTTTTACAGAAAGATTAAAAGTCTCGAGTCACAGAGTACTTACATTCCCTTCGGGAAATCATTCCATTCGAGTGCCTGGTCAAAGAAAAACGAGAAAAACCGCTGGGTCAACAGCGCATCATTGAATTATGTGGCTAAGCCACGTTATCCTTACATGAACTTAAAATTTGCTGATCTATGATATTGTATATTTTTAGATATTGTCGACCTCGGCTTCAAGGTTAAAAAGTGGTGCACGCTTTGGTAAAGATATAACTGTAAGACTAAGCTGTAACACATATACGATTTTACTTTTATATGTTATAAATAATTAGAATTTCCTTCTACATTATTACGTAATTGTTAAAGTTGAAGTTATTAATTAGTTGAGATAGTTCCTCGTTAGAATATTCTCAAAGCACAATGAGTAACTATCCTATTAGAAAACTTTAGTATCGGTGTCAGTACTTTGTACGTAATACGCGGTGGGTACCTGAAAGATTCTTCTTTATTTCAACGTAACAAAGACGTGCTTTTCTGTGGTGAACAATGCACCTATTGAATTGTTTACAGTATAATATTTTATTATTTCTCTTCGGGAAGCTAAATCAGCGAATCATTCTTCCCACGATTTCGCTAGCGCACCAGCAAACGGGACAAAGCAAAAATGACAAAACAAAACTCAATTTTGACTAACACTACCCTCGGATCGAGTTCTCTTCTCCTCGAGAGTGTAACATGTAAAAACCTGAAGGAGGTCCGGTCTTGTGAAATAATTTAAACAGTAATTACACTGTTGTTACAGTCGTGACCTTTTTCCCCCACTTGTCATTGTGTGCTATGCTTGTCTAAGATTGAGAATGACAATTGTTCCTACACAACTGTCAGCGATGTAGTGGAAACAGAGGTCATTATCTATTAAAGTTGATTAAGGGTACCTACACTTTTATTTTTACAGTATATAGCAGGGAGTAAATAGATATGTAATATCGTTATTGGACATGAATGTCAGACTTTTGAACTTCTTTTAACATCGTATATGTAAGATGTGCGAATATATTCTAAATCTATGACTCTATACCGCCACAGTATAAGACTTGGTCTTCGTCGAGGGAAAATTGAAAAATATTATTGTTAAAACTTAATAATAATATTTACCATCCCCGACTATGTTTTCCATATTCGTTTTTGAAGAGTTGTGCTGATAACTCAACGAAGTTCTGATTGATTTGAATGTATTGGTTTATTTGCGCATTCAAATAAATAAACATAAATATTTCAAGTACTCACTCATCGGTAAAAGTGCTTTTAGATTCCCTATTGGTTTTTTTATATATATAGGGTACCGCCCCGCCCATGGACACACACAATGCCAGAGTCCCTAAGTCGTATTAGTGGTCGTAGGCGATTGAAGGGCACGTCTTATGTGCATGATCATCACAGTCTACACACAAGCAAAGGTTGATTGGGATCTTGCCCAATGTTCGAATTTGTACCCCAGTAGGACAGGTAAGTCTCTAGATGGAGGTCCACCGCGGTTATAGAGTTGAGCCCCCTAACATTAGTGAAGTCACGATGTGTGCAAAGGCCGGCCTTTGTTACCGTGTATCCCGAGATCGAACATTGCGAAAACTTTGAGACTCTGAAAAATAGGGCAGTCACAGCCAACTTCTCGGCAAGAAAGAGAAATACAATAATAAATATCCTTGTTTTAAAGCACTGTGTTGGACTCTCTGAAGGAATAGTGCAAAATGATATTTTTTGTTTCTTCCAATAGATGCATGTATTAATCCTGCTCTATCTAATATACATATGCCCTAAGCACGTTGTTTATGCGAGACGTAATGTTCAGATAATAATGTTCAGTCGATTGCACAGTCACATAATCTGTTCATTGCCATTAGACTGGAAAATCATAGATCAATAGCCGATTGCACGAGAAAAATGTATGAAAATTATTTTAACTTTCACAACAATGGCTTTGATTCACCGCAGACATGCTACTTTTGCATGTTTTGCAGGGGTTTATTTATTAATTGGCCACATTCATCTCTAAGAAGTGAGTGATTAGTTCAATTGAATATGACTAAGCTGCTTTTCTATTGAGAATCAGATTTAACATAATCCAAACTATACTCACTCCCATATTATAGCAATATAGGAGTTATTTGAAAGGAAAATAATACACGAAGATTTAATGATATCCATTGTACAAAGCTTTAATAAGCGTCAAGTTGAAAAAAGTGTCTTGTTACCGGTTTGCTTTAGTTCAGTAATGCAAAATGAAATAATAGCGCAGTCGGGATCAAGCTTTACAAAGGAAATTTAAAATGAAATCACGTTTATTAGCTTTGAAGTAAAAAGAGGATTCGTGTGGAACGAGACGATAGTACAGTTGGTATTGTCTGATATACTTTTACTAAGAATAGAATTAATAATGTTTAGCGTCAATTTTGATGTGTTTGATTATAAAAAGCAAGGATTGCTTTGCCCCTCAAATTGTAAACAATATAATACAAATTACCTTTATTACGGTATGTCCAATACGATGTTGTGTAACTAAATAAGCACATCACTCACCCATTTAACAAAAAAGTATCCATACTGGAATCTATTTTTAAAATAGAATTTACTTGAATCGCCTGGAATATTACAAAGTTTAGTCGATTAGGTCCGATGAAATTATAATGAAATTGAATATTAAGTTCTTGTGAAATTATTATCCTTCTAGAATGCATGGAGGTAGAATATTAGATAGTCATTGACTTGACAAGTACGGTTCGGTAGGTGATGAGCACATATTTTGTTGGATGTGGGCGGTCCGCTCTTTAATTTTATATACTTACAAAGCATACTATAATGTAAAGGGAGGGCTTAGATTCCGCGATGATTGTTCAGTAAATCGTCATTTCTTGCATTTCTTGCATCATTCCATCTAGAACCAATGATTCATAATCAAGTTGGAATATATTTTCCATATTAAAGCCACTCGAAATCGCGTCGTAATACCAACGACTTACTATGTTACAGTAAAAAATAACCAAACTCAATTTATTAAGGATCTGGGTATTATTTTTCACGCAGACAACCTTAGAACCGCAAATCGAAAATCTTGACAAAAAGCTTCTATAATGATTGGATTTATAATACGCAATAAGAAACATAATTTTATATATATTATATATATAAAACGCGTATATAATAGCGTAATATTATATATATAATAATTCGACTTTTTTAGTATCGAAAGCCCTCTCTTGAGACATAAAAAAATCCTCGCTTTTTTCATTATTTCCAATCACACCTCTAGTTATTCCTTTTCACAGAACCTCCGCTATTTCTACAATGTACTATCCAATTAATGTTTATTTTTCATTTGAGTTTGTAAGATTTAATGTAATGCCCGTTGGCAGATCTTTTGCTCTAAAAATAGAATACGAGACTGTATTATACTTTGTTGAAATGAAGTCAGGTACATGCAACGTTAACATTTGTAATATTCTAAGCATGCGATGTCCATTTTCAACGCCAAAGTCACTTTCCGTATAAAATTATCTTAGGAATGCCGTGAACTCACAGAAATGGAAAGGGTTGTATTTCTTTGAATACTGAATCATTGTGCATCACTGCGACCATCATGATTGGCCAGCAGACAGATGTTCGCAACTCGCCTACATTCAAACTGAGCAAAATATAGATTCGTATTACGTGACCGGGAAGCAAACTAACCACCCGCCCCAAGATCTCCCCAACACTTCCCGAGGCCTTCATGATTTGACGCAAATGTTAAATTATACTATAATCGGAAAAATCTAATTAAAACATTCACCATTAAGTGAAAAGATCTTCGTGCAGTTTCGATGCTTAATTTACTTCAATAATGCTGGCATGTTAATGTGTCCTTTATTTTTAGCTTTTAAAGATTTGCTTTCGCCAATAAATATTTTTATTTTCTTTTTGATCTGTAGAATATCAGATGTCTATAATAATTACATGTCGGCATCAAATCAGTGTTACATTGCAAGCTGTCGCCAATAAATATTTATATTTTTGCTTTCACCAATATATTTTTTTCCATTGATCTGTAGATATCTTTAATAATCACATATCGGTACTAAAATTGTGAATAGCTTTGAAATCCTTCTCCGGTACATGAAAATAAAATCATTTTTTACAAAATACAAAATATTTATTCGAAAAAGTGAATTGGAATGAGTCGCTGACGCTATTAGAATAACAAAATATACTTAGTCTTCATGTTTCATACATGAAATTCAAATCTAAACGCGTCTTTATCCAAATGAAAATGAATAGCCAATCTTTGAAAGAGATTTAGCTCCGTTGAATTCGTCTCAAAATAATCGAAAGAAGTCTCCAAATGTTCGCATTTTAAATCCATTTAATTGTCCACGACGAGTTAACGACAGCCGCTGAAGTTAGGATTTAGATTAGGGACGAGTTGGAGCGACGTCCGTTTGGTTTCCCGCTCACTGATAAGGATAATGCAAAGAACAGTCCGTGACATCTGCTTTCACGGTCGCAATTATCTTTCTAAATTTCTGATAATTCACCTCTTATTTTAAGATAAATGTCTTTTATAATAGAGAAATAAAGGAGGGCGTTATGACTATAAGTATTTTATTTGGTTCGGTGATCAACTGTTAATTGGTAATGCTCTGGTCATACAAATTGACGATTCTTTGAAGTTATTACTATCGTAACCACGGTTGATAAATGAACTCAAATTTGCCCATCAATCGGTTAAATAAAACAATTACGTAGTTATAAGTAATTTTAATTGATATATTTTAATAATCTGTGCTAATATTATGAAGCTGAAAGGAGTAAATTCTTGTTGGATAGCTCATTTAGCGACGTAGACTATATGCTATATAATAGGTGGTCTCTTTATTAAAACGGCGACCATTTAGTCAATCTATATGATAATATTTTTACAATACCTACATTTTTCATATTCTTTACACTTTTTTTATATTCACTTCCCAATTGCAGTTTCTTGGTTGGAGGTAATTACTTTTTTGATCCTTTCAGAAGAATCATCCTAGATAGTAAAGTTGAACTATGGAGCCATGGTAATTGATGGTTTGCTCAAATATCTTCCGTGCTCTCTTCACACGCCACGTGCAGCATTATTAGCCATCATTAAATTGGCCTCCGAAGCAGCGAGTAATCCTGTTATGGCAGCATTAGTTCAAATGCTAATTTAGCATTAGAATTAATTAAAGCAAAATGTCACGTTACGTCACGATCGCTCATTGGCGAATCTCGTCTATCGATCATGAGTGTTAAGCGCTTAGTGTAATGGTCTTAACTTAGATGGATCACTGTATGATCTCGAACTAAGTTTTCGGTTCTCACTAATAGCTTACAACTTAGATATCCTAATCCAAACTTAGGATTAGAAGAAAGCCATTTATTTATTTACAAGACATCGTTGCTCATTTGGAAAATAGTTTGTAAACACACAAATTGGTTTGTACAACTACGAAGCATAAATAATACAATGTTATTACATTATAGTGTAGACAAAATGGTGCTTTCTTACTTTTTTATACCTCGACAGGGCTTCTTCATGTTGGACCTGTGTACGGAAGCCATTACTATGTGAAATTATAGTCAATCTTAATTTTAGAAATGGTTAACAATATAACAAAATCTCCTAGATGCACCTCAATTAATGTACGATGGAGTAGTATTCGTGTAAACATAATCACAAAATTCTGTGTATCTGCATACTACGAGTATTAAGTGCCGATCATTGATTGATAAACGTCATTATGTCGACTTAGGGACTTGTCTATGCCGTATACCATTAGCTGGGCTGATCACATGTCGGTCTTTTATTAAAGCAAATGAAATAAATCAATGTACACGTTTTAGAAGGGTGATTAATGGCCGTTCCCCTGATACAAATGTTCAATTTGAGTTATTCATTTGTAGGTATGTTAGAACGTACAGTGAATCTTACTAGTGAGTTGTCCGAATTATTTATATATTATACATTTATATGGAAAAATGTTATGTGTTATCAGCGGTGGTCCTTCAAGTGCATTTCAACGATTGTAATAATAATTAGGTAAACTTTTATAAATTCAATGTATAGGAAATATATTCCATCCTTAGTCCAAATCACAAAAAATGTCTCTTACCTTTTCATGGAATTCCATAAACCGTATGAAAACTCACAGATGCAACAGTTTCCAACGTGATAAGAAATAAACAATTTTGCCTTCGCAAAGGGAGTATATATAAGTATAATAGGTTATGAAATTCCATTGAGATCTTGTGCAGTCAACTTCGTAGCTTTCGTTTTTCACACACAGAGGCGCCATCTTAAAATGATTTACGCACGAGAAGGCACCGGATATAAAACGAGAGGCCATTAAATAACACGGACCAGACAAATGTCTCAGGTCTGGACCTGACGTCAAAATATACAATGTTTGCCTCAGAAAATATCATACGACTAGCATGCAATATAAGCTAAATAAAACATTTATAAGCAATTCGTTCTTTAAATATGTCTCTAATCTATAAAGTTCTCAAATGTATTGAATGAATATTTACAGAATCGAGTCAGAATGCGATTTTCCAATAAAAATAATAAAAGTATTCATGATGTGTGCGACATTACAATGGACTGTCCAGTTTTTGGTAAAGGCGATCAATACTCTGTTTTTTAATCCTTTATAATGTAATGTGTTAATTTGAGGTAAAACGCTGTGGGCTTTCTGAAAAAAATGGCCCGGTCTAAGCATGAAAATGAAAGGATGCAAGTATCGGTTGCGAGATAAAATGTAGCAACTGAATATTGGTGCTTACACAAACGAACGAGTATGTTCACAGAGTAGGCACACAAAATGTTATTTCTGGGTATACGGGAACACTGTGAGATTTAAATGTTTGAAAAGCGCCATTTTTCCAGCCCAGTTTCTTTTTCACCGGTTGTTACCAGTACAGGCGTTAATTTCAGCCCTTTGCATTTGATAAGAGTTTATGGTTTTTTTAAAGTAACACACTTCCATAATACCATTCACTATTTTTATTGTTTTAATAAATAAAGCATATCTTTGATACTGGATTTTCAACTTATTTCATTTCCAATCTATATCGGTAGTGTACTATAGCCGTGAAGGCGTCACGTCAAAAATTAAGCCGGCTATTGCAAGCTATTGGGTACATAATATGATATACTCGTGTACACGATTTTATATATAAAATCACCGATAAAAATAAACGATATATACGGCAAAACCAATTTGCTAACATGATAATAATACTCTGGAGACGCCAATTGCTATTATTAGTAAATATTGATTACTTTCACTTCACGCAGTACCCAGTACACCAGTATAAATGAATATTTATATCATAAAATGATCAATCAGTTTAAAATATTACAGATTAATTCCGGTTCGATCAATATTTTCAATCGGTTCGATAACTATACAATACACCAGAAGCAAAATACAGTCCTTTGGACTTTAAACAGCGATACATTTATTGATACAGTGTCTGCCATTACTTTGCTTTCAAAAAAATCTGAAAAGATAAAAGCAATTAATAATTAAAAAACACATAGACCCCGCAGGAAACGATTGAAGTATATGTTTGACTTTGGACCCTTGCGACGGCGAACGATGAAAATAGAAAATTCTTCGCATGAGTGCATGGTAAACAGTAAATTTACCTGCAAGCGTCGCTGGCGGCCAGCAGCGAGCAGAAATTAATACGCGTCCCTTTGATCTTTGCGAATCATATGCATAATAACATAAAATGCACGATAAAGTACTGTATTAAAAGGATATTGCAAACAGGCTTCGTTTATGAGATATTACTTCCGTCTGAAACACTTCCGGAATGTGAAATGACTCGAGGGTGGGCAGACATATTACGAATAATGCAAAGCACCCACCTAGTGAAATACTAATTAATGCAATGCTGCGTTATATACCTATGTTATTAATAGTAAAATGCATGAAATCAGATTTCATGCTAATTGAATTAAATATATATATCGGCGCAAATATAATGCAAACAGCAAGTCAACGTCCGATTACGTCATCCTTTGTTGAACACGTGTTCCGATTCGACGCTCCCCACTATTATCGAACTATAAAAAGCGGGTTTGCAACGAGCACGCATCATTCGTTTGTCAGCGCTCGAGTTACACGGATCTTCATTAGTATTTTGTTGATTTTATTTGCAAATTTATTTGATTACTAATTATTGTCATAAATATAAGTGTGAGAATTATAAGTGTGAAATATAATAAATTATAATGAATTCACAAGATGATATTATTCAAGATTGCACCCCTCCTCTTACATCAGAAGAGGGGATGAACCAACGCCATCAACCGGTGCCAGGAAATTCAGCTACCATGACTCTATTGGCCAACACATTCAAGGATACTATGTGTGAAATGATGGTACAAATGTCTCAAGAAAATCGCGCTGTACTTGCTGAAATGTTGAAAGCCTTTAATTCTGAGGAAACTCGATCAATCCGCATTTCCGACGTCTATTTTCCAAGTTTTGATCCTGACAAAGGTAACGACGTGAGGGAATGGGTTGATTTGATAACCAGAACTCAAGCAGAGTACAACTTAAAGGACCACGAAGTACGCCTAAAAGCTGCTGGTGTCTTAAAAGGAAGGGCACAATCTTGGGCCGATGATTGTCTACTGCGGACGACCACATGGTCTGAAATGAGGGAAGACATGTTACAGACATTTGAGCCAGAATCAAGATACTTTTCAGATGTTTTGAAGTTCCGACGTTACTCCATAAATGACGCTGACAGCATTCCCGAATACATATCCAATGTATGGAAAATGTTCAAAAAAATCGTGAAGCCTAATCCTACGGAACAAGATGCTGTAGAATTTGTGATTGGAAGCATCAAAGAAGACGACCTTCGAACAGAACTTCTTAATGCTAAATGTCTATCTGTTCCAGAGCTTATTGCGATTGCTAAGACGATGCGCAAACGTAAACAGCCACCAACTGAAGACTGCTTTCAAAACAAGAAAGTAAAGATTGACGGCAACAGGTCAGATCAAAGTATTACTTGTTTTGTATGTGGTAAACAAGGCCATCGAGCCAGATGGTGTAATCAAAATGGAATAGCGCCTACCCGTACTGAACAACACTACCAGTCAACTCCATCAACTTCAGATTCTAGGAATGCCAACAATAACAAAGATAAAAAGAGTAAGGAATGCACCTACTGCTCTATTCCTGGACACACTTATGAAACTTGTTTTAAGCGACTCAAAGCCGAGAAGAACAATTAACTATCCAACTGAAAAACCCTGATAAATTAGTTAACCGACGGCCATACAGATTGACGCCTGTTGAACGAGAAAAAGTTAAGACTATTATTAAGGAGCTTCAAATTAAAAATATTATAAGACAAAGCAACTCGCCTTTTGCAAGTCCTATAATAATGGTGAAGAAGAAGAACGGAAAGACAGATTATGTGTGAACTACAGAGAACTTAATGCAAACACAGTACGAGATCATTACCCAATACAGTTAATCTCGAAAGACCTAGATCAACTCACCGATGCGAAATATTTTACCTGTCTCGACATGACCGCGTGCTTCTTCCATCAGCTGCTAATATCAGCAAAATCAATAAAGAAGACAGCATTCGTCACTCCTGACGTTGAATATCTCGGATTTATAGAAAACTATTGTATCGAGCTCCGCACAGACGCTAGTGACACAGGATTTGGAGCTGTGTTGATTCAAGTGAAAGTTGGAATGCGCCGTGTTATTGGATATTTTAGTATAAGAACTACTGCAGCCGAGTCTAAGAGGGTCATTGGACGAAATCTCTTGGAGCTCTCCAATTAGCTATTGGTTCAACTTTTTCTAAAACATCGGGTCGCGCATCTATTGAATTGCAAACTGGAAAAAGAAGTAGTGTTCCTCCTGAACTGCTCAACCTTATTGATGAACCCAATGAGCGCGTGGACCCAGAGATGTTGATAGAAATCTGTGTTAGCAAGGA
Organism: Pontia daplidice; assembly: GCA_963693355.1. Taxonomy (NCBI): domain Eukaryota; kingdom Metazoa; phylum Arthropoda; class Insecta; order Lepidoptera; family Pieridae; genus Pontia; species Pontia daplidice. The sequence continues at coordinate 239,106 of CAVNZL010000001.1, forward strand.
TGACCGAACGGGCTGCGAAAAATAGGACTCGGTATGATAAAGATATTTATTCGGAGTCCAAAATGACGTGGCCATATCGGCAATTAATAAAGAGATCGAAGATGAAGAAAGTTTTAATAACATCAAAGTTGTTAATCTGCGTGCAATGGTTGTATTTAGTAAACGAGTAATGAGGTAACATCTTAAGGTAATTTAAGATCAATCAAAATTAGCGCTGAGGCTATGAGGTTGACGTGTTTTGATAGCAACCAAAATTAGCGCTGAGGCTATGAGGTTGACGTGTTTTGATAGCAACCAAAATTAGCGCTGAGGCTATGAGGTTGACGTGTTTTGTTAGCAACCAAAATTAGCGCTGAGGCTATGAGGTTGACGTGTTTTGTTAGCAACCAAAATTAGCGCTGAGGCTATGAGGTTGATCTGTTGTGTAGCGTGGATATAATTTTTTTTACACTTGTTAATAATGCAGGTCTTTTCGTGATGTAGGCGCAGGGACGCGCCCATCATCAGAATGGCCGTATCGGCGCAAATATAATGCAAACAGCAAGTCAACGTCCGATTACGTCATCCTTTGTTGAACACGTGTTCCGATTCGACGCTCCCCACTATTATCGAACTATAAAAAGCGGGTTTGCAACGAGCACGCATCATTCGTTTGTCAGCGCTCGAGTTACACGGATCTTCATTAGTATTTTGTTGATTTTATTTGCAAATTTATTTGATTACTAATTATTGTCATAAATATAAGTGTGAGAATTATAAGTGTGAAATATAATAAATTATAATGAATTCACAAGATGATATTATTCAAGATTGCACCCCTCCTCTTACATATATAACAATGTTTCAGTTATCAAATGCAAATGTGGGGGTAACATATTATATAAAATACCCTTTCTAAGAGACATTGAGGCTGGGCACTGACAAAAAAATGATTTGCATGAGCATTTCCGAAATCCAATTAATTTAAATAACAGGAGCGTTTTTAGTTGGAATAAAATGAAATATAATTAAAAGTATGTTTGTTCAGCCAAAATTCATGTTATCTGATGCAAATGAACGAATGCTATTTAAGTTTTTCCAACGTTCAGAGTTGTTAATTAAGTACTTTTAACTTTTTGAAAGTTTAATTACTGCTATTTAGAGCAGTGAACATTTTCTTAGTTGTTTTTGCGTTTTAATTAATTGTACACAATTTCCATCGATGAGTCAATGAAACAGCGAAATTCCTCGCCATTGCGGCTAAGAGCCTCACTCACAATAAACTTTGATTGTTACATTTTAAATATCAAAATGACACGTGAGTTAAAAAATTTACTTTCAACATGTCTGTCAATATTGTTCACTGTCTGTTAACGCTTTTTGGTAAGGTTTAAGTATTATTAGTATGCTTTTACATGTTCATGCAGGGCAATATATATTGATACCACAACTTGACTTGCGTTGTGTTCAATTAGTTTACATGTGATTATGGTGAACCTATCTACTAAATTAGTACTAAACAACACAATCTCTACGTGATATAACACCATTAGTTAACAGAGCTTTGTGAATTAATTAAAATATATTACTACGGCCGCCGGTTAAGTAGATCAAGTAACCAGTTCGTTATTTATGTAACACACTCTTTGTTCTACTCCTCTCAAAACTGGAAGTTGAGCATCTTCAGGTCTGAAATGCGTTCACCTCACATCTCTTTGGACAGCACACATTTATTAATTTGGAAGACATAGAACAAAGGATGTCCTTTCCTTTAAATCATTTTGACAACAGCCACGACAAATCTTGTGTATTTTTTAATTCAGATATAGTTACTAATGAAGTAAATATGACAATTCTAAAGAACATAACAATAACAATGTTTTATTGTAACAAAATAATTAGACATTAAATTAATTATAAGGATACCGGGCAGATTCTGTATTTAGCCGGATTTCTTATCATTTTCTAAATATAAAAGAAGGTAGTTTACATCCTTAAGCCAATTAACGATTTCGAGAAACGGAGGCAAATATTTTAACAACCGATAGGTTCTGGATAAATCGGATTACGCGAAAATCATTACCCTCTCGTCGTAATAACGCTTTTAAGTTCGTTAATCATATTTTATTTTATATTTTAAGATTGTCAGGTAACATTCCCACTCACTAATTAAATTTGCCATTCATTAAAGAATCCCCAAAATTCTAACTTTTTGATCCTGTGTACATACATACTGATTTTAATGAAGGTAAATGAGGCGCTGGTTCTAACTAAGTTCGATTTTCCGATGACCTTATATTAATGTATTGAGAAGTGCTTCCGAGATGAAAAGAAATCCCTCGATATTCACAAAAAATTAATTATACTTAAGTTTCAATTATAATGACTAAGAAACCTTAAGTGTTTCTTTTTATATTGATTCTATTGACGCAAAAATTAATAAAAGACTTGAAAGTAAAAGACTTATTTAATTTTAATTAGCTAAACACATTAACCTGTAAGTCAGGTAGTTATTTTATGCTGTGCCAGAGGTTTAATAATTTCTTGGGTAGGTTTTTAGCGATTTTTATGCAAGCGGACCTCACTTAAACTATGTCGTGTAAGGTATACGTCCTGAAATATGACGGTGTATTTTGTCACATTTACCGCAATTATAGACCATGCTCTAATTACGGTGCTCACATTATAGCGATGTCTGCGAATAAGTTTCTAAGCTATCGCAGCAGTCAGACAAAAGCTTGCTCTGTTCGAAGGAACAGAGCCAATTACGAGTACAATAGTTCTGACCTCAAAGGCAAGTATATGTGCTTGGGGTCGATCTCACTTTGCCACTTGACAATTAAAGTCGTACTCATGAAATCGTGTTAAAAACTATGTAAATACTTTGTGAGATAATTTTCAGACAGACATGAGGCAGGTAAAGAATCGAACGAAATAATTCATTAAATTAATGCAACACTAAACTATTCTACAAACATTATGTTTTTGATTGCTTATATCTAACGTAATAAGAACATCAGAAGTAATCGAATTAATGTGAGTTACATAATATTAGATCAGAAAACCTTTAGGCCTCAGGACGATTTTGGTGGAGGTGGTGGCTTAAAACTTCATCGAGTAGCTTTTCAAATAGTGCTCTAGTCCGTGTATCGAGCTGCTTAGAGCGATCTAGAATATTTTTCCTACACTTGTCTTCTTGTTGATAATAAAACGCAGGCAAATCTAGTTCTCTGTATAGAGACTTGACGGCATCTACGTGGTCTGTTTCGCGACTCCCATAGTTCGCCATGAAGGCTTCACGCTGTGCGGGGTTTGACATGTTGAGAGCTTGCACAGCCAACCACGTACATTTACCTTCTTGGATGTCGGTGCCCAATTTGCCCGTTACCTCTTCAGAAGCGAAGCAGTCAATGAAGTCGTCCTGAAATGTCACGTGCGAAAATGTTCTGTAGTCCGCATTTGCATAAAATATCACGATAAATATAATAAGAAAATTTCTATCAAAATGGTCTTCAACTCGCTTAAGTAATAGAATACCTGTCTTTCTCGTTTTAAACTATTCCTGAGGGGTTAGGTATTTCAATACTTGCTTACTTGCATTTGAAATAGAAATCCCAAATCCAAACAGATTTGTTCAGATATGTTATGCGAATGCTGAGGCACATCAGAGGCGAGGTACAATCCTAGGAATACCGGCAACTTGAACGTGTAGTATGCTGTTTTGTATGTGACGATGTTGGTGTATCGCTCCAGCGTATACAGGCTGTAGTCATTGCGACGAGCCATTGTGTAGTCGAGGTTTTGTCCGATGGATGTGTAGAAAATAGACTGAAAGTAAAGAAAATTCATCCATTATTGCGAATAAGAATGTTTAAATTAATTAGTAGTGATATAAGAATATTTCTAGGCATTATTACCTTCGTTATTGTGACATGATCGCAAAAACGTGCTCACGTTATCAATCATGTACATAAATAAAACAACGTTAAAGACTCATTACGTATACAGTAAAAATACTGATCAAATGAAACCTTAAAAACACTTTCCCATTCCATAATATTAATTTGAAAAAAAAAGAAATATTCAGCGACTTTCAATTATATTTTAGCCCCTTATTACTCACTTCATTTATCAAATGAACCATGCTACTATACATTGGCAACTGTTCGCAGTACTGCTTCAAGATTTCGTACATGGCTCCCAAAAGAAGGCTGCAATCATTCACAGCTTGACTCCCAACCTCCGGTATTAAATACCAACATGGCTGACCTCTACGAGTCTGAGATCGATCCAAAATATCGTCGGTCATTAGAAAGAATGCCTGAATCTAAAAATCGTATATACTCTGGTTAATTATAACATAATTAAACGAAATATTACAAGTAATAATAACCTAAAATTTTCATGAGTATATATTTTGAAAGTATTGTAATATATTATTTTATCATTTATATAACAATACGATTAAGTAATAATAAAAGGAAAATCAGTAATATTGGGAGTATTAGAATAGTAATGCATGAAGTAATTGTGAATCTGTGTCAATTATAGAAGCATTTTCACTAAAAATATTATTAAACGAAGTTTGACGTAGTTATTTGAGTGGTACCATTTCGACACACCAGCCCAAAACTTGTATCAAGTGAAGCGATTCCTCTGACATGTCGGTTGGTGTTTTTAACATTTCGTACGTTGATAACGTTGTCATCGCTCGCACCTTTTTGCCACCTTTTAGGTTGTATTTGAAAATCTAGAAAATAAATTTCTAATATTATTTCAAATATACCTGATATTAACATAACATATCGAGATAATATTAGATGCGATCTTTATCGCATAAAAGATACATTCCAGTGCTTTTGGATTATGGCAAAGCTATTAAGCTATAATACTTCCTATCTTTATAAGTACCTTTTCTAACCAATCCATTGACTCAGTGTTATTAGCTAAGGCTGAATTCTTCTTAAGTGTTTCGATGATACTGGGATATACACCTTGGAAGCTCTGCATTTCCCGTTTATACTTCGTTGTCGACATCGTAGCACTGCCGTAGTGACGTAATAAAGTTCTGTAAGTTATAATACCCTGCGTTATAATCTCATATAAAAAATTAGATACACTTCTGCTATTGTTTTGTGGATATTAAATGTGTGTGTTAAGACGGCCAAAATGTGTCAGAGTCGGACAATGTCTATCTTTAGTTTAAGTTAGCAGACGTAATTCAAAGTATTAATACCGCCATATTAATTATGAGAGAATGATATTTATAAGAAAATATTATCCGTAGTCACCCTGCGGGATGTGATAGTCTAATGCAAAAATTCAATACACACAAATGCTAAATTACAACATTTTGAAATGCATTAAAACCCAGAACAGTAATAAAAAATGGAATAACGTACCGTGACACGCGACTTGGGCTAAAATTCAAAAATTTCCACATTTTAAATCAACAAAACTAACACTTGCTCTCGTGTACACTTATAACACCTTTAGACTGCGAAATCAAGTGTTAACGCCGAGTCAACAATGACAAGACTGACCAGACCAAGGCAGTTATAAATCGTAAATCATTTGCTAATTGTTTTAGAATTAATTAAATATCTTACAACACAATAGCAATACAAATTATATTTAATGATTTTATTAAATACATTAAATTATATAAATTTCTTAACGAGTTATTTAAAAAACAGCGACGGATAAGGTTTACGGTTTGATGCCTAATTAGTTTTCAACTTTATTGCTAATGATGTTTTGTTTTGGGCAATCCCACGCGTAGCATGTCAAGCCAAGTAATTTTTCTCGATCCAAGCTATTATATATATATATGATTTTTTATTAAAATGATTTTGAAAAAGATTTTTTTTGAAAATGATTGTTTGTTATATATACATACATTATTCTTACACAACAAAATCCAGATGAAATAAAAACTTAGCTTATAAATGAACCTGAAAATAGTTATAGTTATTGTCAATAGATGTTTTTATGCGGGAAATTTGCTTGATAGTATAACTAAACATTTATCGCTGAGCGCGGAGTGAGGAGAGGTCACACGCATAACGCCGATAGCTCATTACCCACGTAATATTAATAATTACGATTCATGCTGTACTTCAGTGGTAAATAATTGCAATTTTCAATGGAATATATTATCATAATATATCTAGGTCATTCTTGTAAATGTAAATTAATAAATATTCTGTATACTGATTCAATTACCATATTTTGTAAATTATCTATATTTTAGTTAAAATTATTACTTGGCTTTTTACCAGCACTGGAGTCCAGAAAAAGTCAAATTTCACTATGTATCACTATGTGTGCCATAAAACGAATCATACCCAGAGCAAACAAAGAACGTGGCACCCATTTAGATCTCGATTCTCCCATTTCATATTCACGATTTTGAAGGGATTGTTTTATTGTGAACGTGAAAGGTTCCGCGACCCTGACTTACATTATTTTCTAACATATAGTACAACTATCTTTGACTACGTGTATTTTTAAAGAAGTTCAACATAATGGATGCTGTGGTACTCAAATTTGTATGAGTCGTGTTTCGGTCTGATTTGGATCTTGGTTGCTAGAATGCCGTACCTTTTTTCTTTCTCTTTTACGTCCGCTCAGATGTATATTTAAGTATTACCCCAAAGAATATTCAAATATGCACAAGTTTATTTTTATAAGATGTGTCACTTTTTGATAAAAGTAAAATTGAAGGTATAATTATAAAAAGGAAAATGTCGCATTGTACCTTTATAAAGACGTCCTTTGAAGCCCTGTATTTTTAGAATCCATTGCGTCGTTAAAATTGTTCTACCCTCAAAGATTCAATATAACTTAAGCCATATAATATGAAGGCATTAAATTCAATAATCTGTTGACTATAAAGGAAAATTGAGACATGTTAATTCCCCACGACAGTCTCTTTAATATTTGACCAAGTGCACTAGTCCAAAATGTTATTTTAGATTTAGACCGGGTGCATTGTCAAAACTTCAAGAGATGGACGTCATAACTTCGCGAAATATGTGCATTTTATTAGTTGGGAAAAGTTCACCGTTTGTGCATTTTGATACTCGTTTAATATTGCATTGCTAGCTGACGTGAAGCTAGTGGGGAACCGACCACATCGGATTGTTGCGGTGCAAGTGACAACTGTCATTAAGTTACTCAACAGCTTGTGTTTGACTTTGTTCACCTAGAAATATATATTTAATTTCGGAATCCCCTGATTAGTTGAATTATCAAACTATAGTAAGAAACTAAAGAGACAAGAATCTTGAATGTATCGATTACGTATAATACAGAAACTACACAACTTAGCATTCACTATCCAATGTGTCAATACCCAAAATTCAAATATTGTTCAATTCATAAGTTCCGCAGTAAATCGTCCATAATGCGCACAGATTTCCGACGCTTAAAACTAAACCTCGCTGATTTAATTATTCACGTCGACAGCGTAAAAACGTGCCCCGGGTACAATTTCATTCCGAAAGCGGAGTCTGCTACAGACTGGAATAAACTAATTTTCAAATACTGACCAAACACTCTCAAAATTTCATCGATTTTTATTTAGCGGACGATGCAGTGTTAAATCACTTCATCGCGACGCCTGCGAAATTGTTACTGTACATATGTCGTGTTCCTACATTTTAAAATGGCATACTTATAATCATTAATTTACTTTTATTACTGATTACTTGAATCAGTATTATTTAAGAAATATATTTAGTTTCTCGAGGCAAACGGCAATTTTAGTTTTACGTGCTAATCGAATTGCCAATAACCTAATTCATCATTTAATCAATCGGTCAGTATCAGTTAACCAAGGAATTGGCCACTGAGCCACAAAGATGGCGTATTCACTTAGTAACTTGAGTGTGGACATTCTGTGACTACAATATATCACGGAAAACATGAAAATTACAATATCCACAAAACCAGACTTAATAGTTGGAAGACTACATGTCTGAAATGTATCGAGCCACCTTCTTTTACTAAACCCGGGAAATAAATATAAAGCTAGTGGATTCCAAAAACTAAGCTTTGAATCTCATTTCAATATCGTTTCACTTCAAACTTTTGGAATGATGCTGGATTCTATTGAATGAAATAGTTTTTCGATAGTTTATGGTGCTTCCGAATTGGCTCTCCATATTCGGTTTACGATTCGTACTTGTTACCATGGCAACCGCAATTATAACCGTCCTACATTCTAATATGAATTAGGAACGAACGGATTTCTTTAAAATTATAGGTCTATTGATTATTAATTACGGGCAAGGGGCTTTTCAGAATAATAAAAGCTGACGTTTTCCATATTATTTTCGTCATCAACTTAGTTCAGTCCTCAGGGAATTACCGCTTGGGAGTTTCGGATTTATTTTCTATATACGATCGCATTCTTGTCTATTTTCAAATACAAGTTTTAATTAAAGGTATACATAGCACTTGCAAACTAAAAAGGCGGCAGATTCTGCCTCCCAGCGCAGAACTAACTTTGTTCACCCAAGTTTTTTAGCTAGGATATATTATTTCCCTGATCGTTTTTATAGTTTTCCGTCCAAGCGCTGAAATATCATTCCCAGCGGAAAAGTATCGTTGAAATCTCGTAAAGGCAGCGCACGTACAACCTACAACTTGTTTTCAATACATCTCCCGTGGGAAATAAGTTTCTTCATAAGAAAATTGCCACATGTAACTGTGTCCGAAGATTCGGCATAATGAAATAATAAGGCCAAATTAAATGTTACGAAAATACACAGTCCCTTAGGCGCAGAGCGAATTTCCGCCGACCCAGATAGATCATAGATTTTCAGCTCCACTATGCAGTAAAATATAACAAAATATACAGATATATTTTCATAATCCTATGTTATAACAAAAATCAAGCAGAAAAATGACCCATTTCATTATAATAATATCTGTTTGTATAAAGTCACATATGTCCGATACCAGCTAAGCTAACATTGCGGGTCTAATAGCCCATCCTAAATGTGAAATTTGTTCTCTATAAAAGGTACACAGTTCTATTTGCGTAGAAAATAAATGGAATAATATTTCATTTCCGATTCCGGTCCGGTAAAATCTGCCCGTGAACAATCATGAATAAATGTCAAACCGATTTCCGAACAATACCTCATAATCAACCGTTAGACGGACTGAATTTTAAATTTTTGTTGAATTTTTAATAATTCCTTTTATTTGGATCTCTCTGGATCTGAGTACTTATAATCTACTTACGTATGGAAAGTCGTAAACAACATCAATGGTGCAGCAGCAATAAATATAACCCGAAAAGTTAAAAACTCAAATTGTATGAAAGTATGGACTCACAGAACTCCAGTGAAAATCAACTGAATCAAACTCGGATTGAAACTGGAAATGACGGTGTAGACACACTCAAATTAAAACAAAAACATCGGCACTGAGCAATTTTAATTTAAAAATTTTCACATTTTTGCTAATTTATCCGTCGAGATAAAGAGATATGATTGAAAAGAATTCCAACGAACTTTACTGCATTTGTCTGAAAGGGACTAAAAGTTGAGACTTTCAGAATTGTGCAACGGCTTACGATGAAGTAGTACTGTCAGAACATTTGAACAAATACTAGCTGTACCCCGCGGCTGCATTTTATCTACAAAAAGAAGGCTTTGTTGTTTGTTTCGTCTTCAACTATTTTCATTTAAAATTTCATCCAAATAGGATTTGAGGCTGAGCCATTAAAACGTCATAGATCGACAGACGTATGTAGATATTAATAACGCCGAGAAACCTGTAAAATAGCTTTGTCTTCCTCCTTATGCTTCTAAGCATGTCGCTTGTTTGTGAAATATTGTTTTGAAAAAGAGATTAGGATTGGCTAGAGTTGACATAACAAAGAAATTGGTGCCACATCACAGACCTTTCATAGGTAACGCAACAATGTATTAAAACATGTAGCATCGCTGTTTGATTCCAAATTAAAATATTAAATACTTTATGTTACTATGATACTTTATGCATATTAATGGAATTATTTAAATAGAAGTTTCAAATTCACAGAAAAGCCTTTTTAGGTCAAATATATACTGAATGAAATGCTGGAAAATCATTTAAATGAACGTTATTTAGTAGCTTTACATATTTTATTATACAATTAGAGTTTGGAGGCCTAAAACTTGTTAGCTGTCAATAAAGAGGACGTTGACAGCCTTAAGATATAGTATATGATTGAAATGATTAAATATCGTATATAAGTATTAATATTATTATGTCTTAGGATTAAAATGGATGGATATTCTTCTTAGATTTATAACAATCTGGTTTTTTATGTTATGAAGTTGAAGGAGAAGGGAAAATAAGTATTACTATATTTTTATAAAGAAGTTATTAGTTCCTTGATGAATTCGATTATCATATTATATTATATTATAACCAATTAGTCTGTGTTAAGATCACAATTAGTAATTGGTATTTAATAATTCTAATGTGACAGCCGTGCTAGCCGACAAATATAAATGAACCGCATAACGCAAAATAAACTTATAATAAATTTGAGAGGAGTTTTTGAGAATCGTAAAACTTCTTAAATATTATTCAGGTTATTTCGTAACGAGTTGAATTCATGGCCTTAATAAAAACGACGAAATGAATTTTTATTCGCATCAAGCTATACTCCATAACATAAAAATATTTGGTTTCCACGATCTTATTGTGTCGGGAAACATTTGTTATTTTGCCATTAGATGCAGCTAACTGTGTTTTCATTCGGGGATTGAACCACCGTTAATCTTTAACCAAATTACGTGAACATTATTATCAATGCCACGCGTATACCAACATATAACCCTATTCTTGCCTTTATTCCACCTATAATTTTTTAAGTAGGCAAATAAATAGTTGTTCATGTTTGCTCAAGATAAAACCTGTTAAATATTATTAAAGTCCTATTAAGTCAAATTTCATTAAAATAGTCATTTAAAATAATTATAACATCCCCCAGTGGGATAACTTGAGAATGTTAAAGACAACAACAACCAGATATTGATGAAATAGGATCGAACAGATTACAATTCTCACAAAGACAGACTACACTCACAGACACCAAAAGTTTTAAATCCAAAAGAATTAAACTCATACCCTCTGTTAATACACAAATAATATAGATACTGTACTACTAGAAACTACAGAATACAACCTACCTTATAGGTAACTTATTTGATTTTAAAGAAGAGGAGACAGAAAGCCGCACACATTTATACAGCTTCAAAAAGCAGTAATCTTAAATACGTGCCGTATTGCAGTTGGACCAATGCTCCTTTGTGTTATCATTTACTATATATTTTCACACAAAATTTGTCATTGTCGGGGTTCGAACCGATTAGTCGGTACTTCGGCATTGTGACCATTGCGCCATTGGGTCGTCAAGTAACATTAATGATTAACAGATATTCAGAAAGGAAGAATTATTACTAAAAAATAAAATGTAATTGTGTAGGGGCGAGCTGAGCGAGTTAATCCCCGACCCATATATTATTAATTCTGCACAGATCTAGCGCCTAGTCAAACATTGTAACCCAATCGATATAGTGATATATTCAATATTCTACGTGCAGCGGGTAAGGGCGGGGCTGAATGACCACCACCAACACCAATAGCTTTGGGTGTTGTCGATATGAAAATGTTGCTCAAATAGATAATGCCTCCACAGTAAGGTGAATTCTTATTACGCTCGAATCCAACAAACAACTACCGAACATAATAAAGGAGGGCAAAAGCGCTTTTCTCACATCGAAGTGACCAAGTTCGTGGCTGAATGGGCAGTTATTGCCTCTTATTGCCCGATTTTGGGCAGATGTCGGTGTGTCATTAGCAACAACTGCTATTTCGAACTCTTTCTACTTTACTCGTTGTAACCAAATCGCAACTACGATTATAAAACTACAAAGCTAGGTGAATAAAAAAGAAGCGCATTGCGCCGTGTGCACAAGCCATTTTAACTTGGCTATGATGTACCAAATCAAATGGATTAATGGTATAAGTCCACTACATAAAAACACAAGCACAATCTCTATCTTCTTAATACAAAATGATACTTGTAAAATGCAATCCTGTTTCATTCAGATCCCAAACAAAGCGCGCTCCTTACTGTAGAAGTCAATTTACTTTCTTCCACAACAAAAGATATCAATTTCACTGAAAACGAACAGTTCGACATCAGGAATTTACGACCAAATAAATGGAGAGATTTCAAGTTTTGTACTGCTGGAATCACATAATCTAATATCTTATATTCTAATAGAGTTTGCTTATAAAATCTAGTTTGCCCTATGTAAGACTGCTATGCTTCGAATGGAGCTATCGGTTCATAATTTACTACACCAATTTATATCTATCGTAAAATTAACTGAAGGTCAGCTGTAAAAACCTCGCGGCTGTTGAAGGTACAGAGAAATTCCCTGAAATCAGTTCACCCATGTGTAAAAAATTATCTGTGAGCCAAATTCGTACTGCGCAAGTTTTGTAGGACTGAAAGCGAGAGTGTTTATTACCCATCTCAGCAATTTATATTTCTAAATTTCTTTTTTTAAGGTAATAATTATTTTGGCTCGTATTTTCTTATCAATTATTCCTCAAGTTGACTCGTATCCCAAATCAGAATGAAGTTGTCACATAATTTTTTCAATCTAAATTATTTCGAATAAGCCCGTGTTTACGTCGTTCGAAAATTCTAAAGTGACCCTCAAACTTGACGTCCCAATTTAATTTTAAATTCAGCTGTAAAATGTTTTACTAATTCAATAATTTATAGTTCTGTCCAGGCGGGTTCTCTTAATATTCAGTACATGCGTGTTAATTACTTTTTCGCTGGACATTGTACCCCAATATCTTTAGTACAAGACAAAATATAATCATTGAATTCTATCAAAATGTATGTGTTCCACATATACATCGCTGTTACATCTAAACAGGACACGGAGAATAGACGGGTTGCGCCGTGCTCTAAAATATGTATAGCATAACCTGCGTCAGGGAGTATTAGCAGAGAGTGCGTTGCAGCATTTCCATCGGACGGAACGTGACGAGCTCTTGCTAAGCGTGCTTAGACACCGAAGCAAACATTGTTATAACTGAGCGTTTACCCTTGCCAGGAATCCAAATGCAAAACCGTTCTTGAGCCTTTAACCGCCCCATTAGCGCCTGTGGTCACGCAATTTAGTTTGCATTCGGGACGACAAAAGAATCACATCGATGTAATATATGATCCAAATTTTAACTAATGCTAGCAGCCACGATCCCCATGACAATAACCCCTCCAAAACGTACACAATTAAATATTAAAAAATCACAATATATGTAAAAGTTAGCTTCACTACTAATTAACCACTATATTGAACACTACATTTGAAAAAAACAAATGTTTCATGAATACCTATTAACTAGCTCGCGACTTCGTCCGCGTGGATTTCATATTCTTGATAAAATGAATAAGAAAGTAGTAGACGACACCCAAACATTTAGAGGACACTACTCATAACTGTTGAATCGATATTGTTCGCGTGTTTCAAAGGTATGGCTGCAGTACAGCCTGCAACGACTCACTTTCCCGCCAGAACCCGTCACTTTTATAGGACTTATAATTATGTCCCATTCTCATCGGTTTTCCCGGAGGGTCTTGATTTGGTGTTTCGATTTTTTATCGGTTTATCTCGGGTATTGTCGGATTACTCAGTTTTTTTTTCAGATTTTCTGTTTGCCTCGGTTTTTTGGGTTTCTTTGGGTTTTTCTTCTCAGTTTTTCTCGGATGATCTCGGATTTCCTAGGTTTGTCACGGGATTTCTCGATTTGTCTCCTACGGTAAGATGTGGAAGCTTACAGATTTTCATTTAAATCAATCATATACGCAGATAACAGATAAAAACAACACTCAGTTCTCCGTCGCATTACATCGAAGATAGGTGGATTTTGACGGTATATTCAATGTTGTCATATACAACCAGTATATGACACATTACAGTTACACAAAAATATGGTTTCAATTTTATGAGTGCACCTTTACTTAATAGATGCAAAATTTCATTAAGTTTATTTGTCAACACGCAATTCTGAAATAAAGAGATATTTAAATTATGACTGTATCATTATAATTGTGTATGTACATTGAACAATTTTATTCTATGTTATGAGTGAACACTGTCAAATTTAAGGCAGTGACCGAGCCTGACTGCTAATATGTGACAATATATTAATAGGAAGAAAAAATGCTTTGTCCGTCCCAGTAAATTGCAAGACAAGCTTATTAAAGTGGTCTTCATAACATAGTTACAGCTTATTGAAGTGAATTCCAGACATTTTCAAGACTGGCCGCGACGTGGCCGCTGTCTATATTGAGCCGGGTACTTTACAATTTTCCACATTTCTGAGGTGACTTCGTTTAAAACGCTAACTTTATTATTTGTATTTTTCCCCGACTCTGTTTCTTTTCTTTTTATCGTTTAAAATCTAGGCATTTCGGGAAGGAAGAGAAAAAATGTGTACAGCTACAATAATCAAAAATTTAAATACTCTTAAAGAGCAGACCACTCAGACGTTGGTGCACTTAAAGACAACACTGGTGTCGTGCGAACCCTGTGAAATTAAATTATATATATAAAACCCTAAAAAATATTTAAAAGAATGTGATCCTACTAAAGAGGTGTTAATAATTTCAGTAAATTGTTGGTAGCCAACTGAATACAATGTACCACCACTAAATACAAAGGTTAATCAAAAAATAATAAATCTGAAGAGGTATAGGTACATTTGAAAATAACAGTTGTTGAGACTCTCGCAAATATCTTATAAATAAGTGAACAAAATAAATTCATAGTTCAAACAGGTCAAATAGTTATCGCTTTCCAGACACGAGTGGGACGAGCGCCAGACTTAAACATCTATATATATATTGTACCGCTAATTACTTTATTTATTTGCTTGGTCTACCACGGTACTTTCATGAACGAATAAACCCTAACCTCATGGTTCACCCAATACATTATTTTTGACTCTAAATTACATATTTGCAATTATATATTCACTATTTTGTTTTTAGTAGGTTTAGGTAGTGTAAAAAAATCGCTTAAATTAGGTTAGTTGTATTATTAATCTTAATATAGAGTAAATCATAATATAAGGATATTCCATATATTTGGCGAACACACGACGATACCTATTTATGAAACTTTAAAAAAAATAACTGTTTGAAGGGTTTTCCCTTTAACATGTTTAAGTTTTAGATTAAGTAAGTGTACATGTGTACATCATTCAGCCCATATTAGGTTTTACATGGCGCGTACGATTATTTATATATCTTTATACCTATTGAAATGAATAATTTATAATGGCAATGATTAGAGCTTACATCACCTCTTATCTTCGCTGAGAAAGCGCTAGGTGCAAATTCCACATAGTTAATAAAAATGTAATATAATTAATAAAATCTCCCAACAGAACTATTGGGTGAGTTTTTGATTACGATTGCTGATCTACCAAATAACACCCTATCGACTCTGCTCCTCAATAGACGGGGTGAAATCACTAAATCGGGTGCATCACGGAGCTGGAAACGCGTTTTTGAGATGAAGAACTCTTCTCCCACAATGCCAGCCTGCTCTGCCTTCTTATTCGCACATTCCGTTCAGATATGGAGAGAGTTAGACTTAATAATAGGATATATCTCAGTGTTGTTAAGTTCTAATATAGCGAGACCTCATAATCACTAGATAATCGTTTGGGTGATAAGACGACCGGATGAAGGATGTTGTTATTACTTCAAATTATTGCAAAATCAATGTCGGAGGGTTGGAACGACGATGTTAATAAGGGGGCTTCTAGAATATTCGTATAGAACTAATTTGCGATCTTACTAATATTCCGTCGGAAATTGCTTCGGTTTGTACTGAGAATTCTTTGATAGTATTATAAGATTGGCTTCATTAATTTTGGTGCTATTCAGGGACTCAATAAATGTGAGCAAAGTAGAGCTACGCCAGTACAGTAGAGATTACTCCAAGAGCATGATTTACCAGTCCGTCATAGTGACCATTGCGAAAATGGTATTTATATATATACCATTTCTGGAGCATGGCTTATTTTGTCTCAATAACATTATATTATATAAAAGTTATAAGTACAATCGGTCAATTTCTTCTCCTAATTAGACAGGCTCTAATAATTCCAGGTTATATATGAATGTGTGCAGTAGTGTAAGCGTTGAAAATCCAAAGTAGACTCTGGATTTAAAGGGGAGAATGGAATACAATAATACTGAGGAGCCGTAAGAGTGTTTTTGAGGGATTGATGAGTATGCAGGAGATAGTAGACAGTTGACAGATTAGTGATGCACTCCTGCGCGAAAACTGTGGGTTTAGAATATGTCAGTTCAGTCCTTCTCGGCTGCATGGATACAATGGTCAGAGGCCTTTCTCATACTATGCATTTAGGAATTATTATTTTGGGTATCGAATTTTTGCAAATTGTGATTTTGTTTTCAAGACAAATTTTATTGAGTGACTTAGGAGAATTACAACGAATGGATTCTGGAGGACAATCCCAAGCGGTGGCGAATTAATTCTTCATGGCCTGCCATTTCTTTTTCCATTCTTATACCCATGACGACTTCATTTGATACTTGTTTTCACTCGTGAAAGCTTGTGAATAAGTGTAGATAATGTTTCCTTTGACTGAATTGTGTTTTGGAAAATTCCTTCAGTTGAGGCCGGTTTGAGAATTTATTTATAGAACAGGGCGTTTCGGCTTTTCCTTTTGAAATAAATTTGAACAAGAATTCTTTCTAATGTTGTGAAACTCATTAATAGGCGTTGTTACAATTTGAGAGAAACTACTTTAGTTGCCATCGATATTTCTGAAGTCATCGATTGACTTCAATTGATGATTCTAAGTCAAGGGTGAGGGTTTCATTTTGGATCTAGTGATAGGTCCATAAGAGACTTAAAGTTTGGTAATGGAACCAACCGGGATTAGCGTTCACCCTTCCATTTCGTTATTCCAACAGGATATAAGTACACACAAAATATAAACAAGACTCTCAAAAGCAAATAATAATGAACAATAAAGAAGAACAATAACAAACAAAAAAGGTACAGGCTATTAATTACATCGAGTATAAATATCTCGTCGAGTTTTGTTGAAGATAACCTCCGCCCCTAGGTGTTGTTTGAATGATGCAAATCTTATAGTACTAGTAGTACTTTTACTGGTAGTACTTTTCCTTAAGATATCCGTTTTATAGCCACTCGAATATAGTAGAGTTGTATTTGCAGATAAATTATTTTATCTTTTAAATGAAATTTGCGATTCTCTTCTAGAATATTCATACTTCTGATACTGCATTTTATTGAATGGGTACTTAAACATTCACTTTTGCAAACATTTCGACCCCCTTAAACTTATCGATCTAAGGCTATGAGAATGAAGGTGTAACAGATCCCAAAACAAAGAGAAAGAAAGACAGCGTCAGTCAGTCATCAGTCTTTCAAGACGAGCCAAAAGCAACACAAGCGCCGCGAGTAAAATCTGCATCTAAGCGTCGCGGTCGCCTGCATGATTGCTTGTTTTTTTAAATAAAATAACTGGACACGTGGCTATTGTAGTGAATCGTCGTACTGTGAATAGTGACTGGTAAACGACCATTCATTTGCAGGAAATTTGACGAATTCCGTAAAAATAATCGTAAAAGCTATATTATTAGATCACGGCCAGACAGACAAATGATTGATGATTTTTTAAGTCCCTAGCTCTCACCAGGAAAGGCTGTCTATGGGAATGAAAATCTCGATTCTGAAGTCACCACCACAGGAGCGGCATAAAAGTTTTCAATATTGGGTTAGTCAATTGAAAAAGTGCATTCAGGCAAAGAACATTTTTGAGAAACCGTATTGCGCTCGTATGACGAGCGTATTTGTCATAAGTATGTGCATTTATAAAAAAGTTTGTATTTAAATAAATGTTAATCAGTTGTGCTAGCAACCATATTACAAGCTATAAATAACTAACCTTGAGGCAAACCGACCGAGTGTGAAATGTGTCCTGATAATATTATTTGTAGCGTGAAGGATAATGTTGTGATGGCGCCATCTGTTGCTCAATTATCTAACTGAGCTACAAATAATATGGACTATGACTACCAGTATCGATATACTTTGTAACCAAAGTACAATTAATTACTTGTGGAAAAACAAAATACTAAGAAAACTCGTTGCCGACGACTTTAAAAAGGCCTAACTTTCTTTTATGAAATCGAACTTCAATGAAAGAGAACTAGAATAAGGTTTCGCGTAGCCTAAGGTAGAAACCTCATTTTCTTTGTGTCCTAGTTATTTCTTAGAAAAATATTTTTTTTAAAAATGCGACTTGGCCATTCGAAGATCCAATAGCAAAAATTTAAGATTCTTTAATATATCAAAATTGCGCCACACACCCGCCATGGATTAATGAAGACGCGTTCAAACTACAGCCAAACCTTTAGTTAAACAAATTTACGCAATATAAAACTATAATAATAAATTTATTAATGAAATAATTATATTACATCCACGTAGGCCTCACCAAAAAGAGATTCTTAATAAATCATTTATGTAAATGTCGGCAACAATACCAGAGAATAGAGGGAGGGCTTATTCATAGAAGATACAATGGGTAGTGGTGAAATGATTTTAATATGAGTTGACCAATGGTATAGAGAAGAAGTCTTAAAATAGAAACAGATCAGTTCATTCTTCAGGCGTGACTATTAATTGTTTTGAATATACACCTTCGCCACCTCCACTTCCACGAATAATGGTTAATAGAATATGTTTAATCGAAATCAAAATGTAATTTGTTGGTGTGTGAGAGATGTCTTACCATATTCAGTAAAATTTTAATAACTCTTGTACAAGTACTGAAATCGTAGAACGTATGAGAGAAACGTGCGTCAGAGAAAATTAGCAAAACTTTGTCTTATATAATCATGAATATATTTTTCCCATCTGTAGGCCGTACTGCGACACTGCTTCCCACCGGACGCGTCGCGACTCTCAGGCATAGCCAGTTTCTGAAGGTTTACTTCCTGCTTCCGACTGCTAGCAACGTGACAGTTATAAATGGAAGTTTTTTTAAGTTTATAGTTCCCTTAAATACAATTTTTCTGTATTTTGGGTAGTACGCGCACAAAGAATAAAACTCTTCTTCTTATTCTTCTTCTCTATATGTGTAGATCATTTGGGGTTTTTAAGTTGTTGGTTGTTTTCTTCCATCAAAATAGACTTATTTTTTTCATTACAGCCCAGATAATAGGCATTTTGTGGAAAATCAAAAAAAAAAATTTTCGACGGACAAACAGCCGCAGCTCAAGGAAAACGTTCGATTGTATTTGGTTTATGCAAGTACTATACATTTTATAAAAGTTATAATGCGTATAAAAGCGACTTCTACATAAGTAGACGTTTCGAGAGCTTTTCAACAGTCGTAGTCAGTGAGTGGTCTTTCGTGGATACTTCTTTGAAGTAAGTGTTTTTAAAGGGCCATAATTTATAACCTTACCATTCTCAAAATTGTTTTAAATTGTGAAAATTTTGTGCTCCCAATAAAATAAAATTAATCTGTTTACAAAAAAATATATTTTTAAACAATTAAAAAATTACTTGAAATTTAATGCGTTAATTGTTCGTGTATGCTATGAAATAATAATAATAATCTAATTTCTTCAGGTTTTTAAATCTTTAGTGTCGGTAGTAGTGTAGTGGGGGTGGTGAAATTAAATAAAAAGTGATGTAATAATTTAATTCAGAGATTTTTATCTGTTTGGGTTTGTAATAATTAATCTTTCCAATTATATATTATATCCCAATTCTTTTCTCTTTAACTTAGGAGTCCCTAATAGTTCACTCGGGTTAAAAAAAGGGTTTTCTACGAAGCTATTTTTTTGAATCAACTTTAGTCAGTGGAAGTCTAAATTTATAATCGTGAACCAATCGATCGGTGCGTCATCTTGAGTTGACGGAACATTGACATTTTAAATATTCCAAATATTTATTGTAAAAAATTAAATGTTAGGCCATGAGAATTTTTTAATTTTATTCTTAGTGCATTTTCGTATCAAAATATTTTTGAAGTAAGCGAAAGAAATTTAAACGTGACATCATTTAATTATGAAGTGGTGCAATATAATGATGGCCTTTGATTCATGCATGCTCAAATTCTAAACCGAATGCGCTCTTCGGCGTTTCCTTATTTGAAGCGAAGAGAACCGGGAAAATTTAAAAGTGTTTGTTACTCGTAACAAAAGCTAGGGGGCGATAATCTAAATATATGAAGTGGTCCATTTTTACCATTTAATTAAATATGAATTACTAAACTCTTACTTAAATATGAACTAATAAAGTCTAGTGAAATAAATTACCTCCAAAAAAGTCTCTAAATAATCAAATCTGTAAAATATCTGCTCTTATACTTTGGTAAAAAGTGCCTGTCACGATTGACGTCTAATTTAAAATAACTTGTCAATTTTAGTTTCATGTGGTTCCGACGTTAAAAAAACAACAATTTAAAGCATATAGTTGTTTCATTAGTTTTGGAAGAAATAAAAAATATCAACGATGAATCATCCTTGGTCGTGTGATACGTTTGTTGTTTTGCCTCCGCTTACTACCGCGGGTGTGGTAATATTTGGTAAAAATTCCGACCGGCCGCAGAATGAAGTCCAAGAAGTGGTTTTAGTGAAGAATAGGGTCCGGGAGTCCAAACTTAAGGTATTACACCACATTTTTATTTTCGTTAGTGTTTAAGTACAAAACGGGAATGTTCTCAATCTATCGTTTCTGATTTGGTAGATCTATATTATTAACTTCGCATTTTAGAAATGCTAATTAAGCTGTTAATTATCGCTAAGCGTTTAAGTATTCACTTATAAACCTTTAGTAGAACAAAGAAAACAAAAGCGGATTATTATGTAAATTAATTTTCTAGATGAGTATAGAACAAAATAAATTTTTGTGCCATTAAGCTCTTGTATACTAAATAAATTTATTAATATCCTCAATTATCTATTTGGTCTGTTATTTTAGTGTACTTACATCACAATAGATGAAAGTCTAAATCAGATTAATGATGTAATATTAAGTAAGCCAGCATGGATGTGGGGTGCAGAAATGGGTGCTAATAATAAAAACGTAGTGATTGGCAATGAAGCTGTTTGGACAAAG
This sequence comes from Pontia daplidice, assembly GCA_963693355.1. NCBI lineage: Eukaryota > Metazoa > Arthropoda > Insecta > Lepidoptera > Pieridae > Pontia > Pontia daplidice. Next base: position 260,324 of record CAVNZL010000001.1, read on the forward strand.
CATAATGAGGGTGATGGAGATGCCAGACAGAAAAGACTTTTAGGCATGGATTTGGTCAGGTGATAAAATAAAAGTTGTCCTTTTACTTGACTCTTACAGGCACCAACTATTCTAATAATATAATTATAGCCTTTATTCGCTGCACTTTACAAAGTTAATAACTTAAATAATACACTTATGCAACTATATAAAACTTACATGCTATTTACGTTAAGTGTAATTAATATTATTTAGTATGCTACTTTAGAGACAAACAAACACATTAAGTACAATTAGTTTAAAAAAATGGTGGCTACAAGGTTCAGTCATATAGTATTTTATTTGTAGTTTATAATGCTCTTAGATATAAAATGTAAACATCTGTACAACACACAACCTGAACAGAACCTTTGTTCTAATAAAATTGCAGGCTTGGTCTGGAGAGAGGGAACTCGGCTGAAGAGGCTTTGAGCATCATAACAGACCTGCTTGAGAAATATGGCCAGGGTGGTCCATGCTCAGAGTTTGATGATAGCCACTTCTACCACAATTCTTTCCTCATAGCAGATCCAAAAGGAGCCTGGGTACTCGAGACAACTGGAAAACTATGGGCCGCAGAGAAAATTGATCAAGGATATAGAAATATCTCCAATGGTCTTACAATCAGAACTAAGATTGATAAATACTCTGATAACTTGTTTGTAATGGCTGAAAAAATGAATTTTTGGAATGGAAAAGTATGGCTGTGTATATATTTTATATACACATATATACAATAGTTATATCCTATCAAAAACATATGGTTGCCACTACTAAGACATGTAGATCAAAAAAAGAGACAAGATCCTAACCTTAGTTAAAATGTATAGAGTGGCTATTTGACTACATTCTCATTGTCATATAATTTAAAATTTATGTCTATTAATGTTCTATGATTTAATAATTTTCTGAATCCCTACTCTTGCGTTGCCTATGACATTTTAAATTTTCAATCTTGTTTCTACATAAAAGCTTAAATAATAATGTTGAGCCTTTGAGTATGTTTCGATGATAGAAATCAATGTTTTTTAGATATCAGTAAAATGCAATTGGCACAGACTAAATATGAATATTGACGTCATTTGCAATTTCGCTTGTCTAGTAATACAATGAATATGGATAAAAAATGACGTATCGTTTCGATATTTAGCTTTTTTCTTAATAAATCAGAGTTTAAAGAATCGCCAAAATATTTCCAGGGAAACCTGGACTTCACTTCTGCATTTTCGTCCGGCGGCGACATGAAACGCCAAGCAGATGGTGAGAAGTTACTGGCTCAGCTATCGTCAGGGAATTGCTTCGACGTAAAGGATATGTTGAAAATTTTAAGGCACAAAGACAGTTGCATTTGCCGTGGCGTTGATGACACTTTTCCAACTCAGGGCAGCCAGGTGCGGTCGGACAAGTGTTGAGTTGTTTAAGCTTCGAAGTTTCTATACTTGAACTTATGAAATTTACTATAATAACTGATCTGATGTATTAATTACAGGTGTCGTCGTTGTCTGATTCGGGGGTCAGCGTACACTGGTTTACAGCCACACCTGATCCGAGCGTTTCGTATTTCAAGCCATTTGTTTTCACACCGACGTCGGTGGGATCTCCTCACACCGTCAGTCCTAATGAGGTAAGTTTTTATTTTATGATTTAATCGAATATGATTTATCGAATTCCGGTGAGACAAACTCTTCAGAACATGACGCGATTAGAATAACATCAATGTCGTCCCTGTAATAAACTGAATAAATTTTAATATATTTTAGTCTTGAAAAAGTGATTTTAATTTGAAATCTGAAGACTTACGTAAAGTGTTAAACATAATGAATACCCACTGTACAAGTTATTTTGTCTCAGTCAAATTATAAAGTATGAACTAATCATAATATTAATTCTTAGTAATAAAACAATTGTGTATAATTTCCAGCCAAACAGAGAACATGACCTCTACACCATCCACTCCAAATACGTTTTGAGAACGGACAACGAGAAAATCACGCAAATCCTGGAGGACGTTGAAGAGGAATGCCTCAAACAAATAACATCTTTGATGAAGGAGCAAAACAGAGAGTTCTCAGATATCAACGAGCTCTTTAAGACATGCGTCGAGGCAGAGATCAAGCTCTACGGTTACGTCACCTTATCATAAAATGGACAAATGAGGAATTAGAATTGGGGTTTTAGTTGAGCCAGAACTTTTCTTAAGGTTTTATATATTTTTTTACTAAAGATTTTCTCATTGTCATTTCCTTGACTCGAAACAAGACTCGTGAAAGTGTTTGACGTAGCATCTCGCACCGTTGAATTATGACGCTATAGATTGCATCTTCGCGCTGGAGTCTGTGATTGTGAGGAAGAATCCCTCTTGTCCAGTTTTAGTTTTAACTTCGATTATCTATCTCATAATTGTGTTTTATGTAATAAGTGATATTGTATACAAAGCGGCCATTCTTTGTCATCCTTTAGTTTCGATGAATCTCATTTGGTTGTCCTTGTTGCACTCTCTGTGCTTTAGGTATAACCTTTTTTTCCTTATTAAAATAGCATAAATCCCGTTAAATGAAAAAGGAGCGTGCCCCCAATAGTCTTGGTTGCTTTGCTATATAATATTAGCGATTAAGATTTTTATTTAATTTTATAACCAGGAACATATGCTATCTTAGGTAGATTAGGTACAGAATCATTAGTAACCCATCAGTTTCGTCTCGTCTCACAATAGTCTATTGAGCCTCGACGAGTGGCTACGATGACTTAGTAATCATGACTTGCTAGTGCATCCATTTTTTGTTTGCCGATTTTCAGAATTAAAACTACAGATACGAACACAAATTGTTTTATAATCTTAAGATTAAGAAGATTAAGTGATAAGCGTTATAGGTTTAGAATAGTTTATTAGTACATTAAGCCTTATTACGTCATCGTAATAAAGAAAATGTACTTTTACAATGCTTAAGGGTGTGATACAAAAGCCTTAATAAATTTTGAAATTTTTGATTTTCATTAATGTTGCTATACACACTTTTAGTAGAATCCAACATTCGACAAGACAAATTTCTAGTTATTTAGATTTAAGTTTATAACCCGAAATGTTTAATAAAATACCCATATGAGTATTGTCACTACATCTTTAAAAATTCAAATATTAAATGATATGTACCGTTCGATGATTTAATTACAATTGTAAGTGTACTTCTTCTAGAACTAAGAAGATGAAAGGGTACGGACCCGATGATTATTTTTCCTATTCAGCAAGTGTCTATTTTTGTTTACAAATCCATTATTTTGACAAACAGCTCGAGTTTGTTATAAACCCTCCCTGGGTTCAAAGTTAATTTTAACAATATGGATATGGCTTCTATGGGTATTTTGTGTAATTTAAACGTAAAAGGATTTCTAATAGATTAAATATTATACATTATGTTATATTGTTAAGAAATTTTAATCCACAATTGTTTGTGGCACACATATTGTTATTTACATATATATATATTGTTATTACGCAGACTACTTTACTTCCTTGTAGTAAAGAATTCTATTTCGGCCATTGACGATGTACAAAAACTGAAAGTTTTCTAATATTCATATATTATCCAGTATATTTGCCGCTTTTATATACATTGATGTATTTCTACACTTATTATCTGAGGAGTAAGTGGGGTGCTTGTGATTTTGATCTTTATAGTTAAGAAATAATTATTACATTCAGGTGCAAACTATTCAAGTGTAGGATCCTGTGTTAGTGCCATCTTATGATATCCGCTGTTTAGTAACTAGGTTTCGCAACAAGCAAAGATAGTAAGATTTATGCCATCGCCTAACATCGTTTATGATAATCCAAAGATAAATAACGCACGTAATTGTTAAAAAATCGCTCACACTTGAAATTTTATTGATTTTAAACATAATATTTAAAAAAATTCTTCCAATGTTCTATTTTAGTAATAAATTATTAATAATTGCATGTTGTTTAATTTTTCATACACCCCATAAGATTGTCATAAAGCACAAAAGGACAAATACTGAGACACCAAGTTCCAAAACTGGGAGAAGTAAATAAAAAGTGTTTCAGAATCAAATGATTTTATTAAGTAGACTATTAAAAGACTAATTGAGAGAGACAATTATTTGTAATTATAACCGTAATTCGTCAATTACAAAATACTGAATACAGTTACATTACAACAAAATTGTGCAACTCGGGTGGAAAAGTCGACATGTTGACAGCTGGTGAAATACTGCTTTTTGTATGTTGTCTTACAGCTATTAAACACTTCACAATAATGGACTACACCTCTACAATCGGCGTTGTATTTGGTGACATTGGAAATGGGACAGAAATAAAATAGTATGACCAATTGAAAAATGTATTAGACTTAGAGAATAAAGTACATACGATTTTAAAAATCGTAAGAAACACTTATAAATAGTACTGATCACAAGGTACTTTAAATATATATACATACAATACAGGAAATACACGTGACCTTTAATCAGCAAATTTCTAGTTTTTCTATCTCTCAATATACATTTATGAGATCTTGTAAATGTACGAACACACAAGAGCCAATCAAGGACGCACACAGCGATACGTTTGACTGAGTTTTGTACTTTCGAACGCTAGACACAAACTGTTGTAGACAAGACGTACTGTGCCATCGGCACACTTGAATATTATCACTAAACAACAAATCTTATGCAACAACTACTAAATGGTAAAGACTTATGACTACTACCGCCAGAACTAAATCACATTCAAATCAATTGAAAACTGAATGGCGAACGACACGTCTTTCGTTATGAGGGCGACGTGCTCTCAACTTTGGTGAGTGCTCCAGGCACACTTCATTTCCTAACTTATTCTGGCACTATCGTACTAATTGCCTATATAGCGAAATTAGTTTGGCGTAATTTAATTTTTTATTTTAAACCAAATAAACATCAAATTACAACATTAAAAATCTTCTTCACTGTACTTCGCTATATAGAGATTATTTTGTGAAGACATTATACTATTTTGAGAGAACATTAGATCAGTCTAATTAATACTGAATAAATATATACTAATTGCATGGAAAACACAATTCCATACTTTGGCGTTCCATAGGAAGCGCCTAAAGCTACGGATAAAGACTACAAAAGCACAAGGCAGACAGAAAATGTTTTAAAATAAATTTCACAGAGCGAATGGCTTCAATTAAAATCAGATATTCATTTCCTGTTAAATCATATACTTATTAAGCCTTTTCAAGTTACGACCATTTAAGCGTATCTTGGTCTAACACCAAAAACATTTAAAACAATGTAATATCAATGAAAAACCACAACATTGCGACTTATACAACCGTTTTTGGTATTAGGCGTTTCTTATACCTAGTAATCAAATAGGACAAATGAACTAGAGTTTATACAATTCTTTCCATATTAACAGACATTTTAAAAGTTTTACCACAGAGCCATGCTGTGGTAGGAACCAAAGAAAATGTACTTAAATTCACCTTAGACTAATATCAGAGAGCTATTCATAAACTACTTTTATGATTTCCACTAACATCAATGAATGAACGGCGATGAATTTCCTTTTCAATGAATCTAATTTCAACACCAATTAACACATTTAAAATTAAATTTATAATTAGGCTATCTATCCTGTAATCAATACACACATCGACATAGAAAGCTAAAATAAAGCGTTTACACCTAGCGCGAAAGTATTTCACGTCCAGGATATTTTAAATGAAAAATCTCCTATAATGAAACAGCGTGAGCGAACTGGCTTACGATATAATTATTATAAACAAACGAATTTTGAAGAAGAAAATGAAAAGAAAATAGTAAGTCACACAGTACGGCTTTAAAGCGAGCAAGAAATAGGTGTTTAACACACTGAGCTTGCTGGAAGACCAGCATTGGCTCTAGTCTTGGTAACGCTAACCGAGAGAGTTAATGTTATTTCCAGGATGGAAATACCGCTTTTGGAACAAAACGCGCGAGGAAGGAGTAAACGCTTTTAGTATAGCTTTTTACAACATTTTTTACATTTCTCCGAAACGGCTAGTATTAAGCCTACGAATTAGGAGAATATGTACGAATTCGCTGAAACCGCCTAATGTACAACTGTACTAATAAGGAAGTGGCTAAATAAATGCAGTCCCGTATTCAAACCGCTAGTTAATTAGCGCAATGTTTTCGAGCGTTTAGTGCGCTTCAACGCTTTAGATGTGCGAACCCACGGCAACATGAAATTTCTGAAATAAATGTTATCATTAGAAGCAATCAATTCGCATTCAACGCCAATAGATTTATGAGAAACAGTTATGGATTAGTTTCATACACCAGGGTTAAACTTAGCTTGCAAGTTAACTGAAAAATTTCATGCCATAAACAAGACAGCGAAGCGATTATGAAAAGCAACAGAAATTGGGTGCGTCAAGCGATATATTTATAAATACTATTAGGTTAGTTGTGCATTGCAAAATGAGACACACCACACCAAACACATCGAATAAACCTCCTCTTTTGATTTTTAATTCTTTTAAAACCCTTTTATCCTAAGATATATATTGTAAATGTCAGGTCAACAAGATACAAATCTTTTATGGCCCAAATTCTAAAATTACCTCGCAACGCTAAAATTAAACCTGCTGAAAACTGGACTAACTTCGATGCCAGTTTTATATTGATTAAATTACCTGCATATATTCAGCGACACGCAACTAAAGCTATTCCCTCTTAAATCTACATCAAATTTACTATTGCTTCTAAAATTTCACTATCGATGGACCTACAAAAGAAAATTTAAGAATGAAGTGGCCTCAGGTTGCGTAGAAATGAGGAACATATAGACGAGTTGATACAGATAGGTGTTTTTTCAACGATACAGATAAATAATACAATATTTATTTATTATTTATCTGTATTGTATACGGACGATAATTTTTGATATAATATTAAACTGTTAATATATATGCATTTAAGCACACAGCCCATTAAAAATAGTTACCACGCTTCGCGAATGCACTAAGGGCTGGTCACCATACAAAAAGCAAAATAATTTACATGGCCTTTTTAGTTACAACGTCAGTGAGTACATAGTTAATATATAATTCAGTCATCTATATCCACTGAAGTTAAACCAGGCATATTCATTTTTAAAATAATATTAACACAAAAGAGCTTTAATCTAATAAAATGTAAACAAAAAAATAGACCCGTAATTTCAAATCGTCTTGTAAGAAATGAGTGAAATCTGTCCAACCTTATTTATATACAATAAACGTTCATTAGAATAGATGACAATTTCAATTTACAAAGCAGTCACAGTTTGCAGAAGCGAATAGGTTTTTGGTGCCACATGTATTGGCGATCTTATCGCAATATCTCCTTGTGCAGGTGAGGGGAAATCAATTAGAAAACAAACAGTAAAAATATCAAGTGCAATAGTCGAGCAGCAAGACAAGGTTGATAAGCAAGACAAATCAAAAGCCGAACTGGTATTTCTTTAGCAAGATGAACAGCCAACGTCCGTAGCGAGTAGCGGTTCGTACGTCATGCCGCTTATGAATTGAAAGTAAATATTACGGTTAGAAGACGAGGATGAAGCGGAGAATCTCTGAATATTGAAATGAAATATTTTTATTTATTATTTATTGAAATCGATCGTTAACCACGAGTTAGTACCACCACAACTATACTTTGCACTTACAAATTACAGTTTATTGTTGCCTGACCGCAATAAGCTTTTACAATGGCTTTTATTACCTCGTCTTCGAACTGACAACAAAAGTTGAGAATAATATGCGTAAAGCGGACTTAAAAAGAAAAATGGAACCCCAAAGTGTGAAGGCATGAATATTTCGCCATCAAGCGCTAGCAAACTTACGCGTGTGGTAGATCTGGAATGTCTTCGCCGAAAGCGCCAACGGGCAACGTGAGCGCGATCTGTAACTCGCGCAGGTCTCGCTGCGCCCGCGGCCACAGAGTATACACGGAAGGGGGGGATACAGGCATATTCGACCACGAGTCTTTGTGCCGCTGCCGTAATCGTTCCATATGACGTTGCTCCCTTATCCGTCGCATGTGCCATCTAAACCCGCCTCAATTTGTTTACTTCCGTACGATCAATGCTTAACATACAGCCGAGATCTCGTAATTAAACGATCGAAAGGCACTCTGATAAGCGTATTAATTAAGTGGCCACGAAACCACCAACCAACGTGAGTCAATTGAAAAGAATTTAGGTGAAACTACAATTACATTGACGATCGCTGAGTGATGATCTACTTTTCGTTTAGGCATGCGTGTCAAGAACATATAATTAACTTCTGAAAAAGACGTACACAACACACATATTCCAATCTTATTCCACTGACGAATTAACCTTTACCCGCTGTTACATAAACTTAACTATGTTAGATTGCAATTAAAAACCCTACTTCAATCATTGATTAGTCTGGCAACTCCACAAATAATCAACGCGACTCATTTTGGAATCACTGATTTTGACCGCATACACACCTCTGGTCCCTTTGATGACAACTATACTCTTAGGTGAATCTTTGACGTAAAAGGTTGCTGCCGCCCGACGGAGTAGCTTAAACCGTTTCGATCAAAACCACTGTGCGGGAAGAGATGCGGCGTGGGCGTAGTCGATTTCCAATCTAATTCTATCATGCTCTTCTTCTTGGCGGTGTATTATTTATTTTAGAAAATTTATAAGAGCTATGATATTATCGATAACAATAGGAGAGGATTAAAAATATGTCGCTTGAGTCTAAAATGTTTACCTTCCCCTCCTACTTTTTATCACCCCTTTGATAACACAATGAAATCTAGTTCTCCTAGATTGTTATTTTACTTGGATAAACAATTTTCACGCGATTTTTGTCTTCAGAAAAAATATATATACACAATGTACACTTTACACTAAGCTTTACAGGAAACCGACTAGGTCTTTTTGTATAGATCGGAAACGAGATGTAGTGCTGCAGCAACCACAAATCGTACTGCAAATCTCTTCCCACACAGAATGAAGTTGCCACGAATGTTACTTTGTAAAACGTATTGTGTATATTAGCGGCAACACCTTTTGCGTCATAAACTTTCAAAGATCACCAACGAGTCTAAGAAGCGCCTGCGTTCACAAATCAAGATCTTGAATGATTTTTAAGCAACAGGGTTCATCGATGTTTCTTGCCCTGATTAAAAAAATACTTTAAAATAATTGCAACTCGCAAATGGAACTTGAAAAGTATAAAAGCTGTCTTTGTTTTTGTTGGCTTCGTTGTAGAGTACAAGGTAGAATTAATTTCATTCATATTGTGAAAAAGAATCTCCACTAATATTCTACACGGCAAAACTTTAAAATTACAAGAATACGAACATTTCGGACTGCGGAAAAAGAAACGGATCGTCAAAAAATCCGAGAGTGAGTTCGACTATCAACCAAGACAAATCCGAAGAACGCTGGAGGCATCATAATTTGATATTATTAAAAATCTATTTTCAATAAAAAAGCGAAAACCTCTGAAAATCTCTTTCAGCGAACGTGTCGATGAAAGAGTCAAAAGTCAAAAGTCAATTATATGAAATGAATGAGTAAAATAAACTTTTTAAGAAATGTTTGGGAGCCGAAAAGAATAATATTGAAAATGACCTTAACTGACGCCTCTCCTCTATCTCGTGCTTATTGTGACGCTTCTCGAACGTTTTATCGTTTACGAATTCAGCGCAGACGCAATGGCTGTCGGGGTCGTATTTGTTTTCGCGCCACTGTGGAACCTGAAACATGGTCGATAACAGCTTATTCCAAATAGTCATAAAACACAAGTTTACATTGTTCGACAATCCGATCTTTGTAACCCTCAGTTGTATAATTGATGCCTGTAAAACAGTTACATGTATTTTGTCTAAAACAGCAATCAGCGATGGATCTTCACCGACCATAAATGAACACTTCTTGACTTCAAAGTGAATAGTAAAAATTCTGCATAGCATAAGGTACCTCTGGGCTTTAAATAAAGCAATTGAACACTTATTCATAATAGTTATTCCTGATGATGATACAGTTGATGATTGGTTCTAGAGCCAACAAGAAGCTGTGAATTTTGATGCAAATGAGAAATTGTATCAAAAAATACAGCCCCTGTCGGACCTGTCCACTGTCTTGCTCCAATTGCAGTCTGTTGAATGATTCAAGAGTCTATCGTAAGCTGTGTCTTTTGATACAAATAATAAACTGTACGAAAGGGCGCAGCTTCCATAGGCTCTCGAGGTCTTCTCTTCTTAGTATCTGTGCAATGCGAAGTTAATTTTGTTAACATCAGTTGCGATACAATAGTATTACCTCAACGTTGCTTAAAAATGTCAGATCGTGGTCGAATATTTCATTAACCCCAGACGCCAAAGTGACTCCCCAGTCGCAGTCCGGGCTTCCGATCAAAGTATGGAACGGCTCATGGGCCATGAATCCGGGGGGAGGCGACCTCTTGCCTACAATTTTTATAGCATTTCAATAACAATTTTTATCGTTCTCGTCAAACTTGTACGCTAAATCTATCACCTTTTTTAACGCGAGATTTTGTTTTTTTTTTAAACATATTTGTCCTTGAAAGTGTCCGCTGACAGCCGCTGGAGGTGCTTGGGTGCTGGTGGCTCTGCAAATAAAACGAAATTTATTTCACATCCTTGAACCTACTCAAATATGATGCACCAAGTCAAACCCCTTTTCTGGAGCCAAGTAAACAAAAAAAAATGTAATAACCTTAGTAGGCTCTATGTAATCTAAAGTAGTAAAAGAATTTTATAATGATATAGATAGATCCATACATCTATTTACCAAGTTTTAACAGGAAAGCTCGTTTATTATTATTATATTATTTATATATGTATAAAAGACCTTGAAGTAACAAACAATCACAGAATCTTTCGTTTATAATATGAATAAAAGACAATATTGATTTAGGTACTAATAATAATTGATTGTATACAACTCACCGGTTCATGGCGCATAGGCTGGCTCAGCGAGCTCTGACCGCCCATACATTCAAACGCTTGGTTCAACTGAGGTTCGCTTGCTGCAATAGCGTAATCCATGTCTTCTTTGCGCTCAATGTCCGACGTGACGTTCAGTATATCGACTTCGAGATCCTCACCAGGGTCGCTGTCCGATCTTATGTCTTCTAACGCGCTCTTTTTTTTCTTGTTGCCATATAAGAGAGAGCCCGCCTTGCGCTTCAGAATTGGATTTTGCCGAACTTCTTGGAAGTCCGCCTCCCCTGTAGCCGAAACAACTCAATTCAAAAAGTGTCGATAAAGTGTTGTATTACTATAGTGTTTTTGTTTCATACAAGTACGCATTCGCGCAAGTAGGGTTCAGTACCATTATTCTTGCATATAATATAAGTATGAATATACTTATATTAATTTTTTTTAATATACTTATATTCAATTAAATACTTATTTGTTGTATTATTAAATATTTTCTTTTTAAATATTTTTATTACTATTTCTATTTTAATAGCGGAAACAGCAATTTAATAAATATATTAACTATCATTATACTTCATTAGATACAGACTGCCAGAAGGACAGCGAAATCTTAGTAATAGGGCCCGTTTTTATCCTACGGGGAGACAATTCCAATAATAATAAAAATAATATGTAATATATCTATTAACAATCCACCATAACTCCGCTAACACTTACTTTGCTTTTCCCCAGAAACTGAACTTAAAAACACACAACTACAGGATAGTTACCTATTTGATACGGGTCCACTTTCGCGGTGGTGTCGATTAATTGTACGCATTCAGCGAGAGATCCTGTCGATTTGTACTTGAAGCTTTTCTTGAATGCTGAACTCTGGTAGCTTTTGCCAACAGCTGCGAACGATTTCGAAACCATTTCATTCATCAAAAGAATTTATAAGACACCGTCAAATTTAAACATTGAACAAACACGTGAGCACAAACAACCGGTTCCAGTTACTATTCACCAACCCATCATTTTATATTTGTAACGCGTATTCGCAAACTTTTTTAAAAATACCTTCAATTTAAAAAAATAAGTGAAAATCTTAATTTACTTGGCTATTTAAATTACGTACTCACGCCATTATTATTTGATAAAATTTAAAGTTTACATTATTTTATATAACGAACCTAAAACTATAAATTAATAAAATTATAATACAAGAACTAAGTTGTTGTATTACAAGTATAGTATGAAAGAATTATAACTAAGCGGAAAGAATTATAACTAAGCGAAAAGAGTTTTGCTTCTCGATAAAGATACGACTTTTTGAAAACGGCATTTTATTTTAACTTACGTGCAGACTTTGATGATAATATAGACACGTTTAGAGAAATTTCACCGATTATCGGAAAAAAATACACTTCAAATAAATATGTAATGTTCCCAAATTTAGTAGTCCAAATGCAAAAATGGCGCTTAAAATGTACTGACATAGACGCAAGTTATCGTTTTCGACAACTCCGCGGCACTAAATGTCAGCTGTCAAACAAATCAATTGAAGTTTTATTATTGTTAATGTTTTATAGTGTCGGATTCTAAATCTACTAATTAAAACTATTTAATCTGATTAAACTCACTCTAAAATAGCAGCGGGTAAGATTCAGAAACAAAACTTACCGCGTCCTGAGAACGAATGTCAAAATGTTCGTAGTTGCAACTTGGGCGTAGTCTGTGCTATTTAGCGAAAATTGGCGCCATGAGCGACACAAAATATTAATACCGACACTTGATATTGTTTGCATAAAATATTTTTTTTAATTCAACTTAGAATTTAGTTTGTAATAATTTTAACTTTTGTTAATTGCTAATTTAACATTCGCAAAAGAAAACTATTTAAGAAGTTAACAAACAAAGCCCTTCATAAATTTTAGTTCTTTAAGACACATTCGCACCTCAATCTTATTATTTATTTTCTTCTTAATACTCAATCTGTATCTATAATCTTCTACCAATATATTCATATTTTGACATACAAACAGCTACAGATTCGAATATGTAACATATTTTTTTAACTTTACTGATACTTTTTGTGAAATTTATTTCATGAACTTATCAACTCATACACTTTAGACTATACTTGGTGAATCATATAAACAAGAAGAAAGAAACTAAGAAATTTAAGCAGTAGGTTACTTAGGTTATGTAGGCACAACCATGCTATTGCCCAACTAAATTCCAGAACCAAATAATACATATAAGTTTCTACATGTAGTTTGCTATTTATGTATTAAAATCAAAATATTTATAAAGTAGTGTTTTATTTCATTTATTGTCTTATATGTATGCATGTTTTCCACTGCAAAGAAAAAACTAGGCAAACTACATTTGTAAATGAGTACCTGTCTTGGGAAGTTTATGAGATAAACAGAAAATGATTTGGTTGGAAACCTATACTAAAAATGAAATGTGATTTGTCATATTAATTTACTCCCACTAGCATTATAATTATGGGTTTGAAAATTGTGGTTCCAGTAGTCCCTACTGGACAAGCGGGTGCAGCATGTGATTATGTGTTTATTCATTAAATTATTGTGTCTTTTGATTAAAATGTAATTATTTGTAATTATTTACAGCTCATACAACTTACCAAGGGTTAATGTCTGAATTAATAGAATTGTTTTAAGTCAAGTTATAACTGACACCCTTTCCACCGCCACCCTTACTAACTACAAAATTTTAAAACATGCAATAAAAGTGGAGAAACAAAGTAGATAAAAGCAGATACTAGTGAGTAGTGAGTGAGTCGCTAACACTTAATAGGGCTTATTAATGGCAATTCACGTCGTCCTTGGGTGCTAAGTGCTTTTCTTAATTACAAAATTAAAAACCAATATGCAGAAACATTTAATGCGTAAATAGAATTGAATAAATAGAATTATAACAATACAAGTTAACGTAATAGTAATTTAAGGTCTTGGAGATGCTCATTTAGGTTTTGATTTACTCCATCATCACCAAATGCTTGTGCAATCAAATATCAGCTTTCGTTCAAAATTTATTTATTGGTAAATTCGATAGGGATATTTCACATATCTATTTCTGAGACTCGTGGAGGCCATACTGTCCGCTCACCTATTGTATCATTCAAATAAAAAAGGCATTATTTATGCTTCGAAGAACTTAAACCACGTGCTCCCAAAAGCAAATGTATTTAGTAAAACATCCAAAGCTAAATATAACTAACTCACCTTGCGATGTTTCAACTATCTGCTTTGACCTGCACCTGGTAGATTTGCTTGTAGTTTGGCGCTTCTTTCTTTGTACCGAAGGATTAGTCTTAGGAGGCAATTTCCTGTGAAATTTATGTAAACATTATCGAAATAAACATTAAAATTTCTACGCCTGCCAAGCTAATACAAAGGGTTCAGACATTTTATGGTAATTTGAGTCTTCAATTGTATTGTTTGGTTAAAAAAACCTTAACACTTTCGAGAGATAAAGTAAACGGTTTGACAATTTAATCAGATTAGTGAACCTTTTTTACCAAGTGAAAAAATCCGAACAACAAACGCAAATAATTCGCCGAAGTAGGCCGATTTTGATCATCCACGGACCGCAAATACTGGAGCCTACACCATTAATTTAAGTTGATAAACGCAAGCATAACTTAAACAGACCTTCATAAGTAATATAATGCAAATTCGCATGAGGCTCACAAATATCTCATTTATTTTAAAAGACTCTATATCTAATATATAAAATTCTCGTGTCACGGGGTTCGAACTTGAAATCCTCCGAAACGGCTTGACCGATTCTCATGAAACTTTGTGAGCGTATTGAGTAGGTCTGACAATCGGTCAGCATCTATTTGTCATCCCCCTAAATATTAAGGGTAGTCCACCCCTAAATTTTGATTTTGATTTTTTAGACAAGATTTTTAGTTTCTTTTTTTATGATACAACATACAAAAATACATACAATCCTAAATGTTCACCCTTCTATGATCAACCGTTATTTTTTATTTATTAATTGAAAATTGAAATCAAAATGTATGGCAAAACAACGTTTGCCAGATCAGCTAGTATTTTCTTTTTTTTACTTCTGTAAAACATACAAGTATTCATTTCTTCCACAATTTCATCAATTGGTGTTCTATATAGAATAGTGGGTGATCAGCAGCAACCTGTGATCGAGTGTCTTTGGGCCTGCAGCATCTTCCTCGCGATATTTCCTTCACTATACAGGCTAACATTCCTCTTAGAGAGAAATTCTTATTCAATCTATTCGTGTACTTAGTCGCAGAGCACTGCTACACTAGCTCGGCAGAATAACACAATCATAACTCATTAGCAAGATGCACGCTGTTCTTACGCATATACGCAGAGCCATTTACTTTTTCAAAATATATATAAAGAAATGAACAGTAACTCTTCGCTCATACTAGTGGAAACATCGAACTGAAGAAAAATAATAAGCATCTGATGAGAAAGATTGCTGTTCCCAGCTGGTTCCCCGGGTCCATTAATATACCTGTGTATCAACAAGTGCATGTACCTTTATATTCTTGGATTATTTTTAAGACCATATATATTCAATATCAAGCTCATCAAAAGATAACCAGTAGTTCCTGCGATTAAGTGTTCAAACCAACAAACACTTCAGCTTTATAATATTAACTATAGATGATATATTTCTAAAATTTAGAATCTAAAGAGTATGCATTGAAATAAGTAACATCACATTTCGCACATATTGCCTTTGAAAAGTATTTGGTACCTGTTAGCAGCTTGCCGTGGCTTAGCCTGGCTCTGGGGCTCCTTACAATCTGCTTTTTTCACCCGGGATCGTCTGCTGTCAATCATTTCGCCGGTGCACGTTGTTTGCTGTGTGATGTTGGCTTCTTCAGCTATTTCTCTATTGTGTTTTTCAATGAGGGCTGAAAAATATTCAACATAATTTCAATTCAATATGGAAAATATAAATCTCAATGAAATAGTCACAAATTATATAGAACTGACACTTCTGATATATAATATCTTACTTGTATGTTATTTACATTCAGAAATACTATGAAAATTATTAAGTAACAAATACCTTGCGCAGAGATTCGTGCTCGCTCAAAAATTTCTTTTAGTTCATTCTTTCTCTCTGGAGAAGTGTTGCTTGTTATAGCTGGGCACAGATCGACAAGCTAAAAACATAATTTACTATTTCATATATGAATTTTCACTTTTGAGGGTTTTGGTCCATTGTTTTGTATAAAATGTTAACTTTCGTACAATAGTTTGTATACTGTGTAAATATGTCTTTGATTTCTAAGCAGAGACACTAACCAACCATATTCCTAACTCAAAGTGAAACAGGAATTATTTTTATTTTTTTATTATGAACAACAATTTTCTAAAAAGTAATAATTTAAAGCAAAAATATTTTACAATCAAGGATTCCTCAAAATATTAAGTTTTTATTTCAGTCATAAGCAACCAAACAGTATATTTGCAAAATTAAGTTTTTCATATTTTAGTAATGTAAGGGCAATTTTTCAGTAGTAAGCTAGTCTCACCTGAGGAGATTTCTGGTTTATAGTTTCTGAAGTAACAGTGGATGTGGGTTCAGGTGGGTGGTATGTCATTTCGTGATCAGAAGATATGCTTAATCCAAATGTGCTAACCAATTTCGCTTTGAGCTGAAAAAGTAACAATCTCTTTGAATTCAAGTTATATTATAAGATACTATAACTTAAGCAAGTAAAAAATATTTAACCTCTGAAGTTTCAGCATCATTGAGCTAGCTACTAACAATTTGTAATATACTTTGCTACTGTATTAACATATATATTTGCCTATACAAGCATAGTAAAAATACTTATCTATGTATTAGTTATTAATATTTGAAATTTAATATCAAATTAATTTACTATTACTAGTTTTATTTATTTATTTTATATTTTTAGGTTTCAGTTTTGGAATTGTATTAACATTAATTGTATTGTATAACATATTATATATATTTAATTAAGAAAGATATTGCACACAAGTCTTTAAGAGCATTTTTTCTTGGTACAGGAATGATGATTTATGGGGTAGAGGAAACTATGTTCTTGAATAAATAAATAAAAGATTTAGTTCCATTAATGAAACTCAACAGAGATAAATTATTTGTCATATACTATGTTTTAATACTACTTCACTTCAAGTTTTTCTACTCTTTGATTCTTAATCAATGAAAAATGGGTTGATAGATTGGTGTAAATTTAAAAAGATATATTTTTGCTACCAGTATGTATGTTCAATACAAAATATGTACTCACAGCATTATTCTCAAGTTTCAGTACTTGATATAATTTGTCTTTCTTTGTAATTGCCTCGTTTTGTTGTTGTACTAACTCTAAATGATATATAAGTAAGTCTTTCAAACGCTTATTTTTCACTTCTAAAGCATTAAGATGCTCATGAATTTTGTTAAAGTTGAAATATTTGTCTTCTTTTTCTGCTACCACCAATCGTGATGCTTGTTCTACCTGCTTATCAAGAGGAAGAACAGTTCTTCGTCCAGGTTCCGAATGGCACGCGTATATATGGTCGAAAGGAAATCTCACGATTTCATCTTTAGGGTCCAACTGATTAAGGGTTGACAAACCAGTCGAAAAATTGATCAAATTACTTTTATTCACACTATTGCGACTGTTCATCTTTAACGAAAATAATTATAATAAACCGAAGCAAGCCTACCGGCTGTCAAAATTAAATTGTCTTTAAGTCTTTTTTCTTTCACCGCCAAAGCATCACAGCTGGGCGAAACATGGAGAAAACCGCCGAAGACCGGCGGAAATTATACGTCTATGCATTACACCTAAGTAATCTGTGCATTACACCAATAATTTAACAAGATACCACCCACATAAAACATTACACTAAACACTTGACATCGTAGTTTTCTGTGATATTATATTTGCAGAATTTTTTAAAATCAGAAACAATATAATACTTCACAAAACATTGAACAAATAACTAGTAATGCTTTCATACAAAGCTTTCGCCTACGGCATAACCATCGCTTAACGCCTTATACATTAGAACAAAAAAATCCATCTTCTATGTTGCACATAAATGACAAGCATCAAAAACGAAGCACAGAGTATTATAGTTCAAAATCTGCCACAGACAATCGTCTAGCCATCGCTTCAAAATATACAACTGTGCTAGTGGTATTATCAATAGCCTACATTATTTACAATTTTCTAGAAACAATTTTTGATGTGATTTTACTATATTGTAAAATGAGAGATTTGAACAACAATACCTTAAATTAAGATTTAATGATAAACAAAAGATTTATCACCACTACGGAAAGAGACTCGACAAAAAATTTTCAATATAATAATAAGTTTGCAAAGGTGAAATGTCACATCGCTCAATTTTTTTAAGCTTAAAATTTTAAAGCTTAAGATTTTATTATACATCTTTGTTCAATAATTTTAAACTGTTGTAGTATACTTAAGATACATACAAATATATTTTTTGCTTTTTTTAAAAAGCCAGAATGAATCTGGATTACAGAGTAAAAATAACCTAACCTTGACGCTTTCGACATGAAATTATCTATTAAGCCTAAACATTATATTATACTAACATTGTTTAATATTTTTGGTACGTTATGGAAATTGTTTATAGATGGCATTTTTTTTCTAAATTGCAGTTAGAGTATTGTAATGAAATTTACACATTTAGTTTATTTTTTCTGTTAATATATAGATTAGGAATCTTTCACATTTAGTTTTAATTCAGATCATATTTGAGTTAATAATAATAATTACAAAAATAATATTTGCTGTAATGATTATAACGTCACAAATTAAATCTATATACATTCCAAAACCTCTTAAGTATGAATTATTTTAAGTGGACTTGATTTTTCTTACTGATCATAGGGATTATAAAAAAATACAACACCACCTTAACCAAAAAGAAAAATTTAAAAATATTTTTACGGTGTAAGAGAAAAGGATAGATTTCATTTTCTTTATGATAGATTAGAAAAAGTTACAAAATTAATATTTGGTTACTTTTTCTTTAACTTAAAGTACAATATACATACATATATATCTTATATACGATAAAGGAGGGTTCGTAATACCAAATTTCGCGGCCGAAGACGTGGGTAAATGCCAATGAAAAATCACAAAAGTTTCATTTACAATTTTTTTTATTTATATCATAAAACTTAATTACATTGTTACTATATATTTATGTTGTTTTAGTAGTATTTAAGTAACTATATACTGGGTGGCGCAAAAGTAATGACCATGATGTACCATTAGGATTTAAAGATGTTGTCTTTTAAATGGTGAGAGTTGATGCAAATGATGGTACGAAATTTAACGGAACAAATATTATACATTTTAAAAACCTACATGTAGTTTTCTAATTTAGAAAAAATGTTATAGCTGAACCAAATAGTGTCTTTACTTTTGCGCCACCCAGTAATACATACACATTAAAGTTATACAGGTAATATGTACTACCCGTGCCAGAGGACCCTGCTCTTTCGTAGCTTATTATATGGTAAGTAGGCATGTTATGTAACAGTTGTATCTGTGTGGGAGTGTGTGTGCATGCGCGGTGTGTAAATTTATATCATTATATAAGTAGCTACAACTTTTATTTTCTAAGTAGCTCAGGTTAGCCTTATGGTATAACGGCCGCTTTTCCGTTACGAATTTATCAACTATATCTTCAAAATTAGCACATTAAAATTAAATATCTCTATATTATTAATTATATTTAATTAGGTTTAGAAGTATGTTTATTTATTTACAATTATTTTTGTAACTTCTAATACGTGAAGAATGTCCGATGGCTTATTTGACACTAAAGCTGTCTAACTCAGTTAAATTAACATGTTTCTTAAGTATACTAATATGAATAATAATTTGTTAATTTACACATTATAATAATCTCTATATTATGTTTAGTGAGAGTGAACTCTTAACTTAATAATGTCTTACGTCTACAATTTTCCGAACAACATGACACCAAACTTCATCTTCCGCAATACACCTAATATTTTGTGTGTGATATAATAAAGTGAACTAATAATCTTATATTTCTTATAAAAAATTATAGAATTCACAATAATCTTATTAAAACATTGTATAATTTAAAATAATGTAGATTATTATCCCTCCAAAATATACATAAAATTATGCATTACAAGGCACTTATTTTATACTAATATTGTGTTGGTAAACTTATTATAGTATTAAAAAGACTTATACAATATAACAAAGATATATAACAAAGATATTAGAGACGAATTGTTTAGATTCTCAAATAATTTTTTACCAGTGTCGTTGATTCTTTTTAAAAATGTAATTCTTGATCAAAAGATTACTTAATGACAATTACTTAATTAAAAAAAAAAACTACAATAAATTTTGCAAATTAAAATTTGCATTAAAAATGTCTTGAAAAGTGTAATTTCAATTTAGTAACTTTTCTTCTTAAAATCAATGTATAAGTCTGTCCATCCTAATTTTACACTGCACCAAATCACGACATTGTTAAGTGTTTAGAATACACTTCGATCATTTAAACATCAGCAGGTGAGCCCAGATTGAATCTAGACATTTTGCGGTCTCGGGAACTAGCCAGTTGCCCTGACGTGGACGTAGAGCGCTGCAGCGAAGCAGAGCGAGAGCGGGAGGATTCTGACTTAGACTTTTTACCCTTACTGCCTCCCGATGCTGGCTGTTTGCCTTTTATTGAGGATACAGACACTACTGTATCTGATGTAACACCGTCATGTTCTACACGCCGTATCACCGCGCCCGCGTTGTTCAAAAAGAACTTTGGTTTCGAATCCTTCAGCAGTGAGTCCTGTAATATTAGGGATTGTTATACTTTTTCTATTTGTCTTCATCGTTGATAGTTTTAAGACAGCTGGGAACTCACCTTAGATTTACTAGACTTGGAAGCCGTGTCAGAGCTTCCTTTCCACCAATATCATTGAACCGAACAACCTCTCACTACTTCCTCCTTCTCGGGCGTCTCAACATTGGCTTCCACATCCTCCTCTTTTGGCATCTCAATGTTGTCACTGAGTCATGAAATATTACCATAATTGATACTTTATGATACACAGTTTTATAATATAATTCCAGCGTTAAATTTATTGACTTACGCAGCCTCTGCTTTGGCGTTCTGCTGGTTTCGCATCGTCAGGGTGGAGATCATTGGAGGTCGCTGAGGTTTATTTGCTAAGATTGATTCGATGTCCATTATCACCGCCGGGGACAATTGGGGAATGATCTGCATTAAAATTAGATTAATCATTGAAGCTACGTGTCCAATAACTTATCGTTAAACATACCTGCAGCGCGTGTATATTTTCTTTAAATTGCTCGACACTTGTGGCCCCTAAAAGCAAACAATTTACATTTTCATTTTTGAGACACCACGCCAAAGACAACTGTCGTACTGTGCAGCCTGAAAAGAAAAAGTCATAGGCGTAATTGTTATACGAGCTCGTATATAAGCCCACTTTAATTTTGGCGAATAACAAGTTATGCTTACTCAAGGCGTTAGCCAAGTCGGAAAGAGCTCGCAATTTGTCTTTATAGCTTCGAAGTTCTTCGGCTGGTGTAGTTTCGTTGTTTTCGGTTTCCTTAAAAAACACATTATTTAAACACATTTCATTCTTCGTACAGAGCGCATAACGAGTAACCGTTGTTCTTACTACTGGAGCTACGTGTTCCTCCTCCCACCAGCTGAATGTGCTGTATTTGCGGTTGAACCGCGACTTTGCGAATAACTCTGCCACTTCCTCATGATTCAGGCCCTTGTCAGTCGTAAGCGCGGACCACACCATCGTTCCTATGTACAAATGCGATTGTTAACATTGATCATACGGTAGCAACAACAATAACATCACTATACTAACCCACTCCGATTTTATGATACAGCTCTGGCATGTACAGTTCAGCCTTATCACGACAGAACATGTGATACTCAGTCTGCTCCACCACGGGCGTGCAGCAGTTGAAAGCACGACACTTAGAGTAGGCGTCCATTATCTGTAAAATCCATATAAGTATGCCGTTCATGTCTTTAAATACATTTTCATTTATGATAAGTAAGGGTACACTCACCTCGGATGGGGTCCAGCGCGCTGTACCCCAATACATGGCGTAGCCTTGGTTAACGAGGTAGTCCATGGCTCGTACTATTTCTGAAGCAACATATTAAGACATTCAAAATTGAGTTTCGACTTAGTTACGCATATCTAAAGTGGAAGGCCCTACCTTCCATAGGACATACAGGGTCAACTTTATGTAGAAGAACAACGTCAATATACTCCAGCTGGAGCCTTGCCAGAGACGCCTTCACGCTTTCTATTATATGTTTTCGGGACTGGCCTCTTTCTTCGGATCTAAATATAAATCATAAAACATATTAATATCAGGATTTCAAGCGCAAATGCAAAGTTGTTTAAAGTTGGATATATTGCTCTTGAAACATAACGGTCACTAGCAAAAACCTAACCATTTTTAATCAGCATTTATATAACAACATGTTATGAAAACATATTTAAATGAGTAGGACTAGACTAGACTCACTTTGTGCTCCAATAGATTTTTGTTATAATTATTACACTGGATCGTTTCACGTTCCTTTTCTTTAGAATTCTACCCAATTCTTCTTCGCCCTGTGCTAAAAATATTGCAAAAATAATATACAGTAAATACAAATGATAAGAAGCGGCATTATAATGATATATTGTATTCAAAATTACAAAACGCTAACCATAGTGAGCTTTAGACAAATCAAACAAATTGATGCCACTCTCAAGAGCAGTCATGACGATGTCTTCAGCAACGTGTTCGTTGAGTGCTGTCCACAGCCCGAGGCCAATGCTCGGAACTCGAACCCCTGACTTGCCCAAGTTTTTATAACGAAGTCCCGGGGTCACGGACGACGGCATACTAGCGTGGTTACCCATGTAAGACGACGCGTGACGTGACATATTCTCCAAACTGGCTAGAAAAATATTGGATGTTAGTATACCTTATTTTTATATAGAAGAGTTTACAGTACAGTAGTACTGCATACCATGGATACAGATTAAACATTCAAGGATGTGCCCTAATATACTTAAACGACGAAAAGTAAACGTAAATACCTGGTTGAAACAGGTGCAGAGCAGATTGAGTGCTGAAGTCGTCCATACAGTCCAGTGACGCAATGGGCGCTCGGCATCTAAGGACACATTACGAGATCAATAGTTGATTGACAATCGACATTTAAATTATATTCAAATAAGGTTTCTAAAGTTACTTTATGTTCTAATATATAATAATTAGTTTTGCTACTTTATTATAAAAATAAATAATTTTATATCAATCGTGCTCTCTAGAATACACTACAGTGATGATCTTTGTAACTGCTTATTGCTGTCAAATTACTAGCACAATAATAAATGCCTTGACTACAAGTTACTAATTTTTATTGTTGATTCTATAGATAGATATTTTATACTATCATGATAGTAAAATGAACTAATTATTGTCCGTTCTAGTCTTATACGTATAATAACAACTGATAATTTATGATGCAATTCTGATTGAATCTTTTAAAGCGTAAGTGAAAAAGAAAATGCAGGAGATAGGAAGAAAGGTATGTTTTGCCAAATACAGATGGGATTATTGGATCCACTTACCTCGAGGACTGCTCTCAAATGAAAGCTAAGCTAGCTACAATCTGATGGCTGGCCATTGTGAACAGAGAAATTTAATTGTAAATTTAAATCCGATACCTTTGGACTACGAGAAGGTTCAAATCGTGGCGCTGGCGATGTCAACGACAATTGGAAAACTCTTCTTAACCTTAGAGCGAGCGATCAGAGCGTAGTATATCATGTTACTCTCGTTGGATTACACTCCAGAGATGTGCCGTTGTGATCATGCGTCGTCGGCTGTGACTGCGAGTGACGTGGCGCTGGGACTTTACGGGGTCGTGCATTGCTGAGCATGGATGAAGTCCTGTCCTTCGAGGGACAGTTCTGATCAAGAGACACGGTGGTAGCGCTGGACACGCGGAGGAAACGTTACCGGTATATGGTGAGCATTGGGTTGGAGTCTACGCTGGCGCTGTCTGGTGGATCGAGTGGCGTGTGCGGCGTGCAGCGGCTAACTGTGGACTCGCTGCGGGACATGGCGTTTCCCTTGCCTTGCTGCTGCTCCGTTCTCTTCATACCTAACTCATCTGAAACATTCACTCCCACGGTTGAAGGATAGGACGTAGCGGGTTAAGTCACACGTATAAAAGCATGCATGCCCTAACATCTAGGACTAACGCGGATCACACGATGATCAAGGCGCTGGTCATCGCTTCAGCTCCAGCACCGGTTCTCGCTCGAACACGCTCGAGCTCACGCACTGCGGTCTACTGTCTGCGGAGAAAGAGTGACGAGTACCGCAGCTATGCGTACGCAGCTCTTGCGATTACTGCACATGCGCTCTCGCTAACCTTCATTATTTGATTCACCGTGGCTATAAAAAACTGGCCATTGTGTCTTAGCATATATATATAGCAACAGATGTTTTTGTTTGATTCTTGCATGAAATATTACATGGTTTGGCAAGAAAGTGCGAGTTTATTTTACCAGTAACTTCTTGTTTAACTGTATTTTTTTACAGTCATAATCATCAATAATTCAAACGTCTTTTTAGTCCCAGCAAAATTCATTAAGACTGTTTATGATTATCACGTGTTACTACACTTATCAAACTTCGTGCCCCGGGAGCGACAATATTTTTAAGAAAACAACAAACATTTTTATTAAGAAAAATAAAAATGTAAGGAAAACCAAATTCCATGTGATCAGGAAAGAATAAATCGTCTTAAAGAATCTTTAATTTCATTTGTCTGAACTGTTTATAAAATATAATAAAGATATTGGTAGATAAGCATAAAAAAATATTTGGTTAGCACAACGTGGGTTATCTTTTTTAAATTATATGAACCGTTAAGTGTTTCGAATATATAAATAATAAATATATATTTATCATCATTAACGATGTAGATGTCAGATCATTTAATGGATAAAAACTTAGATGAGATAAGATGGAGTTATGTCCTATATGGGAGCGTTACTTAAAATATTTTTTTAAATAATATGGTGGTGAATTAATTGTAAAATATTATTGAAATGTATTACATATTTATTTCGTTTATTTATAATTAAAACAATTTATTTACCACAATAATAAACGCCGAAAAGATGAAGCCACACGCCTATTCGAAGTGAATACTGGCAACCACGAACCATGGGTTATTTTTAAGAAAATCTAAACATTCCGCTCTTTGGCTCAGTTCCAATTTACAACTAAATCTCGCAATGAAGGACTCACTACGTCACTAACTATAATATATTAAGGATCCATTCGGGAATTACAACTACTTTTTGGTCTTTACTATCGTAAAGTAAGTTATCACTCCCCCTTATTGATTGTATAATTATAAGCACACGTCATTCACGTAGCGTATGTAGTACCTACACAATACAAAGCAGTCAAAATTTTAGACGTAAAATTTAGTTCCCCCTCCAGTAACAAACTGACAATCAACCTGGAGGCTTACCTCACTGGATAAATAACATTAATAATGTATTTTTTTATAAATTCGTTTTACAGTTATATAAAATTGTACATTAAAAAAATAGTATTCTGTATACCACATTAAAAAGCTGTTAGTAATCCTAATGGTTTTAAGCAAGGAAATAGTGTTTCATAATTATACTTAGGACTGGGTCAAAGCAAATAGGCATGCGTCGTAGTCACTAGAGCTGCGCGCGCATGGCTGCGGCAACCGCCACTATTGCACCCGCAGACGGCAGACTGCACTGCGTGATCTTGCCGTGTGACCTGGTGAGAGCCAAACCCAGAGCAGCAGTCAACCTGCACCAAGAACATCGTGTGGCTCGTTAGTCCTAGACGTTAGGGCATGCATGCTTCTGTTCCGTGTGACTTAACCCGCTACGTCCCTTCCTTCGGCCGTGAGAGTGTCTGTTTCAGATGATTTAGGTATGAGAAGTATGGACCAGCGGGAAGGCAAGGACAGCGCCATGTCACGCAGCGAGTCCACGGTCAGCCGCTGCACCCCGCACACTCCACTCGGTCCGCCGGACAGCGTCAGCGTAGACTCCAACCCTATGCCCACCATATACCGGTAACAAGCCCTCGCCTCTGCGCCCCAAGCGTCGTGTTCCTCGATTGGACCCGTCCCTTGGACGAGGCGATCGAAGGGCAGGACGTCATCCATGCTCAGCAATGCACGACCCAGTAAAGTCCCAGCGCCACTTCACCCGCTGCCACAGTCGACGTCGCATGACGGTCACGGCGCATTTCTGGAGTACAAGGTCACCGAGAAATCGATAACTACCCTCTGATCGCTCGCAACTTATATAGCTAATGCGATTTTCATTGGTTAGTTAATGTCATATTAAACTGCTGGAACGTGACAACCACAATGATCCTTCAACATACCTACAAAACACGTAAGCCACGTGGGCGCAGGACTAAATTGTATACATCACACTACTCAATATGTACTTAATAATTTCACTTAACGGTTACTATTATACAATAAAATTGCCAGCCGTCAGAATGTAGTTAGCTTCGCTTGTCATTCCAGTGGGTTTAAGGTAAGTTTATCATTAACGTTCCACGAAGACAGCCTCCTTCAACAGCCTTCAGCCTTTCCTTTTTACGCTTTATAGATTTAGTTATTAGTAGAATACATCAACTAGGCACCATTGCACGATTTATTAATTACGTAACACGCTAGAGTATTAGAACAATGTGTATAATATAACTTTTAGACTAGCATATGGAAAATGTTATAGGCAATATTATAATTATATACAGTAATGTACAGAAAATACAATGCACTAATAGAATATGGAAAGCTTTAACGGAGATTTTCTTTGCGGACAACTGTTCAAATTTGTATCACAAAATACAAGATTGTGTGAGCTCTTAAACCTACCTTTGTTCAGCCATTACCCAAAATACGTCCTTGTCGGATGTTACTAATTAGAAACTGTCAAATTGAGTTTAATAAGAAACTAAGTTCATTTTTTATAAGTAGATATATAGTTATTCCAGATTTGTTCGCTTATATATCTATATAATTTATAGTTATACAAATTTCTATAAGTACATATTTAGTACTTGTACTATTTGCCATAATATATTTGAATTAATAACGCTTCGATTTTATCTGGTAGACCTGTATATCAGTCAATATTATTTACACTTTTATTATTTTTGTATAATCTATAAGAAAAAAAAGTAGCTAGGTAAAATATAAAAAATCCTTTAACCATTGGTATAAGATATAAATTATGAAAATTTTGTAATAAATAACACCGTAATGTGTCATTAGATGCCGAGCGCCCATCGCGTCACTGGACTGTATGGACGACTTCAGCACTCACTCTGCTCTGCACCTGTTCCAACCTGGTATTTATGTGCAAAATTTGAACCTGCGTACTTCTAAAAACAAACTCAAATACAAAAGTGATTTAACTCTACAGCAAGCTGGAACAATATGTCCCGCCATGCATCAGTGTACATGGGAAACCATGCAAGCATGCCATCATCTGTGACTCCAGGACTTCGATACAAAAACTTAGGCAAGTCAGGGTTGCGAGTGCCAAACATTGGCCTCGGTCTGTGGACTATGCTCAACGAAGACGTCGCAGAAGACCTCGTCATGACAGCTCTCGAGAGTGGAATCAATTTGTTTGATTTGTCTGAAGCTCATTACGGTATGTCTTATATAGAACACGATATTGGAAATTATTGAAAGCTTAACTACGGTTTTCATGTATTACCTAATGCTACCACTAATAATTCATAAATAACTTTCAGCACAAGGTGAAGTAGAGTTGGGAAGAATTCTGAGAAAGAGGAACGTAAAACGATCTAGCGTTATTATTACAGTAAAAATTTATTGGAGTACAAAGTGAGTTACTTGTTTTGTCCATAATGATAGAAAAGGAAGACCAGACCTGGCTACACCAGCGCATCTAATAATTTCAGGTCCGACGAAAGAGGTCAGTCTCGGAAGCATATTATTGAGAGTGTTAAGGCGTCACTTGCAAGACTACAACTAGATTATATAGATGTTATTCTTCTACATAAAGTCGACCACGTTTGTCCAATGGAAGGTAGCCATCATTATACGTTTATTTTATAATAAGATAACCATGTTAACTACTTGTAGCTGAACTTTCACAGAATTGGTGCGAACAATGAACTACCTCGTGAACCAAGGCTATGCGATGTACTGGGGGACTGCACGCTGGACGCCTTCGGAGGTATGTTTCCTAACTTTGCGACCCTGAATAGCTGTAGAGTAAGAAGTGAGATCGGTCGAAAGAAGAAGAGGAAGATCGGTCACCATTTTCTTCCGCAGATTATGGACGCATACTCGAAGTGCAGAGCTTTTAATTGCTGTACGCCGGTGGTAGAGCAAACTGAGTACCATATGTTCTGCCGTGATAAGACAGAGCTGTACATGCCAGAATTGTATCATAAAATCGGAGTAGGTAAGTGGAAAGATGACCTATGACGGTGGATATATTTATCTTAATAATAATATATTTATTATGGTTATGCGACCCGTAGGAACCATGGTGTGGTCTGCACTCACTACCGGTAAGGGTTTAAATCACGAGGAGGTGTCGGGGTTATTTGCGAAATCTCGGTTCAATCGCAAGTACAGCACCTTTAGCTGGTGGGAGGAAGAACTCGCTGCCACTGAAGTAAGTTAATCATATAATTTTAAAACCATGCAGGATATTTTAATGCTTATAAATGTTTAATAAAACGTTTTTTTAGGAACCAGAAAATAAGGAAACTTCAACAGTTGATGAATTACGAAGTTATAAGGACAAGCTGCGTGCTCTATCAGACCTAGCAAATGCCTTAAGTGAGCATTTATCATACTTTGCTTTCGATAATTGTAGTGTGTTCTAAAATTATTAATGTTTACTTGTCTTTTAGATTGCTCGATACGGCAATTATCTGTGGCGTGGTGTCTCAAAAATGAAAACGTAAATTGTTTACTTCTTGGAGCCACTAGTGTCGAACAATTCAAAGAGAATATACACGCACTGCAGGTACTTTATACATGTTTAAATTAAATAGAATTAAAAAATATTGATGAGAAGTATCAGCTCATTATAAAATAAATGTACTTGTAAGGGTAACCAGCTGGTGCCTTGGTCATCATGCTAGTTTGCTAAACAGAGGGTTCCGGGGTGGTTTTTTGGGTTCGCACCCCACATTTCTCCGATGAACATATATGTTGGCTGTGGTTCAAGTGTTATGTATATATAAAAACATAATACAAGCTATAAATAGCTTGTCTTGACCGATATGTTGTTTATATTAAAATTATATATTTCATTTATATGTATAATAATCTATAGTGAAGTGAACTTACTGCTGTTATAAAATCAGATCGTACCCCAATTATCCCCGGCCGTTATTGTGGATATTGAAAGAATTCTGGTTAACAAGCCCCAGCGCCCTCCTATGATATCAACATTGGCCATGAGAAACCAACAGAATGCTAAAACAGATGCTGTGTAAGTTTGTCCAAGTATCAACAGTGGAATTAAAATAAATTTATATTGAATTACAATTTAACGTAAAATTTGTATGCACAGCGATGGTACAGAGACACCAAAAGAGGAGGACGTAGAAGCCAACGTGGCGAGCCCTGAAAAGGAGGCAGATGTAAAAGGCTGTGCGGTTCAATGATCCTGGTGGAAAGGAAGCTCCGACATGGCTTCCAAGTCTAGTAAATCTAAGGTCAGCCATCGACTGAATTTTATTTATTTCAACTCTCTCGATGACTCAGACCTTCAAATCAGTACTTAATGTTATAGGACTCCCTGCTAAAGGACTCAAAGCCTAAGTTCTTTTTGAATAACGCGGGTGAGGTTATCCGTCGCGTGGAGCAGGATGGCGTGACCTCGGATACAGTGGTATCGGTGTCTTCGCTTAAGGGAAAGCAACCAGCGTCAGGAGGCAGTAAAGTAAAGAAATCCAAGTCGGATTCCTCCCGCTCCCGGTCTGCTTCTCTTCAGCGGTCCTCGTCAGGTCAGCTGGCTGGTTCCCGAGATCGCAAAATGTCTAGATTTAATTTGGGATCACCTACTGACGTTTGAATATTGGAAGTCGGATATGACGTAGAATTTTGGATTATTAGCGGTCTCTTAGTTGCTTAATAATTACGGAGGTGCCATAAACTACCAACCAATTTGGTTGGTAGTTTAGATTAAAGATAGGTAACGTAAATTATTTTTATGGATTACAGGGCAAACGACGCTCTCTGCCAAAAAGGCTTGTTAGTACATTATAGGTCATATTACAAGAAAGGCTCAGCATAGCTTAAGTTAAGCAAAGAATAATTGTCAAGAGTAAATTATTTATTTTTAGTTTATCTTATGGAGGAGGCAAGCATTGGGAATTAATTTAATTCAAACATGATAAAAACAAATTTGTAATATTTCTTATGTTTAATTAATTAGGTACACTTTCAATTTCACGCATATCTTTATCTATAACAAGGATATCTCTCATCACGTCTTCACTGTCTGCACTCCTTATATTATAACCTGATCTGTCTAAAACACCAAAGTGTTGATAATGAGTGCCTTGCGGATGGAGCATCTTATTTGTAAGTAGTTTTAATGGAAGTCGTTAATTAATATTTTTATATTTTGAATTATTGCTTCAAGTGTAGATCGTTTAAGTATTTTTGTCATGTTGATTAGTTTAAAGTAGCTTTAATCACTACGGTCTGTTACTAGAGAGGAATAAGCAAATGTTCTAAACCAACTGAAAGGACTAATTGAAATCGAAACATTAAGTCGAGTGATATAATATATACATATTGCCATGATATAAGCTATTAGCTATACATATATATATACGTATCTTAAAATGTTTCAAGCCGTAGTACAATTCCTTCTATACATCAATACGTAGCAATAAATAATAATACAAAATATAGAATAACAGAGTGATATGTTTTTGATATCAGATACATATTTACATTATAGAATTTATTCAACTAATTTATGAATGTTAATAGTTAACATATTTATTTCGCTTAACATAAGCCACGCCACTTAAACATAAATGTTCGTCACGTTGACCCTAGGTCCCAATAATCTAACTTTACACTCGTTCAATGATCTAATAAAGCATACAATTTTAGATGTATTTTATTTATATTGGTGAATAAAATGAGTAAATTGATCACACCTATTGGAAAATCCCTTCGTGACAATCGTAACAAAGTCATCATTAACTGGCTTGGATCTAGCATGTTGCGACAGCTTGTAACAACTCAATTACCTAGTTCATCCCTGCAATGGACTTGAATCTTGTACTATGTGTTGCTAGCACAGTAAATTTCCCTTATTTTAAGTATACTCATTTGTTTTTGATGAGGACGGTCCAAGCTTAAATAAATATGTAGTGATGTTTACATAAATTTGCTAAAATTATGCGACAGAACATGAATTCGTCTGTTTAAGTAGTCTGAACCGTAACTGATTCCTTCCTTCCACTTGAGTGGATAATGACACTCTTCGCGGACTTATCATCCCAGCTTGGAGAACACGGTTCTCGAGAATGGCATCATTCGCTTGTTATGTACAAACGTTGTGTGGCCACGGGCACGTTCAGTCATGGATGTAGTATATTTTGACTGGTTAGATTATCTCGTCTTCGGCGGGATGTTGGCGCTTTCGGCTTTCATCGGTATATATTTCGCTTTTTTTGCAAAACGGAAACAAAATACTACATCCGAATACCTTATGGGCGGGAAGACTATGGGAATGTTTCCTATATCCATGTCGCTAATAGCTAGGTAAGACTTGACTTATCCTTGCTTTACTCAACTCTTTCATTCAATGGTGTTCAATGTATAGCGATAGTGCTTTGTTTGCTTGCGATAGAATTTGAAATTTATTTGTACAACTCCACTACAGGTCCGACAATGTGTCCGGTGTTAAATCTATTTGAACATCCTAAAAGTAACCTAGAAATCGAAAAGGTGCACAACAAAGATACTGTTAATACTAAATATTTTGCCTTACTTTTAATAAGTTTTACAGCGAAAAATATAATCAAAATAAAGGGACCGATGAAATGCTTACAAGTAATGAGCAAAAACACTACTTCCTAGCCTCATTGTATATTCGACTGGAGGTATATTTCGTTAGATTTTTTGATTTTATAACCAAATAATTCAAATTGTCGTTGAGCCGTTCTGTGCCTCGGATGAGAACAATATTTGTACGAAATAAAGTATGCCGCAGGCCTCAAATAAGCTAGCAAACCGTCTGTATTATACATGCTACATGCCTGAAACAAATTATAAGGCATTATTTTAGTATTAACGCTATTTGCAGGAATTATACTTTCGTGCATTAAGCTCTAACAGGGTACTTATTTAATGCTATATCCTAATCTGAGGGCCTGTTTGATATATCCACTACGCTCATCGTACAAACAATTCTTAATGGGAATTTGGTAAAAGCATAAAATTAAAAAACCCAACCGAACTTTGGAGATTTAAGCAGCAGACAAACAGAGGTCGTCGCCTCTGATAATATTACTAAAAGTATAAAATATTCACTCAATAGTTTACTCAGATTAAGTCGTCAAGGAATAGAGTAGAAGTAGAAGAATTTAATAAGAAATTTGTTCATACGTAAAAAATACTTCTTTGTAATAGTGACTACAAACGCTCGTTAGGTACGACTCGTAAAGAGTAAGCAAAATAAACGAAAAGCATCCGTAAGTAGTAAATACCATAGAACTAATAATTTAGGAATGTCTCTTTTTGGCTCTTAAAATCCAGGTACAGTGTGGCCTCGAATAGTAGTAGTTGCAAGTAGACGGTGTCAGGAATTGAGACTCAATTGTAGGAGCTATTAGTGGAGACATCCGTGTGGGGACCGCAATTGATCACGTTTCTCAATGCGCCTGCCTACGCGACACGGCTTTGCTAATAATAGAATCTTATTTTTAGATCATGTGTATGTAAAAAATAAGTATCCTTGAAATTAGTATATGGAACGTAATATTTTTAAAATAATCTCAACCGAAACGTCAAATTATTATGTTTAACTTTAAATTTAATACTGAAACGAGATTTTTCTTGAAATAAGATTAAGACAGTAATAGGATTTGAATATTCGAAATATAATTTTAGTAAAATTAAGTAAGTATTATTGATGAGGCTTTATTGATATTATAAAAGATAAAATGGCGACTATGATGGTGAATATGAGTCACAATTATTTTTTGAAAACAAAAGTGTAGGAACCCGTAAACCATTTAGATCTACGAACTACTG
This sequence comes from Pontia daplidice, assembly GCA_963693355.1. Taxonomy (NCBI): domain Eukaryota; kingdom Metazoa; phylum Arthropoda; class Insecta; order Lepidoptera; family Pieridae; genus Pontia; species Pontia daplidice. The sequence continues at coordinate 293,755 of CAVNZL010000001.1, forward strand.
GTAACTGAAATTTAACACGTCTGTGATTCTAGTTACCTTGAATTATATCGGATGTGTTGAGGTCCATAAAACGTATAGTGCGTTCCAGGCATGTATGAGGAACGTGGTTACCAATTTTCAAATTAGCCATCATATGTACTAGTAGCCCTATAGAAAATAAAAATCATCAAAACTTAACTACAGTTCATTTACATAGTTATAAGTCACAGTTCTTAGCCGTTGATTACCACAATTTATCAATGCTTTAGTAATACGCATTATATGTAACGGTTTCTAATCGTGAGACTAGAGTCATAGTCATAAGGGTGTCTACTATCAATAAGAGCAGCATTGAAAAAAATGAGTAAGAGACGAACATTGTTACGCAGATAGACCCAACAGCTAGTATTATGCTCTAACTTCAAGTGTTAAGTAATAAGTAGTACATTTATAGCCGTTTATTAAAACATAGACACGACTCACTCGATCTGTAATAAATGTTAGCTGGATCGCATGTCTTAGAACTTTTTAGGCCCTTTACCGTTTTTATAAAACAAGGTACAAATGGGCAGGAGGTTCAGCAAAAGCCAAAAAGGAAATAGGGTATATATGATAGGTTTAATTGGTTTTTTATCCTTATGTGATAAAAACAAAAGAAAACACATTTTATATTTCAGTTACGTATCGGGCATTTCTTTACTCGGCCTGCCAGCGGAGATGTATACTTACGGTACCCAGCTGTGGGCCATTGTGATGTCTGAGTGGATAGTGTCCGTGACCATAGCTATTGTCTATTTACCAGTCTTCTATAACTTACAAATAACATCTACATACGAGGTAAGTGACTTCGTATTTTTTTTAAAAAGGGCACTATATTGTTACCGCTTAACCAGGTGTCAAATGTCAAATAATTAATACTATTTCCAGTAGTTAAACTAACGCCGTAAATAAATTCTAATAAACACCGAGACTTACTAGTTTATTCGCCATTTCCCACTAACATTATTTTAGAAGATATCTTTGCTTACGGATTATTAGCTAGTGTATTTTATTGTGTATTATTTGCAGTACTTGCGTCTCCGCTTTAACCAGAACGTTCGGCTATTGGGTTCCATAATTTTTATTATAAAAATGTTACTCTATATACCGATCGTTATATATGTGCCAGCTCTTGCTTTTAATCAAGGTAAGATCTTATATAAGATATTTTAGGCTTTGTGTATATTTCTCCCGCTTTTATGAAAGATACGCTTTGTACTTGCTTATATTTAATTTACCACCAGTTCCCTAGTCCTGAGCGTTGAGGGACGGGAAGAACAATCAAGAAACTTTCCACCATTCTGTTCAGTCTTCAAGTACGTTTTTTCAATGAGGACTGTAGGGCACTATCACACGAAAAAGCATTCGACGTTTAGAACACTCAATATTTTTTAATTGTTCCAGTAACGGGAATTAATCTACACTTAATCACACCAATAGTGTGCATCGTTTGTATCTTCTACACTATGCTAGTAAGTATAATTTGATAAAAGCCACACATTACTGCGAACTAGTCTCAGCGTGCAAGCTATTTATGTCAGTAACGTTTTCCTTAGGGCGGCATAAAAGCAGTTGTATGGACGGACACCTTACAAACAGTGCTAATGTACTTTGGAGTAATCTTCGTCGTCGTGTATGGAACATGGCGATTGGGAGGCGTAGAAGAGGTGATGAGAATCAATCGAGAGGGTGATCGCTTAGAATTCTTTAAGTAAGTTTTATTTTCTCGTTGGATGCGAGGCTACTATACAATTTGTATTCTACGAGCAGTACAATTATAGATGGTGCATGATGAATGTGTATATATATGTACGACTGATTTTCAGTATGAACCCGGACCCGACGATTCGACACACGTTCTGGACCACAGTTATTGGGAACTACTTCAGTTGGCTGGCATCTTGCTCCGTCAACCAGGCCATGGTGCAGAGATGTCTGGCCCTTCCTTCGCTTAAGAAAGCCCGCATGTATACACTTTTCTAATTTCCATTTAAAATCGTGCAAGTCTGGGAGACGCCGAACAACGTAGATTTTAAAAGGATGAACATTTATAACAACTCGAAAGCAAGAGTAAACTTGAGGCCTTGTTTTCATTGAGGCAACATAAATGTATATTTCTTAATATATATCCAATGCAGCTTAGCCCAAATACGCGCAGTGTGAGTCGAACATAAGTCGATTACCTGCTGACTTAAGAATAATAATAATATTATTCTATAAGTTACATTATTATTGCAAAGAAATAAAAATTATTGCATTTATGAGTTTTTATTCCGCCTTAACGTAAATCAAGATAACTTATAGAACGATCCTGATTATGGCAGTGGGCATATACGCGATCGTCTCCCTTTGCTGTTATACGGGTCTTGTAGTATATGCAACATTTGCGTCGTGTGACCCTTTGACAACTGGTGCTATTCGTAAGAGTGACCAACTTCTACCCTACTTCGTGATGAACATCGCAGGATCTATTCCTGCCCTCCCTGGGATATTCATGAGCGGCGTGTTCAGTGCGGCCTTGAGGTACGTTAATCTTTTATTTTATATTTATTAAACGGACGTTGTTATAAATAAAAATACTTCCTTCATCAAATCAAATCCTCTGACATTTAAAGTCTGCAACTTTAAGATCCATGCCTAGAAAAATATTTACGAATATAAGAGTAATTAACTATCTCTGAAAAATATGTCAAATTTAAATTTTCGTATTTTAAACACGTAAAACTTTCAGTACAATGTCAACGGGTCTCAATTCAATGTGTGGTGTTATCTTTGAAGACCTCATCAGACCAGCGTACAACAAACCGATTTCTGAAAAGACGGCAAGCTTTATTATGAAAATTATTGTCGCTGTCATAGGTAAGGTGAATTGTAATGTTGAAATATCGTATTGCGTTAAAATCAAGGCTTTTCAGTAATTTATTATTATTTCTATGTGTACATACACTGAATTAATCAGGCTTAAGCGGGATTTATTAGGCCGTGTTGTCAGATAATGTATTATCTGAAACGTGCGTTGATTGTTTGAGAGCTTTTTCACGAATTATTGCTCCTTATTTGAAATTAAATAATTAATAATAAGTTTTTTCTTTCCAGGAGCAACCTGTGTGGCTTTAGTGTTTCTCGTGGAGCATATGGGTGCTCTCATCCAGGCTGGGAAAAGTCTGGCGGGCATCACGGCTGGGAGCCTGCTTGGCCTCTTTACGATGGGTCTCTTTATGCCTTGGATCAATGCTACAGTAATAACCATTATGATAAGTTATAATGTTGTAGTGTTTCGAAAGAAAATCGGTCGTGTATGTTGGAGGTGAACTGTATTTCAAAAACATCACGATTAAAAAGTCCTTTACATAGCTCAATTACATATATAAATATACGACCATCTTTTTCATCAAATTGCACTTACGATGTGATGACTTTGATTTGATAGCTCTAGATAAAATTAATTTAATTCTAAAAATCGTTATTCATATTTAATAAAAAAAAGCATACTTCGTTTTGATGTTTGATCTATTTGCCTATCGTGTTATTATGTTTTGATCTAGGGCGCACTAGTGGGAGGCACCACGTCTACTCTCCTGGTGGGTTGGATGTCGCTTGGTACGCAAGCAGCGATGCTAAGGGGTGACATAGTTCTCATGCCTAAGCCTGTCAGTGTGGCCGGCTGTCCTGGGAATGTTTCTATTCCCACTATCACTTCGCATTCTAGTATTGAGTTTGACAGGTATTTCTTGTTTTTTTATAACCTAAAAAAATATCTTAACTGCGCTATTTTGATATTTACTCTGCAACCTTCTGCAGTTGATTAATTCACGGTATTTTTACTTTTTTTTTCTTTTTATTTTGTCATTTAATTGTTACTGTTTTTTTATAACTTTTCCTTACTTTTTTTAAAACTATATGAATCTAGTGTATCAAGGGATGAAATGGCTTCTCAAACACCGGTACCTAGCTGAGAAGCCAGGGATTCTATTTCATGGTGTAATTGCAAAAATTAAAAAAAAAACATATGCAATTAAATTGTTAAACTAAGATTACGATTTGCAGATCGGGCACATTTTTCTTGTATAGGATAAGCTATCTATATTACACTTTAATTGGAATGTTGGTTTGTGTCTTCACTGGGGCCATAGTCTCGTTTTTCACACAGCCAAATGACCCCGCCTTGGTAAGTATTGTTTTTAATTGTATTCTAGTAATTTTCTCCAAAAACACAGAAATCATTTCTGATTCTAACGCAGGTCCATAGAGATCTTCTGACGCCGGTGATACATCGCTTTTTGCCGCCACAAAGCCCTCAATGCATTAGACCCAGGCTCACGCAACACGACATAGAGCTACACGCCAGGGAAATGGAGGAGCTTTGTGCACAAGCTGCCTACACGGTTAGCTTAAGCCATTTATGTATTTATTAACTTCGCGAATCTAATCTTAACAGAATATTTTTTTCGACTCTATTTAATGAAATTATTGTAACATAGTGGAGTACTTAAAAGATATTAAGACTAATAATTTAAATATGGATTTCTAATATCGGTTCTATAAGTTAGGGAATCAGCTATATGTAAGTAATCATTCTATGTTTTTGTTTTCTACACACTTTTGAGTTATCAACCACATACCGTTTTAAATTTCTTACATAACACAGTCATACTTTATTAACAATTTGGATTACTTCTTATAATTTCTTTACAGAAAGATAAATGCAGTAGCATCGATCGTTTGCAAAAGACACCTCTTGGCCGATAACTAGCACAATTCTTATATATAAGATTTTTATATTTATATTACAGAAGAGCTTAGATGAAAATATATAGAGTGTAATGCTAAAATGTATCCTAAGACAAAGGTAACTAATGAAAGTTGTATGTGCTGCGTGTATGTGTGATTGCACGCCATGCATATCACCTATAGTTTTGTATAATATTTATTACTTAAGTTAATGTATATTTGAACTGGTGAAAATTACGTACGCCTATTATCAACAGCTATATGAACGGTTGGCTGCAAATGATCCTAATAGAGATTCATCAGTTTTAGTAGCTTCTCATGTAAACAGCACGGTTCTAAATTAGCTTGGTTGGGGACAAACTCTAAATACGTATACTTTAGGCCTAAACTTATACGAACTCAATGTTTTTCCTCTAAGCAAAAATAGGCCTCCTCAAGCAAAACTGTATTCAAAATTGCATTGTAGTTAATAAGTTTGATTGTTGAAATGTAATAAAATAAATTTTTGAACAAGTCTACATATTTATTTACTAGTAAAATCTGTAATATAATAAGAACAAATATTTATTTACAAATAATCGTATTCACAGCTGAAACATAAACATAGAACAGGTGTACATATTATAAAATGGTGCTACTTTAGAAGTTAATAAATTAAATAAAACTTAGCGGTGTCAAGGAATGGCATGCTGGATGGATAAATTGAATTAACTATTTTGTTATTCTGTTTTTATTTATTTTGACTACTTAAAAGTACGAAAAATAAACGTTTGGAAAATGAAACTAAAAAAAGTTATATTTCTGTTGTAATAATTTTGAAAAATTTCTATTACTTGTTTTTTAACCACAATAAAGATTATATAACGAAGTGTACAGAGTATAGCCAAAGTAAGATTAATTTCTTAAAATCATAACTAAACCTGCATGTGTCTCAGAGAGACGTAATTTCAAATTATATATTTTTTAAATACGCTAATATACCATTCACATATTAAATAAATGAGGTCATCAAAGTTTTTTAATGGCAACCACAGTCAATAATGCGACATGACAGTCTGAGTATGTTATAATTCGCTATTATTTCTACATGAAACACGACTCGAAATAATCTTTGGAAACTGGAAATGTAATACTTCCTGTATTACCTACAGTAAAATGCTTTTCAAGGATCAAGAATTTATTAAAAATAGCTTTGAGGCCCTCACTTATGTAGCACCAAGTAGAGGTGACTTCTAAAGAAATCGATAACAGTCATTACAGTACATTAATACTGGGGTAATCAACCAATTCTGAAATTCTTACAACTTGCAGAAGACTCCTGCTGGCTTTCATAAATGTTTTAATATATATTTTACATAGGATGGTGGATACATAAAAAAAACTAGTATAGTTGACAACCCTAGTAAAATACACCTCACACTGATCAAGCGAGTCATCCACAGAGTTCGATTAGGGGTTAAGATTTTAATTCACTTCTCCTGCAAGTGCGCACATTCACAGGGAAGAATACGTTCAATTCAATCAAGGTTGCCAAGACCAGGAACATTGCGTACATTCCGAGGCACGCCCGCCCCACCGCTCTGTCCAGCTTGAACTTGTTGAACCAAAACGTCAAGTACAACAGTAGAAGGGTTGACAATAATGATATTGCCGAGTATTCCAGTCCCATGGAGTTTATTTTCACCTATTGAAACAATTATACTGTTACATTGACGATAAATATGTATAATACGCTTAAACAATATTTGATATTTAATGAGGGTCCAATTTCGCACTTTGCATAACAATCGCATGGCAATAAAACATTCGCACTAAAGTATGAATCAATAAAAATATCTAACCCAATAGTTGCCAGGTTCTGCAGGGGTTAGAGACGCCTTAATGAGCCACGGCAAGCCAAGACATAGAAGGATGTCAAACGTGTTTGATCCAATTGAATTGCTGATTCCCATTGATCCGTGTCCTAAATACAAATATTAGTTAAATTGAATAAACTCTTTATACTACATCAGTAACATGTTGAAATGAATTTCCTTTCTTACAGTCCGAAAAAGAACAAACATGGTCAAATGAAACACGTTCAGACGATTATACTGCGTAAAGGGTAAATCTTGAAAATCGTGTTGGAAAAATTATTCAAAGATACATAGGATTATGTTAGTATGATTTTATATTGAACAAATTTATTTGAAAATAACAGTACTCGTGAAGCTGTATAGCAAAAATTTAAACCCCTATAGAAATAAGTGCGTATAGCACAAATATTTAATATTCAACAAAAATTGGAAGCGTTTAAATTTAGTAAATACATTGGATTAGTTTTGAAATAACAAAAAACAAGATCGTGTTACATAGATACTGTGCAATCTGAATTGTGTAATCCTTTGAAAACCGCTATGAATTGTTAATCATCAATTTCCTTCCACTTGAATTAGTGGAAGAACAATTCTTAAATTGAGAACGTAAATTGAGTTTGGGTAGTAAATGACAATAAGAAAAGCGTCAACAACCTTGCTTAGCAACTATGACACTTGAAACTGCTTCTGGGACTGAAGTACCGGCGGCTAAAAATGTTATCCCCATCACTGAATCTGGTATCATAAGCGTATCCCCTGCGAATATATGTATTTCATTATTACCAGATTAAAATATTTGTTATGATCTCAATATAAACTGATAGAATATCAACAAAATAACTAATTATTTATTATTATATACACTTTATTATAACGAATTTTTTTGAAAATATATTATCATTTCTGTATATTCCTTTTATCTACAAATTTTATAAGACGAGGGCAATAAAATCCTTGACTCTAGAGGGGTAACTTATTTTTAAACTTATAAAGTTTTATTATTTTAAATACGTACCAATAATTGTTATCATCCAAGCAACAATATATGAGAGAGATCCAATCCAAACTATACACATTAGGAACGTTAACGGAAACCAATTCTTAAATCTTGTTTTCTCACAATCAGGAATTGTAAATAAGAATACTAAATGAATGGGCCAAGTAATGATCCAAGTTGCCTGAAATATTCGTAGCGTATTAATAAGTTACAAGTAAAAGATGAATGTTGAAGAATGGTCCTTCCGATATCGACAACTTTAAGTTTAGGAACCATCGTTCTGATGAATTTGATTCATACAATTTCCTTATAATCGCTGCCCCGTGATATTGCCCTGCTATTTTCGACAAACAGAATATGAATAAGTAATTTTACGAAAACTATAAGTACAAAAGAACGTTAAATGTAAATTACCTTAGTAAGTTTACTTCTACCGGTCGGCCACTTCCAAAGCGAATGCTCATATTCATCTAACACTTCCTTATTAGTGTCAACATTTTGATTAACTTCATCTGAGTGAACAATTTCCATATCAACCACATTGACGCTTGCATCTTCATTTGTCTTGACCTCATGTTCTTTAGTTATTTTAGCTTTATCTCCACTTTCAGCAAGTATTGCTCCAGCTTTTATATTTCCATTTTGTTGATGATGATCCAGGACGTCGCCTTTGTTACTCGCCTTGTCTTTTCCATCTGGATAAACCACGATTTCTTAGACTCATTTAATTGAATTAACATGTAGCAAAAACTAATAGATTTAACGAACCTATATCAACTGCAGCGCTGTCTTGCTCTTCTTCATCTGTTTTGATCATATTAGATACGCACTTCCAACTTTCTGTAAAAATAATTCCATCATTGATCGCGTAAATTAATAATGGAAACTCAAAACATTATTTTAACACATTGTGCACATAATAATCTCAAAAGCAAATTAAACGAATATTTTTCAAACTTACTTTTAGCAAAATTCTGTATGGATTTGTCGTAGTACATTATACAGATATAAACTCCATATAGAAGTACAAGGAAAAATGCTTCGTACCACATGACATACTCATCATGCATGATACAGATAAGTATTGACACTGTGATACCGTAAGCTAAACAATCTCTTGTTAGAGGCCACCAATCCAATGGTACAACCTGTAATTTTTATTAGGTAATTATGATTGATTTCAATAACAATTTTCAACTTACATTTTGGTTATACACTACGAGCTATATTACCATTCCTGCGCCAATGCCACAGCAAGCTGCAACAGCTAAGATGTTAAAGACTGCGGATCCAACGATGGTACCGACACCAATGTCTCCTTCTGTGATGAACGTGCCTATCACGTTCACGAAGAGCTCCGGTGCTGAAGTCGCGGCGGCCATAAATGTGGCCCCCGCTACGTCGTTAGTCATATTCAAAGCTAAAACGAGTTGAATACAATAAGTCATAAACATAATATAATTTGTACAATACAATTAAAGCAATAAAATTTTACAATCCATACAAGTGCGTTGCTTTTCTTGAAGTCCCTAATTCGAATTGGTTCATACTTCTAGTGGTAGCTGATTCCATACGTTGGAGTGCGGTGGATGTGGATTCTGAAGGGTTTAGTTGAGGTATGGGGGACATCGAGGTGATACGGATTGAATTTCGTATTCTGCCTCGATGTCAGATGATGAAATTCAGCTGCAGGCATCCCAACAATTTTAACTTTCCCTCTAATTTTACCTTAACCTCCAAATGATCGCAAAATTGAATATTATTCCATATGTCAACGCCAAGCATTTCGATGTTGGCTGGGGCTTTAAGCCGAAAAAGAGAGGAGGAAATTTTATACCTTAACTAAAATTACTTGACTGACTATATTAAAAGTTATATGATAGGCTTTTGTACATTTTATAGGTCTTACCGGTGCATATTCTGTCGACGGCAGGCACAAAAAATTTATCGCACACCACAGCTAGAGCCAGGAATAAATAAATGGAGATAAGTGCATGGATGACAATAGCTCCATGTTGTCTTTGAAGTTCTGTAAAGAGGCCAGAAGGGAAGTCGTCTATGGCTGGCGGAGTGCAGTTCCGGATAATACTTTCTGAAATAAAGAGTATTATTATATAGAATGTTTGGTTGCAGCTATTCTGGTAGAACTGATAAGTATATTGAAGTCGTTTCTCTTTTTTTTCTTTAATGGGTCTTTTAAAAAAGAAAAGTAATATTCGATGAAATTGAAGTAATTTGAGTAATGATATACAAGTATAAAGAGTTATGTATGACATGGTAGAGGATATGCCTGAAACGCTAATATATGTAAATAGCTAATTTATCACTTGGAGACATTTCATGTTTCGTGATTAAATGCGATAAAGATCTGTTCACGAACGGCCACAAAACCTTTTGTTTATGAAGTGGTTTATTGATTCATTGAAATATCACAACGATCACAATTTTTATTTATGTCAATTATTGATATTTATTAAGTTATGTTAGTTCTGTCAAATTATCAAATTGTAAAGTAATACTAGTAAACGTAACTTGGCTATTAGTATTGCGTGTTATATCGCGATAATTATTTTAATGTATTCATTCATATATGTGAGAATATTTTTCTAGGAAATATATTGCGTATGAATCATGCAGCGTTCATTGATAGAGGGGTTTATGCCCTTATAAATTGCCAGATAAAATAAGTAGAATAAAATCTAAAGTACCATACAATAGTTTTATCTTACTCTTAGAAGCAAACAGCGTAATTTTATACTATACTTGTAATATTATTATAGAGATTTCAACATACAATGTCAGCGTCAAGAGCTCTAGAAAACACTCAAGGTGCAATTCCTTTAATAGCTCAATTAACATCTTTTGATAAATTTAAAATTTAAAGAATTAGTGAGCTATAGAAAATTATGAGCAGCACATTACTAAATCTTATATTTGATTCACTAGTTTAACTATACATATAAATGAAAACGGTCATTCTTGAGATTGATAGAGCTACTATTGTAATATGTCTCACGGTACGAAAGCTGATCGTTGAACCCTGTATTCTATTCAAACAGTAAACACTGTAAATGAAGGAGCGAGGCAAAGTGCACTAAGTACGTTGCGTCAGACGTGCGTGGATCAGCTCGTTGGCACATCATCAAATGCATTGAAGGAAATTGGTTGATCAAAGGAGCGGAAGTCCATATTAACGTACGATATCGAGCTATGTACCTTTCTAGAAATGCCCCTCGCGCCTATGATCTTAGAATTAAAGGGGCTTAGTTGATATATCTTTGAGGGCTTGTATTCAGTACTCATCATCATTGTAGGCATATATACATGTTCCTCTGGTAATATACGTGGTGAAATGTTTCAGGTAAATTCAGACTTTCGATTATTACCAAAATGCCAGCATAATTAAGAATGTGTCATCGTCATATTGTCATGTTTGAATTATTCAGTTATTTTTGTTCCATTAAATATAGTAAAAGTTGTTTATAATTTAATTGATCATTAGATGGCATCAATTGATACAGAATTGGCTCGTATACAAAACTTAGCTCTTTTTACGAAATTTTGTTGTCACTATAATATCTCTACAACATAAGTTATACCTTAATACATACAATACTTCATCTTCCGGCTCTTAATACTAAATCTACTAGTCCGTTATCTTAGTTTTGGAGTGTTTCCTGGGGCCATACATACATGTAGTTTACTATAAACATATTAAGGTGTATTTACTTGAATAAATGCTTTGTATAGTATATAAATTATAAATCCAATTTTCGCAATAGAACGTTTTTATAATATAGATAAAAAGATTAAGCTTTCGAACACAGTCGATATTTCGATTCACAATGTCGTATGCGACTGAAATAATATTATACAGTTTGGTGTTCTCTTGCAAACCAACCCTAGCAAATAGATCATAATCTCAACGATCAAATTAAATAACAGCTATGTCAAACGAAGAGCGGTGTACGTAATACGAGCCACCTACAGTCTCAACACGCGTTTTTCCGCCTAGAACTTATAATATATATGAAATATAATATGTAACACACCAAGATAGAAAATATGAGAGGAAAGTGATTCAAACAAGTTGCAGCCGTAATTATTCATAGGGTCAAAGATTATTCAACATAAAATTAACATCATTCAGATTTGTAACGATTGTCCTAGGCTCACTTGATTTTAACAAATTAAACAATAAGGATATACAATATTTTCTTATTGCGCTATCGTATCTAGAGTCATATACATATTACTATATTACTGTAATTTAGACTCGGGCCCCTGATGTCTATATATCTCTCTTAATCGCTCCGACGTCAATTTGCAATATCTGAATAATATTTATTCATTTCTGCACAAATAGACATAGATAGAAAACGCATTGTATATATTTGAGAAATGGCATGGTCAAAATGTATTGATTCGATTTTGGGCACACATTGCTCACGTGAACGCTCAACCTTGTGAGCCCTGCTTGAATCGCGACAATTGTCAATTGTAGAACCGGATGGGCACAAGATAACGCGCCTCCCCTTGCTTCGCCCGTTACTTATCATACGAAGGGAAACTTCAGGCTCCTTAGACACTTATTGATAATTACTAGGAGTCTTTTACTTTATTGCCTTTTGAAATTTCAAAACAACGATCGCAGGTTTGGGTGTTACTTAAAAACTTAAAACCAGCCTCGTACAAGCCTTCTAAATACTATAAGCACATATTTAATATATATTGTAATAAATAAAACCATAAATGAAGCTTCTACCATCGTTGAGTACAATGCCTAATTGGCCGGCCCCGCAGGACCTGCGCACAGGCTAAAAATAAACCGATCAACGAATTAACATTCAACTAGTGTAATTACAATCCTGCTTAAATCTGAAGGTGTGGTCCGCTCCATTGTGCCACGCCTGCCCCATTACCAAAAGTCACATACCTGCACCTTTGTCTCATCACAACACAATCACCTCCACTCACTAGAAACACGGCTACCTACCGGAGGCACTCATTGTGACGAAGGACAGCCAGGGGCGACGCTACTCTCGTCCAAATGCCAACGCTCGGCGGGACATAATGGCCAGTGCTCGTCTACAGAAGAATGTGCTCAATTACTGTGTACGTCGGCACTCGCCAATAGTTGTGATCAAGTGAGTCCGCGCGAGGAGTTCTTTGCGAATTGCTGTTAATTGTATTGAATTAAGGACCAATAACTGGCTTAAATTGATGCTGCGGTACTTGAGCGCCGCGATGCTTGAAAGGAACAGCTGAAATTTAGATTAAAAGTCTCAGTAGATTGATGTGTTTGGCGCGTGCTAGACCAAATCTGTTTAATTCGTAAAAACTTAAAACTAGAAAGTATTTAGGGTAACTTAATCGCGTCGATCAGATATTATTTTGCATTAATAAAAACATATGAAGTACTCTTTTGATGTTTATATTACAACTTAAACACATTTCGATGAAATATTTATTTAGGCGAGAGCTGTATTACTATATTTAAGGCTTGTTAAACTTAAAGAATTGATTTTAGATTACTTCTCAACGTTCGAAATACCATAAGTTGTGTAATTTAGAGGCCAAATAAATATTTTACACTCAAGAAATCATACGTAGGATTTAAAGCTTGGTACAGATGAAATTATCTTTTTACTATTTAGATTGAAAAAAATAATAGGCACTTTACATTTAATTTAACACGTTTATATATAAAGAACAGCTCTTATCGGTCACCTATGCGCGCCATAAACGGTTAATTTAAAATCTACTTAAATATTGTAAACACGTGAACACGAATATCGGTTTATATAATTTCATAGCTATTGCTTATTACTTTATATAAACTATTATTACTTTATATAAACTTTAAAAATCGAAAAATTAAAAAGAAAACTAAGTACAATATTAGTAAATATTAAAATATTAATTTAATATTAGTAAATATTTACTAATATTGTACTTAACTTTGGAAATATAAGAATATGCAGTACATTATTCGGTTATTACAGTAAATGCTAAAAATCCTACTCAGACCCATCAAACCTGACACATTTATATTGTAAGGGATTGAGAAAATAAAGTAAACAAATTATCAGACAAAACAGTAAAATAAATATTAGTTATTTATACGTACAAAACAAGAATTAACATAAAATCCATAAGTACCCAGTCGCATAAGTACTATTCGATGAAGCAATTAACTGTTGTACATAGATGTATTCTATCTTTATACGCTAGTAACTCTTTTAAAGTCTGTAATAAGTAAAAGGGAAATTTAACTATCTAATATAAACTCATCCAAATATGACTAAAAATTTTAGTCTAAGGTATAACATTGAAGCAGATCGAATTGATTTGACTCTAAGTTTACTTACTACGCACAGTTTAAATGTCTAATTCTATAAATCCATTTGGCGTTAGCGATCTTTCTGCCTCGCATTGATTAAGAGTCATATTACGAAATCTCAATTTGACCCTAATTATCATCTGAGTCAGATGTTGCACCCAATAAAGTAATTAAAAGTAATTGTTGACGCAGGAGAGGTCACATACAATGGGTTGGTTAAGTCAATGCTTGAAATACCAGGCAACTGTAAATAAAAAAGATTGTCTTTTGCGATGTTGAGGTCTAAACAGTATTTTCCTTGAGGTGAGAGTTTGTCAGCTTGGTATAGAACACGCTAGTCTTAGTGACTACTGGTGCTGAAACAATCTTTGTGGGTTGGATATTCCATTTACTGATGAATATTTTGGGTACTTATATCCATGCCTTGAAAAAAATATTTGGAGCTATCTATGTGTATAGAAACAAAAAAACAAACAATTTTCACTCTGTGATAAAGTGGAGTGAAAAAAATAAGGCTCATTGATTTGTGATCCCATTCCAAAGTTAATTCTTCTGTAGTGAAATTTAATCAAAAGATTCTTCGAGTCAAATCTTTAAATGCTTCACTATGTTCCTATCAATATACTATAGACGTGTTTGTATATCAGTGTGCATAGACCTTAATCTACGGGTAGCAGTGGAAACTTTCCTAAGTATTTCTAATCTAGAGATTAAGAGGTGTTTTTAATGGAATTTTCTGTAGATAACTAGGAATAATCTGGAAATTATTATATTGTAGTAAATTTAAACTGACTGCTTATCAGATTTTTCATATTCGAATTTATTGGCCTTAACAGTATTAATCTGTTTATTAGTATTAGTCTGAAGTTTCTGAACGAGAATTTGCTTTAATACTGATTACATGGGATCTATAGATGTTCTAGTATATTAGCAATATTATAAAAGCGTTATTACAATAATCTTATAATAATAATAATAATAATAATAATATATTAAATATATATTGTAATGCATGGTCTTTACGTCTTTTTTATTCCCGTAAAACGCAAGATGCCTTGTTTCTTGTGCGGGTATAAACTAAGGTACAACTTTGACCAATATAGCCAGTTATAGCGTTGTACTATAAAATACTTTTAAGGATCATCCGATATGCGATATGCGTAGCGAATTAGGGACCATTAGGGAACTTTCAATTACTATAAAAAAGCTTAATACAATGCAATATTGCCATTACATGTTACTTCCATCGCCTTATCAGTGTTGTATCATGATTATCAATCATACTGTTTGCTTCTTCATGTCAACATTGTACCAACTGCGCTGAAATAATATTTACATAGGATCACTGCACTGGTAGATATTAGTAACTTACATGAACTTATATACAATCTATTGACTGAGTTTGGAGTTGTTATAATATTAATCAAATACATCAACACTATTTAGAGGAGAGCTTAATACATTTTTATATGATATTTCTTTACTTATGTAAAAGTTAATCAGAGAGAATAAAATGAGTGATTTTTTAAATTCAATTTATTTTTAATAGGTTTATTATGCACTGTACATTAGAAATGGCATACTTATAGCGTATTAAAAATACAGGCAGCTAGCCATAAAGATAAGATAAAAATTGGATTCTTAAGCTAATATTGATTATATTATGAAGACATATTGATCGAATCCTAGTCACCTGCTTGAGTTATTTACTGATAAATGGTCGATATCGATAAACAATTCTTGCTGTAAAGCCCAGTTGCTACCGAAAGTGAAATATTGCAGGACGCTTCGGCGTCCTTAAACAATTCTAAAGTAGTAAATGACATTGAGTTGCATATACGGAAAATTATTCGAATTTTTCATTTGACGACTGCTTTAACATTATCCCTACTGTGTCATTATATCCGATTGTTTGTTCTTGTATTGACGAAAGTTTTAATGTTCATGGCCAAAATGTTGATTCGGACAAAGTGTAAATATAAAACGGCTGTTCTAATAAGAATGTTGTTTTTGGTGATTCCTTTCGCACATTATGTTTTGTATGGCGCAGCGGTCAATGAACAGAAAAACGAAGGTACTCTTTTTACTATAGCGAATGTCATGATGTATGTCAATACTTATTCGTATAATTAATGCGATTGTTAGGTTCGTTTATTATGTAAGTATCAGAAAGTAGCAAATGTATGTGATGAAAAAATTGGTATTTTATTTAAATAATCTAGTTATTTCTACATAGATAGTGATTATTAAGCTTAATAATAGGCTTTACATGACAAACAACACTAATCTTTTCATAAATATGATAATATAACATATAACATACATATACGGCGATGGCGGCTTGCGATTCAAAATTAATTATGTAATAAAAAAAATATTGTTATTTCTTCGTAACGATTGTCGTAGCTCAGCTTCTACGCGTTAGCTCGCACGTAGCCATATGAATATACTATTTGGTTCAAGAGAAGAGAGCTAACACAAATTGTATGAATAAACTACGCCTTGTAGAGGTATAATCTGTGTTTGTTGAATGAATAAATATCGTTTTGTCTCTGGTGAGCTATGCTTGTATTTATGTGGTTAAGCTGACTTTGGCCGGCTTATGACTGTTTTATAAATAATCATCCTTGACTCCCAAGAAACTGGTGATATCCTTGACCGCGGTAAACTTCTATAATTGTATATTTTCATTTATATTATTCAGGGATTGAGTTCTCGTCTCGACACCTGCTATCTCTTGATGCACACGAAAGAAACTGTACTTCACCAGCTATCCTAGAGTTTCCTTCAGATGGCCTTAACAGAAGTCAACGTCAGCAGGTATATGAGTTATAAGTATTTCACGCTGCGCAATCTTTTCCACGCCAGACTGACCAACACATTTTTCTATAATCAGCTTTAGTGTTGGCTCTGGTCTGGTCTTTTAATTATAGTTAACCTGTTGTGGTTGTGCTTACCTAAAAATAAGTTTAGGGTAAGTATACCAAAAGAAATCACTAAATGATTCAATTTTAAAATTCGATATTTAAGTTTTATTAATCTCTTCCTTTTGAAGTGGTGTATTGTACACGTGATGAGAGGTTGTAAAGTTTCCACTGGTGATTTTTTTTATTTTTATTGTTATCTTATTTAAAATGCTTCAATAAATCAAAAATGACTGCAACATGATCGATCGTAACAACAATATTTTTTTAGGGTTTCATTTTATTGCATTGTGTCATGGCTATCTACTGCTTCCTCCTTCTCGGTGCTGTCTGCGAACATTATTTTGTACCCGCCATCGAGATGATATGTGAACGTAAGTTGTGTAAACAGTGAGTGAGCATGTATTTCGCCTACGCCTCCTGGAAACTTAAGTGAAAAGTAAATCCGTTATATACAACCGTTTGCAGCATCACCCATCCATTTATATATTAATTCAGCGAACGTCCAACTACAATTGCGTATCGCA
Organism: Pontia daplidice; assembly: GCA_963693355.1. NCBI lineage: Eukaryota > Metazoa > Arthropoda > Insecta > Lepidoptera > Pieridae > Pontia > Pontia daplidice. The sequence goes on from CAVNZL010000001.1 coordinate 311,151, forward strand.
CGGCTCATGAATTAGTTTATAGGTCCACAGGCTTGGCCTAATTCGCGTTACATTGATACATTATCTTCAGTTATTCTTATTTGTTATGTGGTTTACTGAAGTGAACTACACTTTTCAACTTATTAGAAGTTCGACGTCAAGCGAGAGCAAAATAGCCAAGAATGTATTTGTATTGTATATAACAAGTACGTTATTTTAAAAACTAGGTGTGTAAGCATTCACACGACATTCTACGCACTAGACTAAGATACAAAATGTTTGAAATTAGCTTCTAATACGAACATATAGACAATAAAGACTAGTTTACACTCTACAGGTCTACACATGGATTCTGATATAGCTGGGGCAACCTTCATGGCCGCGGCCAGCTCCAGTCCAGAACTGTTTATAAACTGTGTGGGAACTTTTGTGACGGAAGGAGACTTGGGAGTTGGCGCGGTGGTGGGCTCAGCAGTTTTTAATGTACTTGCTGTACCGGCGTGCTGTGCCCTGATTGCTGGCAAGGTACTAAGCGTTTTTTGTAATTTTATTATCTAATAATCACTTATATTCGTATAATATATATTATAAATATTGCAATAAATTTGTTAGAATCTCTTTTTGTAAACAACATCTAAGCTTCAATATTTCATAGGTTATAGAGCTAGATTGGTGGTCCATATCTCGTGATTGCCTGATGTACGCAGTGGCTGTGCTGGCTCTAATCCTCACTTTATTGGATGATATGGTTTACTGGCACGAAGCACTACTACTCGTTCTCATGTACACGTTTTATATTCTGGGTAAGAAATAAATGTAGACGCCAGTTCACTTTCATAAATACTTAAATAATATTTACAATTGCATTTAAATATTTTTCAAAAAAAAAATATTGCCCTTGGTTGTAATAATTACCGACAGCCAAATATTATCCTCAAAAACTTTGTATGCAAAAGATTAAATAGAGGTATAGAGAAATAATAATTCATTATTTGTTTAGTAACTAAAAAATTTGAGCTATATAAAACTTTCCAGCGATGGTATTTAACGAAAAACTGGGAAATTTTGTGAGAAGTGGATGCTGCTACAATCGAAAGCCAAAACTCTACACGGAGGTGACTCCTCTTCTCTTTAAAGGTAATTCAGTAATTACCACTGTGGAGTATGGAATTCTTATTTCACACTTGTAATATTTTTTTTAGAAAAAACCTCATTGGACACAAATGGTGTCACGGTGAAGAACCAAAGAATAAACGACGTGGAACAGGGGATGAAGCTCACGAAGACATACAACTCCACAGATTCAGGTATCTATGAAAATATGTTTATTATTCTTTAGAAAACGAAATTTATATACTTGATACCTAAACCTAAATATTAACTGATATTAGAACTTAGATATAGGTAACACAGATAACTAAATGCTCGATGCTCATATCTGCATGGTATTTTTAGAATCAATTAATGGATCGATTTGGTCTTGGCCCGATGATAGTTCTACAACAAAAAAGTTCTTCTGGGTTGTGAGCTGGCCCCTTTGTCTACTCCTTTGGCTCACCATACCTGATTGCAGACAGCACCCACGACTCTACCCTCTCACTTTTATGATGTGTGTAACTTGGATCGGGGGCGTTTCCTATATAGTTGCCTGGATAATCACTATTATTGGTATGTTACTGGAAAGGATTCTATTCATTGTTAAGGAAAGCTATCTATGAATTTTCTCAAGAAGACAAACGATAAAACGTGAAAGACACAGAACAAAAAAAAGCATCAGAGTTGCGATTTCAAAATAACGAATAATAATAACACTAAATTTTAAACTATCTATAGTACAGTACATTTATGAAGGCACTAACTAGCCTTCATAAATCTGATTCTGAATCTGAATTTGAATAAATATAATGAATAAATATAAGAAATATGATTCATGAATCTGCGTTTAAAACATCCACCCTCGGATTTCTCAGTACATAGTCTCAAAAGCTTATTTGTTCTTCCCCAGGTGACACCCTAAACGTTCCAGATAGCATTACTGGATTGACAATACTAGCTGCGGGGACCAGCCTCCCGGAAGCCGTCTCCAGCGTTCTCGTTACTTACCATGGTAGTCTTCATTGATAGTTTATTGAGAGAACTTTTGATACTATTTTATTTTAACACTTACAAACAGTTAGTTACAAGACATTTTCTTAGTTTATATTGTAAAACAAAACAAATCCCATTTATCACAATAATTGTTTATGCCGACGTTTCGGATCCTTGTCAGCAACCGTGATAACGGCCGGACTGTAAATTATTTACTATAATAAATAAGTGGGGATTAATCGCTTTAAATTTGTGTTACCCGCGGTGATAAAATTTGTTCTTTTAGGCCACGGCTCGATGGGTATAAGCAACTCTATTGGATCCAATACTTTCGATATTCTACTCTGCCTCGGTCTTCCTTGGCTGATCAAGTCCCTCTTCTACCCATGTGTAGCTGGTAATCACTGGGTATGTATCCCGCTACTTATAACTGCGACTAAAGAGCATTACGACGTGAATTTTACAGGTTTTATTACGAGTGTTGGGTTTTACTCTGAGGAAATTTTTATAATCTTATAAACAATTTGTAATTAATATTAAATAATACTATAAAATTTACAAGGATAGCTATGAAGTGTTTACTAAGGAAAAAGAAACAATAAGAGCTTGATATTAATGAAAGAATTCGTTTCAGGTCCAGATTAATTCCAGTGGACTATCATATAGCGCCATCTCCCTTTTGTCCACTCTGTTCGCGCTATACGGCGCTCTCGCTTTAAACAAATTTCAACTAGATTGGAAAGTAGGCATTACATGCACGGTTATTTACGTTGGTTTCTTAGTATTTGCTTCGCTCATTGAGTTGAACGTACTTTTTGATGTTAATCTGCCAATATGCCCTCACTTTTAGATTAATTCATGTTTATATTAATACATACTAAGTAAGTACTTATAGATAAATTCATTTTACTTTTAAAAAATCACACATGCTTCGTACGTCACTCTTTTGTTTGACAATACTAGCATTATACAGATGAAGAGTTTTTGATATATATTATAATACATTTACAAACTGGGGTGAAAATATTCCCTTCTTGAGAACCGTTCTGTTTGTTAAAGGAATAAAAGAATAGGTACATCAGAAGTATATTATCTAAGTTAAATTCAATGAATATATTAGATTTAAATATGTACATCGCGAGCATTTGACGTGCTCCGATTAACACGGATAATACGGCAAGTAACTCTATGAAAATCCCATTCTTTTGACATTGCAACTATGTGAATGACCTATAGCTATAATAAAAATACTGACAAACAAACGGACATTATCTTTCCAGCAAGTAATTCGTAAATAACATGAGCTGATTAAATAGGTCTTGTTTACATGTAATGAACACAGTAACGTAATCTGTCCTATCTTCAATGTATTCTTACTTTCGCCTTTCAATTTCATATTTTGCGTGACTGATGCGTATTGTTCGCCGTATCATCTGTTAACCATTACAAAAATCACTTATTAAATGAATAAACAAATTGTATTTTATGTTTTATTATCTAATTAACAAACGTGTCAGTGACGTACAATAAGCCTAAATTGGTTAAAGAATGTATGTGGATATTATAAAAGGAGATGTGTATATATGTTTCAAAAGATAAACTCGGAAAATAAAGGGAAAATTAAACGGAGTAGAAGTACCACGTGTGAACACGGCTCATGAAGCAAAAACAAATTTCAGGCTAAAGTATCTATATAATTAAGTGTAAATGGAAACTAATCATCGAACAGCAGTTTATTACTCTCTCGGTAAAGCTACTGCGTTCTTTATATCGATAATGCAGGTGATCAATGGCTTCTGCCGAAAAGCCCACAGCACAAGTTCGACACGAATCTGCGAAACGAAATATTAGCCGTTACCCATATAAAGAGATTTGGTTATTTTCGTAGATTTAATTCTTTCATCTATAGCATTTCATTTATTCCCACTGTAAGCAATTGTATGTAACAATGATAGAAGTTAAAATTTTGTTTGACAAACCTATTAAAACGTACCTTAGAGGGAATGTATTTACATTATAAACATTATTGCTATGTTTTTTATTCTGTTATAAAACGCATTAATATAATAGTCACACTAAAACAATTTTCGGTAAGTCGACTTTTGACTTCAATATTTTTTAAATATAGGAAACATATTTTAGTGTCAGAATCGATATCAATTTGAAATCTCTTGAGTACAAAGTTGTAAAACAATATAAAGATATCCATTAATTAAGAAGGTATTTGAAAATATTTCTTAAAATCATATCGCTTAATATTTAATGACACGTCACACTATTTTGCAGACTGTTTAGCATGATTGTCCAACACGCGTGAATGAACAACATCATTTAAATAGATTGATTATTCAGACAATAACCTCTTTTATAATCTCTTAATATAATAAACAAGAACAATCGTAGCGTGAATAAACTTATCATACTTATGAAAAAATTGGACACGCTTCACTCAGAAACTGTCCGAACACTTATAGAGTGGATATATTTAGAGACGTTCACACCTGAATAAAGGCAGATAAGAAGATGAATTAATTGTAAAACAGAAATACTTGGAAAAACAGGCACCTGATACGTTATAATAGATTGATTGAAATGTCTTCGTTCGTGCAAGAGGTGCAGATTAAAACTTCATACAATCTAATGGGAAAATGATAAGTCGTATTTGACATAAACAATAGTAAAATTATAACATTTCGCCTAATTGTATATGTATAAATTAGACACGGAAAAAGCTATCGATGGGTTTATCAATAAATTTATTGTTTAACATTTGTGTATGTTTATCTAAGATATTTGTACGCGCAAAGATGTTCATTAAACATCTACTAATCATGGAATATCTATTGAAAATCCTCATTAATAAGTAAGTTGTAAGTTTTTTTAAAATCTATAATGAAAATTTTCAATAAAGCGCAAAAATAAGTATTCTCGTGGATAAACATAATAAAAATATAATTATTAATTGATTAATCCTAGCCTACAGCTATAACTTAGCTAGGGTAAAGTGTGAGTGTGTTAAGGATCCGATCCCACAAGCTTGGTCTCCGCCTGGTAGCATAGGGATCCTTCGTGGATAACGGTGTTGCCATACATATCCTCAACGGCGATCTTGTGGCCGTCTCAAATGGGTACGGATGCCTTATGATCGGCGACACAGACGAGCCAACTAAATTAATCGTCTGCTTACTGAACTTCAGTGGTGGGCTGGTCACTGTTTGACTCGCCGTACCGGCTAATATAATTGGTATACCATTCTTTTGCTTATGAGATTTTAATGTGGGTTTCGCAGTGGTTGACGTCTCTAGAATTTCATGAAAAATTGAGTCTTCGTAATCTTTGCTCTCATCTACCAGGGGTGGCACAAAAAGCACTTGGCGAAGGCTATTAATGTCTTGCACGAGCTTTGCGTGCTCCTTCACAATATCTTCCTTGATGTAGAAATCAGATCGACGCGCCAATTTAGGGGAAGGACGATATTTAGGAGTGGTGTGAATATAGCGTGGCTCTTTTTTGCGGTACCCTAGAAAACATATAAATAGTAGTTACTGTATTATAGTTTAAATAAATTTAATGGTTGAAGCTAAATTCCATTTCCGATATTATAAATATTGCTTTTAAAATAAAATTACCTGCATCTAAACTCCTGAAATATTTGACATCCTTTGGCTCCGGATAGTCGAAGCAATCGACCTGAAAATGAAAATTTATTATCAAACTTAAATGAAACACTCGCTCGGCCAGATCTTATACGTTTTGACAATACATTCGCAGTTTTAGTATTATTTTACTACACTCGCATGGCATTAAGACAAATCTTTACAAAATGGTTTTCTGAAAGATTCGAGATAAATATATATTTTAAAGTCATGTATCACCCATTTTAATGAATACACAGCGTTGACCTATGTAGACTATGATTATCATCATAATAATTACTAATAATTAATTATTACGACTATATAACTACTCAATGAATGCCCAAATGTTGTAGCAGATTAACGAAGCTTAGGTTTGCGAAAAAGCATGTTGTAAGTTTAATAAGCTATTATTTCGAAAGCTCACTCCCACATAATACGTTTGTAATGTGTGTTACTGTGGTAAAATTTCAATATGAGCATGACTCTTGTATAGGTATTGAGTGAGCTCATTAGGTTCTTATTTAAATAAATAATAATTGAGTACAACAATAGGAAATATGACTATCCAGAAAAACGCAAGACGTACCAATGACTTTGACAGGCTGACATGCAGCCGGCACGATAATGAGCGACAAACCGTCCGACACGCACCTTGTCTTGTACCGAGGAAGGTAGAAGTATTCGTAAAATACTTTTGCAGTTAGCCCATTTTTAACAATTAAAACGGCCATTATAACCGAACAACCTTGCATTAATTAAATATAAGTTTTAACCGGCTGAAAAAATAATCAATATTATTCAGTCCAATCATTTTAAACGTCTATCTCTTTCATAAACAGCTGAAAACGTACGTTAGTCAAAACATTGCGGTTAAACACGCTTTTTGATTTTGGAGGTAAAATCTCACAGCTCGTCAATATAGCATGTCCCAATCATAAAATACAAATTAAATAATAGCTACAAATACGGAGAGTGTAAGGAAGCTAAAACTAGTGGTTAATTACGAACAGTTTGCTGTGTTTCGTGATATTTCGCTGTTTGTTACAGTTTATTAGAAAATGCTCGATGAACATGCAACCCAGTCTAATCTGTATCCCATCCTGATGTAACAGATAGTGCAATCGGATGTATTACGTTTATACTATGTAGTATTCAAAATGTAAAGGGCCGCCAACGCACTCACCGGTGGTATACTTGTATATAAGGTAAGGCGTCTGATAAAAAAATATTTCAACAGTTGTACTGTAAACGACAATTAAAAAAATTGGCTTCACAAATGAAATAATGTGCATACTACTACAGCCAATTCATTACAGCAAAATGATTAAGAATTACATATTTGAATAACATTTGGTTGTCTCATTTCATGACAGCGTTAAAATTTTATTGTAAATGGACTAATCTTTGTTGGATGAACCACAGTAAAGATCACAAAGGTTGGGGCTTGATTTTCTTACAGGAAAATTTATTAATATCTTTAAAGAAACAAACTTAATACGACTATATTAATGATTGATTTCATTTTTATTGTCAATTATTTGATCAAGTTAACAAAAAAGGTATATAATTCAGAATTCGTCTTGAAGTTACATTTGAAAAGTGTACGCATGCAAAACCGCTGGTAAGTCTGGCTTATAATCACACGCGTACAATAATTACTAATGTAATGGTTTCGAGTGATTACTAGAGAATCTTCTCATGTGCAAAAAATGTATGAATGCACATATTACGCGTTCGTTATGAAATTTATGGTAAAAACAATAATAAATACGCTATGTTTTGAAAACGAAAGCTATTTATGATTTAGGAATTAACTACATTACATTTACGAAGTTATATATACATGGATATATATATATATATATATATATCACCTAAATTTTAAGTCAGCATACTTGACAGAAAGTTTCGTTTCATTGTCGTATTTTTATATATACACCATATATCGTGCGAATCCTCGGAACATCAACCATATAGGAATATTTATCATCACAATACATAATAAGCTTATAAATAAAAATATAGATTTTATTTCTAAATTATATATGAGACGCGCACGTCTACCAGTAGGTATGTAAAGACAATACATATATATAAATAAGGCCCTAATCATCAAGCATCGCAAAGTACAACGAAACGAACGAGTCGAAACACTTAGTAAAGTAAGAAAATATATTGACGTACCTTAATAGACGATCCATGATAGCGCTTGAACAACCTAACATCGATGCAATTTACCACAAGTACTAAGGCGACCAGCACAGCCGCTCGCAGCCACATCGTGCCAAAGAGTGCGGGTTGCAAATGCAAATGCACCACTTCAATGCTTTTACCGCTTCCGATCGTAATCCAGAATTTTCAATTGGCAAAGCCAACTAACAATTAATAACATACAAATGAATTTTCACCTTCAAAAGTTGTTTAAATTTCCAATTATCTATTTTATTTTTAGCGAAATTTATAGGTTTTTGATGAGCCACGAGACAATTCACGATTACTGCTGTTCACTGGAAACGTCGAGCTATGTGAATGATGGAATAAATTCGCGTGTGTATCAGTTACATTTAAATCGCGAGTCAACTACTCGCGATTTCCAAGTGTAAATACCTAATTTCCCACACGCTGTGGTTTCTTGTCTTTGTCTTACAATCGTAATTAAAGTACTATATTCCTTTCTCCCAATAAAAGTTGGGTTATGAGACTTCTTACAGAAGATTAATTGAATCAGGGTGTTTGTGATGGTAGATAGTTCTAGTTACACCTCTAAATATAATTTGTCTCAAAATATAGCTATTTAAGCTGTAAAAGAAGTCGCCTAACCTTGTTATGCGGAATCCAGTTTAGTTCATATACATCAAATGTAATAAACATTATATATTTTTTAAAACGTTTATTCCGTAAAAAGATAATACATTTAAAACTTAATCATAAATAATATCAATACTTAGAAGTTGCGCTTTAAAAGTTCAGGTGTTTAGGAAAATTATTACAAGATTCGTGCAAAATAGCTGTAAGATGTTCCAAATTGTAATTCAAATTAGACGACATAGTTCAGTCATAATAAATAATTTACAAAGATAATATTTTGGTAAGTAAATGTGGTATACCACGATATATCGTAGCTGGTTGTATTTGAGAGTTTTTTATCATACTAAAACTGTACTGAATGAAGAATTTATACAAAATAAATCTTCCCAGAACATTATCAACATTTTTCCAAATTACCATTATATATTACAATGATGTTAAAAATTCTTAATTCCAATATAAAAATACAGTGTGTCGTGATAGGCATAAGCGGAATAAAAGAGTTGGTCAGTGCATTTATCTTGGCTAAGCTATTCTTAGCTATACAATAAATTACTACTTTACTATCTAAAAAAATTGTTTATTCATAAATTTACGTTAACATATGATGTTTTGAAACCCATACAAAAATACATATGCCCAAAATGACTTATATTTATAGGAAAATTAGTCGATTTCAGTGTAAATATATGAATAAACAGCAATTTTCTAGTAGGTACTTAAGTACTAACATCAAATTCGACTGCTGAGAGAAACATGACGAGTCACTTTCGTCATAAGAAAATTGTCGGTTTAAGTAATTTCATACAATCTAAGAAATGATAAAAAAAAACGGTTTGAGAGTAAACAATTTTATGAATTAAGTTTGAACATGGTATCAACCACAATCAAAACAATATCATTCCGATTTCCTTGATCGAAATATTTAAATAATTCTCTTATAATGAAAGTGAGAAAAATTTGTACTTGTTTTAAGATCACAAGCCTACAATTAAGACCCGTTCACTTTCAATCGTCAGTCTAAAATCTCACCAATTTCGTAAAATCGTTTTAAAAACAACATTGAAATACATTTAACATTAATATGAGTGTCGCACTCTACTCGTGCAATATAACTATTAATATCGATTTACCTATGAATTTTCAATTCAAACCCGGTCCGAATAATCCACCCAGAACACCATTTTCAATTTGGTAACATGAATTCGATTGATTAATTGAAGTATTATGTTTATGACTGTAACAAAAAATGTTAATAAAATAATCATAACAGTTTTAGTATATCAGCGGCATAACGCATTTATTATTAAATACGACAATCTATTATGAAAATATTGATACTCTATCAGAGATTTATAAATAACACTGAGTATTATACAAATGGTTTGTCAATATATTCAAATATAAGTAGTACACATTGACAAATAATAAAAACAGATAATATTTCAACACTGATAATTTTTAAGCAACATTATAACGTGCATTTCAGTTGCAGAGCATAAATTTTTGCAATATTGTACTGCATTTATATATACTGCAGACTGGCCGTGTGGCAATTTAGTTAAAATACGCTTTTAAGTAAAAAGGGGGACGAGTTTTGTTTCAACAGCTCTTCAATAAGATTAGGCTCCTCTCCAAGTGAGCCCCTCTCTACCAGACTTTGCATTTCTTCTGTGGGTTCATTGGAGATCCTGGTGGACAGTTGAAATCCTTGGCAAATTCATCCATGTTGGCCAAGGGACCCAGGACACGGAAGCGGCCGGGTGCGTGGAAGCCGGTCGTGATGCGCATCTTGATGGCTTCATTCCGGTAAACCGAGCACCAGGTGTTTGCAGCGCTTAACCAGAACATCTGGAAATGACAATAATTGTGATACATTGTTTATAAATATATGTTGGGTATACATTAGAACAACGACTTTCACCTGTTCTAAATTATTTTCAACGATACATACCTGTCGCGGGGAGTACTTTTCCAGTCCAGGCAGCCGGCTTTCCTCACCATGTCGCTGGGTCCAAGCCTCATACGCGTAGTACGCTTCCTTAATACCGCCGTTGTCTGCAATGTTCTCTCCTTGTGTGTTTACGCCATTCAACTGTAAAAACAAAACAATAATAATAATTAATATGCAAACCTTATCGAGGTCTTTGGAAACATATATGAATCTAATTAAATTACTCCTACTAATTAAAAAGCTACCTTCATGTTGACTTCCTTGACTGTGTAGTTGGAGTACTGGTCGATGATGCATTTGGCCTTCTCTAGATATTTCTGCTTGGTCATCTCCTGCCACCAGTCTACCAAGTTGCCGTTCTTATCGAATTGCCGGCCCTGTTTGAAATAAAGTAAGAAATAAGAAGCGAAGCTAAAATATGCGGCAATTGAATTCGTAGCGATAACTTATTCTATTTAGTATAGAGTGTGTAATAACTAAATTTGAACATATCTCCGACGTTTTCAGGATATAACAATATAGTTAAACATGAGTATTTCATTACGAACCTGGTCATCAAAGCCATGAGTGATTTCGTGCCCAATGACAAAACCAATTGCCCCGTAGTTCATAAAAGCTGGACGCTTGGCTGAGAAGAAAGTGCCTTGAAGAATACCAGCCGGGAATTCTGCTCAAATAAAAACTTCATTAAAATCTTTCGTCGTCGTGATCGGATCGTCTCTCTTTATGTCCAAAACGGGCTTATTATTAATGTATCCAATATAACTATGTTATTTATTATTAGTATTCTTATATATCAAAATATATCTTACGGATGCTGTTTTCAATAGACGAGTAGAAGGCATTGACGATTGCGGGACGGCCGTGAGTGACCCAGTCAGTTTTATTCACGGGCTCACGAAGTTTTCCGAAGAGATATTCAGTTCCGAAGAGCGTTAGATTTAATACGGACTCCATCAACTTATCCGAAGACATGTCCAACTGCAATAGGAAAAAAAATAAGCGCCTGCCAAATATTATTGATATTCTAAGACGTCTCAACGGTGACGTGAACCTCTAACATTTCTACTAATGATTTTCTTTTCTATTTCTCACTAACCTGTTTTGTCTGTAATTTTTTTATCTTAGATCCATAATCCTCGTAATATGCCGAAGGCCTCTGTTGGTAACCTTACCTATGGTACTAAACAGATGCTTTGTAAAGATCTACTTACGCCTGAATAAAACTGTGTTAGTTTCTCATCATCAAGAAGTTCGTTGGGGTATGCAATGTGGGAAGCCATTGCTTGTGCCTTATCAAGTGCCGCCTGACGTGTCATGCCGTCCATCCAGTCTACCTCTGACAATGTTTTGCTAAACTGTTGCCTGTAATTCAAGTTGGTAAAGTGAATAAAGTGTATTCGTCAGCTTAATAAGGATATTGACTAAGAATATGAATAAAGCTCACCTAATATCGTCAACCATTTCTAAAGCTTTAGATTTAGAATTCTCGTTAAAGTACTTCCTAATGTAAAGGGCACCAACTGCTATCGACATGCTGAAATTTTTGGTTTGAAATATATATTAATCTGCAGAGATAATGGTATTTCCTCGTTCGATGTATAGGCATTGCAATAAAGAAGGCCTGCCAGCAGCAAAAAATAATATAGCATCTCTTATTTAATAGTATTGTACGGCACAAACCTAGCACTGGTTGTGTCAGCACACTCCTTCCACCTGCTCTCGCGTTCTGTTTTACCGGACAGTGCAGTCACATAGGCCAGCTGCCTCCGACGAAGGTCTTCAGTGAGATAAGACACAGACGCACCAGCGACTCTCCACATAACGTAGTTTGCTTGCACGCGTTTTGGTGTCTTTTCTAACAAAACCTGAAAAGGAAAATTCGATTCAAAATATTAGCCTTGTCTATTAGGTAGGTCGAAGTCGAATCTAGTCGAAGTTGAGTTTGATAGAAACTAGAGTTAAGTTTTAAGAGATGCATGAATTAAGAGTAAATTTACCAATTCTTAGATAAATTTTAAATCATCTTGGAATAATGAATTACCTCAAGATCTGTAATGTACTTGGGAACGTTGACGATCGCAATTTCATCCAATCCAACTTGTACGTGCGGGGCGAGTAGCTTGTTTACATACGTCAGCCACGGGATCCTGTGTCAAAATCCAAATTAAATGTTACACCAGGTACAGAAGTGCGATAATTATATAAAAATTTATTGGATAAATAGAAGGAAACTTTGCCGTTTAGTAAACTAATTATTTCGACATACAATTTCCATATTAATAAATTTTCAGATACATAAAGAACTTACTTGGGGAATTTCTCCTGCAATTCAGCGATTGTCATGGGATTATACAGACTCGTAGCATTACGGCGTTTCTCCAAAGGCAATGAGATCTACAAAGGTTATAAGTTATCCTTACATTATATATTCAATACATGTTTCCTCGTTTCCTTGAATAAACAACCTAATACTATAGCTAATACAATCAGGCTTTACTTTGCAGAACTCCCATAGTCTAAAAACATTTTTGTGAGATTTTTTTCGCGTAATATTGCTTATAAATATGTCTAATAGATTTGTAACCAATTCTATTTAGGGTTTCAAACCTGACATAAAAATTTGTATTTAAATGCTAATAGATTAATTATGGTAAAGGCAATGTGCCAGAACACACGTTTGAAATCAGTTCAGTTGGTGGATGAATTATACGAATATAGGTAGGTAGTCAGAGAGTCGAGACTGCCTAAAAATTTACTTCTTATTTTTATTATTCCCGCAGTATATATGGGTACACGTAACATTAAATTAAAATTTTCAGTTGGTCAGGCTATAGTAAGACTGAGTAAAAAACACTAATCCTAAGAATAATAGTTGTATGATATAAAAATATCATACAACTACTAGTGACGGTGCTCCACGTTTTATACAAAGAGTGCAGCTGAATGTAAAACATAGTTCGAATGATATAACGTAAGTTCATTACTTGTTAATCTTGTTAAATCCAGATTGACATTCAAACAGTCAGGAATGATTGCGACGTTAACGATTCATTAATGGAATATATTTGGCTCAATATGATTATAGGTTATCCTTTTGATGACTGACCTGTCGTTATTATATGTTTGTTTTTTTAAATACCTTTTCAATACCACATTTGTAGATAATTAAAAATGAATATGAGATCTTACTTTATTTAATATTGTAATTGGCTCAATAGAATATTAGGTGGAAAAGCCTCTATGTTATTGAGTACTACTGAAATCCCCATAAGAAGAATTTACAAATCGTAGGAATTGCGGATAGAAATCGCATATACTCGTAGAGCGCTTCCAAATGTTTTGGTAACACGAGGCTTCGTGACTTTGTGAGATTTGAAATAAATGTAGTGCATTTGGCCTTCTACGGGTTTTACATTACAATAATATTTTGGGCAGCATCAAATTATTTAAACAAATGACGAAATCGTGGGACAATCGACGTTGTGAACAATGTTCGTAGTAGCTAAGCTGATGTTTGTATAATAACATAAGAAATAAATTTTTTGTAGCAGACTGTATACACTAAAATTGTCAGGAAAGGGAACTTTTTTAAATCTATATTTTGTGTTTTTTACGCTGTGTGGTGTTGTGGGCAATTTGAATATATATATTTTTGTAATTGGCATTGGATTCTTACTCTAAATTACAAGAATCCACTTTATATATGATAATACTGTCAACAAATACATACGTTTGCCAAATTAATTTCGAACTGTAGAGAATCCTTTAATTCCACTTCCGCCCTTGCACGGTCGGCGCCGAGAAGAGTTGCTATATCCACCATATATTCGTAGTAGGCCTGTACAAGCTTGTCCTTGAAGCCACGGTTGAGGTACTCCCGACTGAGGCCTAGAGATGCTTGGTCCAACTAAGAACAATAAAAGAGGACTATAGGTCATAATGGAATATTATTGAGCTGTACTGGTGAGTTACGGCTGTCTCAAATCATGTCTTAAATAAAATATGTATGCTGGTCGATATTTGTCTCGTTATCCATAATAATTCATCTCGTTAAAATTCATGGAGAGAGCCTTATCTGCGGGCGAAAAACAAAAACAATCGTAATAACTAACACATTGTTTCTTTATTCTCCGCGGATAAGACATTTCATTAAAGTTAAACAAGGCGTACAGATCTTATATTTTATTCGAAACATCGCGCTGATACATTTTTTATACTTCATGTCATACTGAAACCTTTGAAGAATTTTTCTTTGGCGTTCAACTGTTTTTGTATCGTCGTGTGTGAATTACGTCCTTTGCTTCAAAATTTAAATTTATCGTACATTAATTAATTAAATTCGCTTATATATAATAATTGAATGAGACATAATCGAGGAGTATTTTCTTTAAGATGATGACACTACTAAGTAAATTTCTTCAAGTCAACTATAACTCAACGTTAAAGTCAAATGCACGGATAATATGGAAAAACTGTTAATATATGTCTATATTTATATATGATACATGAACATTGTACAGAAGTTTAAATGAATTATAAATGTTTCTTACATCAATTATCCTGTTAGTTGAGTTCTTAACGTCGACACTGATTGAGAAGTCCAGGAAGTAGTCTACGGAGTATCCAGCGTGTCTAAAACGATAAACAGACTGCTCCCACGAGAAAGACCTTTCATCCCAATTGTCTCCATCCAGTACCGGCCAGCCCCCAAGACGACGGAGCATATCAATTAGCGGTTGAATACCACGAGCTTCTATGGCAGCTGAAAACACCTGATAGTTAGCGTGAGGATATGTTATAATAGAGTCTTCTCTCATAGGAATATAAATAATAAAGTAAATGATTTCATGAATCATTCCATATCGATCACTGATGATAGCCTAAATTTCTAACTATTTGTATTCCAAATCACAATAAATCGTTAAAAATATAAGAGCTAGGAGAGCTAGAGATTCCATAGAACAAACTAGCTCTTTTTGAATATTTGTAATAACACCTAGTGCTTTTTTTCAAGGGCTTTATCAATCAAACCCGGGTACGAGACTGATCAGATATCTCCTTATGCCGTAGAATTGGCACATTTGTCCATTCGAATATTTTCCTTCTAAATTACCTTTAGACCGCTTTATTATATTAACATGTTCGGTTATGAGTCGAGTAATCCGTCCCAAGCATATTATAACATCGTGCGCTGTTATGCAAATACGGAAGTTTGCTTTCACTCGCAATACTCGTATAACTATAACGCTGTGACCGGTTATAGGTTAGCACAAACCAAATTGCAATAACACTTTGACATTAGACTCTTCGTGTGAAACAAATCGGCTGAATGGCAATTAATTTGCTGGTATTCGCCGCCGAGAGGTCATCCATCCATGAACCACTTTCATGCTTAGGCTATCTTAAGATCTTTATAACAAAAAGTATGAGGCTACGAAGCTCTTAAACACAGTCATTATTTAAAAGCGTTAAAACGAACAATTTGAAGTCTAATTACATAGTAGAGATTAGATAATTGATAAATACAATTTGTTTATATAACACGTTATACTACAAAAGGTCGTTTCTTAGTGACATCAATCTATTGTTCCAGCAATTTAAGATACAGCTGTAATTAGTATGCTAATGGAACGCATATTCCCACGGAATTTATCATGAATTAAATAACGATACAATCTGTCAAAAATTTTTAGAACAAAAGAGCTATAATGTACATATGTTGTGTATAAGCTAACAATTTGTTTAATAATCGTATATCTTTTCGAAGGTAGTGCTCCATTAATTTATTAAGCCAGGGTCTCCAAATCTCATTTTATACTTACTTCGGTTCATACAAGCCTGGTAGAGCGTCTTAGCCAGAACAAAGGGCCGAGGCTCGTCAGCGATGATCGGCGCATCAAGGAGTGACCGGATTTGCTCTTGCAACTGGTCGGTGATGATGGAGAAGGTGTTCACTGAGGTTTTATCATCTGGGATGCGGGTGTTCTTGACGAAGGAGCCACAGGCGAAGTCATAGAAATCGTCGCATGGCTCAGCATTTTCATCCATATTTTGTAGCAGTTTTGATGCTGTAATATAGTGGATACTGGTTTATTGTGAATTTTTAATAAAACGACAAACGATTGCAAGAACAAGATAACTTTTCTACGTCATCAGCAGCAACCAGTTCGTACATTTTTGTATAAAATATGAGTTGTATTTCATAGATACAACAATATTTCAAAAATACAGACTGTAAATAAATCTCGTTATTTTTACGTAAGTCTAAAATATAAATTATCGTTTATACATATTGTGCAGCTAGTTTTACAGTTATTAAAAAAAAACATCCAGAAAAATGGTCTGCATTTCTTGTACCACAATTCACTTTCGTTTAATTTCCAGTAATCGGGATTTGGCCTGATTTGCGACCCAGTTTTACTTAGGCTCAGGAAAAACTGAGTGTTTTTCCACGATATTATTTTTCCTATAAATACACTTATATGGGGAAATGTAAGATAATTATTGCGCAAGACAAAGCAACATCTTTATTGCTTAGTGTATTTCATTCTTTATTCTATTTATCGTTTCATAAATAAATTATTGTTTCAATGTATATCTTACGTCCAATTTGAAATGACGATGACGCCCATTCACAAAAAAATACTGTTTTTGAGTTTGAGTGTGTTGAGCTCAAAGGTAGCCCTTTGAGCTTAATTTTCATCATCACAAAAACATTTCTAACGGCTTCATAATTATTATCTATTACAAAGTTCGTTAAAAAAGCCTATAAAAGTAAAAAAGAAGGTGTTGCACTCATAGGACATTATACTCTAATCATGAGGGATAATTCGATTGAATCCGTTCTTATAACCTATAATTTCTGACGTAATATCAGCGTAAGTAACGACCCATTGTTCCAGGGCATGGTAGATATTGAATAATACCTTCGCGATATAATGTGGCTTTGAAAATTAAAAAGCAATGTGTAAATTCATATGTGGTCTCAAATCAGCCAATTGTGGTTACATTTACATTAGCTTTTTGAGATTACCAGCAAGCTTTGACTGGTATCAGCTTTCCTATTTCGTAGCATGACAAACTACGTTCTATTTTAAAATTATCGGCAAAGACATTTTAGTACCCATGAAATTTTATTTTTAGTCAGCATTGGAACGTATGTATGTACAACGTATGTACAAAACCATTTTTGAATAAATTAACGAGAGTTAACAAATATTTATACAGTGCGTTAATTACCTGTGTGGATGCAGTCAGCATCTTTGCAGACTTTAGGCTCGTCGCTCTTAGCAATGACAGATGGAGGGAATGTCTCTGACAAACGGAGCTCGCTGGTTTGAGGAACGTCTGGAATAAAGCATATAATGACCCTGCTTATAGTTAAAGTGTCTCTTGTAATAATATGTTTCCATTGGTAAGCTGTAAATAATGAAAACATTTCAGGTAATGTTAACAAATTACAATAACGGCTTACTAACATTTTTTACTCTTAAATGCATTCTTAGGGCTATTTTGTTTGAAATTTGTCAGTGAAATTTGTTTACTTATTTAAAATCCGGATAAGTTATTTAAATATGTCAAATCGTTTCCTAAAATCCTTTTCATTTCAGATTGTCCTCCGTTTCTCTGATTTCATTTTAAAGGGCAAATAGGTAACCGTCGGTGTCATTCACTCAGGATGTTTACCATGACGGTACGGGCGTCGCTATTTAATAATAAAGCCTTTATTTTTTCCGAAACGCACTTGTATACACTTTAATTAATTAAGTATTTATTTTTATTTCCAAATCATTTAATTTTTATTTGTATAATGTGTAATTCATTCGTTTCATATTTCTGTTATTGGCATGATTAAACATTTTATATATTACACATACGAATTCTGTTGTGTGAAAATCATTTGTAATGTATTTATTTTATACGTCCGAATATGTAATTTTTTCATTCACGATGCGGTGGTGGGTCAGGTCTCGTTCAGCCCCTGTCAATGTTATGTCATCGGCTTGCTAACAGTTATTCGATGCCAATATCTATGTAAAACCCCGTCTACAATGGATATTTACCATAAATAAAATAAATTATGCAGGAATTTAGAGTTGTCCGAAAATTTTAACATCAACGATGTTACTAGCGCGTCTTCTCTTTAAAGCACCTCTTTGTGAAAATACCAGCATAGTTTGCAATAAACTCTGTTATATGTAGATCATTCCCAGCAGTGCATATTTTAATAGTAATCGAGATTTTCATATAAATGTTAAACGGATAGTGATAGCCTTTGTGCCTTTTAATAAAACTAAAAGTATTTCAGTGTTAATTTTGTGTTTAAGGGGCTGTTTTGGATATCGTAAACATTTTTTATTTTTCTTTCTTTGTAGATACAAAGCATATATTAGAGTTGGAGGCGTAATAATTGCTGGTGTAATTAATACATATTTTTGAGTCGGTGCCTTTTTAGCCCATCTGTCTTCGTATAACACCACCATACGAATGGTATTATATGGAATATTTGTGAGAAGTGAGAAACGACGGGAGAAGTATTTTCCTTTTATGAAAGCCAAGGCCATGCAATATACTTATACATTTGTGCTTGCTCAGGTTTTTCTTGTTAGCAACGCAACTATGTCTTAAGTCGGAGTTAAACCCTTAGAGTATCTCCAGCCGCAGGCAAGCAGGGTCTATATAACTTCTTGTATAACTTTCAATTAATTTCACCTTTGTTATGAGTGTTATTATTATATAAAGGAAAAAGCACCTGTTAAGTAAGTTAAGTCAGTTACTTCATTAAATGCTGCTACATAAAGAACTAGATACTCCTTACCCCAATTCATTCTTTCAACACAAGTAATTTAATGAAAATCGTCCTTGAGTTTAATATAATAGAATATCTTATGAGCTTTAAAATAACTCCGTAATAGAATACTCATAACGGTCAAGTACAACGCGCGCATTTATCATACGTGTTTTAGCTTCAATTAAATTTCAGATGGATCGGGGGGATCAGTTGTCTTACTACTGTCTATCTAGCAACCCATATATTATTAAAACGCTCAAAATAATATGTCTCTAGGCCTACTGCAACGGCGTTTAGTCTCTATAGTAACTTATCACGAACGCATCAATAACAGTGAATAAATGTGCTCATGCGAGGGATGTTTAAGCAGCGGAACAGAAGCGAATTTTTGATACCAAGCGCCTGAAAATCTATACGCTTCGAATGTTTATCACCGATCATAGTTTCATAAACCAATTACAACTGGACGGTTATTTTCAGAGTATAATTTGCGTATGAAACGAATGTAATTACTGAATAAACAATAATCACATTAACTTCGTCACATTTAAAATGGGTGAATAAGTTTTGTTCACAAATTCAGGGATGCCACTGTTCATAAATAACTTCACAGAACCAAACGGAGTTTGGAATGTTTTTGTTATTATATTTGTAACAAAAAATAAATAATCGTGAAATTAAATAGAAAATTAAATGGTTGGTAGTTTTACGTTGAAATTAAGTTAAGACGTAGCAACTATAAGGAACCGTACAGTTTGTCTTGAAAAACAACTGTCGGAAGATTTGAGGTCAGCGCAACGCTTTTCAGTTTAACAAAAAAGGTAATTCATTCTTCCATTTTTCTAATTCATACCCGAATTTGCGTAAAGGTTGATTTTAATTATTAATTTTAATTAAAGTATAGGCACGTGTATTATTTCTGTATTAAGATTTTACGCTTTAAGACCAAAGCTTTATTTTTATACTCTTATATTATCAGGTATCGTATCGTATATAATCAGGATGGTAAAATGCCCGTTGCTTTTTTTTGGTGATGTGGAAAGTCAATATGCGTTGGCGTCCTCTTTATAGATGCTCTTCATATTTCTTTTTCACAACTGAGTTGCATTTTTACCTTAATGATTATTCAAACCGCGCAAGCGGTTGACACTGACCGCTTATATTTTGAACTTCATAACCATTGATATTCTGCCCTTTCCAAAATCTGCATATTTGGAAACAAGCTCTATACGTACGTAGTTCATAATAAAGCTCTCTACAGAAAATGTTGCGTGGTCACATTAGCATTGTTTTCCAATTAAAAATGCAGGTATATAGTCATTAAAGATTTACAAAAGTGTCTACAGAATTAAGAAAGTACTTCATAACTAGTTATTCCTCAACTCGCTTGTCGCTGTTTGCAATTTATATATAACAATGCGGTTTATTTTGCAACAAACAAATTAGTGTTGCAAACTACGTGTCTACAATACTGCATTTATAACCGAAAGTCAGTGAATTGTCTATGTGTTCAGTCCTGCGTGACACAAGGTCGGACATTGTCGGTGACATTTCTGTATAGCGTTGACCACATCATTGCACGTATTTTTACCGAAAGGTATGTACATTGCCAATAGCCTTAGCTTTTAGTTAATTATCATGACAACAGTACTTATTAATGGCATTGCAATGGGTAAAGCAACATTGCCAGTCGGTAGTATGAGCATGATTCAATCAAAATTGGAAGTCGAACCACATAACTTTGAATAGCGATTAAATTTCATGTTGGTAGGTGTAATCAATTATTCTGCACATAATTCCAAGATGCGAAACACAGCGCTAAGGGATCTTCGTTAGATTACGGTCCTTTGCTAGGGATTGCCAATGCCAGCCAATTATTAACTTATCGTTCAGTTAATTGAAAACCATATTGGTCTTACACAGTGACGAAACTTATACGAATATTTAAACCAAAAACAGCAAAAGCTTACACAATTTATTATAGACTCACCATTGACATCCGTGGCAGGCCTCATCATGATGGTGGCGAGGAAGGCTGCAAAGAAGGCGACCGCCAGTACTGCCACCACGGCCACGGCCCATATCAGCCGCTTTTCTAGCCCCGTTCTTTGCTCCCAGAAGGATGCCCTGAAAGACGACATATTTAGTGTGACATCAACTTGGTTGAGGTTACACCACCGTTACGTGGAAGTTATTCTTGTCGAACAAATCCAGTGTTATGATGGTTAATCTAAAGATAAGTCATCGCGTTCGGTGCGTTTAGACTGGTTATATAGTTTCTTCTAATCATGAGACTCAAGTCTCAGGTACGCAAACATGTTTGTGTATTACGTCAGCTAAATCGCATACTTTGGAAAAATGTTATTCCAGCTAAAACATTTGCACCATATTTTCCGTACAAATAACAACAGGCCCTGTGATTACGTGCCAAATGTCAAAGATCAGATTCTACTTATAGGAATCTACTCTCAAAATAACACTAAATAAAATTTACAATACGTTATAAATCAAAAGAGCGTCAATTATAATATCCTTATAAATTCACTCACTTTAGTAAACACATTAAGGTACAAGAAGTAATTAATTAAAATCTGACGTGAGTACGTATTATCTATTCAAGGTTCTTATCAGTCCATCAAATTGACAGCCCTATCGTGTTATAGCCCCTTTATACGAGTATGTGACCTTAGGAATATGAAAAACAATTGTAAATGCATTCGCGTGACCGAGCATAGGACTTTGATAGCCTTAGGATAATGAAAACGCAATGTCACCTTAATTAGAACACCTAATGAATACAATGCAAAAACACTCTCACCAATCTCTGTAGAGAGACAATTGCATTAAAATTTCTTCTTTTCTCCTTTTAATTTAACTTCTTGAAAGTCTATAAATCGCATTTACTTAGTAGGTATATAAACTCGATATTTCAAGGGCTTTGGAGCAATTCTAATTTCATAGAGAAAACTATTAGTAATTGTACACCAGGAAATATTACTTCAAATGTTACAAAATTTGCCAAAAAAATTGCCAAAATAAATTGTGGTTTGGTAAACGATTCGTTGTGTGGAGTTGAAACGTCTTTCTCTGTTCTTCATCATCTGTCACCAGATAATGAGATAAATTTTTTTGAGGTACCGGCGACTGTTACGAGCATCACTCAGAAAGGACAGGATGCTTCAGTTCCAAGGTTCGAGCGATTGATTATATTATGCCCTGCATAAAAGAATCTTTGATAATCAATGTATTCACCAAAAAATATAGAATAAAAATATTTCAAATTTGTCAGAATGACTTTTCAATTTTCTTATGAGGCTAATTTTTGGATGTCGGTGCCAAAACTCAATATTTATATGTAACTACAAGGAAATATTACCCGTAATATTGTAAAGTCGCTTAAAAAGCACATAAACTTGGCTTGAATTTTCCTTTCAAGCATGACTGAATAAATTAACACCGAGTCAATAATAAATTAATCAGGTGTTTAAAAACATTCATGGGCTTATGCCTTATTCTTTCTTACTACTTACCTAGAAATAATTCAAATTCAGTTTACACTAAACAAAATGCTTAACAAATCACGATCCATCGAACGAACTAGGTGCACTTCATCCCGGTTATGCAACTATGAGATCACCCGTTGGTCAGCATTTTTTAACCGGTCCCAAGTTCATCGTCGCCAAGGTCGATGACCCTGCTTGACCATATTACGGTACGCGAGTCGTAAGGACGATTACTCTTACTTTTGACTCCATGCTAAGGTCAGATTGCCAAAGACCGACCGTTATTTACATCCACTCCGTAATAGATATATCCCTACAGAGTGCAAGTCTTTCAAGAGAAAAGTGACCTAAGCGGTGCTAGAACTGAGTTCAGACTGAAAAGTCTCTTGTCTATAAGTACATCTATAAGTTCATCACAAAATGAGGCACGCATTATATGAGCGGTATTTTTCAAGGCAGTCCTAATCCTAATCAACCATCTACTTCGAGGTGTAGACCTGCTGCTGCACGATGTTTTCTTTACAAACGCCTTTTCCTCTGATGGACCGTTAGAGTACGGGATTAGTATATGCGATTAAAACAGGTAAATTTGCATATATTTTCTCCGTTAACCAATCTGGGTTACCGTGTTAAAATATTCATATCTTAATGTTATTAACAATAGAGACTGTTAATAACGGTTCAGGATGTGGCATCAATAACGAAAGAGTTGATCGACCTCATTGTATACAATACATGTATTATGCAAATTTATTCTATAATCAATAGCAGGTTTATAATGCTTATAAATATTCTGAAATTTACTACTACGAAATTTGAAATTATATTCATTCTACTAAAATATGATTTTAATATAATTAACATATAAGCCACCAATTTAGGCTTGTTTTAAAATTAATTACAAATTAGTATCGGGACCATAAAATGTCGATGATTTTAACATTAATTAAAGCTAAGAGTAATTAATTAAATGTGAAATTAGAAACCCGACTAAGCTAGTTTAAATTTCCAATATAACCTGTAAACCAGATACACTCACCTCTATTAGGTATACGAGTTCAATGACATATTAATTCAATGTCAGCTCCTAGAAAATTTAAATTTTATGCGAACGAATCCTACACTAATATTTGCCTTCTAGTCAGATTTTATAAATTCGCATTCAAACATTAAATCGATAATGTTTGACTAATTGCTTAAGTAGCATAGTACATAATACTTTCTACGTTTGTTCCAATAATTAGCAATGGAAACTATTGTAGCAATAACATATTTTTAAAAACCATGAATATTCAGTAAAGGCTGCATTTGTTTTGAACTGATATAAAATGACTCAACGCTTTAACTCGTCCTTTCAAAACAAAAACAGAAAGAAGCATCATTGAAAACACAAGTGATGAGGTTAAAATATACAAGATAAAATACATGGTAAGAGAGAAAAGGGTAAAATAAAGTAAGAAGTTGATAGATGGAGAAAGAATGGTTCGGCATGGCGTGGGATGGACTGCGTCTTTAGACTGGGACTATGTTGAGTGACAACCTGTTAATCACTTGTAAAGCGTTTTTTTATTCACAAAGTCTTAAACGTGCTACACTTAAAACCGTATAACGTTACCATTATGAGTTATAAGAATTCTATGAATATTGTTTTCCATATCACCAAGAAAGTCCTCAAGTTATTAATATATAGACTTTTATTTACTCAGTGATGATACACATTTCCTCTACCATATAGAGAGCTCAGGGCTGTGTAAATTTAAAATGTTGGTAATTGTTGAGGATATCGAGGAGATCTGGTATGAGGAAAATCACCGACCCTCATGACGTCACGTGTTGAAGTTTCTCATAAACCTCATTAACGCCTGCCCTGAGAACATGTTTGGACAATGCGACGTATTTTATATTGCTTTGACAGTTTCATACATTTATGGTGATTTTTGCAATTCGCGTATTATTAACTTATTTATACATATTTAATGGACTGTATGATGAGGTAGTGCCACACTACTTACAATCTTTGAGAGTCGATTTAGTTTCTAGTTGTGCTCTAATGACGGCGTATACGGGTGAAAACCACGATCACATCTGATAAGGCTAAGGTTATTATGACTATTAACAGATATATGGGCAAAAATTGTCGATTGTAAAAATTTGAAAATGCAAGAATTTGAAATCACTTATGACGCGTGTCTGTCAAACAACATTTTAAACAATATTCATTCAACACCAATCACGGTTTTATATTGAATACAAATAAATTCTGCAAACAAAGAATTCATCGGATTTATTTAAAATGTGTAAATATTATCACGTGTTTGCGGTTGATAAAACACGAACCAGTGTTCGCTGTGCAACACTTTTATTGATATAGAATCTCTAACGCTTATACAAACATTAATCAAAATATTAAATTGGCATAAAAATTGAAAAATGATTAGACCTGGTTTCTACACTTTCATTACAAGATATTATTTTAAAATTGACTTCGAGTGATATACGTGAAAATTTGATTTGTGATTTCAAATACGTTATGAATTCTAAATTTATTTTTTAAACATTATTAAATCTAAATAGAGAGTTTGTTTTTTCAAATCTTTGTAAAATTTAGGCATAATTTAAGCTGAAATGTCTCGACTTACTTTGGATCATTCCTCATACTGTAGCTGGTCGAAATATATTCACCGTCCGCACTGGAACAAACAAAACAAAATTACTAACGCCTATTCAATTAAAATTACTAAAATATCATTCAAAACTATACTACTATGACATTTTCAACGCTAAAGTTGGTCGGAGTTACGTTGACAATGGAACGGTCGCAATACTTCAGATACAATTATGTGCAAGTATATTGTTTTAGCGTCTGCCATTACTTATATTAACTTAGGTCCAAGCATTTTGCAGGAGGCTCACCCGATCCTAAGTTATATGATGTATATTCGCTCATGGACACTCACAATGCCAAGGCTTCACGAGTGCCCGCCTAAGATGACGATACGCTTTTTTCTACTACTCATAACAATCATACATCAGTTTAACTAAGATAGTTAAATGTTTTGGAATGAATCACAAAGCCAGCTCTCTTGAGCATTTGTAGCTCTACTAGAGTTAATTAAGGCTTTTGTAGCCATGACACCTGAGGTTATGAGCAGGTCGCTTGGGTCGGAAAACGGATGTTGCGTGGATCCTTGACATGCGCAGTGACAATTGAACAGTGCAGATTGACATGTTTTAATAAAAACAACTTAAATATTTGATTTTCTATTCACTTTCTTGCAAGAATTGTATCTGTTTTCTTTAGATTTAAGTATAATACCAGAAAACTAACATCAATACACACATACAAAAGGCAACAGAAGAACAGGCAGGCAAACAATAGGGTAGGTTTTTTTTATTCGAACAACTTTAATAAAATATAATTACAATACTTTAGTTACTCTAAAATATAAAACTTTATAAATCATGAAACAAATAATTACTTGGCATTAAGTTACGAGATTATCCTATAAATTTGTGTAACTTCTAACAGGGTTGTCATCAACTCTGTAATATCTTAGAAATTTATAACTATTATTATTTATAAAATAGGGAATTCGGATCCCGATTGTTTTATCAATACTGAAATTTAGCCCATTTACATGAGATGTATCAGATTCTTTTTGCGTTTAAAACATCCATTACTTTCCAAGATAAATTACTTGACTATAAGTGTCAAGTAGTAAAACTTCGACTTTTGTGGAAATTATTAAAAAAAAACAAATCAATTTAAGAACTAATTTATCTACAACCCTACAGTCGGTAATTGATAAGGCACGTAACAAGGAGTTTCCTACTTTAGCGGTTTTCGCGGAAATGTTATTAAATTACCTTGTAATTTTTGTAATAATCGCGCTGTTTGTATATCTGTAGAGTCTCCACTGTTCCACTTTCCCTCACACTTGTACAGATAATTACAGTTGTTAAGCTACAGATCACTAGACCTGCTTCTATATTGAAAGCACGGGAAAATGAAACGGACCAGCGACGTTATGAAAATAGGCCCGTTCGTTAACATAAAGAACTCGTTACAATACCTCTCTATGACAAGACTGAAGTACAAGAACGTTCTTTGTTTATTCAATATTCGTAATAATCGATATAATACGAATCGGGTCGAAGAGCACCGAAGGTACAGTCATGATTTTTATAATCACTGATATTGACTGAACCCACGATGTATTTGGAAAGACAAATATATTCTAGATATGTAAATAAGATTTCCCTCGTTCCGGTTGTACTGGTTCAATGCAACTCCACTTTCGCCAGTAAATGTGCTAAACTACTAAGAAGTGCTGCATTTGAACTATTAGTTTAGCGACCCAATTGATTTAACTCTCTAACATCTCTATGTTGCAAACGTATTACGCTTAAAGAGAGTTTCTGATAACCGTTTAAGTTAACTGACGAGTGTCTTATCTTTCTAACTGAGACCACGCGTAAACGGAATACGTTCTGTTATATGATAGTTATTACAATTTGTGACGTCACCAGTTCAGTTGATCGATTATGATCGATGCTATATATCAATATAGCATCGATTCATTAATCATAATGACTCGAGTTGGATGATTTGGCAGCAATACCTTATAAAGTCTTATACATGTAACTTAATTCCCGAGTAAATACTTCATATTATTTATAAAATCTATATCTACACTGCTCCATTAAGAGTATTATTCCTTTGAAGAATCAGTGCTGACAATAAATAAATATTGTTTAATTTGAAATGACACGTGGCTGAGCATAATTCTAATATATTCAAATTGCTCACAACGTTCAACATCGAATAAATCCTTATAATATTCTAAACATAATTATATTTCATCACAATTTACATGCTACGCTGAACGTTGATAATTTGATTTAATCGTACGAAAAAACTTATAAACGACCTATTAACCTTCCAACTTGTATTTATTTTTTAGTCACGTTATTACTCACAAAACAATGTTTTTTCATATAGAACATAGGACAAATTACACTCATTCAATAAACTCATATGTTTATCAATATTAGTGTACCGCGTTTCTGGTGGTTAAATCAATGACCTCTCTGACACTGCGAGCGATTTTGTGTCTAGTAATTGGTTAAGAAAATTCAACCAAAATCAGATGATTCTGTCGTTAGCCCGCAAGCATGTTATCAATGTTCGAGTATAAAAACGTTAGATTTACAATAGTTTCACGTCATAGAGCTATGTAAGAGAATAGAATTTCCTGTGCAATAGGTGAGTATCGCTGCTATGAATACAAGGGCCTTCAGATGGAAGGTGAGATACGTATCGAATAAAAATAAAACTAAACTATAAAAGTAATGTCTCTCGCGTCCTACTGACAAGCTAATGCAGCGCTTAATCTCAACGGTTTTATTATTATGGCCATTTTTATGATCCATAGATATGATGACGCACCTTCTGTTATGTTGAAGCTTGCTTGCCAAATCGATCTATTGAAAAATTTGTTTTAATGTATTGCTATGTGGCACTCGAGGCTATATAGATGTATAAATACATAATTATTAACGAAATATCAAATATTTGTTTAATTTGTATTTATATTTTTGTTTGGGTGAAATATATTAGATTTTTATGTTTAATGTTTGCTCCCCATGAAACAACTTTTAAGAACACTTATCATACATACTATTTAGCATACCTATTATCTAGAATTTAACTCTTCCTACAAAATATTTCTACGCTAATCACTGAATATGGTTGCGAAACATTTGACGAACCGCGATACGAACCCGTGAATATTGTTCATTGCTCACTAAGTATAGTGTAATCTTAATAAAATAAATAAGCGCACCTCCTAACGTGAAAGTAACAGAAAACTACAAACTAGCGTTATTACAGAGATCTATCATACGCACGATGTAGAGTCTGTTAAGACATAAAACAACCCGCAAATGCAGACAATCCCATATTTTCATTAAATTCTGTTTTGTTAAAGAGGCTGTAAAAATGTTGAGAGTGGGGTGAGATTTACCTGTGACCAAACCATTAATACCAAATATTAAAATTAACAAAAGTAGTAGTTAGTTCTAAAGTACCAAATAAAGACGTGCTCTTGGGCATATACAAACAGGATGTATGCGATGAATGGAGAAATAAGGGTTATAGACCTCAAGGAACATGGAAAATTACAGAGACGCGGACACGCGTTTATTTCCACAAGAGCATAGCACAACCCTAAATTTACGTTCATTCAGTCAAGTACATTACATCGCGTAAATGCTTTAAAACAATTTCGGTGTATCTGTACTGCAGAAATAGAATCGCAAGGATTGAATATTCATACAAGCGGCACACAAAAGCGATGTACTTATAAGGTCAGAGAGAGTAGCTAACAATGTCGGCAGTCGACTTGATATTAAGTAATAGCTGAAATAGTTGGTGTTTCGATTATGCTCACCAATATTGCGAGTTTCGTTTCAAATTTAAGTTTAACTAAAGTTATGTCTAAAAAGTAGTAAAGACTGTCTGGCACGCGTTCCCTGCTTTAAATCAAATTAAATATAACAATCAAAAGTATTTTTTATTTCAAATAGAAGAAGAACACGCTCTTATGAAACGACTAGTTGCACGATTCCAAAAAGGTGGTCCCATGGAGAACAGCCGGCAGGCGAAAACATGGACACTCTTTACAATAATGGTTATTATTATAATGGCTTACAAAGACTGGGTTACAATAATAATAATCAGCCGAGAAGTTTATATAATGCCAGGTATACAAGACACAGACCAAGCATAGGCCTAAAGGGTTATATTCCCCGATCTTACGGATCTCATGCGCGCAGATGAAACTACAAATAACAACTGGTCGATAATAATCGTGCCAGGTTTGTATCAAGAATTGATTGTCTTATTCACGATTGAAATAGTAGATGGAATGACCTTCTCGCTATTTTCTTTGAAATTATTGTATGTATTAATTGTAGCAGATTATAATTAAGGTATTAAAACGCAATCATTGCCACACGTGGTACTCGGTACCTACTTTAATAGTATATATAAGTGTATCGAAGTTAATACGCAATAACATATAAGAAATAACAAATCCATAAACTTATACAGATTATACATTGGCACCTGAACTACTAATAAGACATGGAGACGTAGCTTTTATTGTCAAGTTAATTATCGATCCATCCTATAAAAATTAGAGATTTAATTTCTTTTTTTTTTTTTGTTTGTGATACGTTACTATACGATAATAGGGATAATAATTTTATTTTAATTTAGACCACGCGCCAGTACGAGAGACGTACGTATAAACTATTGAATATGGATTACAGTGAAAATTATTACTGTTATAAAGATATTAGTAATTGTTTCATTTACATTACGTACGATAAGGTCATAACAATATTTCATTTACGGTTCAAATTCATTCATTAAACTAAAAATATAATAATTTGTAAGATCTGAAATCTTGCATTCTTTCAAACAGGCGATACATGTTCAATGATCATATTTGTTCAGATATTTATCCGTGGCTGTCTAAGCCGATATGTTTGCGTCATCCCGCAAAGGATGCATGACCATTTTCCCTTTATATCTGCCTTCATACGGCTAAACTGGTTATACGTTTTGCTGTCACAAACTTGATGTTCCAATAATTACGTCGTACTCATGGGCGCTTTAGATTGGACTCAAACACTATAGATTCTCTTTACAAATATAAAGCCTATTTCCGCCGGCACAGAGCAACCTTATCGAGCAATTGTGACGCGGGACACGTACAGAGAGAAGAACAGCTCGCGGCCGCTTCGCGCCTAGTCGACGGTAAACCATTTATATATACACATATCCACCTGTGCCCGAACTGTGGTTCGCGTGGGAAGCAATACACCCGTTTTATTGTCTAGCCACGACACAATTCAGAGATTAAAAACATTTTACTTTCATCCAGTTCTATGTTTTGATCTTATTGTGTTCGCTTAGTTTATAAATATTATAGACTTTATATCTAGGGTATATAATATGTACACAAGGCATATCTGTATGTTTTATTATAAAATGATGTTTTCAATGTAACAAATAAATCTTAAATCTCTATTTTATATTTCCAAATTAGTTATAGAATATAATAATAAAGATAATATGCAACGGTTTGAACAGGCAGATTTTCCTAACGTATGAAAACCTTAAGACAAATTTTATCGACAGGTTCATTGTACTTCACTTGATATTGTAAATATGACCTTATATTCAATTGACCTCAATTAAAACGTTACCGTTAGGTTGACGATATCTGGACATTAAATGGTTTTAATAGAACAAGCGCCAGCTAGAAAAACCCGCGATAATTCAAAATGAGCATCACTGTTTCCTGGTTGTTCTCACGATTACAAAAGGGACGCCAAAATATTGTATAAGTCATCGACTATTCATTAATTATCGTATAGGTCGTCTAGTACGATACTTAAAATTTAAGGAAGAAATTCAGTTTTCCTCACAAAATGTATGAAGGCCTCTTCCTTGGACCTTGTGATACTGCTCGGGACGAACACTGTCGAACGTCTTGTTTTAGATAAATAAAAGAGCAAAAAACCACAATTCTGTTTCTACGTACAAAATGGAATTTCCGTTCCATAAAGCGGAGGAAAGTGAAATTTCGTTTAAAATGCGCGCAGAGGAAATTCACACGATGCTTGTTCATACAACAAAATATGATAGCATTCGAGTTTGTAAAAATCATTGTTTTGTATCTCTTATTTACGAGTTAGTTGTAGCTAGTATATATTTATCTGTATTTTATATAAATGAGAACTGTATTAACTTTAAATCTGAAAATGTTTCAACTCCAAACCCACCTGTATCTGTGTGTGTACCTACTACTACTGAGTTACCGGACGGCCTTCGAGAGGTTTGGTTAGTTTTTATTAAGATCTAATCTTTGGATTTTCCTTAGAGCCTTTAATCACATTTTAACTCACTCACTCCTTTGCAGATATTTAAAATTAATATAATATTTAAGTTATGCTCGCTATGAAATCGTATCCACGAGAATTAATTGATTTGACTTGTTCTTCGCTCTCTCTGTAGGTGCTTTTGAAACTCAAAAGCTAATTTATAAAAATTATTATTAAGTAAGTTCAAACTTGTTAAATTTTAAATTTTTAACGATTCTTATGAATAGTATTCTTTTGTATAACTCATTTTAGTCGTAACAGAAATAAAGTTTTTAAAATTAATTTGTCCTACAAATATGGTGCATATGTATTTAGATGAAAGGTAACAGTGAGGGGTGAAACAAAGACAATAAATATTCACACAATGTAGGCGACAAGTTACGAACTTTCCACATGACTACTACAAACGAGCGATCTCCATCTGAATTAAATAAAATTACCTTAAATTGTATATAATATGAACGATCCTACTTATATACATAATAACGAATTCTAATTGAAGACTTTCATACAAGCCGTCTGAATAAACCTATAATTTGTATTCATGAACAAATCGATAGTTCACATTTATGACAGACAAAACATCTCGTCAATACATTACATATATATTGGGGGCTATAAAGATATTGTTCAATGATTGATCGGAATCGTCTGGCCATAGTTGACCTACACCAAACTGTATATATATAAGAGAATATGAAGAGTTTTAGTTATAAATCAAGAATATATTTTAACCTGTAGCTCAAGCGACATGAATTATATATCTGCAATAAGTAGTAATAAATAGTAATACCTTATTTCTGTTACCATGCAAAAACACCAGGGATACCGTAACTTAATTTCGGAGATATAATTATCCTATCCGTTATTGAGATAGATACAGCCAAGGGAATAAAAACTAAATCATTAAACATTAAGGGTCACTCGTACCTGTAGAATTTTATTAAACAAATATCGGTCCAGTGAATTACATTAAAAACATATTGGATCTCGTTGACTCGTCTCGTGACTTACTTTAAACATAAAAAGCAATAAACGAGATTCTGTGGGCCAAAGGCAGACCTTTCTGTACCCGATCAGTTAAGCGAATAAAGTTGTAGATACAACGTAGCAATACTATCTTAAGGTAGGGGATTTATTTATCCAACATATACACGTATAATAGCGGCTCTAATTTAATTTATGTTAAATTTTATATTTATTTTTAAAAAGTTGCTAATCGTTGCGTTAATCCAACATTGATTTGAAAAATAACGGAATCCTAACAAAAAATATCCAGTCATCGATTACGAATAAAAACTTTAACGGGTTATAAACGGGTGGACACTACAAAATGAATGGTTTTACATATTTTAACTGTTCAATTATTACGACGTAGTTTCATTATAAAACCCGTAAGAATGAAAAGTATGAGAACCTCAAAATATCATTCTCAAAACATTTTTTTTTCGAAACGTATCACAGTTTCACAATTACCGGTCCAGGTCCTTTGGAAAATATATATTAAAGTGGGTGGCAACACAGAAAAAGCCAAAATTTATTCTTGGGAATACGTCCCTTTCGTAGCCATGGCAACACGAGACGCCGAGAGACAAAACGCTTCAGTTCACTTTGATTGGCCTTAATTCAAAAGATATAATAATTATTTGTTAAATAAGTCAAGGCCCATAAGATCTATTGAACGCTTCTTCGATTAATTTTATAAGGTGTAAAAATATATAAGGCCACATAGGTATATACATCCATGGCTGCAAATAAGACTAAATCTTTAAAAAATTACATAATTAATTTTTCTCAGGTCTTACCGACGGTTAAACTTATATGTCAAAGAGTCATCTTCGAATTCTAATTTCATATAAAATCATAAAACAAGTTTGAATAAATAAGATAAACTTCTTTGTATTGGAAATTCCTATTCGTAATTTTCTTTTTTTCATCGCAAAGCCGTTCGAGATACAATTACAAAATATTGTACATAATCGTATTAGAAGCTCGTTCAAAATATTACAGCTTATTAATTTTGATAAAGAATAAAAGGAGGACTACCTATATTACCTACCATCAATGATTTATCAGCTCTAAAATAAAACGTCAGGTGCCATTTTAACGTTAGTATTCGGCGACCATTTCATTATGAAATAGCGATCTTTAAGAGAAGACCCAACGAATTTTTAACCGGCGATCTACCTCACCTACACTAGCCTGTATCTACTCCATCTTTAAAAGATTCATGTGAAATTACAACGCTCTTTATATTAGATCGTTCAAAGATCTAAAAAATAACTCCTTACATATTAGGCCTTTGAAGAAAAACGCTTAAATCAGGAATTTCTTCAGCATTATTATACTTTATTCAATGTAAAGAACAGGCTTGTAGTGTAGGTAGATCAAAGTAGATTTGAAAAATTTTTATCAATCAATGTAAGCCTAGTGTACTTTACAGTTAAAACTAAAAGAGT
The DNA here is from genome assembly GCA_963693355.1 of Pontia daplidice. Classification (NCBI taxonomy): domain Eukaryota; kingdom Metazoa; phylum Arthropoda; class Insecta; order Lepidoptera; family Pieridae; genus Pontia; species Pontia daplidice. The sequence goes on from CAVNZL010000001.1 coordinate 345,329, forward strand.
AAAGCCTAAGAATTTCAGAAACGGGAAATTATTAATAGATTTACTTTTAAATACAGTTAACTGATAATCTAACACTTTATTCTAATGTATTGGCTTTTACTCATTATCTACAAATCATAAAATGACCATAAACATTTAATGAGTTATTATGGAAGGTACTAAATACCATCGTTAAAGCCTTATTAGTTAAGTGGGTCACTTGTAATGATTAATTGACATTCATTTAAATCATAATATAAATATTAGAATTAATTATACTCTTTCCCTTTTACCTACGATATAATTTCAACTTACAGTGACATAACTAGAAATTATTTTGTTCGAACAACAAAAATCTGACACATATTTGTTTCAATAAATTTTTAGTAAATTATTGTATCCTACTGAATGGCGATTTTAGGAAAAACTTAAGCAAATCTTGTAAATCTTTTTTAAATAAAAAATACACCGTCTATATAGTGCCCACAGTACAAAACTAAGATAACGAGACAAACACGACTGTTATGAAATTATTCTTCCTAAAGTATTAAAATAACGTATAAAAAACATTACTCGTGTTTATACTAGAACGTAACAAATCACTGATAAATCAGATTGATGTTTTAGAGTTGATAAAATGTTCAAATCGAAACTGATTTTGTCATCACAATGATGCCGACCACAAGCCGTGTTGCGTAAAAAATCACAAACTATTTATTAATGCCTATTCATTGCAGAATATTGTGTTTTTTTACTCATCTATGTTAACAGACCGATAAGGAAATAATCGCAACGGGCGTTTTAAATAAGTTTATAAGAATTGTTTGGACTTACAGGTCAAGGTAAGGGATATTTGAGAGACCGGATTACAACTTATATAGGTAATAAATCCATACAACATGTTGCATAAAAACTTTCACCTCACGCGTAATAAGCGCTACAATGTGTAGAAATTTGAAAATAAATAACATTTAAAATAAAAATAAAAATTCGCGTAGCGCCGTTGCAAAAATAAAAACTCCTTACCTCATTGAGACGATGTGTTTGTGCGTTTGTTTGTAAGGAGGGCGGAGTACGCTCCACCTTGGTCCGTTTGAGGTGACGCGCGCGTTGCGACTGACTCGCGCGGCGTCAAACATTACTTTTATTACATTTCCCCTACCGTGAAAATGCCTGGCTCGACAACCCTAGATCCTAGATCCATAGGGCGCTGAATGCCTTCAGCATACAAAATTCGCACCTAGGTAAACTTGCACCCCATTTGCACGTTTGCTTTTTCGAAACACATACTTTGATAGTATATTTAGTCCGCTCAGTCATTGACGCTTTCATTTTTGATTTCGATAACAAAGAATATTAACTTAACTCGTAACCATTCTTGATAAACAACGTAAATATAATTATTTCTATTTTTATGATATTTAATTTAATAATTTTATATATATTAATGGTTTAATTCGGACAGCCTTCCCTAACTTTTTTATTAAAACGGAAATTTCATAATAATTTTAAAATCAAAATAAATAATAGGTTTATTTTGCCTTCATAGTATTTTTTATTGGAAAACATTTATACACACGGTTGCTTAGCCACAAGCTAAGCTCTTTAAAGTTAAGCTATTTGTAGCTTGTATTATGGGTACCAGCACAACTCATAAACATATACTTATAATGTTATTGTATGTTTTGAATTAATTAAATTGGGTGTTAGGTGTATACTCTCTAATTATTTACTAACTTCTAATTGGATCTACAGCACCTCCATATGAAAGCGTAGCAAAAAGAGCCTCAAAAACAACATTTAAATAGGCAAGAGCACCTTAACAAAAGATTGTACTCTACATTCTCAACAATGTGAAATACCTAACTGTTGGTCATCCACAATGTTAGTAGCTTCTTTGGTTCAGGGCTTAAAACTAAAAATACACTATTACAATCCTTAAGAAAATTTTCCATGTTTGTTTGTTGTTGTTTGTTCTAATTTCGAAAGTTGAGGAGGGTAATTATGTACGTGTCTCGGATGAGCACGTAAAGCTCAGGGTTAAGGTCTCGCGATATGCACTCGTATCGGACATCCATCCCAACGATCTATAAGGAGTTATACATTATTACATTATGCTATCTCCTGCGTACGTGCCGTTCTCACGTCAGCCTGGAATTGTAATGTTAACACAATATTAATAAATAATGGGACACATTTCAAACGAGTGATCAATTTTTGTTGCTACGAGAGCTAACTCAGAAACATGTATCTTTTATAAATATATACAAAACCCAGATCACACATAAATGTGGAGTGACCGTAGCGGGACTCAAACCATGGTCAGACTGCCGAGCGAAGTGGATTCCTTTGGTGACTATTGGGCCAACTGTTCACTATATGTTGGCCCAGAATTACCCATTGGTAATCCTATTTTGAGGTTTGTTCCGACATCTCAGATTACTTTAGAAATATATTATTATTTATTCGCCTGATAGATTTAAATAAATAAAGATATCCATACAAATCGTGACACGTTATATTTATATGTATATAATGTAGGCCAAGTGTTAATCCAGTGTTTAGGCATCTAAAATTGTATAAAAAAATTTTCAGTTCCAAGTTTTCCCTTAATAATATGAAGATGTTTCAGAAATATTTCAACTGTCATGATTATCTTTTTATTGTTCTAAGAAATGATATACTACTATATCATCGCCCCTTTATACTCCCGCTTCAGCGAGCAACCCTTCAACAACATTCAACTTGATTCAAAAGTAATAAATTAAATTTGTGTTAAAACATGCACCTTATCATATTATGTAGAGGGTTGCTCAGCAGTTTCCCCGGAATAATTTGTAATTTCATGCAAAACAACCAAATAATTCCACAAATCGCCTTCTAACGGCTCCTAATCATTGTTACTGATTAACCTGTGTATCGAATTGAACTTGTTAATAAACAATGAAGTATTACAAAATGTCCGGACACAAATCAAGGCTTTGAACAATTAAAGTACTTTTTATACTTATGACTATTTTGTTGAACAAACTGTCTGTCATTTAGCTATTATTTATAATTTGTATGTAATATTAACTTTAAGGAACGTGAACCAAAAGTTTAATGAAATTAGCATTGTGGAGACTCTCGCGCACTAAGGACAACATTATTCGAACGAATTCGAGCAAAAAATCGTGTCTCTCTATGGGAGCCCAAAAAATAAATATTTATTTTATAATATGGTATCTATTATATGGTATAAATTATAATATGGTATCATCTGAGAGAACTAGAATTCGATTTCAACTATCTAACTATCATATGAGATGCAGCCTCGTGACGATGGCTGTCCAAGCGCGCTTGTGAATGAGTGCTATTTACTTTACAATTTAGGCATGTGGGGAGATAAATATTATAACTTTGGGCCACATCGTGTTTGGGTTTTAGTCTCACTGAAATCTGATTGAGCGCTGCTATTTCCCTAGGCCTATTCGACGGATTCTTGGAGGATCTTTACTATTAATTTGTTACATCCAAATCATATTTAAATGTCGAGTGGAGCTGCGTGTGATACAACTCTTGTAAAAAATCATTATTGGCGATTTAACTGAGCGGCGGAGAGTTTCTTGTCAGTTCTTCGTCCGCTCTACGACATTGAATTGGGAACTAAATGTAAGTTTAGTTTTTGATTTTTTAGCGTTCATAGATGTTTATGTTTTAGTTTTTGACATAAGCTGCCGTCCGTCTGACTCATATCTCTATAGGACCCCGATCTACACATTGGGTAATGACGATTTATCTACTCATAAGCGTTGCATCTATGTTGTTATGGTATTAAAGGTATAAAGGTATGAAGATTAAAGGCACTGCTATGCATGCAGTGCCTTTACTCTTCTGCACTGAAGAATGTTATGTATAAAAAATACCTAACATAAGTACTATAATTAACATGATGTCTCATTTTTTACTCGTCTTGGCGAAGCTTAAAGGTAGGTCTGCGATTTTCACAGGTTTGTAATTTTATTATTTTTGCTGGACCAAAATTAAGAAATAACACTAAGGTATATTGCCACGCACTGCACTGTAATTTTATAATATTTACTGTATAAGATGAATAAATAACTATATTTCTTCTATTATCCCACGGGAGCTCTATACTTTATAAAGTATGTAAGAAACTTCCCAAGGGATTTTGTGCACCACCACGCATATATAAATTTAAATCGTTTCCCATATAAGACCATATAAGACAGACTCAGATTTCAGTTTTCTTTTTTCAAGGTAAAGAAATGCGACTTGTACAGGTTTTTTATAGATGAAACTTGTTAATTAAATTGGTATAGTGACTCATTGACAAACTACTATACATTTTTCATGCTCACATTTTTATTACAAAAGAAAAGAGACAAAAGTATCCGGGAAATAAATTAGTATTTTTTACTACTTGGTTATTCCTCAACATGAAATAATTTTTGTTGTTCCATTCTTCCATTCCATTATTGTTATAATATATTGCAAAATAAACTCTAGTTGGCTTCAGATCACGGAAGCGTCTCTTATTTGTATTCCTACCAATACATCACCTTCTCCGACGACCTCGACCAATAAAATTCTAGCGGACACACACACATTATATATCTTCAGTTACCTAATATCGTACAAAAAAAGAATTTAAAATATAATAGTATGTTTATTATAATTAGAATATTCTCCAAACATAAGATAGTTATAATTTCTGTTTGATGTAAATTTTAACAGAAAGAAAGTCTATGGATGCTTTGAAGTACCTACAAGTCGAGTTTATAATCATAGGCAATATTTATCCTCATTCCACGCTGTCATCTTGTGGACATCTTGTCTTTAGGCCAACAGGTTTCGTAGACAGTTCTAAGCTGAACATCCGTAACTAATTGTGAAATTTTAACGTACGTTGCTTTATTTTTTTTATATTTTTACAAATATATATACGTAAGCACCATTATTAATATTTTTAAGTCTTTTTAAAGTGTTCCACTTCTTCCTGTTCCTATCGCCTGCTACTGGTATAAAAACAATAAATACTCCTACAGAAAAGTTGTGAGTTGAATGAGTATTACTTGTATTGCTATACATTTAGTGGCAGGCGTAATTTTTGTTATCCATACGCCTGCTAAATAATGTAAAATCTAATATTCAGATCAATATAGACGAGTATATATATATATATATATATATAACTTTATATATATAATTCTTCTGTGAGTGTGTATGTCACTGAACTTCTCTCAAACGACTGGACCGATTTTGATGAAATTTTTTGTGTGTGTTCAAGGGGATCTGCGAATGGTTTAGATTCACAATTTTGGCCGCCGGACGATGTTTTTTTTTAATTTATTAATAGTCGTTGATTTTGGAATGTTTTACATTGTATCCGACAGACGGCGCTACCATCGCAGAGACAAATTTTAAATAATATTCGAATAATTAATTGAAAATTGAAATCACGTGTATGGCAACACAACGTTTGCCGGATCAGCTAGTATATATATATTTATCCGGATGAAGTCCGAATAAGCCTTCATTTAACTTGTAGTAGTATTAACCTTCCCTTGGCTCTTAAATTTCCCATTGAAAAGATCAGTAACGTCTGACAGTTTATACATTTGCATAAAATCGTATACATAGATTTATTTGTTTCATGCATCCCTTGAAACTAGCCAAAACTATATTATGCAGGATTAATAACATTTGTGTAATAGCTATTAGGAATTGTATTTAAAAACTATATTCTTCTAATATTGACTATTACGTCAATACATAAAATGCATGTTATTCATATGATGAAGTAAATAATACACCAAATATGATTCAAACAATATTTATTTTTTAGGTACTGTCGGTTCGGAATGTAGCATCTGCTGAGAAGAACCGACAAGAAACTCAACAGTTACTCCTTTGAACTTCCAAAGTATTATAAATAGCTTACATTTGAACTCGCAAAGTATAAATATCACAGCGTCTTTCAAAAGCTATATGACACAAAAATTACAAAATCTAAACAACGATAACATATTTCGTTTACTCATATATATATATATGTGTGTGTGTGTGTGTGTTATGAAGAGCTGAAGCTACTGTATATTTTCATTTTAAGAAAACATTTACAACTTGTATTATTACCAGCCATACACTTAAAAAACTAACATTAAATTAGGAAAAACCTACATTGCTTTATTTGCTTCTACCACTAATTAATTTCCGAATAAATTATTAAACCTACATAGCCATATATGTAAACTTTAAATATACTCATTGAAAATGAACATATTTTAAACTTACATAAGTGGGTTAGACTACAATTTTAACCAAAATTTTATGTAATTTCACAAAATTTCATCAAACGTCAATCGAAGTTACGTCCAAATATTTCATTTACGCAGTATTGATTTAATATTGTTCCAATAGCGAAGATTTAATGTACGAAGGGAAATTTATAAAGCGCGCTTAGAAATGAGCCCGAACAAAAACACTAGTAAACAGCGTTCACGCTCAACGTGAAAAAAAAAACATATTATAAGTTATACGTAGAGCTGACTCGGAACATATTCTGGCAATTCGAATCTCGGGAGTTTAGTGGCTACGGACTACATCATATGAATGTGCCCACTTTGATACCCGTATCCTACGCGATCACGTCTAGTCTCGCGATACCCGACAAGCAGTCGCTCGCATATGACATATGCTTAGTCCCGAAAACCAATAAAAAAAAAATTAAATTTGCAGGAAACTGAAACACTACTAGTTAAACATTACCAGATTAAATAAAAAAATATAACTGAAAAGGATTGTATTATTGATTTATTATAGGATTGTTTTATCATAAGGTTTGCACACTACTGTGCTTCTAATTGAAGATTATACACAATTTTTACTAGCGTAACGTGCGATACGGATTACCAGCGATAGTTCATCTACATTCAGCTGGACTAACGTATTTTATGAGAGGGGGCCGCGTACGTTTGGACGAACTTCGAAAGACGCATAAGTAAACCGCGAAGACTGAGATCAAACCGAATACTGTATAAACCATTATACGAAATACTTTCGATTCACAACTAATAAAATGTGCGCTATTGGCGAAGGGAAATTGTGTGATAGCCACATAGCTTTTAGCACTAAGTATTAGCATTTTGATACACGCAACATATTTAGCAACATTAAACCTTAAAAAACATAAATTTAATTAGGTGCACTATGGCTATATTGCATGCGAATATCTGATATGACTTTTGACAAGGCCGACTACTATACTCGACAACCACTTCTTCAAAACATCTATTGCTTATAATTTCTCTATGTTTTAAAATACTTATTCCGTTTCGCGAAAGTGAACGAACGTTGGCCTACGCCTTTACGAATAAAGCAGCACCAGAATAGAATAGAAACGACTTCTATTTGGAAAACTTGGAAAGCTTATATTTAGAACTTAATGGAAAGCACGAACGACAGTCTACGAAAAGTATTGCTATAGAAAGGCTAAACACTTTATTGCCACCATTACCTACAGATATCTTTCACGAATTTAAGAAAATTTCCCAACCAAATAGTTGAAATAACTTTCGTGAAACGGACATTCAATGATGTAAGTTATACCATTAAGCATCTGTTTTCGATAGATCATTACATTACCCTAATATAAAATGAGGCTGGTCCTCATATGAATCACAAAATATTAGTGCTTTCGATATAATGTGTGTTAAAATGACAAGAACTGGATAAAACCTATTCTGAGACTCGATCTCAAGACCTAATATAGCTGCTTTTCTCTCTAACACCGCAGCAGTGAGACAAGTACATTTCGAGTCCCCATAGGGCTTCTTAAGGTAACCCTCTAAAGTCGGAATATAAGTCGGACGAAGATCCAACTCTCGTCTGAAATACTTTTAAAGTTATGGACTAAATATTCCGGCGTTTACATAACAAAGACGTGGTCCACGAAAATTGACCAATACTTAACGATTCGCGAGTAGTTTTGGGTAAAGGAACCGACTTGTATATACTTTTCAAGACATACGTAAAATACAAAACTTTTTATAAAATAAATGAGACATTTCTGTTTTTTAAGTGGGTCAAGCACCCTTAACGTTCTAAGCATGAATATAAGACCAACAAGTTTACGTACTAAATACAATCTTTTGGCGTTTGAACGAAATTGGAGTTTCACACATTTTGTGTGACGAGGGATACTTTCGAATAACGGACTGATTAAACTCTCATATTACAAATTAAACGGAAGCACAAACATGCTCAAATATAAAACGCACAATAAACAAAAACATCAAGTGACAGTTCACTCTAACTTATGAATTTGACAGTTGACACCGGGCTACAGATGCGTAATTTCTATTAACGGAACAATTTCGTTCGCGCGCCAAGAGATATTGAATTGCTCCGTTAACCACGTTGCGACGCGCGGGCCACAGTGGTGATTGCTGGTCAATCGTCGAGGCTGAGGGGACTGTCTTCGACGAACACAATGTGAGGCTTCATGTAAATCAGGAAGGCGAGCAGTCTATCTTTATCGGCTTCGTTGCCTCTGAAAGGGAGATAGATACATTATTAAAAATATTTGCTAAACAGTTTACGTAGCACCGTAGAAATAGTAGTATTATATATGTGGATAGTATGCCTATCAACAATTTTCTATATATAATATATAGAAAATTGATAGGCCGCAGTGATTTGGCTGGCTGAGGCATGCCATAGATTTCAATAATTAAATGTAATACTGTAACCAGTACTAAATACTGAATGCTCGTAATCAATCGAATGGATAGTCCGAAATGAAACTGCAGTACTCGTCATCGTTAAAGGAACAGAATATGAAATCGCGTGTATAATAATGAATATGAATATTTTCTGTCCAAATAAAATAACTAAAAACTTACTCTATATCGATTTCTATGGCGAGAACTGTATGATGTGGCTTCCCTTCTTCGTCCATCCACCTGGAAACCAGAGACAACTTTTTGTAACAATACAATTCAAGAAGATTTTCCACGTCATATTTAAAAATAACATTCATCCCATTAAGAACAATAAATGTTTTTAAATACAGCTATATAAACAGCAGTATCAAAAAAGCAACTCCCGGTTTCAAGCCCCGATACTGTTCTGGATGTAATATACATATTGTAATATACACTTGTGTTAGCACTCATAATATATAAGCTGTTAATAACTTACTTTGGGGCCAACTACCCAAATGTAAAAATGTGTTCTGATATGAATCTTACTTTAACAATAATTTTAAATGATAAACTCACGGATCTTAAGACTTGTTCATTTATAAGATTGTGATAACCAACTAGGTCGTCTAATCAATCCATTACTTATTTATTTTCAAATTTACTGTTTCTTGTTGTGAAAAATATTTTAATAAACAAATAAATTACGAGTAAATTGCATAGTGGACAAGATTCGATTTTATTTACAATAGTTTGATGTAGTGCATTTGAGTTTATCCGCTAATGTAAAAATTTAATCTTGGTGAATGCTATTTGCGAATAAAAACTTGCTGATAATGAGGGATTCAAAATAGTAAATATGTGTCTATGTTTATGAAAAGCCTTAGTCGGTTTTATAATTTGGTAATATACTTGGAATGGTGTAATAATGACATTTCAAAGACAAAATATGTATAATCCCTACTAAAATGGAAACCTAAAATAAAAGTGAAGTCTTCAGGTTAATTGTTTAAAACTACCCTATTCTATCTATGGGCGCAAAACAAATAATATTTAGGGTTGTTTGACGAGGACTAGCATGATGCAAGATTGATTAATTTTTGTTTTGAATGAAAAATAAAATGTTGATAGTCGAAAACAGTAGTAAAAAATTGAAAGTCCCACTTACACATCACTGGGCGAAGTGCTAAGTGTGGAAGACAACTTGGCCGGGCGCTTAGCGGCAGCTCGATCCACAGCTTGCGCGGCGCCGAGCGTGGACCGGACTATATGCCAAAAGCCCCGTGTGGCTGCCCCGATCCCATCAATACGCTCAATGCGCACCCAACCTGAAAAATGAGGGTAGTTTCAATATTAAACACCCAGTTGGTGCAACAGTCACAATGCCCGGTCGACATTTGAATGATTAGCATAGAATAGAACTCACCAGCGAACAGCGGCTCAGCATCTGGTACGCAATTGCTGCAGTAGCACTTCACTTGTCCCCAAGAAACCGCTTTCCTGAGCTCCGGATAGGGAAGCACCAAAAAATTCCAATACTTCAGCACCAAATGTAGGTGCTCGCAGCCTTCGCCCGAGGCTTCCCATTCCGCCTCCAAGCTCCCTTCGCTCTCTTGGTCCAAGCCCAAAATCCTATTCAAATAATTCAAATTTTCCACCGAGAGCGGTTCCGTATCATCCCTTCGGGTAGAGTCGTCCATCGACGAGGACTGCTCCTCGGTCAGATCTGGAAGATTCCCCGTTTCCAGGGTCAGTGCGTCCATGATCTCGTTATCCAGGTTATCCACGTCGGCTTCAGGGTAGCGGTCGTTATGCTGGATGTTGGTGTCGCAGTCAGTCCGCGGTCGTTCGTCAAATTCGTCGGTGCTGAAATTGTGGGTGGAGTGACTCTTCTGCATGGCCCTATGCTCGTCCCTGTCCGACGTCACTATTAAACTCTGATGCATCACCTTGCTTTGCGCGGTTCTTACGTCATTACAGGTAGTTTTCATATCTGTACTGGGACCAGCTATCTCGTAGTCTTCTATCAAATTGTTTTCACTGAACGCCCGGTTCCTGCGCTGTAAAATATTTTCAGAATTTTCTAGTTCTTGTTCTAACTCCGCTAAGGTCTCTTCGCGCCTGTTTTCAGCAATTATCGGCAAATCCAGTGACGTTCCACTAATAATGGAATACGGATGGAGCAACACCGACACCTGAGAAAAATTTAATTACAATTTATATGAAATCTAAATTTTTAATCTAACTAATCAAATTAACAGACAATTATTTTAATAAATTGAACCCGAATAATATTTCCCAGATTTTAAATTTGTTAACGAAAGTCTGCCCATGAACTAAATATGATTAATATCATGCCTTACCTGGCAAACTTTTCCATATAGATCCACCAATGGGTACACATGGCTGTTGAGTCTTGAGACTGATCCGACGATGGCTAGAACTCTTCCATCTAACTCTACCACCAGGTCACTGTTGAATCGGAAGTGGAGAGTCAGAACCGACTGCTCGTTAACTTCTTCAAGCTCTACGGCCAAGGGCACACGTAACTGTAATTTAAATGTCAACCTTTATATTTCTGCTGAGATGGAAATTAAAGTGCAGAAAAGCTTCTACAAAAAACCTAAACTCCATTACCGATGTAATTTCAATGGTAGAAATACTTTTATAAGTAATTTGCCTACATAAATACATTTAATTAAAATATGTTTCTCAAAAACGGACATTTTTATTTTTTGGCAACTCACATAAATAATATTTAAAAAGCAGTTTACATAATAAAATTGAAAATGGAACTGTAGAATGTAGATCGTTTCATCAAACTGTCATTTGTTTTAACATTGTGACGCCATTTTAAAAATTGTGAGTCTATAATTTTATGGATGAACTTGGGAAAATGTCCAAACTGAATGTCTCGACATCTAGTAAGCTTGGTACCTACATAATATGTGCCGTCGTATAAGATGTCACTGGTGAGTACCCAGGCAGCTGGGTCGAGGCGAGTCGCAACTGGCGGGAGAGGTTCCGTGGGTAGTGTTGCTATAGCGCCTATTGCCACACTGCCCTCCCATTCTTCATCCACCTTGTCGATCCGGAACTGCATGAAATAAACTATTAAACCAGGTTCAAATAAACCTTATATAGGGACCGCCTTCCCATAGAGATTAGGCGGAAAATGATATAAAGAACCTCATCGCTATTGCCAGTAATATCACAACTATAGTTTTACATTACAATAATAACAATAGCATAGCACATTTCATATAAAAATGACATTGATTTATTGCATATGCGAAAATTTTAAGTTTATAGTAATAGGTCATTTAAGAGAAGTTGGAGCGAAATACACTCTAAGAAAGCTTATAAAACTCAGTTGAAATTATACAATTACTGCGAGTATAAGAATTTTAAGCGTGTAACAAACAACAACACTGAGAGCTTTTCTTTCGCGAGCACTTCGCGAGTGTTGAGACAAACACTTTTAACGATTAATTGTGCTCTCGCCATAAAGGAACCATTCGCAGTTTGTATTATAATAAGTAAATATCAATAAATCTATGCATCGCTTAATGTGAAAATAAAAACTCACTTTGTTATTTTACAAATTGTTAGAGACAGATGTAAAAATGTGTACTTTATTTAACACGAGCCAATGAACTACAATAAAACTAGGTATTATAATAATATGTTATCTTTTAATAAAACAATTCATTGGCATACAACTTGCTATAAACAAACCAACAACAAAAATGTTGACAAAATGGTCAACGAGCAGACCAGTATATTGTTGTACAGTTGGCTTTCGTATCATGTAACAATAGTTTTAGTAGGGGCAGACAATTATATAGCTTCCAAACACTTTCCGGGATTCGAACTATCAAATAGGCGTCTAAAAATGATTATTTCTTTTTACTCACTGTCGCTGACGATGATGGCTCGTCCTCGCCGCAGACATCATATGAATTCGCAAATAGCGCAAAGCTCAAAAAACTCGCAATGCTCGCAAAGCTCAAAAAACTCGCAATGCTCGCAAAGCTTTATTTATGAGTAACGAAATTGATGAAATTAAATTGTAATAACATCATTATTTGATACTCAATGATTCGCAAAGCTAACCCATACATCTCGTAATACATTTCATAATTTGTAAAAGATTATGTCAATTGCCAGAATAAAAATAAAGCCCACGAATAACAATGCTTTGGAATGAGTTACAGCAGCAATATTTCTAGTGAACTCATATGTCTACAACCGAAGCAGTCTATACTGTATTTTTCTATACTTAGCAGAAATGATAAATGAACCATGTTAAATCAGAATGTATATTCATTAAAGCAAACATTCCTCGAAATCTTACCCTTGCCAGGGTTTCCATAGCGATAGCCATTTTAAGCTATAATAATAAAAATGTAGCTCTATTCAAATTCAATGAAGTTTTGATATTTGGAATATTTAATGTTTATATCATTCAATTTATGAATTATTATTATTTGATATTAATATCAATTTATTAATCAATCAAACAAACAAAACAATTGCATTACAGCGTTGTTCCTATCAGTGCGTTATTTGATTCCACTACTAATGTGTGGTACATTGCTAAGCTACAATGTGTTCTTCCAATTCATTAGAAAGAAGCTACTTTTCATCCCAAAAATTGAATCTAAATTGGCAATTCCTGCAATTCTTGTTTTATTACGTCTTGTCTCATAGAATGATGTTGCTAATAAATTTAAGAGTGTTTTTTCCACTCAGAGGATATCATTACTTTACAGTAAACTGAAATGTTTCAAGCACATTAAAAATATAGTTCATAAATTTATAAAGCTGTTTGGATTCTATAACAACCGAGGCCGCATTTGTTCAACATTTCTGCCAAGAATAAAAACAGATTGTACAGTCCTGACTGAATATAGCGATTTAAATAAACTTATTTATTGAATAAATACATATTTAGAAAACTGTTAAGTAAACTTATATAATTAATAAGTATCATATATAAAGGCGAGATGAATTAAAGCTTCTTGACATTTCCTAACAATGGCGATTTTATCCAAACTAAACGAGTGATAAGCAGATTTATTAAATTATAATTGCACCATTCGTATTAGTAAAAGTGACCAAGCCCTCTATAAACGGAATACAATTTTTCATTACGAATCAGCAGCTTCTGAGATTAGCGCCTTCAAGTAAACAAACAATTATTTCGGCTTTATAATAGAAGTATTTAAACTCAATCAAATGAGAGAACACACGGCCGTCCAAAATCAATGTTGATTTTGGACGACGGCAGGACAGCTAAATAATATACTATTAATAAAGATTTCGGCTCGTTTATCTGAAGTGAGTATTGCAACTGTGTGACTAATATATTTTATGACTTGTATTTTTATAATATTGTCATTCGTAGGCTTACTTAATTAATAAATTGAAATAATAATATTATTGTGAGTGGGTATTGAAGTACATCATATTGTAATTCGCAATGCTACACGTTAGTGCTATATAAAAAATTCGCAATGCTACACCTTATGTTCTACAAAAAATTCGCAATGCTTCACGTTAATGCGATACAAAAAATTCGCAATGCTACACTTAATAATAAACGAGGGCTGTCTTTTAAGTCGTGTATTATAAAAAAATAGTTTAGGATTCGAACCAAAACCACAAAAACGACTGATTTTAGATTTATCTCATTGTTTTATTATATCGTCTATAGCTGATAAGAGAGTGAACAAATGGTTATATCTAAGGAAAATTTTCGACTAATTTCCAAGGGGATTATCGCGGCTTCACTGATGTAAAGAGATCACCCCTGCGTTAAGTGATGCAGCTCCATATCATAGGATTGTGCAACGCTGGCATTTAGAATTTCAACAACTCTTGCCACCGTGACAAACCACATGAAGATCGTTCAAAAACCGCTCTGACGTAAGGAATATCGAAGAGATGCGACAACTACTTCTTTAAGAACATATCATGTCATGTCGTGAAATGGAGGCATTCAGTGGCATTTCAGGGAGCACTGTCCAAAAAATCCTACGTTGAACTAAGCAGGAGAAAATTGAGCTCTCGTTGGATACCACACTTTCTTTACACCACTTCGAGTCAAATAATTGCTTAAAAACTGGTACAATAAATATCGCGGAGAATCTTCGAAAAGCAATAAACGGTAATAATCTACATATACTTATTTTCAACGACACAACTTAAAAGGCAGTTATCGTACAATGAATTCGCAATGCTACACTCTAATGATAAACAATTTACTTCGCATCAGTATATCTTAAAATATCAGACATTCGTATGGGGCAGCGAGACATCTGCGGAGCGTTAAGACACTGTAGCTTTTCACAAAGAAATGGCTTAATAGCTTTCGTGAGCTTTAGCGTTTCGCTGCCACATAGCAATAGCATAGCACAGCAAGTTTAGCATAGCAATAGGTTGGGGAATAATTAAGAATATACTAGCTATTTACATACATATAATTTTTGCTTTATTTTTATCGCTAAATATGCTCTAATATAGGTTTAATGAATTTATGATCCGTAATTGTTTTTAACATACTTCATTGAGAAAAAAGCTTAAATTAACAATAAGTCACATCGTATTAATCGTTAAAAGTCAACTCAGCGAAATCACTAATTTGGCTTTAAATTTCAATAAATTAATTGAGAGTTCCATTTTTACGTGTGCCGGTATTTCTATTTCTAAAGAGGTGGTCCTTCATGTGTCATCATTTTATGCCACTAATAAATTCAAATTTTCAGTAAGACTAAGCAACTAGCATAAACGACGAAATACATCGAAAATGTTATCGATTTCGTATTTTGTCTATGTCAATCCGGTTTTAATGCCAATTCTTCTTATAAATACGATAAGTATTATAAATCATTATTTCATGTGAACTGTGATTATTTTGGCCATCTCGTAGTACTGACAGAATCCTCTAGTCTTTTTGAAGGGTCTTCTATGTAAATAACAAAAAAAGAAAAGCAGGAGGCTCACCTGATCGTAAGTGATACCGCCGCCCATGGAAACTCACAATACCAGAGGACTCACAAATGCGTTGCCGGCCTTTTAGACGTCAATACACTCTTTTCTTGAAGGTCCCTAAGTCGTATTTGTTCAGAAATACTGGCTTGTTCCACATAGCGGAATGAATTTGGAATTCCACATTTGAATACTAAGATTCACTGATTATTTGGATTAAGAAAAAAATAAATCGCTTTTGTATGAATTATTTTTTGAAAAATAACTTCTTGAATGCCATCAGAACTAGCAAAGAAGAACAGTCAAAGTCTATTAATTATATTTTAATGAATACTACTATTGTAAAAAGTTTTCCCCAACCTATTATAATCATTATAATTCACGCAGAGCATACAAAGAACTGTGGCAGACACAAAAAGACAAACAAAAACTTTTAATAAGTAAATCAAAAATAGTGTATAAGAATAAAATTTGAAATTATTAACCTTTAAATTAACTAAATTAACGGATAATTCTACAACATATAACAATACCTGCCAAAGTACTTTTGGAATTCGCCAGCAAAAAATAGAAAAAATTATCTCACCCTAAAGCTGTGGCCTCTTCGAAGAGGCTGGCTTACGATAGCGATCGCGTCGTTGTAGCCCGACGTTCGCATCGCCACTGTGTCTGAAAATTAAAAAAATACTCTTACTTATCCTTCAATAGAACGTCACATATATCATATACTTGAGTGAACATCATAGAGCATTTAAAAGTTATTTGAATATAAAACCAATAATTTGCCACCAAAAAGCAAAAAACTTCGCTTCGCCTTTTCTTGAGTCATGATATATTATTATTTCAATATATCGCCGTGTAGTTAATTCTGTGCATTAATTTCCTTTTTTTAATATAATCAAACGTTTTAACCGATTAGTATATCCGTCGGAATTACATAGTCCCATGGTCAAACTAGGGTCTATTATTATAAATCGAATTGTCCAAATAATGTATAGTTGTTTTAACACACTTTGATTGAGAAGTTTGTATGACTATGTACAAGGCTCTCTGTATGTACTAAACTTACCAGAGCTACACAGCTTGATGTTTTTTCCGTGCACATAGTGAAATGTGTATGGCAAAGGCGACCGACGACGTCTCTCTAATGGCATCATGGTGACCGTAGACAGGGTGCCTTCCGTTTCACTTGTACAGCTCTCGATATTTGCGTCGACTTCAACCTCAGTAGTGGGTTCTATGTATGATGAGTCGTTTGGTACTGAAATTGTACGATCACTCATAGTGTACAAGTGATTCAGTGGTTTAAGAAATTTTCATTTTAATACAAATACAAAATATAAATTAAAATGATATCTCGTACAGTAAAGAAGCGGTTTATTATGTATTTTCTCTTGTTTTTAAACGACGAAGGTACATAAGTATCGCACACAACTATTACTTAATTTTATATAATTTATCCATACAAAATTCTATAAAATTCCCAAACCCTACACACATACAAAGCATAACAACATTACACAGTGAACCATGGCAGCACATACCAAAACTCTACAGGTGATAGAGAACAACACTTAAGACTACTGAATGTTTCTGCCCAATGGTGAATTATTACTAAGTTATGCAAATAAGCAGCGTCGGTCAGAGTCGGAATAAGCCAACTCAACAAAATTGAATATCGACACCGTGTTACTTGAATACGATCGATGCAAATGTATGGCGGCTCCAAAATTAAAGACTAAAAACAGATCGGTCAGGTTACACCGCCACGGTTTGGTATTTATTTTACATACAATATATAATATTACAAAGTTATTACTTTCGTTACATACCATATGAAGTATAGTCAATTTATATACAAATATTTCAAAGCTGAATAGTTTTTGTTTATTGCAATGAATTTTAAACAGCAAGTAAAGACAGAGAATGAAATGTGCCAGTACCTATAGTCCCATAACCCATTAATAGGGCTTGGGGCAGACACTGTTGTACATATGTATGCTTCATCGAACTGTGTCGTTTATAGGCAAGTAGGTCAATACAAATAGCGTGTTTCGAAATCGTCGTATAGTTCAAGGTCTATCTATGCGTGCGTCACACACATTTCCCTGATTTTTCTGACCGGCGGAAACGCAGATGGTGAAAATTTATATATTTTTTAAAATTTCGTGACCACTTTTCGTCTATTTTATGGTAGTATCTATGTTGTACATATACAATTGAGATGTAATTTAACACATTTATACAAATTAACAAATTAACTCTATAATTAACACACAACTAACTTTCCATATGCATTTTGTTCATATTTATTACTTTAGAAAACAGATACATTGTATAAAACAATAAGAAGGATACGAGATAGATTTAATGATGCACCTAATATCAAAAATCGGTATACGAAGTGGTACAATCACAAATTACTGGACTTGAGAAAAAATTAAATCAAGTAAAGAATAAAATGAGACTGAGAAGCTCAGAGGAAGTCAACTCACCAGTACTACACCATGTATTTCTAACGAGATACAAACAATTAAAGTGCTGTACTCAGCTGAGCAAAGTGAAGTTGCGATAAATCGCCGTAGTGAGCCCGGTTCCCGAACATATAATTACGCGTGGACCGCGTAAAAAGGGTGACGTATTGTATTAGCTGTCACTTCACGAGGCATATGTGTGTGTATTTTACTTCAAATTGTTCAGAAAACCATTTAACAAAGCCCAGCACAATGGCTGAAGGTTATTTACCAGTGTTCAATATCGGATCTTTTACTAAGGTTATCTGTTGATCTGCATTAATAAGACGACTCGTAAACACATTATATTTACACTTCATATCCCACATCGTTTGCAATATTAATGTTCCTTTTTTTATAAAACAAATTTTTTAACTTTTTACAGGCAGGAGGCTCATCGCTGGTAGTGATGTGGACACTCGCAATGCTACTAGCGCGTTGCCGGCCTTTACCTATAGGCTCTTTCTTATTCTTATATTTCTTAACTCCTTATATGTATATTTCAGAATCGTCGTCTAAAAGTCAATATTAACAACCGTTGAAAACTGGGATATATAATTAATACAAATTACACAAAGTAAAGGTCCAAAAATAGATCTCTGTCCCTGACACCCGATGAAATGCGAACAGGATATATATATCCGTTCACTACTAAAGTCGATACTTTTAATGCCTTTGAATGATAACTTCTGAAGGTGTAACACACGATCAAACCTGTCTATGGCCTTGCGGAAATCTATTTAGATTTTTGTATAGAATAGAATCAAATATTGGCACCTATGAACATCCAATTTGGACTTTTTTCTAAAGTAGTAGCTCAGCTTTAATTATTATATATGGCTATAACACATGAGTACATGAAATAACTTACTTGTTCGCGGCAAAGTGAGCACACTGTCTCTTTTGATTGCCTGAATCTTTTTCACGCACCCATATAGCTCCATTACGACATAAACTTTCTGAAAGTTAAGATTTATATCAATAAAACATAAATTATACCTCAATTAAACCAAACAGCATAAACGAACCAGTAAAATGATGTAATATATATTTACATATTCACTTCATTTCTTACATATTCATCACGATTGCAGGGTTCTGTATATTTGTACAAACCGATACTAAAAACTTACATCAGGAACCCGCTCGAAAGCTGTATCTATGGACTCGCAGTTATAATAGACCAAGACCCGCCCGTCTGTGGTCTTTTTGAGACCAACGCGGTCTCCTGGTCTCAGCCACTCGAACGACGGTGTGACAGCGCGCAGGTCTTTCTCTCTGCTACCAGGCCTTGAGTACTTCATGTATCTGCCTATGGATATAATTTTCGGTTAGTTTGAACTGCATGTATAAAATATTGTCTTTTATTCACATAACTATTACTCATTTAAAGAACAAACACTTTGTTAACGCATTAAGTTATGTATTGTACAAAATTTCAGTATATTTCATTATTTTTAAATTTTTCAACGTTTCGCATGCTTTACAGCGTGCGTGGTCACAGTAGACCACGCACGGTCAACAAAAGTGTTTTTTCTTTGCATGTTTAAATTAAAAATTCCATTTTCAATATCTCACCATCAATGTATGCTGTGTAATGCGGCAAATACACGATCGATGGCGGCAAGCTTCTATTGACGTGTGCGTTCAAAATATTGATGTCGGTCACTCCCATACGAAATCCACCAGCCAAATTGTCTTGGCACTCCACGATTTTTATCTGCAAAGCGAATTTATTAAGTTTTTAAATTACAACTAGCATTTAAGACGCAAAATAATTAATGCCATCGAAAAAAAAGTCGTTGACGATAAATAAAAATACCTCAAACATTTCTCCCACGGCCAAGTGGTCTGGGCTGAAGACTAAAGCCCCAGTAGGGTCGGAGGTCAACCTCTTCGCGACTGAATACTCGTGAGTCAGCCGTATATTATCCCCGTAGTACTCGGAAAAGCTCCTAAAGCAACCAAAACAGCACATTTAGAACAAATCGCCCTAATAAAGCTATTTTAAATGTGACATTGGACAAATCAAAACACCTTATAGATTTGAAACAAGTAAAATTTACTACTTCTGTGTGTATAAAATATGGTCATTTACCAATATGGCGGTGGGGGTGTGGCCAGTAGACGAGGCAGATCAAAAAATGGATTGTCAGCGAGTGGACAGCCATTGTAGTTAAATGTTCTCTCTTCGTTTTGGAGTATTGTCACCTGAATGGACCAAAAAGTAGATTTTATAATAAAACAACATTCTCGATCAACTAATTATTAAACTACGCTGAGAAAAATAGCTAAATAGACATTGAAATTTCTCACACACAGTGTGCAAACTGTATTTGTCAATTTTACAAACGTAAAAAATATCAGTTAAGTGCAGGTTCTATCACACCAAGTGCTAATGTAAAAACCTCATCTGTCCCTTTAATATTTAAATTAAAACGTTTGATTTTAAGTAAGAATAAGCAATGATGTAAATTATTTTATTTCATTAAAATCGCTTTCGCATTTTAGGCGTAAAAGCTCGACACATAAATACTATTTCGTGTATATATCGAATGCAGCATATATTACCTGAGTACATTGGCCGTATAGGTCGACAACGGCATAAATGTTAAGATGAGGAACAAACCAAGCCTTTCCCATGTCCATTCCATCTAAGTAATAGTGGAGGCTTCGGTCCGCATGCCACATCACCCCTACAACATATAGCCCAACTTAAACAATGCCTAAACCGCGACTAATACAATTATTTGCAAAAAATCACTTTCTTTAGGACTATCAAACGCTGGTTGACCGTTGTCAACGTGCAATGTCAGATTTAAAGATAAAACATGCTTCAAATGTAACAGTCATACAAAAGTGTAGCGATAAATACAACGCCAGCTTAATATCCGGTGCTGAACGAGAAAGGAAAGACGGACGATGTGTTAGGGAGCTCTAAACTCACCAACTCGACTGCCAACAGTCAATGTGTCCAGGTCCAGGGCGTACCCACTTCGCACACACTCGCCGTCCTTCATCATGGCGGAGCCGCTCAAGATGTACGTGTCGTAGTTGAGGTCCGTGGCCGTGCCCGCGAGTACGCAGTCCTCAAGGTCGTCCGGACGTATGGCCGTCACGCCTGTAAACGAACGGACTTGTTCTCAGTAATACGGAAACGTTTCGAGCTTTTACATGGGCATAAGGGACACTCTGGTCGCATTTAATCCAAACTAATGGATGAATGACTAATGAATGATTTAAGTTATGTCTTTTTGCAAAATGTATATACATTATTTTATTTTTTTACGGTAGACTACCGTAACCACGCACGCCGTAAAGTACGCGAAACGTTGGTTAAAAAAGTGTTTATCTTTAAATGAGTAACAGTTATGTCAATAAAAGACAATATTAATATATTCATAATAATCTTATAAAGATCAGTGTTTAACACAGATTCACTTAGCATCAGTAAAACTGCGTGTACGCAGTCAAAAAATACTTAGGCTCCCACGACCCCCAACTTACCAATCTCCAGGCTGCCAATCCAGCAATCGACCATGGAATCTATCCTCAGCTCGAACATGTCGCACTCGCGAAGAGGCCTCGAGCTAAACAGCACCGCGTCGTTGAACTCGGAGTAAACCGCCGTCCGTGACGCCGTGAGTCGCGTACGACTTAAGCGTGCGTTGCGTCCGTGTACTTGGTGGAAGCACATCTCCCTGAAATCACAATTAAATTTCGGTCAGCCCAGGCTACCCTTGGACAATATAAACTAATACCATTGTCTTTTATTGACATAACTATTACGCATTTAAAGAACCGTCTACCGTGACCACGCACGCTGTAAAGTACGCGAAACGTCGGAAAATTTTTAAATAATGTAAAATATATTTAAATTTTGCAAAAATACATAACTTAGACCCGTTATAAAGTGGTTTTCTTTAAATAAACTAATACTCTCGTCTTTTTGATGTCAATAATTATACAGAAGGCATTAGGCTTATCCTTGTGAAATTAATGTAATAAAATAATGTTAGTATAATTTCAGTAAAGGTAACAAAACACGTACGGATAAACGGCGGTACAGGACTCGATGGAAATTGGTGAGTCGGGAAAGGTTGTCGGCGGCGTGTACGTGTCCACGATCGTTGCTTGCGCCACTCTTCCGTACAAATCTGAAACAACAGTGATTAACAAGCGATTCGGATTCATTGTATCACTCAATGTTACAGACATCCACTCACCTATAACACCAAAAACCTGTCCAGGTATATTGAAAGCGGCTGGTCCTTGGTCTACGCCATTCACATAGAAATGAAGGATGCCCATGTCTTTCCGCATCACACCAACTGTATCTCCCTCCTGAAAACCATTGTTTCTAAGCTTTCTGAGTACTTATGACGGTGGTAATGCCAATTAAGACTTCGCAAATTTCAAATCGGAAAAAGCTATAGCTTGCAGTTTACATAATGAAATTCCTTCTTTAATATCCTGCTGTTATTTAGATAAGATTCTGTGTGCTATTAATAAGTTATCTGTGTATGTTGTGTAAACTGCTGGCGTTCCATATTTAAATAAATAAATCATTACACTTTACAGATAGTAATTATTAAAGCGATATAAAACAGAATTTAATTGCTAAAATAACTTACACTTAATGTGTTGATGTTCCGTATATATTTCGGTATTATAACGCTTCCGTTGTGGATAATGTCTTCGCCGGCCATGACCCAAGTGCCAGATCTGTTGTTTAATAAAACCATTTAAATGTACCAGCAATAATGTCAGGGTATTTAACTATAAGACTTGTACTTAACTCATATCCAAGGGGTCTGAGTGGCCCTTATATTGTTAATAACTTAGTTACTCACTTAGCTTGACTCATTTTGAACGGTGTCTTTATATCATTCGCGGAATACTGCGTGACCCCTATCTCGATACTGCCGGCCCACTTGGGTATGACCAGGTCGAGTCTAACTTGAAACAGCTCATTGGTCCTAAGCGTTCGGTTCGTCATCACTATTCCGTTGTTGAAGAATTCGAAAGCGCTGAAAATGTTACCGGCCTCACAATACTATCGCTTCACAGATACGAACGACTGTACCATCTCTGCGACTATTATTTAAGCAACGGGTTATCTTATTTCAATTGCAATAGTTTCAGTTTCTATAATTTAACCATTTCGATCGAAGTGAAATGAACACAATAAATTTTGTTTATCAATGAAAATTTATACAATAAAATGATACTCACTTAGGCCGATGAGCAGTCTTACCATCGTTAATAATAATAACATACGAATCACGCAGCGAATGAAATAAAAGACTGTCTTCGTCTATTTGAGGCCTGTATCTGCCTGCGAACAAGAAAAGAATACATTCGACCAATTGGATGAGGATGTACGCTGAGAAAGCAAGTGATTTCTGAATGAAACACTGACTGGTACTCGCAGGTACAGGCGCCGGCAACTCAGGGACGTTGGACACACTTGGCTGACTCCTCACGTTTGTGTCATTCTCCTCGCACGGATCCACTATGGACACCTGGAATAAGTTGTCTTAGTAATCGCGTCACTACGTCTTAATAGATATACGGCATTGTATTGTGTACAACTTGAGATAAACAGCGTACACTCACAAAGGACAGCAAAACGTCTGGCAATTGTGGAAACCCAAACAACAGCGGGGACTGCTTGACTTTGCTTCCTTAATTGTAGATTTAACAATGCGAGAATATAGCATACAAAAAATCCTACCAATAGTTTTTCAAACCATCTTGACAAACGTACCAGGCTAATTATTCTTGAAAAATTAAAAACACACGAGTAGGCAATAGATCTTTTGAAGATGAAGAGAGAGTCGAGAATTATATGTCACTTAATATCAAGTTAAGTTTTAACTATTATAAGCTAGTTAGATCGGCCTTTTGTGTAAATAGATACCTTGACAGTCATCCCATAGAGATCGACGACGCCCCAAACTTGCTGGTCCACCTTGTCCGTGGCCACTCCTTGGTCTATACTGTTTATGAAGTAGTGCAATTTACCGGCAGAGTTTCGCATCATACCAACACTGTCGCCTTCCTATAATAATGCACGTGTTGAAAACAAATTTACAATTACAATTTTTGAGTACGGATCGTTGAAAAATATTTTTAATACTAAAAATAATAATCTTTGACTTTTTTGCATCTGTCTGCATCATCATAATGATGGTACCCACTCTAGTGGCTTTGAAGCACTGGTTCCTCCCGTGCCCTTCCCGTCTTCCAACTCTTGCTTGATGCCTATACGATAAATGGGGAGCCCCACTATCACACCGTCCATACAATCATCCATATGGATGGCGTGCAGTGGGCCCCCTCACCATCGCTCACTTCCCCTTTTCCCCGGAATATACTCGGCAAAAGTATTTAATAAAATTAATTTTAAAAATAATATTCGGATCTAGCTGTTGAGATTGGAGTACGAAGAGGCTGAGCAATTTACAAATAATAGACGTCTCGGTAGGTATGCCAATGTTGGATAAAACGTTTTTATTTTATTTTACTTAATTAATTTTATCCTTTATGTTATTTTATTATTATTTTTATAACTCTTTTGTTACTTTTTTAACTGTCTGTATGGAAATCTAGTGTATCAAGGAAAGAACTGGCTTCTCAAACACAGGTGATACCTAACTGAGAAGCCAGGGATTCTATTGTATGGTGTAATTCCTTATTGTTAATAAAAAGTACTATTATTTAACATAAGTATGTAAATGAATGTCGTCACTTTCCACAAACGATTTAATTGACATAAAACTGAAGATTTGTAGTTTGTTGCGAACCAGTTCATTAGTCATCATAGTTCTATTATAAATGTAAAGTTCTGGAAGGTTGCAGTGTCCTTGATAATGCATCGAAAGATCAGTTGAAAACACATGAGGTAATTTTAATGCCACATTTTGCGTCGCAGTTTGGTATAAAAAGTCACTCAGCATATATAAATAAAACATCGAATTTGAAACACAGGAAAATTTTTAAGACCACGGTATTACGTCGTATGATTCATATTCTTTGACTCACCCTAAGCTCGTCCAAGTTAAAGTTGCCATATTCTATGCAAGTGCCTTGTCCGTTGATCAGAACTTTGCAGCCCGACATCATGATGGTACCGGAGTCCATGTTCGTCATGGTTGATGGAAACCGAATCGTGGCAGGGTTGTGAGATGTTACACCGACCTATTTTGCAAATGTATCAAAGAAACGGTTAGATCGATTCGCTTACAATAACTTACTTGTTCTGAATAAATTTCTGTATAAATAAATCACCTCAACGTCGGTTGAATTTGAATAATATTAATATTTACGTTTCCTCTGCGCACTGAATCATATTATTGTGCAATTTTGCATTTCAATCTTAGTCCTTTCTAGCAATCAAACTCAAACAAATCAAAGAACATCAAACATCACCTCGCTAAATGATGGCATTACATGACATATTTAATCCATTATTTATTGTTAAGTAGCTTACCATAATCAAGTTAGAACCAACCTCTATACTGCCGCTCCATTTGTCGACGAGGCGATCTATTCGGATCTCAAAGAGTTCGTTGTCGTACAACGGTCTATGAGTCATCACGACACCATTGTTGTAGTCGTCTAAGGGTCGGGAGCGCTCGGCGGACCTAGGACTCCATTTATTGACTTACGGGTACAAAAATAAGTACTCCGAGAGATAAGATTAATAACAAAACATGTTTTGCTAAAATAAAACATTAAAGCATAAATAATAGTCATAATAAATCATGCTTTTATCAGTTAAAGTATTATTGAATTGTTTTTGTACTTTTGCACATGAATTATATTTTAGTAAACAAATCGCCAGCTCATAAACCAAATGATAAAAGATACTTACTTATTATTGTTCGACAGTTTGACCAAGATACCACACCTGGGATGAAACCGCAGTCGGTCTCTGGCCACTATAAAATTCATATCCTTTAAAATTTAAGAAGTATTCTAAAATAATCTCATTTTATAATGTTTTCATATCATTCAATCAATAGGACTTTGCTAAATGCCCATTTCTTTAATAAAATAGATGTTAATAATGATTGCACCCTTGAATGTTTGAAATCCATGTCGAGGGTTACAAGACACTTGTTTATCATTACTGCAAAAAAGAATACCTAAAGCACAGGCGCCTTCCGAAGTCATTGGGACGAAGACATCACATGGCTTATCTTGTGACGTCTGTGGCATCACCTCCGCTTCGCTAACTAACGTATCATCGTTGTTGGGGTCTTCTTCAATCTAAAATACATAAACAACAAATATACGATCATATGTTATTTAACAAGCCAGAAATCTCGTTTGAGTAAAAAATAAAAATCTCCAAAAAAAAAACTTTTCTGTTTAAAATTAATTTATTAATTTAAACAGAAAAGTTTTAACACTAACGAATCGCCAATTATAGATTAATGCTAAATAATCAGTTAGCAGCAACAGGTCGCCTTATTGTTAAAAATACATAATTAATATCTACCTGATCCAGAGTATTCTCCATGATCGTTCGTATGCTGTTCGTATGCATTATAGAGACTTGTACGCACTGGCCGTACAGATCGATGACTGCGAAGAGCCGCGGGGGCATTTCAGTAGCCGCTATACCCAGACATCTTCCATTTACATAGAACATTAATTCAGCCTGAGAACAACGCATAATTGAAACAGACCCATCTTTTAGAATCCATTGGCAACGATTTTTAATGCACATCGATTACACTGGTCTGCAAAAAAAAAATTTTTTTCGTCTCCTTTACATAACTATGAACTTTACTAACTATTGATTCAATAGTACTAAATATGATATTTTTATGATATATTTATTTATTATCATAATTTTCCATGTCCATGTCCATGAAAAAACATTAAAACGTATATTAAAATATGTTTTTTACTAATTTTATTAATACAGTTTTACTTTGTGGTTTTCTTTCTTTTCATAATTTTAAGTGGAATTTCGCGCCAAATAAACCAGCAAAAATCTGCCTGTATTGCTGCTGACGATTTTACATAGTAGGCACTCTCTATGTGCATAATATCTTGATGAAACCTCTCATCGTGTCCATCTGATACTGATCCAAGGTTAGGTGGGAAGAAATCCAAGTGAGAGTCCACAAAAAATGACTTTTTTAAGACATGACGTTAACACCTAGGGCTTTATACGATTACGATTATTACGATATATTTCTGTTAGTTTAGTTGAGTAGTAGAGTTAGATAAGTGACAATATCCTGGTAGATTTCACTTTTTTGTTTCCTATAAAATTATGGCCTTTCGGCGAAAGTAGTTCATACCCTTTTTTCGGGTTCGTTTAGTTTTACTGTAAAATTTGTCCTTCATTAGCTCGCGTATTTGGGGGCCCATAAAGATTCCTTTATTTTAAATTTTGAATCGCTGATTCGGGGGAATTTAGTTTTGAAATACTTCAGTATTTCAAGATGGTGGATGGTGAAGGCTTGAAAGCCTTCACCATCCTTTTTCATGGCTTTAACAAAAATTTTCATAAAACCCAGCTTTATATGGAGTGGAGGAAGAAACGTTTTGCACTTCGAACTAAAGGTTATTCATTAACGTTCTTGAAACCCAGCATCATATTCGTTCTTCGTGGCCAGCTTTTTACTATACAACAATAACAATATTTTGTATATCCTCCTTGTAAGTCAGTTAATATTGCTACAACTTTGAGATCAGCGGAAATGTTCCACGTATACTGTGACTATTTAATTTTTTTGCAATTACAACTTCATATTTACATAATTTTCTTCCATACTTGTTGCATGTGCGAGTGGAACTGAAGGATATTTATTGCCATTCTGAAGTAAGACAGCTTTCAAACTTGGTTTAGATGAATGAACAGTAAAAAATATAAAATTTCATGCAATTAAAAAAAAAATTCTCTAAATATATACGTGATGGCAAAAAATTAAAAACAGATTTAGATTTAGGATATTGAATACTTCATACTAATCATATTTCTATTTAAAGGAGTTTTTCGTTGCAGATCAGTGTTATTTGTAGTGAGGTAGCGAGATATTGAAAATTATTAAATGATTTATCACACAAGGAACTTTACTTTTAAGTTTTTATTATTCAAGTTAAAGCTATAAAAAAAATCAAGTTATTTTTCATTCATTAAAAGCATGTTAAAACCATCAAAATAAGGATGCACACCTTACTAGTTCTCATAACACCTAAGCAGTCGCCTTCGTGGAGACTGTCCAACTTCGGGCCATACGAGTGTATAAGAGTAACCCCATCCTTCACTACAGAACTTCCAGACATAATCTAAAACAACGCAAGGCCCAATTAAAAATATTTTCTTTGATAACCTATAGGTTATAAAAAATCCTTACCCAGGCCGAATTGCGTAGCTTAGTTGCCGTCGCGGGCAATTCCATATACTCTGGGTCCAGGGTGGTGACTCCAATTTCAAGGCTGCCATTCCAGATGTTGACCTGAACGAAACCAAATCAGAATTAATGCGCGTCATTATTGATTCTCTATTTTTTAATGCATTTGGACATGCGCGGCGCCACCTGCATCTATCCTGAAACATCGTAAAGGAATTTACAAACTACATTTTTTTTAATGAATAAATTAATTATAGAACAAAAATTGCTATATTCCATAGTATTTCAAGTATAAGCATATGGGACTTATTGTTTAAGATATCTGAAGACAATGGTCTATTATTTTTTTAAATAATTTATAATTGTTTAGTAGTGAATAAAACAATATTGTTTCATAATGCTCTTGATTAGGGGGGTGAAGGCACATAAGTTACATAAACATCATACCCCTAAATAACTTTGAAACAACCCTGTTTTTATAGTTGATTAATTATTGGATATTAAGGTTGTGTCGTGCAAAATATATTAATAATGGCTTTACATAGATGTACATCCATGACCAGAATTTATTAATCAAAAAATTAAAGAGTCTGATTAGAATGTATTAGTGGCAATTTAGAATTGTCCTCCATAAGGATATAAAGGTTAATGAACAGATGACAAGAACAAAATAATAATAATAATAACTTTATTTTCAGACCAGAGATCCATATGAATGGGTTAATATGTTAGTAACAATTCAGACTTAGGTGCTATGTTAGTTATGGTAAGTAAGACTAATAAAAGAATAATAAAGAAAAAAACATAAACTAAGATGGGCAATCAATGGAACACCACCTTTTTAACAATTCGTGCCGTGTTTTGATATCAACACACTCAGCCACCATTTGAGCTGTGCCAAATACAATTAATCAACGATGCCACTCTTTTTCAAACGATAGCATTGAAACTATCCGTTCGCATCACCGCAAACATGTCCGATGCACTACAGAATCTAGACAAGCCCAACACCAGCCTGAATGTGTTGCTATACTGAACTCTAATTGTATTCAATGCCCTCTGGGTAAAACTGGCCCACAAGCTGCACAAGTAGAATATTTGACAGTAAGCCTTAAAAAGTAATATTTTAATTTCTAAAAGACAAACACAGTGGCGCTGGTATGGTATGGTATGGATATGGTCATATCCTGAATAATAGTGATCTGTTGTTTATAAGGAAATACCATTTGCAACAGTCTGCTATTAAAATTTAGGCACCTACCCATCACTGTATGCTTAGTAGCAACCAATAAAAAAGTTATTATTTATAGCGACTTATACATGACATATAATTTTTAATTTATAAATAAACACAAGCTTATCATAAATGTAAATTAAATTTCATAATAAAGGGAATATTTAAATCTTCTTCGTGACTGTTTATTTATTTTACACTAGATATTCCTCTTCTATTGAATAAAAACCTAACAATATATTGAACATAAAAATACTATATGTATATAAATTTATAGTAGAACTGGAGGACATTGACATCAAACAAAATACAAATAGTAAAGAAATAATATCATTTAACAGAAATATATGTAAGGTAAGAACTCTTGTATAGTAATGGAACATTTTCTTATGAAAAACTCTCTCAAAGAAATATAAGGGTAATGCTGGAACCTGATAGAATAATATTAATAATAAAGTATATACAATACTGTGAACATTTCATGACATTAATATTAAAAAATACAATGAAACATTTAATGAAAAACACACCAATATCTTAAATAATTTATTGTTTGTTATAGGTAATATTATCCGCAAAAAAAGTTTATTTTTAAATTCTCTCTAAATTTGACAAATTCTAATAGGAAGCCACCATTGGCCCGGGAAACGTAAGCGTCCTTTCATTGCAAGAGTATAATTGCTTCTATGACTTAATAAACTTACCTTTCTGTCTATGCAAACTTCAAAAATAACATCATCAGTAAGAGGTTCCGCACTTAGAATTAAGCCGTGATTGAATTCAACAAAATTTCTTACGGCAGTTGTATTGTCGTGTAAAAGGCTAACTCTATCCCCACAACGTCTATGAAACCTCATTATTAACAAATTAAAATGCACATATGTTTTTCACGGCACAAAATATAATTATTGCTATATGCTTGGACATTGTATTCATTTTACAACCCGAAAACTTACACACGATTTATATTCTCGCCCATTACCAATTACAACTATGAACTATGAATATAACATAATAACACAGACTACAAAAATTCATGGAAAACGGAAATTAAACTCTATGCTATTCCGTAGACTTTAAACTTAAGACAGACAGAGGACAGACCATTAGATGTAACGCCATAAAACTTTATACCTTCCAAGAGATTATGTAACTATATAATATTTTATTAACTAGTACAGGATTATTAGGAGCTACAGTAATTATATTTTAGACAGGAGGAGGATAAAATTTAAATCATATATTTATTTTGTTAGAATTTTATACGTTCCTTGTGTGATAAGATTAACATGGGACCATAATAATTATATTTTTCGTTTAGACAGGAGAGGATGATCCTTAATCATTACGAAATATATCATGCAACATATTTTAAAAATACCTATCCAAGCGGTGGCCCATCTATCAGTTCTATGTCTATGTTCTCAGATGAATCTGTACGTCGCAAAATGTGTTGTCTGTGGTTATTGATTACAACGGTTTCACAGAATATGTTTTTATTAATTCGAATTGTACCGGCAAAACCTTATCAGTGTCGTATAAATTATTAATGACATCATGAAAATGAGACGTGGATTTAAATACGATTATTGGACAGTGAACACATGTTATAAGCGCACAGTTAAAAAAGGTGCTTTACACGAAGAGCACCGAATACTGGTCCGAACATTTTAAAATACTCGTGTTTTTAAAATACAGCTGACACCATGGCTGTAAGTATAGTAATTATTTAAATACATTTAAATTATCGTTATTTTTTCCACTTTTTTTAACTAACTAATGTGGGTAATTTTTTCATTCCCATATGACCAGATGTTTTTATCATAAACGTTGCAATATGTTTATCGACAACGAAAGCCATTCGAATTTCTTCAATTATTAATTAAATAAATATGTATGAAGATACATTCTTCATACATATTTATTTAATTAATAATAATAATTGTAATGTTAAATCGGCTAAAGGTTGTCAGAAATCGTTTACCATTGATGCTATGGTTTTAAATTCGATTAGACACCACAGAACTTCTGAGAAGTTAAAAATATATTCTAAGTTTAACTTTGAAATATTATTGAGCCTTATGAATATCACAAGGGCAGACAGGACGCCTACACGATGTTACTGGACATTTACAATGCCAATGAGATCGGACTCTTAACCAAATTACATACGGGATAAAGAACAGACGTAGTTCTGCGTTTCTCTTCTCTCTTTTTTACTTTTTAAGTCTAGTCAGCCCACGGTGAAAATAGAATTTTTGTCCTCTGAGATTTAGATAACAACGGACTTTGAGAATGAAAAGGCTAGTTTTATACACTTATAAGCAAGCTCGATTTTCGTTTTTAAGTAATAAAAAGGACTTTCTTTTTTTTATTTAACTCACAATTGATTTTAATTTCACTTTAACCAAGATTTAGATCCGTATCGTATTTTCGTTTATTGTACTCAGAAAAATTATTAGTTTCTGTATGAAGAAGCACAAACACTAGTGCCACAACGTCGCGGAACAGGCCGAAAATAATAAACGGTGTAAATACAAGGTTCTTTCTTCTGAAATTGGTTTTATTCCCTTTGGAGTATAGTGTTTTCACAAACTACTGAAAAACCTAATTAAACGCCAGGAACACAGTACCCGTAACCCCAGAACAGGTTTTACCTCTCTTAGCAAAGTAAAGCTTTCCTCGAGGAAAGGCTGCCACCGTAAGAGATCCTTCAAAAATGGCAATTTATTTTAATCAGTGTTTTAATATTTAATTTTTATATTAAACTTGGGTAATTGTAACGTTATAATTATACTATGCCTTTTCAGCAACCAGCATTCGATAACTGGTTTATTCGTGTAAATGACATCTCTAATCTATGGAACAATCAGCCCACTTATATTATATCCCAAGCCATTTACATGGTCGGAGGACTTGCGACGTTTCTACACGGTAAGTTTAATTAAAACCTGATTAATATTTATAATATGCATTTTCACCTGTAACTGAGATGTCTCAAATCTCTATTAAGTATATAATATAAGCAGTACAGTATAATACAAGAGTATAGTAGAGTGGGTGAGTGCTTTTAATATTTAGTCCGCATAGTTATCGCGTGTAATATGAAGAATGTCGGCACTCTCACTCTGCGGAACAAGCGTATTGTTCAATACAAAAGCCTTTGATGTCGGCATCTGCAACGGACATGTAAACTACATCGTATACAAATTGAATTTAAAATTGTTAATCCTTTCAGCGCTTAGCAAAGGAGGCCGGTGGCCATATCTTTGGTTCGGTATCCTACTGCATGGAATTGTGGCAGATAACTTTTGGGCGATAGTGCTTCCGGAGTTTGACAATTTTTGGCATTCGCAGACTCCCGTCATATTCCTCGGCGGCCGTTTACCTTTACACATCATATTACTCTGTGAGATTTTTTTACTTTTAATACACGTTTCATGCTTAAAAAGTAAAAAATATATTTGGACATAATTGGCAAAGTATATTGCGTTTGGAAAACGGAAAAGATAGAAAGCACACGCAGTTGCGGTTCAACAATCTCAGTTCCATACGTTAAAACATCGCCTTCAATTTTAATCTTTGTCTACATGTTTCACAGAGGGAAATCTAATTCAGTTTTTTAATGATACTATTTATTTCATTTCTAAATTGGTCTATTCGTTCTAACCATAAGATTATTAATTTCAGACCCTGTGTTCATATACAATGCAGCATACGCGGTATCGAAACTGAATTTACCAAAATATGCTGAGCCATTCGCAGTGGGATTGGTTACTGTACTTATAGATATACCGTATGACATTGTGGCTGTTAAATTTGTCCATTGGGTGTGGCATGACACAGATCCTAATATATACGATCGCCATTACTGGGTACCATGGAACTCTTACTATTTCCATGCTACTTTTACGGCGAGTTTCTTCTATTTATTCCATGCTACTAGGCGGTATCTGGCACCGAAGGTACCACAGTGGACTGCAGCCGGGTTGGTATTCGCTGTTTAAGATCACTTAATAATATTGGCTGATCTTCATATAGATTTCTCGCTCTTTTAGATTGCGATCGGAGTTCCTTTCCTTGGTAATATCTTCAACTTTGGGAATGTTCGGTGGAGTTCTTTTGTTCGTGCCCATCTATCATCCTCTCCATGACATGTACAAGATCCACTCCGAGGTCACATTCTTCCTCCTCTTCGCCGTATACTCGGTGTTTATTCTCCAAGGACTTTTAGCAGACCGGCCGAAAAGTAAGGACAGGTGAGGTCGTGTTAAATAACAAGTTGCTATTTGCTTGAACAGCTTGATCGCTGATCGTGAAGCTTTCTCTCATTTGGCAGGGTTATATATAATTCTTCGCGATTAAATTATGACTATTTTATCTTTTACACTTTCTACAGGCAACGAAAACTTATATTTTACTGTAAATATAACCCCGATTAAAAAATCGTCTATGGACACGATGGCAATTATCAATTTCCAGCGCAGATAATTATGAAATCGTGCGATAACATGACGGGTCGTAACCCCAGCTGTTTAAATACAATATCAAAGTAAACATTTCAAACAATCGATTACGTCTTGAAGATAATAGATCAATTTAAATGTTATTGTTCTTATAATACCTGTTAAAAGATACTTAAAAAAAAATAAAGATTTTATTTCGCTTGCTTCAAGAGCTTCAACGCGAAGTTCTTTCGCTCAACGATGTCTCAAGTATATAATATCGTGGTCTGCCCTTTTGACTTAAAAGGTAATGTTCACTTCCAGACTTACAATGTTCGACTATTTACTCCTCTTACAATTGACCGTCCATTATCTGGCTTATTGGTACTTCGTGGTGTTCATGCACCCCGAGAACGAAGTCTCCGTGGGCTTCCATCAGCCAGTGGGGCCTTGTGGCGAGAAAGAGGGTTTAGTGACACCATTCGGACAAGTTAGTCAAATCATTTTTTTACGTGACCAACGTTTATACCTGTTAATCCGGTGCGATTCTGAGTTCAGAAGTACTTCTTGATTTATATTCTGTATGTGCGATTTATGTTATATATGTATAGCTTCAGTGTAGCTAAAGATTTTATTGTAAACGATTTTATTATTGAAACTAATTACGTCCTTACGTTGAAATTTTATCTATAAACCATAATTATATAATATATAAAGTTAGCAACTCTATATAATGGACATATTTTTCATTTTTTTTATTAAAATACTCTCATAGTTCTTGGTATGAATTTTAAACGACCGGACGCTATTTTTTCAGTTCTATTAGCAATATAATATATAATATATGTACACACCTAGGTAAGCTATGTATAATATATATAGCTTATTGCGTGTGTATATGATTTCCAATATTATTATGAAAATGTATCAAGAAGGAGGTTGATATTAATTATTTTGTATCGTTACAGACGTTGTACAAAAATAAATACCTTTGCGTGAGCAACAACGACGAGAAATACTATGACTTCCATTGCGTCGGTGGCAAGCTTCCACCAAATGGTTCTAAGTGGTACACCATTTGTGGAACACCTTTCGAGTAAGTTTTGCGTTGTGTTTGTGTTAATGTGAATTATCTTATTTGTAAAATAAATATAAAAAAGAGTGTAATTTTTAATTCCAATTAGGTATGGAATGCGTACAATACAAACAAATTGATATAATTTATTTCCTACTCATTTTAAAACAGACAGGGTAGCTATAATTAAAATATTTTCTTTGCAGAAACCGCGCTGAGTACATCACAGTACTAACGACAATACTAATATTTGCGTTTGGAGTTTTCCGCGGTTTGTACTTCAAGACTTTAGAAAACCTTCCCGCTGCACCGTTGAAGAAGAAAAATAAATAAAAAATATTTTCCTTTTTACCAGAATAGACTTACTAAGTTTTGTGTGTTTGAGATCTATTTATATGTTAAATTAAAAATCACTTATTGTTTTATTTACTTTACCACAGAATACTACACACACATATATATTATAAAGTTGGCGTAAAGGTAAGGTAATCATCTTTGGTTCACCTATGTACTTTTCTCGATTCGAAAACTAGAATTAGTTTTTTGTTGCCATGAAGTTTCGTCGAATTAGGATTTTAAGATCTCTTTTTCTCTTAAATGGTGACATTCCTGGCGATAAGTTAAATTTTCGTCCGATACGTTTTGTATTTCTTGATGAATGTTTTCTTTTAGGGCTGCGAGAGCCTCATTGAAATCTCTGAAGTATGTGAATAAGCCATTGCTATATGGAATTAATGAATTATCTTTCAATTCAACTGGATTTTATTTAACACAAAAACTTTAAGGAATTTGCCATCAAAAGTATTATCGCTGGTGACGAAAAATTAAAATCTAGTCATGAATGCTTTCACGTTTTATTCATAAGAAAACCTTATACAAAATATCATTGTAAATGGATTCAAGTTATTTAATGAACTTTACGATGCGTAGTGTCATCTCTGAAATTTAATTTCACTTCGTTATTGTCTCCTCACAAAATAAGCCTTACATTCATCAAGACACGGTACAAATTAGCTTAATTTCATTGGCTGTGTGCATGGTCGCGAAATGTTTAACATACGAAATGTCCTATGTACCCCGTGTGACTTTAACACTAACTAGTTAAAGTTAGTTGTTGGTCGTTATGCTCTTTTGGTAGTGAACAGTTTGTTATCATGTGGGCGTTATCGATTGATGCGCGAGTGCGCGCCTAAGCGCGGGAACGATGAACAAGTATCATTTGGCACAAGAGTTCGCACCATGATCGCGGAAGGGCTTTCCTTGGCTCTCCTCTTAGTGTCGACATTCGCCCGTCAGCCGGGTAAGTAAAAAAAATCTATAGCAAACGCGACTTACGAGCGAATTTTCTGACACCTGTTACTTGCTGTGAGTTTAATATTTTGGCTGAATCTAAGTTCTGTTTGTTTTTTATGCTGAAAGCGAGTGTGCTGTCGACGGCCGTTATCAATCACACAAAACAAACACGCCTTCGGCGCGGTGATAACTGATTTGGCAAACATATGTTCGTGTTTTCACCATACTTTTCTGTTAATCCTACTGAAATATTTATAACTGGCTGATGCTCGCGATTAACTTTACGTGCCATATATATCTTTATATAGAATAGTCTCTATCTATATAATACAATTTAGTCAGAATTTAATTATAAGGTAACGTACGCATTATACATGATATTAAAAGTTCTTTACATTCGAGCAAATATAGTTAAAATTTTGAAATTGATGATCAAAAACAGAAAATTCGTAAAATAATATAGTTTTCATCGTGAGCGCCCGGGAATATATTCCTTTCTTAAAAAATAAAGAAACTAATTGGCAAAGCCAAATTATATGTAACCAGTACGTCGAGCGTTTGACCATAATATTTTATTTCTTCTTTTCATAATCGCAACGTGTTGCAAAAGGCAAAAATTTGCCCCTTTGGTTTTGTGTAGAGGTATAAGAACACCAGCCCAGTCGTAATCTCAGTTTACAGTTAATATACGTTACAGAAATTTCGGACTAGACTTTCTAAAAGAAAGAAAAATAACGTGATTACTCGTTTGTTATGTATACCTCAGTATAGTGTATACATAAAATAAACTATCTAATCTTCTAGCTATTCGCTAAGGTAAATTTTATTAAATGTTAAAATCATCATTCATTCTAAAGCAACTACAGCGTCAATGTGTTTTAAATTATTAGTAAAATATCCTAGCATAAAGTTTAAGGCTGCGTGTAGTATATAAGGGATATAGATATACTTGCAAATTATATTTACTGATTCAAGTACTGAGATATAGATAGATAGATATATTTGAAATACTTTAAACATATTGACGTTAGATTTTGAAAGATAAACTTTCGTTCCTATGATGGGTCTTTTTATACTCCATTATTTAACCAATACTCGTAGTAATTGTAAATTACAAATTTTCATGTTTTATAATGTCACATCATAAGTACTTAATTTCTTATTTAAATTAAGCACGAATTAAGTTTGTTCAAAATAAATGCTTTATTTCAATGTCTGCAAAATCGGATTGCTTTGCATAATTCTCCATGAATTTCAGATTCCATTCCAAGTTATAATGTGTGATATTTTAATGAGTAAAATCGTAACTAAAGCAATTTTAAATATTTCATATATAAACAGATGGTCGATGATGAAGGTTGTTCTATTAAATGTTCGTTAGGGCAAAAAGGCGTGTGTCACCGACAAGAGACTAATTACTTCCTTATCCATAA
This sequence comes from Pontia daplidice, assembly GCA_963693355.1. Classification (NCBI taxonomy): domain Eukaryota; kingdom Metazoa; phylum Arthropoda; class Insecta; order Lepidoptera; family Pieridae; genus Pontia; species Pontia daplidice. The sequence goes on from CAVNZL010000001.1 coordinate 383,378, forward strand.
ATAAAATGATGATCATACATAAATCTGAAGAACAGCAATCATTGTACCGTTGTTGTAATGATTCATTTTAGAACTTATATTGCAACTTCTTCTGTCTTTTTCAATGGGTTCACAATTTTACAGCGACATATGATTTCAATAAAAAGAGTAATCTAATAATTTTTTGTATGAAAAGGTAGTTTTAGTAATTTAAGGTTGTACGTTTAACTCAAAGATATATATAAAAAGGGTATAATAACTTAATCGCTCTTAGCCTTTTCATTCAAGTATCCACGATAATTTTAGTCTAGGGAGGGTTTCGCATGTGAACGACTCATATGTGTCATATGGCTTGTAATTACACCGAGGCTACAGAATACCATAATAAAATTGCCCAAAGAGGTTTTTACTTATTAAGTCAATCGATGCATATTTTCTTTAGGCGTAATGCATAACATGAAATATTTACAAGTTCTTATATGGTCCTTTTCATAATAAAGACTTGGCTGGAAAATTAAGTTGCGATACACTAAATGCTAAACACAAACAAAGATAAGTTAACAATTTATACATAAATAACTGTATAGGTAAATTAATTAATAGAATCGGGCGTTACTTTGGGGAAGTCCATAGTACAATCTCGTCGAACGCTGTTCGTAGAGGCAACTTCCTGACGATGCTCCGATGTCTGGGCGAAACGTGCATCGAGTGGTTTTTTTTCGCGGAGTATTGCTTGTCGATTGGTCTATTAGGATTTTGTAACTGTATAGGACCGAACCAGTATAAATTCTTCTTTATCAATGTAGTTAAAATTGTAATGAAATTATTAACAAATTGTATGTCTTTTTTAATATGGATGCATATTTGACACATCTCGAGTTCAAAATTCGCATGTTTTAGGAGTCTCTGTCCTCTGTCTACAGAGGATTTCACATCTGTTCTAGGGGTAGTCTCGTATATATCTTCCTTTTTTTATAATGTTTCTTGCTTGGAACTGCGATTGCATTGTTGTGTTTAGGTAGTGTGACTTCTGTCTGGTAGATTTTGCTTTAGATAGGATAGCGAAAACAATACAAAATCGAATCTATGAAATTCATCGCACCTCACGAGGTTTTTTATTTAGACAATCAGTAATTATTGTGTTTGTTTATTCAAAATTGATGTCAACATCCCTAAAACTTCTCACTGTTTAACCTCGTCTTTCATTAAAAGGGCAAAAAATTCACAGCGCAACTTATTACGGCGTTCAAAGAACTCAGTGTTACCTTCCTTATTATGTTGGCTTAAAAGGCGAATAGAATCTTATAGCTCGGTCAGAGTTATTTATTTATTTTATGCGACTAAAGTTGTCTTGTGTCTCCAATGTATGTATTATTAGTACTTACGATTGTTAATATGCTCTGGTATTGTCAGTGCCGTGTCAGGCTGACAGGATGAAAATATATAGTTCTTGGGGCCTATTATACGAAATATTTTTATATTATGAAAGACAAACCACACATAAATGAGCTACCAAAAATATTATTTTAAGTAAAAAGCGTACATAATTTATTGAAATAAACTGTAAAATAATCCCGAAACCTGATCTCTGACAACTAATAATATTTTATAATTGATGAGTCCTGGTGGAATATCGATAATAATTGCATTGTATAACAGCTGTGATTACTGATCACAAAATGTAATACGATTAAATGTTTTTAAAAAGAGTCCAGCATTTTAGTTTATTTAGATTCTCAAATGGTACAACTTCTAAATCTTTGGTATGACGAGGACAATAAAGGCAAACATAATAAAGAGCACCAAGTATAAAAGTTTTCCAATATCCGGTGGCACTTCCTTCGCTGAGTGAGATTCTTTGTTGATTTTAATTCCACCCGTATCATGTCGATTCCTGACAAGTGTCGTACACTATAAAAATGCACATTTGAATTTGGAAAATTTAATTAGCATAACATTAATATTTTCAAGCCTCCGTAGCTTAGTGACTTAAATTTCAAGCACAATGTATCCCATCTACTTGTTAGAAATATCACAAAACTTGAAAAGCAAAACTCTCATTCAAATATTGTTATTGGAATCATAATATCTTTACTTTAACGATAATTGTGTCAAAGAATAACCTCAGCAGATAATAAAAATCATTGGTAACAGAATTAATTGTTTTGATCAGAAACAGCATGAAATGGATTCGTTGCGTGGGCAGGTTTATTTCTATCCGGCAAACGCTTTATTAATCTGAGGACTTTTAAATACAAATATTGGTCAAGCCATCACGGGAATACCTGGAGCATAACTCGAGTATACATTTTATATGACATCGCAACAACTCATACATATTAAAACACGCTGCTAGTTAATCTTCTCTACTATTACCAACCATAGATAAATATGAGAATCACAACCTGAATTAAACATTGGCACGAAAATGCCATTACAGAACCATTTTTTATACATATATAAATACTACTAGCGTTTATAATTTTATTATTAAAAATTACTTAGGTAATAAATTTTACTTTAAATTATTATAATGTGGGTCTATTTTGGAATATAATTATCGAGCAGTTCAACAGTTTATTAGCATGGAAATAACACAATACAATTCTAATAATAGCATTTATCTGTAACTATACATTTATTTTGAAGATAACGACTAAATTAAATTACAAACTTACGTCTCTCTTTAAAGACACTCTCCCGAAAGCCTCCGCAGGCATCGGAATTCTTGGCGTTTGCATATCGAACGATGTCCGAAATGCGATCATTTCATTCTTCAAGAAGCTTGGTACGCTCAGCGAAACGAGGCAGTATTTCACTTCTGGTAACACATTGATACCAACTGAACTGCAGCTGAATTCCATCATCGGACATCGAGTCAGAATATGAGATTCCACCCGTATCAACTCGATGTCCGCCGATCCACAACTCAGCGTTTCAGAAGGCATTTATTTTGCCACGTGCCACATCCGTATGGAACCAGCTGCCAATAAAGTTATTTCCGAACTAATACGACTATGGAATCTTTAAGAAAAGAGCGGATCTTCATCAAAAGCCCAGAAGCCGTACGGAAGCCGTTGGGCCAGCGGTATCACTTAAGATCTGGTGGGCCTGCTGATCGTTTGCCTCCTGTTTACATAAAAAAATAGTTGTAGAATAGATGATAACAATTCGTAACAACAAATTGATGTGATTTTAATATACAGGTTTACCATTCGCGCCAAGGATACCGTTGGAATCTCCCGACAAAGTGCAAGTTGAACAGGAGCTGTACCGTGAAATCTTGTCTCCCTACGAGCCACATTATCTTCAATACGATGACAGTCCTAAAGTGTACGTTGCTCGTGGGGATGTCTTCAGGCTTCAACCGGCATCTGATGATCTCCTATCAAAGGTACTTGTTAATATCCCAATACGGTAGACATAGCAGTGGCTTTACTTTCTTGATGTTGAAATTTTCAATGCTTTCTCTAAAAACTAGGAGATGAATTAACTAAAAAGAATCAAAATCATACTGTATCGGAAATTTGATCTAGTATAAAACTGCATTATCAAAGAATAAGATGGACTATGAGTGTAAGGTAGCAGGTGTGCACGCACGCAACGGAATTTTTGAAATAAGATTTACCGTTTTCCAACATTTTTCATTTATGCTTCGCTCCGATCGATTCCTTATTTATGGAGAATTAAATAATTATGAATGTAATTAAATAATTAAGGATGTTATTTTAATCGCACTTAAAACGGTTTAAATTGGTGTCAGAGTTTTAAGTCCGCAGCAAATTATGTGTAAGCACGTCGCATTACGAGTATGGTGAGCAAGGCAGATTAAATTACGGCGGGAGAAACCGCGACGAATAGCGAGTGGGAAATGAATTAATTATGTGAAATTGTTATTGTATCGAATTATATTAAACGCTCATAATATAAACCCTCATATGTGTGCATGGCTCATGTGGCTTATAATTTTGATTGAATAAGATACATGACAACAAATAGTGAACGGTGTATTTCTTCTTTCTCTGAGTAATTCATTCCAGTCACGATTCCAAGAAATTCCTTTAGCAAGATCGATCTTTTGTGCATGTATCGTGGTTCTTTCTTTACAGCTTTAGAGCTCACACATTGTTAGCCACTTAGAAAAATAAGGAGAGTTTGGCTGGGAGGTGTTAATTGACCATATTCCTGACCTTCAGATTTTCACCTGTTTTTCGCTTAATTCCTTAGGATACAATACTAGGGAGCAGCAAAACCAAAAAAAACTATATTTAAATAACCTATTAGCATTTTATATAAAATGCGAAGAAACTTTTTCCCCAACCTAATATATGCAGCAAGCATTAAATTATATCTGATAATTTAAATTATTCAAATTTAATAATTAGATGCGTTAACTATTTGCATTATTTATATTCAGCAAGTGATTAGATGCTATCATTTGAGAAGTTGAATGATATTTCTTGGCGTGCATTTTGTCTCTATAAACGCTTTCGATTATATTATTTCTCGAGCTGTATTCCGACCACAATCATATGACAAATAGATAGGATGAATGCGTTGAGACGAAAAGAAATAGACAATAGTTTATCTACCCGAAATACCCAGGACATTTCATTTAGCTATAATGCTTTCATGTGGTTTCAACGTGTATACTATTCGAGAATTGAGCGTGCTATTATCCGGATTTCAAACGATTGAAAACGCTCACAAGCACCGCTGTTACAATACTCTACTAGGGTGTTGCTATTTCTCGCTACTTTATCTAAACGTACCTAGTAGATAAACAGAAAAAGGATTTAAAGAAAGAGCAAAATAAGAATTCGATTGACTAGTCGTTCTCATTGCTTTCTTTTGTTGCGTTCGTATAGACTATAAATGAAGATAGTAATAGTCGTATTTTGGTACTTTTATTGGCAGACCCTTGTCAGTTGCTTTGAACTTGAACATTCCAAAGGAAGTTTTGTATTACGCAGTTCTATGTTATGCAACTTTTAAATCTATAACATAACGTACACGTATGAACATCACAAAAATATTAATGTATAATATATGAGTATAACAATTATATTAGTTGTAATTTTGTTTCAATTAAAAGGTATTAATTACATGAAGAGTAGACATGGAAAGCAACAAAGAACAAAAGACTGGCCACATTATTTTTCTTAATATCGGTTCTTTAAACGTAAAAGAAACCAAAGATATTCTACAATCAAACAATATACGATATCATCTCCAAAAATCTAATTCATACGATCGAATTGATAGAATTTTTGTACTGAAATGCACCGTCAATGTTTTAATTAACCCCACTCATTCGTCAAGCCATAAACTTGAAAGCTACATCCAATATCATTACCCCACAGAGAAAATATCGCTGATATTTTCTGAGCATTGGAAATTCATCTACGTCGCTTTTCATATATTCGTAATTCTGGGAATATGTATTGTGTAGTGGAAGTTTACACAATAGACATATTTCAATGCCTGAAGCCCTTTAATATGCCAGCTGATGAAAATTCGTATCTCATGTAACGTAGCTTCAATTTACTTTTCAATTATGTTTTAATAATGGTAGCGTTATGTATATGTAATGTGTTGTCAAGCAGTTCATGGAACTTATAACCTGTTATAAATTGCAAGTCTCGCAACTCAGCGTACTTTTCGGTGTTTCGTAACTGCTATAAAGTTTGCAATATACAGTGTATATAAAAATTTGAAAAGTATATTTGTAGGAAAATTACATTATTATTAACAGTAATAGTCGACACGTAATATCATCATAATTAACTATACGTTATTGCATCTTGACTGAGCCCCCAGGTGGTGCTATAAATAGTATTAGAATCTACTTATCTAAGCCAAGTCAGTCTATTGAGTTTACCCATAAATGAGAGCAAATCGATCTCAAGAAATATTTATCCCCAACAATACTCGTACCAAGTAATTAGTATAGATACTGCATGTTTGAGCTTTCTAACATTTGTCGTAACAACCGGCGCGCCGAGTCAATTGTGTGCCACCAGATTAGCTAACTATTAGTTCAAAGTCTAGAGATGAAAAATATATTCGAAGAGGAAACATTAATATTCTTTGCATTCTTCTATTCTCTGCTTTACTCATTCTTAAAAGAGTTATAATTCATTAATAGAGTATATAATTTCACTGTCGTGTCGTCTTCCGATTTATATTAAATTGTATAAAGTAAATCTCATTTTGTATACATTAGGTGGAATGCTAATTTTTGCTAGAATAGCGATGTGTTACCCTGTCCCTCTAATGATGACGTCATACCTGCGTATAAAGCTAATTTACAAGATGTAGGTCAGATCACTCGAATGGTAAATATTATTCGATGTGATGCTTGAAAATCGCAGATTTTACTCCTCCACAGACATTATATAGGTCATTTTGCTAATGTACTGGGAGTAGAATAATAAGTAGTAAAAGGTCTTTGCTGTTATTTATTTAAATAAAGATCTTGTATTTGTTTGCTGAGTAGCTTTCAGGCATCGAAGTTTTTTTTCCATTGTGATTTATACGGAAGAACGATACTTTAGCAATCGCGTAGGATTTATTGTAGGGTAAATAAATAGATTCTCCTAACATTACTTAGAATGCAAAATATTGTGAGTTGGACTAAACTTTTAGTCGTACTTAGTTAAGAAGTTCACTTTGGTTTGTTCTTAGGAATTTTTAATTATTAATTATCTATCCACTTCGTTCTATACCATATAAAAACTATGATACTTGGCCCAGAACCAGTGATAAAATCTTTATCACATAGGTGATATGACTGGTCCATAGAACGCTTATATAGAGATAAGCATTCTATGGCTGTCAGATGATAACGAGTGTGGTCTAAATATGCCGGGTTCCTTTCGTTCTCCTTTACCTCTCTCTCTGTATCTCCAATGATGGTGTTTTATAGAGCATGTAGAAAGGTCAATCCTTTGTATGTAGTCGAGCCACGAACTCTGTTTGATTGGTTCTATTCTAAACTCCCGAAAATAATCGTCTTTCACTTTAATAATAATTTCCAATATTTGCAAAGCCTCCATTGTAAATATCTAACAGAACGAAGGACTTACTAAAGTAGGCAAACGTCGGCCTACGTCATCGCATTCCCCGCTCTATCGATCTCCGGTATTCAACAAGTTTTCGTTTCAGCGTAAAAAAGAATTCAAGTTAGTAAAAAAAATGCCTCGGGCCAAAGAAAAATCCTATATTTGATAATTGTATAATTATATCTATTCACATTGGTAACTGAATCAACACATTATAAAAAGCTAAAATAGAGAATAGCTCGCATATTTTCCTAAGTTAGTTATGCGAACTGCTTTATACAACACGCAACTGATAGTGTGTTATCACGAGAATATTGACGTTGAACTGAAGGTTCTAAATACGCGTCGCAAATAATGCGGCCCAAACTATGATTGAAGAATGTTTCTAAATAAACTAAAATTTATTCGAATATTAAATTATATTCCTGTACAGTACAAATGACGACGAAAATATTCAAAGCTTGTCAGAATGACACGCAAAGCGTTTTACATTGTAAAAGCGTGTATTTTGAAATAATTAATGATATATATACTATGTACTACGATAATAATAACGAATATAATAGAAGTCATGTGGAAACTACTTCTCTTATATCAAGACGCTGCGAATTAGGCAGACATTTTGAAACACAGCTTTAGAATTCAGCAAGCATTCTCTGTTTTAAATATTTGATTTTTGCAATTTTCTCTTTTGTATTTTCCATAAGCGATCGTAGCACATCTGTTCACAAAGGAATTCACGCAAAACATGCGAGCAGCTTTCCTTTATGTTTCTACAATTATAGAACACAGTGTATTAGTTTGGAAGGTTTTTTTAGCGAGTTTTAGCTTGCTACCTATTTTATAGTGCTATAATTATACTTTCAGGCAGCATATACGTATAATATAGCAATAATTGCTATGAATCGTAATTTCATTGGCAATGTATTGGAATAAAAAATTCCTTACTTAATATCTTGGTTATATTGTTCGTATTCTTCTGTGTCAGATTATCACAGTTCTTAGTTTCGTTTCATATAAACCTTGGTTTAAAAGTTGTGTCTGTCATTATAACGTTTGGCTCAAAGTAATTTCTTTTCTAAATGAAAAAAATTGATTTAGTTTATGTTATTTGTGGTAAGGTTCAACACCCACGCTCTGGTATAATTATTACGTACATTGTCCCAGATATTTTTAAATGTGTGCTAATGCCAACACCTTGATATAAAGTGGATCATTTACAATAGCTATTTTAAAATTTTAATAAATCAGATATTTTTTAAGTCAAACTTAAAAACGTTTTTGGTAATCATATTAGCTTTATGTAACGAATAAAACAATTACAATTTTATTCCATAGTTGAACAGTTTTATTTTCTTTTGACGGTGATCAATTGGAACTTTCCTTGCCACTGACCAAATTTGGACGGAAGGGTCTTTAACCCTTAAAGACCCTTCCGTCCAAATTTGGTCTCTATTATGCACCTTAGCGCACTCGCGCTCGCACAGCAATTTAAGTCCACCTGACGTGACGCCGACGCCTAACGGTCTTTTGTTTCGACCAATCAGCAAAAACCAATAGAGAATATCGTATTCATTCTAAACAGGCAAACATCTTCATACAAAAGTTGTCTCGAAGTCTATCAAAATGGACTTAAATTGCTGTGCGAGCACAAGTGCGCTAAGGTGCATAATAGAGACCAAATTTGGACGGAAGGGTCTTTAAGGGTTAAGGGTTAAATAGCCTGTCTTCTCTTATTTTAGGCGAATAAAAAAATATTTATTCTACAAATGTCATTTGTTTTCTCGAATCGGGCATTTGAGAAGCGACTTACTAGTGACTACAAGTACGATATGACAACAATGAAATGTTAATATTTATTTTGAATTACGGCTAAGTTCACAAAGGTTCACCTGAAACAATACGATCACAGATCGTTTTATTGTTTAGAAGAGAATACAGCAGAAAATGAAACATTATGCACCCTTCAATTAGGTAAACACAAACCAAAATTAACTACAACACTGAAAGCAAATTACGTAAGTGAGTGTAATCGAGTGGAGATAATACGTGAGGGCGATTACCGTCGCTTGCCGAACACTATATTGACGGTTAGGCTCTAAATTAATCAATTCCGCTGAATTACCTCCCCCTACCATAAACGTAAAACTAAACTTTTGAAATTGTTGTGTTGCTTATGAATAAAAATTAATAATATTTTGCTAGAAAAATATTTTGATAATGTATAAATAAAAACGTGCAGTTTGTTAAAAATTTATTAAATATTGTTTTAGTAGAGTATCTGACAAAAGTTATATGTAACTAAACTTGAATTATGAATATTTTCCGAAATAACATCGACTAAGTTTTAATGATATATTCATTGTCCCTTTGATTATGACTCGTCAATAAACAATGCGTTGTTCACAAAACAGAACACACATATTTAATTCAACGCGACTTCATAGAACGTCAAAGCTGTCGTGCAGCTAATAATAGTTCTGTCGAAGCTTCAAAACATTACTAAATTAATCTGCCTACTAACTAGGTAGCACCAATATGGAGCTTTACGTTTTAATGGTGAAAGCCTCTTTTGCCATTAATACGTAAAGATATTTTCGTCCGCGCGTATAATAGCTGATAAGTTTATCTTTTCAAAAAATAAATGGGAATGCGCTACGCTAACGAGATCTCATTTGGTAACAAGTTCTTGAGGCCGAAAATTAATATAGCATTACGTTGACTACGGTTTTAATTAAGTAAATTATATAAATGCTTTTCAAGCTTTCTCATGTATTACTTTGTTGATACAAAGCTCGAAATGCATCTATGTTTAGTTGTGAAAGATAACCCCAGCAGATAAGAACAAAATAAATCAACTTACGCAAACGACAACATATAATTAAGTGTATGTCATCGGAGATTTATAGCTTTCAAGTTTCATTATTTAATTATTGTTTTCAGAATTTTAACGAAGTTATTCTCATTATATATAAACATTGAGTACTTAACGTTTAACATCTATCGTAAGAAACGAATATTTTATAATATATACACTTATACTATAGCACCGATTGTCTAGGCTGCTGCTGGTTGGCTACTGTTATGACGTTCAAAAATATCAAAGTAATTTTGTAGCTAAATCTTCCGCTACATAACACTAGTGCTCAATGCAAGGCAAACTACGTGCAGGTTTTATTAAAACGGCCTTGCAGTCAACAGATTATCGACAATTGGAGGGAGCGTATCCCACTTTAGACCTGTTCAAGATATTATCTACGTTTATCTCACAATATAAACGCGTGTTTATGGGTCACGCGCTTAGTTTATTCAATCCCGAGGTTCTAAGTTCCTTTGGAAGTATTATTTGATGTTTATTATCTGAATGAGTAACGCGTATGAGATGATTTCTTAATTTTGTTGCTTCCATTATTTCCCTTTCAGTCAGTCCGAAACTCATATTATCGGTACTCGTTAGGAATTTTGTATTATGTAATTTATATTTAAACAATATACAGAAATTAAAAAGCTTTTTGGTTGTCATATTTTCCTTTGAAATGTAAACTAGTCTAATATCGTTACATATACTTAAATATCTTGTTTTTTATTCCTATTTTGTAGGAAATAGCCTTACTGAAACGCTGGGAGGGATTATCACAGATAGGTCCTGACTATAATACACTGGACTACAACCAAGAACAACCATCTTTGCTTCTCGCTCGTCTTGTGGGGCCCGACCAATATACGCCAATAATAAATCAAAGAAACTCGTATAGTAACGCGCTGAATGACGCCAGCAAAGACAAACAAATTAATACTGTGACGGAGAAGGTAGCAAATACTGAAAAGGATGAAAATGGGAAAACTGAAGAGGAGATTGAGTTGGAGTCGTTGCAAAAAGAGGACAAGAGTAAACATTTTGCATTAACACCACTAGACGAAGGCTATTTCGATCCAGCGAATGCACCAGGTGAGCTTATTTAATTTGAAGCATGCCTTGATCTCTATTCTTATACATACACGTGTTATTTTATACATGTTATAAAACTAGGTGAGGTCAGAGCTCAGATGAGTAAAAATGAGTTGCTTGAACCAAGAAAAATTCGGCAGAATCCCAACTTGAGTAGAGCCAAGACATTGGTCGCAGAGAACTTGGACGAACTACGCCTTGGTTTGTGAGTACATAGTGAAACAATATGGCTTACCTTATCCGCTATATCCCTTCGTGTTGAAATATTATTTACCTTGGCCAATTATGATATCATCGAAGGTAGAATAATGAAATCAATACTCTTTCGCCTGTCGTCTTTGTTGTCGTGTACCTATTTGCCTTGGAGTCTTATTAAATGGAGACAATGTTGATATACTCACTAAATAACATGATATACCGTCAGAAATGGTATCAGATATCTAAGATAAATGGCGGTATACCTTGGAATAGGCATATAATAATTAGGAAAAAACATAATATTTTTAATAGGATCTAAAACATGTATTCATTTGTAAAATCAATCCTCAACGATTTCAATGTGATGTATAACTTTAGCTTACTACTAACTTATTCAGAATAAATTGATTTTAAAACTCTAGATCCTCCCTAGACACATCTTATCCACCTGTCTAGACTCTAAAGTCTAGACTAGAATTATAGAAACTTTGCATCATATAAAAAATATCTTCAATTCTAGCTTCAACGTAGGTAATACTAATGGCGTAACGGTGCCATACGCATAAAAATCACTCGAAATGTACGCTATACATAAATATACTAGTAAATACTAATTTATCAATCTGTTATTTTTCAGTAATTCTATTATTTGAGAATTTCTAAACAACATGCTCTGCCCTAAAGAGTACTTGATTTTAATAAAATACATTGTTCATCATCATACTTGAGTGTTGGTGTAGTACTTGATAATGTTTCCATTTATCAAGACCAGAGCATACCGCTTCCACGAAAATAACGCAAACGTAAGCAAAACAGGAAACTTTTTAATAACTAATTATATATTATTTTAAAAACTAATTAAATCCTTACCACTTTGTATCATGCTCTTAATAAAAATATATTATTATTTAATTCTTACTGTGGGCATAACGAGAATTTTAGAATTAGATTTAAAAATGTTACTGTTTAATAGCAATAATACTATAAAATAAGAAATGCCAATAGTCGTTACACTTTCATAAACTTATTCTATATCCTAGTTCCATCAACCGACGATCAATGATGGTCGATACTTGATTTATTTTAAAGATTGACAGATGTAAACTAAATGACTTTACTAGAATGCTCTTTACTCACCTACTAAGGTGAGTAAAGATTGTGTTAACCATTAGGTTAACACAACATACATTTCCCCAAAGTATATTGTTAAATTATTAGTGAATATTTTTAAAAAATTAAAGAAATGGGAACACCGTAAAAAGACTTATCAATAATAGGTAAGTTATTTCTAATATTTAACATACAACTTTATAAAAATGTATGGAAACTGGGAGTTTTATAGATCAGGAACAAAAATTATAAAAAAAAAGATTTGATGAGCAAATTGCTTGTTACTATAACTATTATTAATTAACTATAAATAGCTTATATAGGGGTATGAAACAGGTTCTTTTATGAGTATTGTTATTTAATAATAAATGTACACCAGAGATTTCCAATAAAGTACACAATGTTTTGTTACCTTGATTATTTTCTTGTTATTAAAGACCGCTATTTAATTCGATCAAACCCGTAGTGGGAGAGGCGGTTGACAAAACATAGCAATTTAATTTTATGATTATTTGAGTGGTGATTTGTACTTGTAAAAGGTTTATTTTGCTCATTTGCTTGAATTTATTTATGCTATTGAATAGTTGGTTAAAAATTTGTAAACTTCAAGTGACCAAAAATATAAATATATTTTTTGAACTGCTAAAGAGAAGCTATAAACTATTGTATTTAAAACTGTGGCACAGGTAAACTTCAATTAAAAGCATTATCCAAACTGATATAAAAATATTTGTTTTGTTTTTATTTTTATTATTGGTATTCATACTACAAATATAATGAATATATATATTGCATTTTTTTCGTATGAATTAATCGTCTTCCAAATGGAATAAAACGAGCTAGAGTCTTCTATGGTATCCATAAGGATATAAATTATTATTCTTTTTGAAAGATCGCTGCACACTTGGCTCGACTGCGTGTGGGTGGATGGTGCTTTATTAACACAATATATGAATTAAATGTAGATAATCAATGGTCAACTATTATCATTCGTGTTCACATAGAAAGACAATAGACTATCGCATTTACTCTATATGTGACCCATTACGCATTTACGTCTGTGTATATGCAGTGTATATGTGTGTGTGTAAAGTTAAATTAATTGAGTAAACCACGCCACTAGAGGAAGCTAGAACTTTGTCCCGTTCATTCTTCTTTCGGTGATTCCATTTCTGTCGTGTGTTGCGGTTGGTCGATACCACACTGTTAAGAATTTTACACTACTGGTACTATCACACACACACACACACACACATTGCGCACAAGGTTGAATAGCCCAGTCAGCTATATAAATTGTATTATGGGTACCAATACAAATGATAAAGTTACATTTATAAATAAATACAAAACATTTAATTTTGAGTTGTTTTTTTATATTTTAACCTAAACTTCAGTTAAAATAGGTAAATAATATTTCAACACATTATTATCAGCTGTCTTCATATTCTCTTTTGTATTTTTGAAAATAAATTATTAAATAAGTTATAAATATTTTGCGTTTTAAAATTCAACTAATTGAACAATTGAATTCTTTTTAACTTGAAATTAAATTAGCGCGATGGCGACTTCTCTGTTGTTTTATACCTAAGCTTGCTTGTGCTTGTCTTGTCTTATCTCTCTCTCTCTCTAGAGAGAGAGATGTCTTAGTAAACAATCTTTTTCATCCATTCCAAGATGTCTAGACAGAGTTACTTCGTCCTTAAATATGCATTGCGCTGGTTCCGAAGTTACAACAAACAACGTTAATTTGTTACTGAATTACTTGTTAAGAAGAATTCGATATTTTTCTATCCTTTCTTTACTATTCTGCTAATGTCTGTAATATATCCTTTTAATGTGTAGCTAAACAACTAATGAAATCAACGCATCAAACCACATCTTGTATATTACCATTGGTTTTTATACTGGTATGAATACTTAGCAGCTAAAAGATAGACCACGAAAATTACAAATATAATAATCTCTTCTGACTCATTGGCTAAAGCAACTGCTCTAGGAATCTAGAAATAATTACCGTATGCAGGTGTTAGTTAGCAACGGGTAAAAAGCAAATGGTCGGACAGATGTCATTGACCTCTTACAGGAGGTCGGTTTGCGCGGAGTGCAATTCCCAAGCCCTATCTTTTCAAAACTTAAAAAAAAAGTAAATTAGGGAAAACCGGCTGTTGTTTTGTTACCCATCATTTAAACATTCTATTTTTCGTGCTATACTTAACAACTATTTTGTATTTTTATGTTAAGTATCTATACCAGGTTTTTACATCTAGTTTATTAGATTATCACTCCTATGAGAAAAGCTATGCTTACTTGCAGGGCTAATAAGGTGTACCGTATACCTGTCTCCTTACTGCCAACAAACCTGCGAGTCTTGAAAATTTCCCAGCCAAAAGACTATGAAGAGAGGTGAACATACACGAATTTATATTCACAAGTTCGGGTGGGCATTGTTTGACCAACTCAAATCATTGCATTTTACGATTGTCACACAGTCGTTTTATTGATGGTATTCGTTAAAGATATATTTCGGCTAATACTAATTACTGACAATCATCGTGACTGAGTAGCTAAGCTTTTAGCTCGTTTCTCGCTTACTACAGTCATTCACAGGTTGTCATTAATAATTTTCGAAAACCTTTGCTTGTTTCATATCATGTTTTTAATGCAATGCCGCCCCGAACGTGTGTACCCTTAGATACCTCACGAATCCCCTTAGGAGCATGGATAATTTTATATCCAAGACAAAAATACATTTTAAACGGTGCTTTCATCGTGAACTTAATAACGAATTTGTTATTCTAAATTATAACGTGAAATTAAATTCGCAGATAATAAAAGAATGATGAAGAACAAAAACGCATGTCTAGGTTGTACAAAAATATATATTTGCCATCGAAACACAATTTACTTGATTTTAGTATGAGAGAAATGTTATTAAAATAATATAATCGTCATTATTATTCAATATAACTTTATTTTTAATTTAATTCTTTTTTCAAAGGAAAGTCATTGAAATTTTTTAAATACAGAAACACATAAAATGAACATATATTAATATCTCAATTATTGCGATCTTTAAAAATTCTAACATGATATACTGTGGGCAATCGTAGCGTCCCATCTTGATTACTTATTTGATTACAGTTGCAACCCATCTGTATTTCCATCTAATCCAAATTCTCAACAGAAATAGCACTAGGCATTGCAATGGTTGGTGACCAGTTAATTATTACCACCATCTGCTACTGTGTTTTAAAAAACCTACATTGTAATAAAGTTAACCTAATATGAGTTTATACAATATAGGCAAGAAAAATTTTCATATTTCACAGAAATACAAGATAAACGAAGATAGAAAGTTATATTAAGTCTGACCTATATTAAATGAAAACCATCTGCAAGTGGCAATAAAGCATATTGACAGTGATTTATCGTTTATTTTGTGCAATTAAGTTACGTAGAGTTGTTATTGGCATAATTAAAATGCGTTAGCAATACGGGACAGCATTGATAGGAGATAAATTAGTTTTATATCATATTTGGTTGATAGAAAATTTAAACATTATAAACTAAATATTCGGCTACAGTCTAAGATTCCATAATTAGCGAAGCTTTTATTTCAGGATGATTACAATTGCTTTCATACTCCAATTTCAATGCATGTACGTCAAATATAATATTTTGACTCCTCTGAAAAAGCCCTGAATTCCATTTGACGTAACACATCATTTATTGAAACGAATTGTCGCTATTTTTAAAGCTCATAATAATAAAAGAGCTTTTATTTACTCTAAATTTACTATGGTTAAATCACTCATTATTTATGTATGTTATTTATTTATGTAGTTATATTTAACAGTTTTAATTGTTATTACAATAAATCCCACCTCCATCTGCTAAAAGTCATAACGTTTACTGAATTAAGTCAACGTTGAAAGCACCAGTTACAAACCGTTAAATTTCCCAATGTCTTGATTCCTGAATTAGATCAACCTGGTGTTCGTAAAGATATATTTTGCAATTTCGGAAGCACTTCTAAATTATACGAATAACAAAATTGGCAGTATAGGAGTTACGTATAAGTTTGGCTTTTATGTCTTTGTTGAGCATGTGTGTATCATAAAACTAAAATCTGTGACTAAACTATTATAGCACATAAACGCCATAGAGTTCAGTTGCGCTTTTATGTCAATATTAAACGCGTAAACCTAAGCTTCGTGGCAGCGACGCGACAAATTGTTGACATTAAAATAAGAGGATGTCCAAGGTCGGAGAAGATCCAGCTGCCGTCAGGCATCCGCTGACTTGTAAGAGGGCAATTAAACTGGTTAAAATACCATCAAGTTTCAATCACTTCTGTCATGTCTGCACGAACTCAACCCCAGTGCAATATTGTAGAATAGCATAGCTTTCATTTGAGTACAATTACAACTCGACACAGCACAAACAACGGTGAACAATAAAATAAAAAATCGAAAACACATGCTTTAAAGCAGCACTGAATCGCATGATTATGTTCTAGTACCGACAAGGATACGGATAGCACCCTGAAGCCACAGCATATTCACATCATTGAATCTCTGACACCTCAACACCCTCCCTCTATATACAGCAGTGCATTGTTGGCAGCTGTTATTGCTGCTCTATCGATGGCAGTTATTGGTTTTGTCTTTGGATGGTATACGTGAGTATAACATTTTTGCCTCTTATTTTTATTGGTGATATGAGAATCTTTTGTACTATGTAGTATGTACAAGTATAGATTTAAGCTTCATAGTACGTTTTATATGAAGGTACAATGATTGACCGTGGCTGGCGATACTGTCGGTTTGTACCTTCGATGATTGAGGAAATCGTCACGCTTATAAACATATGAAATGTAAACATTAACACATATAAACGCACCTGCTTCATTTATCCACTTTTAAAAAGTGTTAAGTTTCCTTAATACAAACCTGGACTGCTCGCTGGCCACTATGTGAGACAACGACTAAATTTACATAACTCCTATATCGAGGGATTAATTTATGGTAGGTAACAACATTTTATATGACAGAGAGACTGATACCAATCTTCCTGAAATATTAAGTAAAAGCACTCACCGATTTATGTAAATAAACGAAATTTCTTTAATGGATATACATGTTCAAATTTACAAATTCATACGCATAGATAGAATAATAATGGCGAACGTAGACAAATTATTCAGGATACTGGGTAACTTTTAAGCAATTCCGATTTCATTATTGAGTTTCCGGTCTCCATATAATTCCAAGTCCTTTGCGCTACGGATATTGAAAGAGCTACATACAAATTGAGTTCCGCCGTTGGATGACGTCATACTGGAAACGCCGATGCCAGTCAATTATTTATTCAGTAATTGGAAATCGCTATTCGTCTGAATTCAAAAGATAGTACCATACCTTCAGGCGATTCTCGGGTTGTAGCGACGGCCAGGAGCTTGAGATAGTAATACATAAACTCAACCTGGCCTATCGGAGAGGGGACGAGAAATGCGCTTACCCTTATTGGCTGTGCAGTCGAGTCGCTAAAGCTATCAACTCTAATAGCGTTATAGCATTTTACAGCATCTGATAATTTTTCGCAGACGTTTCATAAAATACATATTAATATTTAACAAACAGGAATTGTCTAGAAAGGTAAAGCTGCTTTCTTACATGACTTGTCTATTCAGAAATAGTTCTTGGAACAATTTTAAAATGTAACATTTTGTTATAATTTAAAGTTGGTTTGTGTTTTTGAGTTTAATGAACTGCTAAGTGAATATAGGGTGTAAATCGCTATCCTAATCACAACTTACGCGCATTATAGTATAATTTATATACCCAGTCTCTCGAAGAAAGCCAAGGCAGCTGCTGACGTGGACTACCCGGCATATGGCGTCACAGGGCCGACTGTGGACTCATCTGGGGACCGTAAATTAGCTCAATCTGCACATATGTATCACTACCAGCATCAGAAACAACAAATTCTCGCAATGGAGAGGTATGTGATTCAAGTATAATTTTTGAAATTATTTACAAAATAATTGAAAAACTATTGCAATTGTCAGAAATATTATTATTTGAAGGCTGCATTGTGACCAATTGGCAATTTTCAAATGTTTTTTCCAAGCAAGTAATAAAGCAAGATCCTACCTACCTACCTACCTACCTAGTAGGTACTAGATAGATTTAACATTTTATTGTATAGAATATTAAAAAAAATGCCCGCTTACAAGGATTCGATAGGTTCTTTTTTATATATAAATCATCTAAATCTTTGGGGATTGCATTGTTTGTTATCGTAATAGTAAGAGATACGGCTTTGTAGCTTAAAGTAATCACTTTCTCATTTTTTTACCAAGAGTGGAAAATTTGTCATTGCAACCGATATATAAATCGACCGATACTATTATAATGGATGTTCCATTTCACAAAATACGAGCGTAAATATGATGGATGGAAATTGAAAGCACTCAGGACACGAAATAATTCAATAAAAATATTTCAGTACGTGAACACCGTACGATACAAACATTAGAGATGGGAAAATTTAATATTGTTGATTTTTTCACAAATTAAACATAGTCGCGGTAATCATAACTGCGGCTTTCATATGTTGATGATGATTGATGTCATTTCAAATTACATTTGACTGCTTCATTAGAACACTTAATTAATAATTAAAATTGGATTACAATTTTAATAGTAATAATTAAGTAGTAATTTTAATAGTAGTAGTAATTTAAAAGTTGCTGATTTTACGATATTGATAACATACATTTCACCAAAAAAGTTAATATATAGGTATTTTTCTTTGGTAGTTTTGATTCACACTTTATTAATAATTTGCCATCTGAAAAGTGATACTTGAGTAATTCAAAAATGAGAGTCAAGTGTATGTGATACAAGGAACTATTTCCACAAATATATTATTTTATTATAAAAAGATATTTATTTATATAATTAGTATTTATGGTATAAAAAAATTAAACACTAGTTTCAAATGTAATCCACCTTAGCTCAATAGTTATATCTATTTTGTTTACGTACTAAATGTCAAAGGACCCGTATTCCGAATTACCTTTGAAGGTGAACTTCCCAGAAGCATTAGTGGGATATTCAATAATTCACTGCTTGTCGAGGATCGAAATGGGGAGTTTATTACGTACGAAGTATTCACGAATTCACGATACGGTAATATTTTACGATTGGATTCTATAACTGTATTTCAGTATATGATTTAGTTGTTAAATTTTATCAAGGTAGGAGACTGGGTGCAGTTAAATATAGTATAAATTAGTTTTGTTCGTCACCTGTCATTTGCATCATAAATTCATTAATACGCTACGCTGTTATACACTTCTATTCACTGTGCCAGAGCTAAACCTTGAGTTAACAAATAAATGCAATAAATATAAAGATAAAAACCTGAATATTTCAGTTAAATCTAAAACTTAGTTAAGTTTTTATTTTTTTGAGTTAAGATTTGAGAGAGAATTTTACTCTAATTCAAGGTGTTGAAGAGTTATTCCTACACTTTGTGTTATGCGCCTAAATCTTACAATAATTAGAATTGTTTTATGTGTAACTAAAGCTGAAAACGTTTATTCGTATGCCTTTTATAGATATAATTACGCAATCGTGGGAGTATTTTGTGTTTATGGGGTTTCGTGTTCTACTTTATTAGTTTGTATGGGCTCTGGTTATACGCACAAGCATTAATATAGCTGCTTTCGTCAGCCTCAAACTCATATATTCGTCGGAGAGGAATTCTGGTTATACATTTAGACTTTTCGGCTTATTAGAATGTATTGCTAAATAACTTCAATATTTTTATATATTTTATGCTTACATTAAAATGGTGGAAAAATAACTGATATCTTCGCAAACAAGAACTATATTCTCACAAGAGAACGACAGTCTTCTAAATTATATTCATCCAAACCAACCATATTCTCCTAATACTTTTATTGGAATTTCTGGACTAATTTCAGTTGCCTGGGACGTAATGGGTCAGTCTCGGACCCAGATTCAGAAGAAGAGAACGAAGAGGGAGATTACACTGTCTACGAATGTCCCGGCTTTGCCACTGTGAGTATAAAATGTGTTTTTCCAAGTTACAATGGTATATTATATATAGTATATCATAACCATACGGGCTAATATTTTTAGCATATATTTACGTATTTTAGAACGTATATTTTATAAAATATACGTTCGTTTTATGAGATTTCGCAGCTTTTGAAAAGGTCATAACATATAATATTTTTCAGACGGGAAACATGGAAGTGAAAAATCCCCTGTTCAGCGATGATCCTACTCCTGCAACACCTGGCAAGTGTGAAGTGGTCCAGCCACAACCTAAAGAATAAACCAGCTGATTTAACAACATCTGCGACCTTTTTGCGCGATTATCAAAATATTCCAAACGGCTATTGAATTTGTTAGATATATAATAATATATTGTAGGTCTTAATCCTATGTTATAAAAGTATACTGCCTCCAAAGAGTTTGGATTAATCAAATGACCATTGGTTTATTTCAGACGTTTTAAACGTGTTTAAAGAGAATTATATTAATAAAACTATATTACTGTAACTCTTATCTGCTGTTTGCATAAATAGAGGAATTTTTAAGACGTTCCTCACTTAACTTGGTGTTAGAGATAAGAGATGCTTCGTGTGCTAGAAAGGTGACGAAAGAATTTATAAAGAACGTTTTAAAACCTTTAGGAAGTAAAGTTAAGGTTAAGTAAGCTCAAAAATACAAAAAAAAATCCTTCATTAATTATTGTTGGTTAGGGAAAATATGTGTGTATTGGTGGTTGTTTAACCAAGATTTACCTACTACTCGAGTTTCAGAGTCAATTAAGCTGTCAAGTAGAGTTACTGATTAATGTGTATGCAAAACGTTTTTGTTGAATAATAAAACTTTAGTTCACATTTTAAAAAATCTAAAAAAAATATAAAAAAACACAATATTATTCAACAAAAACTAATTTAGTTCAGTTACTTTATATAATGTAAATAAATCCCAAAGTTGTAACATCCTGTCCAAAAAATCTCCATGATTTGATGTGAACTACGTACTCCGTAACATTACACGCCTGTTGCCTCAATATTTCTATACAAATTCATTTGGTCTTAGATTTCAGATTTTAAACTGTCACAAACTCATTGTCAGATGTCAGGCTCGTGATTTATCATTTGTTATATATAACAAATGATAGAGCTATAGCTCTACATATCCATAGAACAAATTTTATCTATCAATTGAGATGTTATTTATCAATGTTATATAATATCATATTTTATGCGTATAGAGAACATATATTTAGTGTAGTAATGTTAAGAAATATAATCTTTCCTAGATTAGAGAACACTATGAACTAAGTTACAACGTATATATGTTAAATGACAATATATTAAGTTTTCAACTGATCTCAATAGTCTTACGAAAAGAATGTTAGTTTTAATTTAGATGAACGTCTTTGTTTGTATTCACCGAAGAACGTTCACACTTGAATTTAGTCAAACCTGCGCTGGTTTAAGCTTCGGCCAGCCTTGCACAAACTTTGCCACGTTCATTGTTGACCATTTGGAATTTAGACATATTCAAATCTAGATTATAGAGCGCAGGCTATAAGCCAAAGCGAAGTTCTATCAAGCGCACATCTAGAAGCACATTATAATAAAAATTAATATAAAAAAATATATTTAAAAATTGTATAATTGGTAAAAACTGATCGGTCTCCAAACGTAACTGTTTTTTCTAAGAGAAACTGACCCATCAAATCAACGTTGATTGCTATTTCCATGTCAGCTCTCAAGCGACGAAACCACACAGATAAAACTACTTTTTACACCCTATAAACGTCACCTATGCCACTTTACTTGGACCGATGAAAAATACTTTTAAAATAACTTGTTTAAAACATGACACGCACTAGGGAATTGCATTTTTATAAAGATTGCGTCGCCTCGGAACACTCATTACATTTTATTAAATGAACGTGATTTAAATTCCATCGTACAACTTACAAGCTTATGAAGCAATTTGCTTTCCATTCCTGTAATTGAATAGTTGATCGTGGAGCTTAATTTGTTTTATTACTACTTCCATTAATTTAGTTTTTAATTCTATAAGCCTTTCGAATATTTGTGTATTGTTACATCTTTATTAGCTTTTCGGATTTTCTGATTTCATTATATTTTTTAAATACTTGTATTGATCGTAAAACAATTTTTAGAGTTAAGCCTGTTTTCTAGTTAATGTACTGTGCCGTTCTATCGTCATTTCCTGCATACTATTTGCTATCGTTATGAGCATTATTTTTATATTATGTAATATATTTAATATTTAGTTTCAGAACTTGCAAAAGCTACAGCTATGTTTATATGACTACAAAAACAGTAATGTAGATTCATCTCACAATATTGAAAAATTACGTAAATTGCGTTTTGCGTGCTGCTTTATGTAAAATAAAATAATTTATTTTTTTAATATAAAATAGACGGAAAACGGGCAGGAATTTCACCAGATGGTAAATGATAGCATGGACACTATGCCTAAAGCCTCACAAGTACGTTTCCGAACTTCTAATAACAAAATTATGTAATCATTAGCAAAAAGCACTATTATTTTGTGATAGGTGTTCCAAAATGGAATTGGAAAATCTTAACGTCATATTATATATAATCGGTGGATATTATATGCTCAGTTAGGCATTTTTGTGTAACTTCTAACTATATATCTTTTTCGAAATTGTATATTTAGAATTAATAGGTATATGACTGTAGCCCCTAACTCGACTTCTCACAATTTACAGATGTTCAAGACACTCGTATTTCACATCGTTTGTTATAAACACTATATATTTTAAAGGTTATATAAACGTATAACCGCCTATATGCTTTAAATGTCCCTTGAACTTGTCCAATTGCTCTAAACGTATCAAATAACTATATACTGTAGAGATATTATCATAAAAACTATGTATTGGATGTTTTATATACTTTAACGTAATTGTAATTTTCTCAGGATTAACCTGTTCAAATTATTTTTCGATATGTATCAAATATTTAATGTAAACTTAAGTATATGTCAATCCTCGACTTTATTACGGCCTTTCATAGGATTTATAAGGATATTTCCTAAAGCTTACCTTACTCTTTAAGTCTCTCCGCCATAAATAAGATTTATGCAAATACTAGTGATTAGTTTAGCTATTCCTCATTATTTGAAATGCATATATAAGCAAAACTTTAGAATTTATTTATAGAAACTTGTCAAAGAGAAACGTACCTATATATAAAATATATTTATCTTATTTTAGAGAAATCTGTGGCTATCTTAATGTTGTTGTTTTATTCTTGCTTCTGTGTAAAGTTAGTGTTTGTGTAAAAGCAACTTATGTTCGACTAATGTCAATAAATATAATATAATCATATAAAATTTAGATCTATATATATGAATCAAGTCAGCGGATCCATCATGAACTTTGTTATTACTCGCCCAGTTATGTGTGCAGTGGTGCTCACTGCCGCAGGCGCTGACCGGTCATGTTAACATTAGGTCGCCATCAATCAATCAGTTCATGGCGCAGGACAGAATCGTATTTAATTGACCGGCAATGAGGTATCATGGTACGATTTTGTATACTTGATAATATGAATTTCAAAAATAATAAAAACATATTAACAGACGGATTGTGACTATAAATGCACAGCTAATGTAGTGTAAAAGTATATTTTTATTCTATTGAACCAATATGTGTATTATATGTCTAAGCAATTCATTTTTGTTTCATTTTTATTATTTAAGATTTATAAACATACTCCTAACCGCAAAGTTCATTCTATGCTCTCAAGCAATTATCAGGTTCATATGTAGTTACTTAAAAACAAGCCAATTACTTGAAGTATGGAAGTACTGTAATTAATACAAGCAATTTAAAAGAGGCTATCCATCGAAGCCTCTCCTTAAAAAAGGGTTTTGGCGCTTCGCACCAGTGCACAGTGATGCTGCCCCTACGCTTTGTGGGGAGAAAACAATCCACAAACAAAAAAATAAAATAAATAAATATGCAATATTGCTTATGCAAACATTGTAGACATAGCGCTGCAATAGCGAAACAGTAAATTTCTAGTCAGATAAAAAGACATATTTAATATCGCTTCTTGCGAGAGAGCAAGTTTATTCTATAATAAAAATGTGAAATTCTATATATCAGAACCTGTTTCAGGGCTTCCCCACAACGATTTGGGTCACATTTTAGACCTTTTTAAGTCTTACGAGCACATAAATTAGCTAATGTATGTACGAAGACACCTAGCTATTAGTAGTTGAATTAACAATATCTGATAAATAAAAAGTCACGATTAAGTTCTTTTGGAAGAGCAACGGCAAAGTTGGAGCATACCTAATTTCAAATTGATCCTGGCTCCCTACGATAGTGCTGCAAACTCTTAAATATGGGTAATATTTAAGTTCAGACTGAAACTCTTATCATAAAAATAACCATTTTCTTAAAGGTTTAATTACCTAAATCGGCATCATACAGGAGTGTTATTATATCTATAAACATATAATTCACAGATCTTAACACTCAATAATTTTATGAAGCCCTTAAGGTAATGCTGTACTGGATTTGTTTGAGTCAACTCTAGCGCAAATTCATTAAATAGCGTGCGCTAATAGGTGGTGCTGCTGGTAGTCTAGATTACAATTGACAGACGTTTAGATTCATTTATTAATTCTGATACAATATGCACACGATAAAATCAAACACAGTACTTTCAAAGTGACTTATTTATTTCAAATAAAGCGTATATTCTTAGAATATTTAAATGGCAGTATTTACACCGATTCATAAGTATCTATTAGCGGTTTAATGAACTAAATTCACAACTATAAATTACTCTGCCTTCGGTTGATTACCGTTAAGCGAACTCCCTCAAAACTATACTATTCTACTTAATACACAAGCTGGCGGTATCATAGTCTACTTCTGTCAACTTCTTGGTTTACATAGAAGAAACATTCTTTGAAAATAAGCGTACAAATACGCTTAATATAAAGTGACATTAAATACACTCAACACACATACATTATTATTCCTAAACAGGCGTGTAAATAAAAAGCGACAACCATTTTAGTGCTTCCAGTCTGAATTATACCTATATAATTATACAACTAAGATAACAATTTATTGCTTTTTCTTGAATACAATTAAATCGCTTCAACGGTAATCAGCTGTAGACTAAGGAATGCATTTAGAACGTACGCCTAAATACAATACCGTATGACATGTCGACAATCATGCATGCACCATGTATGACTGTCGACATGAGTTGACCCAGTTGGCTCAATGGTCAACACAGGACTGCCGAACAGAGGGTCCCGGTTTCGATCTCCGGTACAGTCCACATTTTTGTGATGAGTATAAGTGTTGGCTGTAGTCTTCACACGGTAACATATATATTACCGTGTTTAAAAATAAATAAGAAGATCAATGCAAAATAAACTTGCAAATATAATGAGAAGTAAATCTATGCATTACATTACAAATATTTATTTTATTATTAAGAAAGTTTATTAAAAACTAGAATAGTACTTATATAGTCTCAATTTATAACCTAATAATTGTTCAGTAAGATTAGTTTCATAAAATGTACCGAACTTGCACTATAGGATTACAACAGCAGTTTCTAATTCAACTAGAACCGGCGAATTGATAAAGGACGATATATTTTAGTATTCGGAATTATGATAACCCGGCCAATATTGATTGTACCAGTCTAACTTTAAGCACGGCACATTTAGAGACTGCTTATGCTTTGAGACATATGGCTCAGGTTTGAGTTAAGAATATTAGCCAACGCTACTCATATAAAACTCTAGTAGATAACAGACATTAAATTCGTAACATCGCGATCGAAGGTTAAACTATTAGTATCACAACAATAACTTCAAATATATTTCATCTTAATTGAGAATAACGTATTACATCACATTCACATGGTTTATGCCAAGTTGCAAACAAACAACGTACCCATTCAAATGATATGATCAAAATATTACTGTTACAAAAATAATTATTATTGTCAATAAATTGATAAAATTGAATCATATAACAATATGAAGACAATGTTCGCACGAGAGAAACCTAAGCGACACTACTTAACAGTCGATCGGTCGCATCGGCGCGACCTAATATTGCTTACGTCACGTCTGATATTTCACTACACAACACTCTATTAATTCCTAATCATCGTTGTCCATTCCCACTAGTTCCGCCTGTAATCGTCCTTTGGACCGGCAGCAGGCCGTTAGACATAAGATCCGTAACGCTAGACGAAATTGAGGACTTAGGGAGACGAGAATTATGACTTTCCAAAAAGAGTTAAGGACCCCAACCCAGACCATGCCGAAGTGAAGCATGGGAATCTTTAACTCCTGATCGTAGAAATACTCGTACAGCCTGACGCCAGCATATGGAGCCCAACTCAACCAGAACGTGCTCACCATCACGAAGCTCATCCAGTGGCTGGGATTCGCTAAATTTTCAGCCAGAGCGGTAGCGTATTCCTTATCGTGAATTGGCGCTCCACTGTTAAGCTTTCTCTTCATGGCAAATATATACCAATAATTATGGACTATTGATATGACGCTAGGGCCAAGTATGAGCATGGCCAACGTAGCGGTGTAAGCGTAAGTCGTTCCCCAGTCGAGCATGCAAATAAGAGTTTCTTTATCGAAGCTTGCATCCTTTTTGTAGCCAAGAAGGGGAGGACAGCATAGCATGGCCGCCGATATCCACGTAAATACCATCCAGCACTGACTCCTTGTGCGCGTTTGTACCTAGGCAATGAATGCAGTATTATTGACGGATAGAACAGAAAACGAAGCCGTCCCTTCTTCTATCGCGCTCGCCAATTCGTATGATACCATAATATATTTATTTTGCCATTGGCAAAATAATTGTATAATAGAGAAAACAATACATGTGATATTGATTTAGGAGTTTAAAAGACAAACTTTCGTTTTAGTATTATATATAATTTATTAATTAATTCAACAATAAGTATATATTAAAGAAATAGGCAGATTTTGAAGAAAGAGCAAAGAATTTGGAACGTTTCATTTGGACGGCTGTTCAGCAGCAGCATCACGTCATGAGATGTATGGGAGTAAGATATCGGAAACTTTGAAATAAAGGAAAGAGAGTTTGTGAAATCTAGAAGTTTACTCTAGCACAAAGATCAGTAATATGGAATTCATTAGAATACAGCAGATTATTATTATTATACATGCATCTACTTATAATCTAGAAACACACTATATTTTATCTAAGTAGTATGGTTATGAGAGTAAATGGATATCATTTATATTAACAGGGCAAAGGGCGAAACGTTACTGACCAAGAAAATGTAGCGTGTTTCAAATCCATAGGCATTCTGGCTCTTGTGACATGTTGGCAAAATGAACTCTAATTATGAGAAATCAAAACCCATGCTCCGCCGACGCACTCATTGGAATGTACTCCTCAAAATGCAAACGCATGCAAATGGAAATAACCACGGACAATGCAAACAAGGTCTCAAAGGGAACCGTACCTCAGGCATCTAAATGAAGCTTCTACGTTAATGCGAACTAGCACACACCGAGCTTACTCATCCGATACGTCATTAGAACCAGATCACCGATAGTGTGGAAAGAGTAATAAAGAAAATGATATATACCGTCAGACTAACCGTCTCATATCGGAGCGGTTTCCTAACGGCGAGGTAACGATCGACTGAGATCCACATGAAGGTGTACACTGAGACGGACCAGAGAGTGACCTCAAGGTAGCCGACGAGCCGACACATCAGGTCCCCGAACATCCAGCGACCGGTGATAGCCGGGTAAATGGAGAGAGGCACCACGAACACTCCGCACAGGAGGTCTGCCACGGCCAGTGACAACAAGTAGTAGTTGATCACCTCGTTCGAGAGACCTGGAGTTCATAAGGAATTTAGATTAGTCATTTTATTTGCGTTATAGAATAAATTATAATATATATATTCAGTTTAATAAGCTTCAAATTATACTTAGCAGCTGGCATAAGTGGAACTGTTTTCTGAAATTTACCTTACCTTTGAAATTCAGGAAAGCTGCTATGATGAGCAGATTGGAGATGATGATGGCTACTCCAATCACCGCAATGACGCCGGCTTGTGTTAGCGACTCAAAGGTCGCGAACGGATTGTCAGCCATACTGACTTCCCCAATTATAGGGCTGCGACTCACTACCCGACCAGGCATTGTTATCTGCGTTAAATGATTCAATTATTCATTTGGACCACAAGGTGAAACTTGTATATGTCTACTAATTGGCTGCAATTAGTACTAAAAGTATCAATTAAATACAAAACAAATATCCGGAAATACTCACAGTGCGACAAAATTGTTATTACAGCGTTCGAGAATCTTGATCACAAAGATGAAGCAGACAAAACAACACAACGGTTCTTTAACGAGATTTTGTTATTTATTTTTGAATATATTATCAATCGTAATCTTGATCTTAACACCTATTAATTATTATTATTCATTAGATCATATACTGCATACAAAAGGCAAGTGATATTTGACCGAGTTGATAATGTTCAACCCATATTCCTTTGTACAAAAGCCTGTCAATTTGGGTCACAGTAAATCGGCGTATATATTATTGAGTATCGAATAACTACGATGATGTTGCTTAGTTGCTTCGGTTTTGCAGTAGGATGAATTAAAAGATTTAGTTGAAAGAGAAAACACAGTTAGAAAAATTTCAAAGAAGCTTATCGGTGACAAAAGATTTTTAATGTATATATTTAAAAAAATCCCTTGTTCTTATGTTACCAACAGCTACGTTTCATGTGTGTCATTTGAATAGAGATTGAAATAAATAAATATATTTTAAATTATGAAGGCAGAGATTTAAATGTACCTCGCGTAAGGTTACTGAAACCTTATCAAGATATTTTCCTATAAACTGTTCTACAGGCTTGAGTCGAGTGTCGCAACTGGTGATATTTATAGTCTATGACAACTCGTATTGAAAGGGAAAGCTACGTAGCAATTCCTGGAAATACGTTCGCATTTTGTAGCAAAGAGTTTGTCGATTCGAAGAACCAATTGCAATAAGTCAAATTAATACTTTTCTGATGTTATGTTTATAATTTTAATACTATCTTTCAGCGGCCTAAAAAGATGAAGGACTTCCGTATTCCGCGGACAGATTTTAATGATATCCTCATCAAATCACCAAGATTGTGATCTGATTGATTACTTTTTATCCAATTCACATTTTTATCGGATTACAATATAATAATGTAATTTTTAATAAATAAAACTTAAAACAATAAATAAAAAAATAATTTTCTTCTTCTGTTTTTATATGGCTTCCCAAATATTAAATTAATGAAATGGATTTCACATTTGCTTGGCTATAAAGCTTGCTATGACTTCTGCAATTCAACTGAAATTAAGTACCTAGAACTAGTTACTGGATTTCAAATGCAAGATTAACAATGAAATCTACAAACCGTATAAGATACACCTATCATTTTCATAGTAAATTAACTGTATCGATTAAGACAACACCCTTACTACGATCCGAAACCAGGTTACGTCACAACACCTCTGTCCGACTGCGCATAATCGAGTAATGAAGAACAAAATATTACAAAACCGCTATCCTACTACACAGTAGATTAGAGTTATAACTGTACTGGTCTGGTTTGGTCTTCAAACAAACTGCTAATACTAAATAAATGTACGAATCGTATTATTAACGTTGCATTTTTTGTCTTTGTTTACCTATGAGTGATAAATTTCGTTTCCCGTTTCGCTTCTTTTGTCATAACGCTTAATTAATTAACAATTAAGCTTATCACTTACGAGCCTTGACACTAATGACTAACTGTTATAACGTAATTCGACTAATTAAGCGCATGTCGTGAGGTGCCTAGCGGTTAAGGACAGTGGGTATCTAATACGTCCAGAAGCTCAACACAGTTTATGAACTAGGGTCGTGACTCCGATTTTAAAAAACATCACTTTAATCACGCTCTTAACTACAACACACGGAGCTCTTGCTTTTGCAGATAGCATATATACCGCGAGGGAATTCTGCCAGTATTAAAGATACTCTCTGCCACATTACCCACAATTAATTTGTTTGTTTTTAAGCTAGGATTAAGGTTATACTGTACATTATTATGTCCTATATGGATATTTTGTAAGTGTACTAAAATTAAAAAAAAATACATCTGTTATCGGCAGATGTGTTTAGGTAAAATTCTCAATAAAAGAAATTTATATTCGTTACTATTGTTTCTGATGCTGTACAGGTTGAAGTGCAGGTTGTTATACTGTGGGCTTGCTTAGGAGTCAAGGTTGAACGTAGCGGTGCTACCTAGCGGGCAGCCGAAGGTCGCCCCGCGCACAATCAATACGTAAAGTGATTCGCGTCTGTATGTCTGTCACATTGTTTTGTGAGCAACGGACGAACAAATGCGTACAGGCTCATGTGTAATATATTATCCAATTAAACTGAACCTACGGAGTTGGCTACAGTTTTGGACACTGCTTCGCAACTTAATGTAATTTATAACAAAATTAAAACGACAACATACTACGCTACTGGGTATGTTAGTGATTCTCAACCAACCCATAAATTGACGGATAGTCTATAATGATAATTAACGCGACAAACTATAAAATATTAATATATAGAAAAGGTTTATTAGTTAAGTGACCTTTAAATCAGTTATATATATGACTAGAGCCACGTTGTATAAACACGTGGTCGTCAAGGAACACGATCTATTCCTTGCAAACGTTCTATAGTTTTTTTTACAATTATTTGTTACTACCATAAACAAGCATATTATGTAAAGAATCAAAAGGTTGGCCAATCAAAATTGGACCACAGTTGTCATCACATCTCCTTGATCATATTGTATATTTTTATAATTGTACACACCGCAAATAAAATAGTAAAGTCGGCAACTAAAATAGCATATGAAATATACATTCGCACACAATCTATTAAAAAGCATTACGAAACACACAAAATTGTTATAAAAGCACATATTCCGCAGAGCCAATCCCATATAATTACTTTCAAGTGTCACATATACATTCATTGCTTTCAAGTGTATACTCACGGTCGTCGGCCGTGCTTTGGCGCGAAGAAGGCGGCTCTTTCGATCGAGCGTCTTCGTTCATGAGCCTCTTTCACACAACTGTACCCGCGCGGCAATGCGGTCCCGCGCGCGCAACCACCCCACCTATTCCAAACATCGATCAACACTTATTTTTTAACACTTAAATCCCGACAATTAGGTCACTAAACCGTTTAATCAAATTTAACACCAACAGGTTACGACGACAAAAGACGTTAACTAATACTGTGTGCTAACAAATAAGACACTATTTGTTCCGTACCGGATGCATAAATTAAATCCTATTTCTTAATCACTTAGTGTCCTTGAAAACGATTACGGTCACCGGCCACATGGTTGATACACATTATTTCACTTTTCACTGATATTTTGTCAAAATATCAGAATATTTGAAGTATTCCAGGCTTCTTCAATTGTTGTATAACCGGCTCGAAGGCCAAAATGTTAGCAATAGGGAGCATAGGATTTTGTAAGTATGTAAGGATAGTATTTATTAAAAGGTTAGTAACATTTTAAATACTATGTTATAATGTATAAAGGAAATTAAAATTTACTATAGGTACCTACCTTTTTGTGCAGAAATTTATTAATAAATTTTGAGCAGTGTTTTAAAGTTTTCTTATAAAAAGTTGTTTTTGTTGTAATAATAATAATTTAGATTTACAATTTAATATAACTTTAAGACTTAGAAAATAAGTTTGGCGTTTTTGTTGTACGGTGAGGTTATAATTGTTTTTTATTATTCGTTGGAACGTTTTGTTGATTTGTTTGTTTTAATACTTGTAAAAATAACTTATCATAATTGTAAATTAATACGTTTTATTCTCAATTCCAGGTTGAATTCTCACTAGCTTCAGGATGTCTGAGGATAAATTAATTCGTACTCGAGCAAGTTACAAAGGTCAATTAAAGACATTCACATCATATATAGATCTTCTGAGCAAGTCATCGGCAGACCAGTCCGATGTCGGCGAATTACAGTTGCGGGTGACGCGTTTAGAATCTCTCTTCGATAAATATGACCAGGTACAAATAGCGATCGAGTCGAGTACACTAGGTGATACTGACTTAGACAGTCAATTGGCAGACCGTGCCGAATTTGAAACCACTTATTTTAAATTATTGTCTCGAGCCAAAAGTATTTTAAATTCAATTAGGAAATCAACCTGTGATAATCAAAATAGCTCTCAGAACCTTTCACAAGACAATAGTTTACATTTATGTATGAATAAAAACAACATAATAAAATTGCCAACTATTCAATTACCTAAGTTTTCAGGCGATTATGAGTCATGGCTGTCATTTCACGACACGTTCTTGTCTTTAATACATGAAAATAGTGATGTAGATAACATTAATAAGTTTCACTATCTCAAGTCATCGCTTGAAGGTGCCGCTGCGGAAGTAATACAGTCCCTTGAAGTGTCATCCACTAATTATAATATAGCTTGGCAGTTGATTTGTGATAGATACAGCAACAAACGTCTTTTAGTTCATAATTATATTTCAGACTTGTTTAATATGGAGTCAATAGTTAAGGAATCGTCTGTAATATTAAAAAGACTTATTGATAGGGTAAATAAAAATTTACGTGCCCTTAAAGTATTAGGGCAGCCTACCCAGCACTGGGACACATTGCTTATTTATGTTATTTCGAAAAAATTAGATGCTAAGACTTTACGTTACTGGGAGGAGTGTAAAGGTCGCATACCTAAGGATGAAACTATTTCTTTCGAATTCTTCATGACTACGCTTAAGAATCATGCAGATTTAATTGAAACAATCGAGTCTTCACGCGCTAGTTCCGTTCCTAGTAATAGTTCTAATAGTGTAAAAAATAGTTTAAAATTAAAAACATTAACAACGGTTCAGGAAACAAACAGTTCAGTAAAAACTAATACGTGTCCCATGTGTAATGATAACCATTATTTAAATAATTGTTCGCGATTCCTTAAACTACCTAGTAATGATCACCGATTCGAGACCTTAAAGAAATATAAATTATGTCATAACTGTTTACGGCCGGGTCATTACGCGAATCGTTGTAAGTCACGCGGATGTGCTGTGTGCAATCGAAAGCACAACTCATTAATTCATATTAACTTCGAACGCGGGCCCACTCGTTCTAATGACTCGCCTCGAATCGACCACCAGCCCGGTGCTTCATCATCACTCCCCGACAGTGAACCTGCTCACGCTAAAAATAACGTTTCTTTATCTGCACAAAATAACTTACTCACTAAGACACAAATTTTACTAGCTACGTCGCTTATTAAATTATACGATCATAATAATCGCGGTTACATCGCTCGCGCCGTTCTCGACAGTGGTAGCACCACATGTCTTATCACTGAAAGGTTTTTCAAATTATTAAAGTTACCGACTATTAATGTTAACGAATCCTTATTGGGCGTTAATAATTCAAAGTCACACATACAAAAAATGTGTAATATACTGATGAAGTCGTCAAATGAAAACTTTTCTTCAAATATCACTTGCTTCATTTTGCCTCATATTACTGATGATCTACCTAGCACAATAGTAAATTTAAATGATTTAAATATACCTAGCGACCTTGAACTAGCAGATCCCCATTTCCACTCTCCATCTTCAGTGGACTTAATTTTAGGTGCGGATATTTTTTGGGACCTAGTTGGGACGCGCAGGATTAATTTAGGAAACGGCATGCCCTCGCTGATAGAATCAAAGCTAGGATGGTTAGTTTCAGGCCAGGTTAGTAGCCGTGACACGGCACGACCTTTCACCTCTCAACACAGGTTCAATTTAGTTCAAACTATTACTAATGATGATCTCAATAATCTTTTAACACGTTTTTGGCGCGTTGAAGACATCGGCCAGCTGTCGTCATCATTAAGTAAAGAAGAACAACTGTGTGAAGAGCTTTTTATTAAAACGACCACTCGTCTTCCAGACGGCAGGTTTCAAGTTAGGATACCGCTCAAAGAGTCTCCTACTCTATTAGGTGATTCTTTTCATCGCGCTAAGCATTGCTTATTATCTCTTGAGCGCAGATTTAAAAGTCAAACTGAATTTAAAGCCGATTATATCGACTTTATGAACGAGTATCTTAGTCTAGGAGACATGTCTCCATGCTCCCTTGACCTTAAAAACAGATCTTATTTTATACCGCACCATGGCGTCGTTCGCCAAAGCAGCCTCACGACAAAACTTCGTGTTGTTTTTAACGCTAGTAGTCAAACAACCACGGGAATTTCTTTTAACGATTTGCAATTAGTGGGGCCGGTCGTTCAAGACGATCTATTATCGATTCTTCTACGCTACAGGCAACATAAATATGTTATAGCCGGAGATGTAGAGAAAATGTATCGAAGAATCGTTGTTCATCCTGAAGATCGCCATCTGCAGCAAATACTGTGGAGAACGGATACGTCTGAGCCTATCCAAGTTTATCAGTTGAATACTGTGACGTATGGTACTTCCAGCGCACCTTATCTTGCAACGAGATGCCTCAAACAAATAGGGCTAGAATGCAGTAATTCTAAAATAGCAGAGGTTATATTGCACGACTTTTTCGTTGATGACTTACTTAGCGGCGCTGATACTGCCGAAGCATTGTTAGAAATTAGAGATAAGGTATTAACTGTTCTTGCTTCCGCAGGCATGAACTTAAGAAAGTTAAAAAGTAATTTTTTACCAATCATGTCTCATGAAAATAGTATTTCTTCCCTTAATTTAAACATAGGAACCGCGG
Source organism: Pontia daplidice (assembly GCA_963693355.1). NCBI lineage: Eukaryota > Metazoa > Arthropoda > Insecta > Lepidoptera > Pieridae > Pontia > Pontia daplidice. The sequence continues at coordinate 418,633 of CAVNZL010000001.1, forward strand.
ATACGCATAAAACATTAGGGCTTACTTGGCTCATTAATTCTGACGAATTGCATTTTTCATTTGAATATCTCATTTTAAATAACTTAACTAAACGCGGAATCTTATCATTTATATCACAAATATTTGACCCTCTAGGTCTCTTATCGCCATGTTTTATACAGTTTAAGGTTTTAATTCAAAAATTATGGTTACAAAAACTTAGTTGGGATGAACCTTTACCTACTGATATTACTAAGTATTGTTTAAACGTAGTTAAAGATTTAACAAATGTAAATAATATACGCATCCCACGTCTAGTTCTTTGCGAAAATTATAAAAGCATCCAACTTCATATTTTTTGTGATTCCTCTGAAGCGGCTTACGGTGCTTGCGTTTATAAGAAGCAAAGATGATAAGGGGAATGTCTTGGTCCGATTACTTACGGCCAAGAGTCGCGTCGCACCGATCAAACCTATGACCATTCCGAGACTAGAGCTTTGCGCGGCGCTTCTCGGTGCTCGTCTCTTTGAAAAGGCAATAAAGTCTCTTCGCATTAATGTGAATGACGTTACATTTTGGACCGACTCGACAGTTGTGTTAGGCTGGTTAAGAACGCAACCCCATAAATTGCATACATTTGTGCGGAACCGTGTTGCTGAGATATTAAGTAAGACGGGGAATCATAATTGGCGTCATGTGCCCACTGATCTTAATCCCGCGGATCACGTATCACGTGGAGTTAACATTAATCATATACGACATTTAGATTTATGGTGGTCTGGACCGTTGTTTCTAACACTCGACTTGTCTAGTTGGCCCCGGAATCCTATCCATAATGAAAGGTTACCTGAAATGCGTACTGAAATTTCATTAATAGCCTCTAAAACTGATTCGGCGATCATTGATTTTAAACGTTTTTCCAGTTTCATTAAGTTACAACGAACAATGGCGTATGTTATAAGGTTTTTGAAAATTACGAAAAATAAATTAATAAAAACTAAATATCTTAACAAAAATGAGTTAACAGAGTCTCTGAATATTTTAATTAAATTATCTCAACAAGAATCATTTGATGAATATGATATTTTACTTAAGAACAAACCTTTACCTGTCAAAAGTAGCCTATTAAAGTTTAATCCTTTTTTAGACGCTAATAAAGTCATGAGAGTTGGCGGTCGCCTTTCCAATTCAAATTTAATGTATGATAAAAAATTTCCTATTCTGATACAGTCCACTCATATCTTAACTAAATTAATCTTTGAACAATTTCACATGAAACTAAAGCACGCAGGACCTCAACTATTATTAGCTTCTATTCGTGAATCTTATTGGCCCATTGGTGGTCGTAGTCTGGCACGAGCAACTTGTCATAGATGTGTTTTATGTACACGTATGCGAGGCAAGACCGTGACTCCTATCATGGGCAACTTACCGCAGCAGCGCATTCAGGCAGGCATTCCATTTAGTCATGTAGCCTTAGATTATGCCGGTCCGGTACTTTCAGCATCACGCCAAGGACGCGGCTGTAAGCTAGTTAAGGTTTATATCGCTATTTTCGTGTGTTTTAGTACTAAGTCTATCCATTTAGAAGTCGTAGGTGACTTAACTACTCAAAGTTTTTTAATGGCCTTGAAAAGGTTTATTTCCCGTAGAGGAAAACCTGGTCATATTTATTCCGATAACGGAACGACATTTGTAGGAGCATGTAACGAATTATCAAAATTTTTAAAAGATAACTGTAATTCGTTGTCAGAGGATATGTCTCAGGAGGGCATTAACTTTCACTTTATCCCCGCTCATTCACCTCACTTTTCCGGTCTCGCTGAAGCTGGTGTGAAGTCAACAAAACATCACTTGGTTAGAGTTTTAGGAAATAGTCATTTAACTTATGAACAATTGTATACAACACTGGTAGAAATTGAAGCGATTTTAAATTCACGGCCACTGGTTCCACTTTCATCGAACCCAGAAGATTGTTTGCCCCTTACTCCTGGACATTTTCTAATCGGTCGGCCCCTAACCTCGCACCCAGCTCCAGATTTTACAAATGCTTCTTCATCGTCATTAACAAAGTTCCAACATCTTGAACAGCTCAGACAGCACTTTTGGTCTCGCTGGAGCAAAGAATATATATCTGAACTTCAAGTTAGAACCAAATGGCGCTCCAGCAAAGGCACTTTAAAGCTGGGAACTTTAGTTGTCATTAAGGAGGATAATTTGCCTCCCTTGAAGTGGAGACTAGGCCGTGTGGTAGCAGTCTATCCTGGAGCTGATGGAGTGGTTCGTGTCGCGGACATAAGGACTTCGACCGGGACGCTTCGAAGATCTTTCAGAAAAATTTGCCCACTACCCGTGGAAGACAATCAGTTGGGTTGAAAGAAGATTTCAACGCTCGGGGCCATGTTCCGTACCGGATGTAATAACGTATTACAAATTTTGTGCCTGATATTTTTCATAAGGCGTTTTATTGATTCTCATTAAATTCCTTAAGCGACGAAGTGTGTATCTCTTTATACGTCCCTTAATTTTACCACTTATAAAATCCTATATTCCCTATTGCTAACACTATTATTCTTTTATTAAAATTCAAACCGATACAATAAATTAAAAATCATGATAATCGGATATCATCGTATATTATTTATGAATTCCATTGATAGACGTAGTATCGCGCCTACGTAAATCGTAGCGGATGTGACTCTACACCGCTACGAAAGCTGAAGGCCTTGAGATCGCTTGCTAAAATGATTCACTGTAACTACTTGTCAAACGAAACGGAACTTTCGCTTATAAGGGTGCACACTTTTATAATAAAACAATTATTAATCATACTTATTTATTGAACACGAGAGCGGAGTGATACACACTCAAAGCAGTATCAAAATGACCATATTTAAAATATTAATTCTATAGCACTTACTTCTATTAAGCACTGTGGTTTGAGATATGAGATGAACCGATTTATATTAAAATCGTTGTTTGATCTTAATTATACCATAACTATTATTTTTTTTACTTTTCACATGCAACGCCTATACGATCAGTGATTCAAAAAACTTATTGCTCGCCATAACACCTATTATTTAGTACAGTGCAATACAATGAACTAGGTGTATACACTTCAGACGCAGATTAGCATAAAAGCTTTGTGAACATATTAATTATAATGAATAATTAAATATAAAGTTGAGCAATACTTGCTATATCAATACCAAGCCGATATTAATAAACAATGAATTATCCATGCTTGGATTTCATAGACAAACACTACGAGTATATCATAATGAAACAACTGTGAATGTAAAAACAATTTCAAAATCGATTACAAAACCTTGTTCCCAAAGACTTACAAATATAATAGAAAAATATATTGGGATCTATCGAACATTCTCAAAAAGAAAGTGTTATTAGAAAGCAATTAAATGTTATAGCGGGAAACATTGAAATTGTTGTGACATCATTACAAGTGTATTCACTTATCTATAAGATACTCGCAATATACTAAAAATAAGTTGTCTTATTACTATTATAAGAAAAAATTGTTAGACATCCTTATACAATAAGAATATAGGATTTGGCGTATTTGAGGTGGAATGTAAATGTATTGATATTATAGATGAGACCGTTTAATTAACAAATAAACACTATTTGTAAATAATTTCAAAAAATATCATCGGATACGAATATCACATTCGTCTTGACTTCAGGTTATAAATAATTCTTACAAAATATACTGCTCAATTAAATCTAGCAAAATAATTGTAAAGTCTAAGAAAACGTTGAAATACATTAACGTAAAATAAATGTATAACTCTCCGCTTAAACAGCTTTAACATTTTAGTACTAAAGCCAGTATTTGTAACTAACCCACCAACACTTGCTATTATATTTATGTCCGATTGTCATACATTGTTGAGTGTAATAAGTGAAACATACATATGATTGACAAAATATATTTAACGTTTTATAAAAATTAATTTAATTTAATCTATTTGGCGTTTCAAATAACCATTTTCATTTGTATTGAACTTTGTTCAGACTTAATTCGTGGAAAAGCGATTATTGAATACATAACTAAACATGCATTGTATATACATTTTATGAGGAAGATATGTAGCTGCACTTACGATCTAACATGAATATTATGGACGATAAAACACAACCACTCGACGTTAATTTAATAAAAGTAATCAAAGCAATTGCGATGGATCTTCCACGTAAATCCTATTTAAATTGTCCGCATTATTAATAAATATTTCATTAGTTCGCAGACTGGTTTTCTTAGTTTCATATTACAAATATCCGGTCTTTGTTGATAAGTTTTATGCCTCGTAATTACTCAGCTGCATATATTTTTTTTAGAAACGGGCTGGAGGCTCACCTGTTGTTAAGCGACATGGACACCGTCCATGGACACTATTATTATAAAGATAAAAACCTTATTTAAATAGCATAGAGAACATTCCATGTGATTATATTTGTTGTTTTGCCATACATGTGATTTCAATTTTCAATAAATAAATAAAAAATAAGGGTTGATCGTAGATGGGTGAAAATTTAGGATTGTATGTATTTATGGGTAAAATTTAGGGGTGGACTACCCTTAACATTTAGGAGGATAAACAATAGATGTTGGCCGATTCTCAGACCTACTCAATACGCTCACAAAGTTTCATGAGAATCGGTCAAGCCGTTTCAGAGGAGTTCAAGTTCGAACCCCGTGGCACGAGAATTTTATATATTAGATATATATCTGAGGCACGATATTGCCAATTATATAAGACATTTGAGATATAAGTGGCATATCTGAATGATTTTAACAAGCTACGTGAATTTGTAAACAGGAGTATTTACTAGCAACGCCCACATAGTCCTGTGTTTACTACAACATTGATTTCCCGACCTACCTCAAGCTTAAGCCCCTCGCTTCGCTAATTGAAGTGCAGTGAGCTGTTGTGATTAAATACTATCAATGAATTTTCATAGTGCCATTCGAACGCTGTGCATTAGTTTGATCTCTACCTCAGTTGCACGAGATTCTAATCGGTTCCGCTCGACAAATCAGGTAGAAATAACATTCTATCAAATAAAATTGATCGTAAGACAGAGCATAAATAGTATATATGTAGAATACATATATAAAATATACATGGACATTTTGGATAGTAAACAAATAAGTGCGGGATAAATAATTATAATGATGATACCCCAATATCGAGTTGCTCTAATGAATTTTTTTAAAGCATTTTACGCTGGTTCCAAAATATTTGGTTTATGATAGAGAACTAGTCAAAGAAACGTATAACCAAACTCACAATGGATATAGGGCCTTAACAATCTTTCAATGAATGAGCATTATTATCTCATTATATTGAGGTCATCTTAACGTCTTACACACATGATCGCTATTTTTGGGCACAATGCTTCCGTTATTCAACAGAAAGAAAATTCTACTAGTCCCAAATTTGAAGATGACTTCAGAATTAATAATCGCAATTAAATAGAAATAGCACATATTTATCAAAATTGCCTAAAATATTGTAGTAGAATGTAGATTATGCTCTAATTTGTTAAAAGCTTTCAGATCCCTGACAAAGCCCTCCACTAAAGCTTTGTTTGCGTGAATGTGTTAGGTCACCTATATTATGTGAGCCTCGGTTACTGAACCTACCACTTCTCTACGACTACTGACGTCACTATGACGCGAGTTAATAGCTACGAATTCAAGTGTGACCTAAAAATGAAAAATATTCTAACACTTTTACTAAGTTCAAAGATTTCAATTACATGATCCACACCTCAGTACTTACCTAATACAACGAATCAAACATCGATACGATGTAATCACAGATATAGAAGGTAAAGATTACATTAAACACCACTTTTGTTTACCATAGAACACTTTAATGCCCACAACGCAGTTAGTGTTGTCACGTTCACGTTGAAAACGATCGGACGTAAACTTACCAAAACGAAAGCTTTCAATCAATATATCAGTAATTCATTTGGCATTTATGTTACCGACATCGAAAGCTCACAGAGACTGCGAGAGTACTTTCATCGTGTAATTTACCAAAGTAAATATAGATATTGCAACTTGAGGAGCTTTTATTAAAAATACTCTTTTAATTATATTGTATAACAAACTGTTGCACACAACACGCGTTTATAACAGTTTGTTGTGTCGTGAAAAATTAATGTTTTAATTATGGAAAAGGACAAACCCAATGTTGCTTATTTTTATAGTTTATACAGAAATAAAAACTGAAGCGATGTGAATGTGTAACTGTCACGGGACTCATATATGTTAGTATTCGTGTTTATGAAAAGGCAAACATCTTTTTCGTGTTTCGAATTGCAGGAATTAAAATGTATTCCTAATGCAACATAGAGAGAGATTTTAGCACAGTTAGCTTGAATTTCTTTTAAGAATAATAAACATTTATAATATACGGTGTTTTTTAACTAATATACTTTTTATGCCATCAATGAAATTCAAGATGAGGTATCCTTTTACAGCTTTGTTTTTGAATCTTGAAATCAAATGAATTAATCCACAAAGCAAGCGTTTTCTTAAATTCAAAGCAAAAATAAAAGATAAAATTGATTAACCAAGCGAAACAATATAAATAAGAGAAATAAAACAAACGACTCGGTACAAAAATACACGATTTATTTGCGAGTATTGATTTCTATTAAATTAAACACAAATTTTCTCTTACCAAGAGATAAATAAATATAAATTTAACTTAATAGAAAAGTCTAAGCATAAGCTTTAAAATAACAATAAAATATATGTGCAACGATGGACCCTTCCAAAGATAAAAATTACTAACTTCCCAACGCACCTAACATTGGCACATACTGGGTATGTTTCTATGTTTCTCAGCACAATTCAACCAAAACATCTACAATTATCGGAATATAATGATTGGAAAGTAAAAACTAAATGAATTTCAAAAATAATTATTTAATTTAAGTATAAAATAATAACTTTTACGCATTCACCGATTTACATATATAGTTGAATAAAACGAATCCATTGTTACCTACACCAATAGATGTATTTCGACTTTAGAGTCCTTAGTTTGGGAGTGTACAACCCACAAATGAGAAACACATAGGAAATTCCAGAAATTGTTCAATATTTCGTCGCCTAAAACTAATTCGATCCTCGCAATCGAATAAATAGAGCCGATAGACGCCACCTTTATCTCTGAAAGAGTAACCAATTTTCAATAATACGAAATTCACTTGGATCATACAAAAAACCTTACTCCAACAGATCATGTACGTCATTTAACGTATTGACGTATTGAAGACGTTCGCAGTCGTATTATTGAAGTGCATAAACAAAATGAAACAATATCTATTCTAACTTAGAGCTAATAAAAATGACGAAAACAAAATTCGGTAACGTCTTTAATCTGTCGAAGGCACGGAAGGCAACACGTACACTGTTTTTAGATCCGTTACCACCAGCACAAACCATTAAAGCTTTATTGCAACACCATCTATTCAATGTTATGCAAATATTAAAAACCATCTCCTGGCACGGTGCAATATAATAGCTTGTTGATCTTCATTCACTTACACTAAATTCAATTGGCAAGTACATCAAACCGAAGCAATCACAAAAAATCACACACTCAGTCGCTTATATGGGATAACGCCATCTTACGGATTTAGTCGGAACCATTAATATTAAAAATTAAATTTAGCTAGGTTCGTGCTGACAAGACTATGGCACTAGCACGTCTGATAAATCTACAATTTTAGTTCATCGTGCCAACAATGTTAGAATTAAAGACGCACTAGACGCGAAGCATGAACCTTAACCGCAACTGTAGCTAACACCACGTATTCAAACAAATATCAACTGAGATTACGTATAAACTAACTTAGCCTCATAACTCATATAAAATAGTAAAATATTAGCATTTAAACAAAACTAAATGTACAAAGTACATCGACCTCATTACTAATTAGTGTCAGTCATGCGTGGTTTTTTTGTTACTTCAAAAGTATACGAAAATTTAAATTGTTGATTGACATGATCAAAACTGAATCAAAGAGTTTTGTCAAAAAGATGTATCCGAATTGAAGGTCTTATTCACAGACATACGCACATTTAATATAACGAACTATAATTCCGGTGTGTCCAAATAAACATAACTTGCATTTTAGAAGCACCTTAGTTCAATCTTGATTAAAGCCTTACTAGTCGAGTCGTGAATATGAAACCACAAAACATCCGTACGTACGTAGATGCTATTCAAATGACATGAGATTCGCAGGTAAAGGCTGGACCATTTTGTCCGTCACACTATTTATTCGAGACACCCACTGTTTCGCTGTCGCTTCGGAACCAGTCCTGTGATCAACAAAAACCAATTTATAATCATCACCCTCTTTTTACATATAGACAATATATTAGCTTAGATGAAATATTTCATTTATATACACGTTTGTCGGTTTACAATAGCAGTGCCATCTATTGATTACTTACTCAATCCAGTCGAAAAGTATCGACATCTGTTAGAATCTTTTGGAGTTAACAAACAATTGTAACAGTAAATTTATTATAGACAAATAATTTGCAATAAAGTCAAATCTTAGCTATCCTATCTCTTAAGTTGGACCAGACTGCTTACGATGTGCCAATTTAATTTAAAAGTGGTTAAGTAGTTTAGGAGTCCATCGCGGACAAACATCGTGACAGGAGATTTATACATTAAGAGATGTGACGTCAATAGGATGCCGTTTAATGAGATTTGCACTTACTTGAACTTATATATCGTATGCGCGTTCCGGTCGAGCAGTTGAAAAGCGTCGCTTGCTTCGCTGTCGAGCCACATCGCTCTCCAGCCCGCGTGGAGAGTCAGCACTTTACATTTGTCCTTGCTGAAGTCCCCGCGACACGTGCTATAAGTGTGAGGTTTTAGGGGCTGTAGTTTGGCAACGACATTTAACTGTTACTTTGCGAAAGTCCATAGTACAAAATTCTAATAGAACAATTAACTAGCAGTATTAATTATACAGTAGCAGTATACGATACTTAGCAATTATAATTGACGTATTATTGCATTGCAAATTTGGAGATATAGGACTTATAAACGCTTATTATAAATATTATAACTTTTTTATATAGGAAAAAAAAATTAAATTATTATTTATAATTTACCTACCCATAGATTGATTATCTTTATTGATTATCTTTTTGAACTCAGCTTTTTCTTCTTTTCTATATAAATAACTAACCTATATCTCAATTATGCACTATTTTGGTCTATTTGTTAATTGTTAGCCGATAAGGAGTGCTACTAGTCACGATTTTTAGTACCGCTAGTCTATAAAAATCACTCTTCTACTATATTAGACAATATTTTTTATTTTATGTATAAAATGTTTATATATATATATATATATATATATATATATTGTATTATATGTCTATTTACCCTTTAAATGACTTAGAAGCGTAGAATATTAGTATATTGGCCGTGATTTGCAACCAATATCTTTGCCATGAGGACAGAGCTATCTTCCTTCCCTCTTTCACCAGCGTCTTGCGTCGTACGTAGCTTTGAAAATCGCAGCCAAACGGCTCTGAGATAGTAGGGTCACTGAAAATGATGACATTCATAATGGTTGAAATTGGATATAATACTCGGTTCTACGTAAACCTAATTATTCATTTAAAATATATTCTAATGAACATGAGAGTAATTAATGTGTAATGGGTGCTGATAGACATAAACTCTTACTTTTTACCACATATATGCTTCAATTTGTGACCATTACGCCAACTCGTCAAATATCATAAACCCTTAATACCTATGTACGATCCATATCGTACTTTAAGCAGTTTTCGTATTTTAAGGGCATTTTGGACGCGCCCGCTTTATTATTTTATAAAAAGTCTGTTTGCATCGATTGATCAAGACGATCGCGCGTTCTCGCACACCCGCGTCATTTCATCAAGTAAAAAGAGTGTCAATCAAGGACACAACATCCTTTATAAAAATCATTTCATCATGTAAAAGGACGTCAATCACGGACGAAACATCCTATAGCCTATTATATATCTTACCTAAATGGTAATGACTCCGAAATTTTATCGATCACAGAGCTCGGAGATTCTAACAAAGTATCGTCCAATAAATTAACCGATCCAGCCGGCGTTTTCCCATCCTTATCTTCTTGTTGTCCCTTGCCAAATATGCTGCAAATACACTTTACTTTAATTGGAAATAATATTGATACAAGCCGCTCTAATATGATGCTCCTGAGGGTAATGATTCTATATTATAATGGGGTCCTCGGATTCATAATTTATATCGCTAGTTTGACGAAGAAATTCGTTCAGTTGTTTATAATGTAAATATAGTTGTTATTATTTGTTAACGCTCTAGCTCCTACCGTTGTTTAGGTGCAAGTCGAAAGCATTGTCTAATAAAATATCATTGTCAATATTTAACATGAGTTGAAAATATAGATGTACCCATATTATATCAATTTCGTGATTAGAAGTGGCATTTGGTTTATTTTAAAAACGCAAATATCCATTCAGTCTTAACGCGTTTTAGCCATCCCTGACATCTAGTCTCATACAATTGACTTATTAAATAAATATAATTAATTTATAATGCTCAACTATACTTAATTAATAATAAATATCCGAACCCTGCATACAAGCAAGCAAAAAATGAAATGAAAGCATATTTTGAAAAAAAATGAAACTTTAAAAGATGTGAACATGCTTTAAAAATAATAGTACTCATAATAATTACATTGTCGCGTTAAAACACAAGAGATTTAAACTAATTAGGCTAGAGCGGGCATAAGAGAAAAGGGGGGTGTCATCAAATGCGAACTAATGAAGGATGTGATCAAGGATATGCTCGCTCTATACACATAATTATCCTTGGTCTACACTGACAGGTTCTTCAACAGATATAATGCTTTAAGGTGCAAGTCAGTGCCTTGTTCAAGCAGATTATAAAGTGAGTGTTTGTCTAAAATTACCGTGAAAATATTTTTCTCAATTATGCTTAAAAGTGACGCATGCATTAAAAGTATGGAATATCTCAAGACATAACCATATTAAAATGTAATTACATTTAAAAATTCTATGCTACATTTCAATAAGTTTAGCTTAATATTTAATTAAATGCTCTAAAAGCGGTATAGTAAATGTCACGCATATAGCAAAATTATGTGATATATATAATATAAGAAGAGTAATTCTTCTAATTCCCAATTCCAAAATCCTGTTATAATAATCATTGTTCATCATATCAAGCTCCTCAAATCATTATACTAAATTTTTATGCTCCTAACTACTTAATAACAATCCCATACAATATCCACAGACTAAAAGCATGCTAGACTCATTATTAAAGAGTGAATGAGTGCTAATCAATATTTGTTGTGTGTGAACATCAAAGTCAAGCGCCAACACTATAAATGATTTCCCAGCAGTGAATAATTTTACAGAAATATTACACAATTATCCACGTTAATTTAGCGAATAGTATTTGACAATTGCAAACCGCTGCTTTAAAAACAGATTTATATGACCTTACAATCCTATTAAAATTAACATGCTCAACACACAACAATAAAGGATCATTAAAAAATGAATGCACTTGTCACATCTTTAATTACGAACACCAATGCACAGGCGAATACATTAGTCGACTCACCCAACACCAAAATTGCCCTTGTGAAAATTTCTTGGCAAACTCGCGCTTCGAAACCTAGTCGATATTTTTATGTTAATATTACATTTTAATTTCGATAGCTTTAGAGCAGCATTATTCCACATATAGTCATGATTTGGCCCGTCAGGTTTTGTGATTGAGTAAATTGTAATAATGCAGCAGGTTACGTATTATCCTACTTATAATTTTTAAGTCTTAGTTAGCAGCTGAAGTAAAACGAGTATATAACTCTATAATACGTATTAATGGAAAGATTTTCCTATGTATACATTATCAGGTGTATTAGATGTCAGGTGTATCAGGTGTGCGAGGCTTTATTTAATTAGCTTTTTTTTGCACAATACTGCATGTATTTACATGACATTAAAAGTATATGAAATGATTTATTGAATATTCAGGATTTTTGGAGCTTAACTGGATACTATTTTATTATTAGCATGTACTTAAGTACGCTTTTGTTTGCACTGTGATGACAACACTTCACAATGAGTCACTATTCCCCTTTTTTATAAAGACCTTATTTAACTATTACTTAAGTGTATACATGAGGTTATTTAGAATTTTTATTAGTTACAACAAAATTTGACTCATCTGAAGCCTTTGTATACTGAACAAGACCTGACAATTTCATCAGAAAACCTGTCGGGCAAAGTGACCTTTGTCCAAAAATAATTGCTTTGTTTAAAACAAATTCTATGATTATGTCTCGGGTATGTTACATTTTACGTATAAAGAGCTATTTATCAAACACACATCAGCTCCAACACGATCTCGTATACATTTTTCTAATACAGAAAAATACACATGGTTTTTTTATACACAAGATGCATGTTGAAAAATATCTCTGTGTACCAGGAAAACTTGGGAATCCTCTCGATGAAAAGAAAGCACTGGCCAAACATATCTCAACTATTACATCATATAACCAATCTTCATTCACTTCAAAACTGATTTAGTAAAAGAATTAAAAATACATTTGCCCAGAGAATGGTACTCGATATAGAAACATGTCACACATCTCTACCACACAAAATGGAAGGAAATTGCGGAAGGGAATTGAATTATCTTGTAGATAGCCTAATTAAACCTTACCCTTCGATTAGATAAACGAAATTGATGGGGCTGTAAGGCAGCATAAAAAAAATTTCATTGTACACTAATAGTCCTAAGAAATATTTCCATCCAAGAATATTGATAAAAATCTTAGGGAGTACAATTTATGACATTATAATACTAAGGTGATTTTTTACAATACTTCTTCAGTCGTTTGATCTCTCGCTTGATCATTTCGTTATTATATAATCTTTTTTTAATTTTTCAACATCGATACACAAAGAATAAAACCAAAGAAGAATTCTAACTACCCATATTGAATACAAATCTTTATTTTTGCCTCCAATTAACCATCTATATTTCCTATATAGCAAAAAGTTATATATTCTAAAACAAGTGTTATTAACACAACATATTTTTATATCCCATATCTTTACTTAATCATTCGCAAAGTTAACTTACTTCGATCCTAGAGATCGGCTTTTCCTGTGCGTGGGAACAAATTTCCCCTGGCTGTACGTTCCTTGTATCCTCAGGGAGCCCGATCCAAGTCTGTGAGATGGGGACAGGGTGAATGGGTTTGTTCCCTGGCCGGTCGCTTCTTTGATAGACTCTTTCGAGCCCGAGCAGCTTCCCACGGGAGATGGCGGTTCCAATTTTAGGGAGAGTCTGAAATAGAAGAAACTTGTTTTGTATAATCGAAATATATTTTCCTTCCAATTAAAACAAGAGTTAATTGCACTCAGGGAATCATATGTGTATGAACTATTTTCTCTTCTATTACTTATATTACATACTCGATTCTAAAGAAAACATTAAGAAAGTTTAGTTTTTTATACATAGTCAATTGCTTCAAAAAGTTGAATTTCTTTTTGTGATTGTGCTTATTCGCAATTGTTCCTTTAATCCTATTCTATATGTGTTAAAATACTCACTTATATTGGTCATCTTCTAAGAACTTTTGTAGTTCCTCGATATACCGAACACTGTTGAGAAAGTCTGCCACGTGGGGCACCGGCTTAATATCATATTCCGACGTTTGGTACCGCTGCACTGTTTCAAGGACAACCGCCATTTTGGTTTCCCGGTGAGGGGAGCCCAGGTGAATGGGATGAGCCATGTCGACGTATACTAAATCCGTGAGGAATATACCTAAAAACAAGTCGCTCATCTAAACGGTTTTGTTGCTTCAATTTTTTTAAATGTATCGCACGTAAAATCGGAAATCCTATTATTGAGACTTCCTTGGCCGGTAGTTTACTTGCCTCACTACATCTCTTGAACCATTATACCTATAACAATTTTTAAGAAGAGCTCCCATTCCCAAAACAAACATTATTTTTTAATTTTAGTATTGACAATAACTACATACAATTAAATCAAGGTATGTATATTTCGCAAACTGGATTTCATTAAATATTAGATACTCGAATTGTGTTGTCTAATGCTTGAAGGGCTGCGCCGAAATGTTTGATAAAAGATCTTAAGCTTCTTTCAACATTTTTACTGCTTCTAGGTATTATCATCAGGAACGGGAATTACACTGAATAAATAAAACGCGCCCACATATATTGTCACCGCTTATCACTTCCGTACATATGGAATGTCCACACGGAAAAAGCATTACACAAATAATCATTTCAAAGAGTTAACATCGCATTGATATTTATTATTTACATAAACTAGTATATAATAAATGTTTCGTATATTCACATATTATGCAGACGAAAGCGGAATTCAGCTTTCAAATATATAATGTTTAAATATTGTTTAAGTAAATTCCCGTGTTGGTTCGCAGGCTTTGAATTAACTTCAAAATAACACTACACTTCTATTTTAGTCGTTAGTATATATATACTATATATAGCATTCCTTAGTAAAAAAAGTTGTGAGAAATCTCAAAACTTACCAAGATGAGGGATACAGGGAAGTCGTATCGATTGCATATACTTTCGTAAGGCCGTCCAATTGTCCTTTTCGCCGAATAGCTCGGCCATTCGATCGAATTGCTGCCTGTCTTTCTTCGATAAGCAAGACCACGTTTTTGTCAACCTTAAAATTTGAATATATTAAGTTTGATTCTAAACATATTCATATTTAAACAACATAGTTTTGTCTACTTTTTTTAAATGCATGTTGTGTTAACTATTAAGGTGTACTATAAGTATACATTTCTTAGTATAAGCTTTAGCCTAATTTAATAATGTATATAGATAATGCCTGCTTGTTAACCATTAAAATAAATAAATAAACATTTCATTTTTAAACTATAAACGGTAATTTGGTAATACCGCCCAATACACATTTAATATTAATGAAATTATAACGTAGTAACCAATACTGATAATATAGACATTCCTAAGGGAATAAATATTTTTGTACTTTTAGTCTGAATTCATCAAATATGTTTGCTCTATCCTCACCTATAAATACTAGCGCTGTGTAAAGCCGATATCACTGCAAATAGCGAATGTAAATTGTTCAGATCATAGAGTTTCTTGGCAACTTTAATGAAGTGAGCCAGCGTCTCAGCCCGAGCTTTAGGCGTTTGACCATTTAAAATTTCTTGAACGGTCCAAAAACTTACCTGTAAATAAATTTAGTTTTCATGGCAAACTTAAAATAAATAAGCAAATAAGAAGTTCTCTCAACGTTTTAAATCATCTCTCAAAATTATGTTTCACAATATTTTTGCAGATGTTCAAATTTAAATGTATTTTTAGATAATTTGAACAAATATTTAATAAGTGTTAGTAGTGCTTCAGGTGCACAATGAAAGGGTAATATATGATGACTCACCCTATTAAAGCGTTTAGTAAAGGCAACAACGTTCGGAGCAACTATAGCTTTATTTGATTTTGTCCAGCCACATGTTATAAGTTCTTCAGGGCGTATGGCCTTGAAACAAACCAAGTCATGTATAGAGAGCTGATTTGCTATATCTTCTGGTGATATCTGCATTGCTGAGCAGACTAGATTATCCCAATGGCTAATATTAGCTGCCGCAGGGAGACTGCTAGTTTTGTAATGGTATAATGGGTCATTCTGTCGGTTTGTAACTGCATCCCCAAGGCTGAAATCAATAAATTTATAATTTTTACATGACCCAGTTAACGCAATGATCACCATGCCAAACAGAGGATTCCTGGTTCAATCCCTAGCACTTTGGTCTATAAATCTGTTATATATATACCTACATATATGTTAGTATATGTTTATAAATTATATTATAAATCATAATACAAGCCTTGTGGCAACCAGCCATGTGTAGAAATGCATCTCAATTTTGAAATTCTTAAAGCCTTTATGTATTTTAAATTTGCTTTCCAAGCTTAAGCTTGCATTGAATTAGTTAGCTTACCCATAGTTATAATAACATGCACAATCATCTTTTGCAGATTTTGAGCCATTTACTGTCTTCTTAGCCATGCTTTGTTTACAAGCAGGGTTTTCTTCAAGAGGCCAGCTTTCTTCATCTTCATGCTAAAACAATATTTTTTACTTAAACTTCACACATAATATCCTGATGTATTAGTTAATTTGATTAAGTGGCCTGAACATTAAACATATAGGCTGAATACACAAAACAAATGCTTGAGAGATAATTAAATATTAAAACTAACAAGAGCAATTGCATATTTTGCAATAAGCATAAATAAACTCACTTTCGCTTTTGCTATAGTTGAGTATAACTATGTATGAAATCAAAAATGTACTGTTATTTCTAATAACATAGATCTTAGGATGAATTTATGATAAAAATAGTTAAAAGGGGTTCTAAATCTTAAAAATCATGTAAGACAGAAGGGACAAAAACCAGCTTGCCTCATCAAACAAAAAGAGAATAATAAAAAGTAAAATTAACAGTAAATATTAAAACTCTTGCCTGATACTTTACCTAATACTTTGCTCTGACACTAATAAATTGAAAAATAATTTACAAACGTAAAACTCTTTCAGTGCTTTGTTTGCTTTGTTTTGTCTTTAGATAATATAATACTTATTTTACAAAAATATTCTTCGCAAAGTGGCTATCATTAATATCAATTTTATTGGAAATAAATTAAAGTACCTTACCTCTACAATCCGCAGTACTGCCAGGCTATCACTTAAGATGTCCCTAGGCATATCTGCTTTTTCAGCATACTTTGAAGACTTAAACAATATGATCCCCTAAATTACTGCAGATGGTCTCCTCATGACCACATGCTGACTTAGCTATGAAAGAGACAGATTTGAACATTGACATTATTTACTTTTAAACTGATAAGCAATTTAACAACTCATATTTACTAATTAAATGATAACAATGTTTAATTAATTAACTAAGAGTGAAAAGAGATTAGATTTGCCTTGTGGCAAAAAATAATATAAATAGAAATATGAGTAGAAAATCAAATCGACTTAATATTCCATATCAATATATAATTATTATTGATTATTATGCTTATGAAGTACATACCTCTTTTAGATTCGTTCGGGTTACTCCCATTTAGTGCCGTATCAATTCAACTGCATAAATGAATGTACATCTATTATATTATCAATTTTATCGCTGTTTAAGAAAGTGTATCCATTTTGTGCATTATTAAATAATTCATTCAACTAAAAATAGAAAACCCAAAACATATTTTGGCACTGGCCACTGCCTAAGATTTAAGAACTAAAGAGCTTGACTCGAGAGTCAAGACAGTAGACACTGGAAATAGGTCCCCAGATTAGGGAAAATGTCAATGTCAAAGCTTAGAACTCGTAGGTGTCAGTTGATTACTCTTACACAGGCAACTTTGACAGGCATCTTTAAATAGTTGTATCGTTAAAGCCTCTAGTCTAAGGGAGAGAGAAGTACATAATATCACAAACTCTGATCTATATATATATTTTACAATCACACTCAGAATCACGCTAGTGAAGTTATCTGCCCAATGAGTAATTATAAAAGTTCTTGACAGCCAGTCAGACTGACCTAGCTACCTCCTTTTAGGTTTAAGGAAGTACAAATCTTAGCAACATGAAGGAGACCTTAAAAGAATTGTTCAGACAATATTTTTAAGTACTCAGGTCGTCGATGTTTTGAATTGAAAAATAACGTTATAGTACCATTGAATAATATTTTGTTACTATATGCCTTAGCGAGCCTATCCTAAAGGGTTATCAGCGTTGAAGTCCTTTTCAAAATTGTATTTTTAACTAATTAAATTATTTTATTCCCTCCTTCTTAATGTTTATTCTGATTTAGGGGTTATTGCTAATCCCCTCGACAAAGTTCTCGATTGCATATAATATGAAGTGATGATATTGTCGTATTTGTTCGGATTTCATGTATATTACTTAGGACATCTTCCTAATAAAATCTAAATAATGCTTAAGTAAACATCTTCTATTCTACTTTTAAACCCTTTCCAAAGTACTGAGTAACTTTTGAAATATGTACTTTTATACTATTTTCACAAAATATGGCCTAGAGTTCCTTTTACGTAGGCTTTTTTTTTAATGTAGGTCAACTAGTCAAATAATAATATTTACCTGTTTTTATCTAGGGTCTATTCCCAATACACTAGAGACAAAGCATAAACAAGCCATTACCGAATCGAGATTGAGACTTCCGGTTTGAGGAAAATCATTTAACGTTTTATAATTTTTAATAATATTTTAAATCATATGATATTCTTATAATATTATCAATAATTTTTTTTTTAAATATTAAGTGTTGGTAATAGAAAATAATGGAAATCAAGAACAAATATTTTTTTTTATAACGGAAAGTACTGCAGTTGGATAACTTGTAAACTGTTATGGCGTTTGTGTTCTCCAATACACAACGCATATAAGTTCTGTGTCTAAATTTAAAGCACTTATTAGTAAATAATATGGTAAATACGAAGATAAATTCATAAAATGGAAGTCCATTTCGTGTAACTTCTTTTGTTTGACTGAAAGGGCGTAGTGGTTTAAGGTTATGTTACCAATTTTATAACGAGAATTAGGTGAGTTCTAGTGAAAAAGAAGAATCACTTTGTGTTTTCCTTCATACATCATCCCTGAATGAATTTCTCACGGTTCTTGGATATACAATCATGGTGGGAAGTACCAAGCATTGCGTATTTCTGTTCATTATTTCGGACTGCTTTCAATCTTTTGGATTTTGACATTGAAGTGAGTACCTATGCAATTTACCTCTCTTGGTTTGTTATGTATGAAAATAACATTCTCCAACAATTTAAAAATATTTCAGGAACTTGAGGAGGCTCTCCTAACCGATGGTACTGAGGACTCTGGCAGTTCTTTGCTTACAGAGTTGATTGTACGCCTGCTAAACGGTTGTCTTGGAAACAATGACATCTCGGCCTTTAATTATCAAGTAAATATTCTTTTCAATGTATATATTTGAATCTTTTTGTGGTTAGTATAAATTATTATACTCTTTATTACAGATGTACTTGAGACGTCTCTTCCGACAAAAATGTCAAGAGTCAAGCAGATACAACCCCTTCAATACTGATATTGACTTTCAATTTCTTCCTCTCAGAAGAAAAGTTGAAATCCTTTATGCATTATGTGACTTTCGGTTAGATGCTGAAGATGTATTTGATTTGTTTAAAAACCTTGAAGCAGAGAGTTTAAGAGTGGAACCGCTAGGGTAAGCTAATAATATTATAGAGAATATTATTGCACAGTTGAAACATAAATTAGTCCAAATTTAATATTACATTATGTTTGTATTTACAAATTATAATGCAAATATTGATTTGTTTCTTAATGTGGTAAGAAAAAATAAAAATAATAAAATTTACATATTTATTGAAATGGATTGATTCATGAAAACTTATTTATACTTGTAGATGGGATGACAATGACTCTGCTTACTGGTATTTCTATGGCACAAGATTATATAGAGAGGATATAATTAGAAAACCCAAGGCAAAGAAGAAAAGAAAGAACAAAGATAAAAAGAGGGGGTGGCTACATGGCGATGAGTGGAATGAGGATGAGACGGAAAGGGTGTGGCAAGTTGTTTGCTTTACGGAAGAAGATTGGACCAACCTAACACAAAAGTTTAGCAAAGCGACAAGCAAGGTTGAGAAAGAATTATTTAGATCTCTATCCCAGAATTTTATGCCTGAAATACCAAGACTGTTTCATGAAAAAGAACGACTTCAGAGGAAAAGGTAAGGGTTTTCTATTGAGGTGTAGATTTAATTTTAGAATTTGAGATAGTTGTACATTGTAGGGCATACTTCAACGAAAGAATATTAATAATACCTTTATTGAAAATTTAGAGACTGGTAACATTAAATACATTGTAATATACTTATCTTAAGAAAGTTTTTATTTTTAAACATAACTTGTACTAAGAGCCCCAATGCAAAAGAGATCATCTAGTATTATTTTTATATTATGATTGTGATAAATACATTTTATTTTATTTGTTACATAAAAACAGATAGGTTTTGAACAATAAATAAACTTTATTTTCGTCCATCGCATTCAACGTCGCAAAATACCACGTCTACTACCACTTAGTGGTAGTAGATGTACCGATCTCGGCTTTTATTCTTCTCGTCATCGTTGGTACCAATTCTTAATATTCGTGTGCAACTATTCCCTTTATACTGATTTAATTTTATCATTTAGATTCCATTTAGACATTGCTGACGCAACATTTTCATTTTCCACCAAACTAAATATTTAAAACAAGCCTTAATTGTCGTCGCAGTGTGACCAGAAGCACCGTCTTATTGAAAGGCATTACGATGTTTTAGCTTAATCGAAGGCACTACACTTTTTTCTAGAATGTTTTGGTACTGCATTAACAGTTTCTTGAATATAATTTACACAAAAAACGTCCTGACTGGCAGCCTCAGCCTGGCAGAAAAGTATAGTTCCTGGATCGATAATGACATATCATTACCGATCCAAGAACTACACCTTTCTTTTGATATAATCAGTATGCTATCTTTATTTCTATATTTTCTCCTTATATAACAGACCATAAAGTCAAGTCAAGTAGATTCATCACTGCAAATTATTTAACGCCACTGGTCAGCAGTCCAAATTTCATCATATTTAACGAATTTCCTTTTCTTTTTATGGATATGCGTTTCTCTTTAGCCGTATAAAATATATAGCCTAATCGTTATATGCAAGTATCGACAGGTACATTTTTGTAAATCGTTTCAGCACTTTGAGGTAAGTACTTCGATGGCACGATTTTTTTTTTTATTATTCTATATAAACTCGTTTTTCAGCTATGCTTGTGCTTCGGTTGACCAAGTTTTTTGAATATTTCCAGCATTTTTTTAACAATATATCCATACAACAAACAACTATACTACTGCTACTCCATTGTATAACTTGCAAATATAAGTACTATCTATGCAACAAATCCAATATAAAATATGATTTTCGATGGAAACTAATGTCATTATTGCGAATTTGCAATTTGCTGAGCGAAGTTGGTTATGGTTTTATTTAATTTGTGTCTCGATTAGAGCAGAAAGTACGGGTTCCTAAAGTTGAATTACAAACTACCTAGGATAAGATATCTAACAAGATAAACGAATAAAATATTGAAATTTTATTTTTTTATATTATTTTAGATATTATACTAAAATCATAGTATAAATAATGTTTTTATGTTATGTTTATCAACTCTAGAGGTCACCATATAACAAATATCATCTTAAAATAATGCGACTAAATTTGATAGCATAAATATACATACAATAGGAAGCCAAATAGGGTTATTACTTTTGCAACACCGGTTACATTGTGCCAACAATATATGTTTTTGTCATCTTCCATAGTACCATAGTAGATCCCATGTATATAATATCACGTGTCTCTCAGTCTGTCACAACTCACACAACAGAAGAAATAAAATAAAATATGGATGGGGGGCTCCATTGTAACAAACGTGATTTTGAAGTCCCAATTGGCACATGCCTGATTTTTTAGGTCTAAAGGTGTTTAATTTAGAGAGCACACACACACATATATATATATATATATATATATATATATATATATATATATATATATTATAGTATATAAATATATGTATAAAATGTAAATATCTACTAGCTGATCTTGCAAACGTTGTTTTGCCATAAATGTAATTCCAATTTGTATGTTATATCATAAAAAAAAGAAACTAAAAATTTTGTCTGAAAATTAAAAAATAAATTTAGGGTTGGACTACCCTTAACATTTAGGGGGATGAAAAATAGAGTTGGCCGATTCTTAGACCTACTCAATACGCTAACAAAGTTTCATGAGAATCGGCAAGCCGTTTCGGAGATTTCAATTTCATCAATAACAACAATGACACAATTTGAAGGTCACCTTAAAAATTCCGCGATATAGTTTTCTAAAAAAAACTCCAGTGATTGAGTAGATTTTGACGTATATCTCTATATCAGTATGAAAAAAGTTTTTGAGCATGATTTACCTTATTTAGCTTATTGCTAAAAAAAATCATAAATACTACACGATGTAATATGAGCACGTTTAGTTCTTGCGTTGCGGTTGGGAAGCTTCACCAATTTTGCGTCAATTTTAAAAGTACCCTCTTGTTTTACTATAAATATAAAGAGTTTGCTGGTTAGATTAAATACTAAATAATGTCTCACATTTGAATATAAAACTTTTATCTTTAATAATTATATATCTTTAATAATAATAATCTTTTAATATAAAAATTTATCTAGCATTTGCCATATTTCACGTATTGTATATAATAATATTTACAATGTAGTATCATTGTATTAAAGATGAGGCCTATATATATCACGTAATAAGGTTGAGAAAATTAACTTAAAATACATTCATTACGTGTACAAAAATGATTACTTCAATCGCCTGAAATTATTCCTGAGAAATACTCTAATACATAATGAATATAGTGCTAGGGTTGGCTAAGGATTAGTCTATAGGTGAACGTCGCGGGCGCATCTCGTCTTCGCCTCCTCTTCGTCTCCACTATTTACGCGGTAATAGCTATAAAATTTTCTTCAATTAGTTATTTCTTTTTAATTAATGATTTTACTAACTGCATAATGGACATTTTGAGCCATATTTGTTCAGATATGTATTACGATTATAGTAAGGGCTCTAAATTTAGAGATTTTTTCATAACATTTGTTCTTCATTTAAAAATTACATGGTAAGGAAATGTAATATATCTTTTAGTTTACATATTTTGAAAAGCCATTGCTTGGTTCATGATCAATAATATCTCTAGTAGACATATACCATGTTTTTAATTAGCGAAGAATAAGCATGGTGCGCCGCCATGTTTGAATATAATTATTTCGTCGTAAAAGCCACTGTGTCTTAAATACTTGCAGTCTTTAATATGCTTTGAATTATGTAAATTTCGAAGCACGTGGGCCTATTGGACATCCAGGGCGATTGTGGGTTAGATTCCCAATAAGCATTAGTCCTATATTGTAATGATTTTAAAGGTTACTCGAATTGGCACCTAGGCGAACATCGAGTCGAGTTCTGGAGAAGATACGACAGAAGGAGGAAGAAGAAAGCAGCAAGGCGACAACCGATGTAGAATTGTCTAAGGACTCCGACAGCATTGAGAGCCAGACCAGTGCGAGGCGAATAAGAGCTAAACGACGGAATTTTTTAAGGTGAGTTATTGTTGTTTTTAATGCGTATCACAACATGAAACTATGCATTTTCGCGTAGGCGTTTAGGCATATATTCTGTTGCCTGTCTCCTGTTTGTTAGCATTCTTAATACAAGCTACAATAGTTAAATAGTTTACCATGAATCTTATTGAAAATCTCTCCCGATATTATATTATTTAGTCACGTTTGAAAAGCGTGTTGTATATTAATATTTGTATTAAATTAAAACCATCCTTTAGGGCCCTGCTCAATTTTATGAAATTTAAGTATTTGATAGATACGGCTTTTTGCACATTTAGGTAAAAGCTGTTAAGTATAATGTGCATACAGTATACGATTATTTTATATAACGCTGTCTTCGGCAAACGCAATTACTACACATAGAAAAAATACTGGTAAGAGTCAAACGTTTCCATTATTTACATAAAACATGAAAAGTGTTTTTTTTTTATATATATATCAGTTAGTTAAAGTTATACTTTATTAGTTAAGCATATCTCCAAAACTACAAACTTTAGCAGAGAAAGAGTTTGTCTCATAGAGGAAAATATAATGTCGTATATAATAGTCGTTGCCTTTTTTGCAAACTTGGTATTGTTTTGTGCAATTCTCATCGCTACGTATACTTAACTTAATTTGCTTTAAATTAAACATTATCTATCTATCATTATCCTTATAGAAATTCAAAGCATAAGCATATGGTGTGTTTGTTGCATCATATGACAATGCTTAAGACAATCAACCTACGTATATGTGTAGTGAAATTATATTTTATTTCGTAATTTTAAAACTAGAACCGATTTTATGATACCTTTCATTTTCTGGTTTATTTTACTACACTTGTTTCTCTCAATCAAATTAAAACATACTTAATCACTACATAGTATAAAACAAAGCCGCTTTCTCTGTCCCTTTGTATGCTTAAATCTTTGAAACTACGCAACGGATTTTGATGCGGGTTTTTTTTAAATAAATAAGAGTGATTCAAGGAAGGTTTATATGTATAATAACATCCATTAAATAGTAAAGAAGTACTGTGGTATTTTTGAGGTTTCTAATGTGTTGTCGTAAATAATTAAATTTTTCCCGCTTACATTGCAAACGAAGGCTGAACCCTACGAGTTTTATCAAAATAATGTACTAAGATTGTACACATTGAAAAGGTCTACAGAAAAGTCCGTGATGGTATATGTCTATCTCTTATGGATAACCCACAATAACTTTTTTGTCATTTACATTTTACGACAACGCGTTTATTTTTCTGTAGTGTATTTAGTATCAGCATTGCACCCGTGCGAAGCCGGGTCTTTTCGCTAGTTTTGAAATAATTTAATAAAAAATTAATGTTTTTGATAGCAATTTTATTATTTTATAGGGCTTACTGTGTAAATTTAATGCAAAACGCTTACATGCATCATGAACTGTGGTACAGACATGAGCTGACTTGTCAATTCAAGTAAAAACTGCATATGCTAATTCGCTGCATAAATTGCTAATATGAAGCATATATTTTCCCTTTTTTATTTCCAGAACAAAATCATCTTTGTCCTTGTCCGATAGCAGTGGTAATTCGGAAACAGAAGAAATGCCTAGAGCCGTGAAATCTAAAAAGGGTTCGAAGAAATCCAAAATCCCTGCAGATAATGGTCTGCAGCCCCCGGAGACTCTTATGCGGACCGGACGAAAGACCAACAACTCACTCGCATCTGC
The DNA here is from genome assembly GCA_963693355.1 of Pontia daplidice. Classification (NCBI taxonomy): domain Eukaryota; kingdom Metazoa; phylum Arthropoda; class Insecta; order Lepidoptera; family Pieridae; genus Pontia; species Pontia daplidice. The sequence goes on from CAVNZL010000001.1 coordinate 443,744, forward strand.
TACTTTTCAAAATGACCAAATTGTTATCCCAGAGAATGACGAACCGCTAAATAGTACCAGAAAGAAATTAAAAACATCACAAATGTAAGTATATTTTATACTTGTTTAGTAGTCGTGAAACACTAACGAGTGACAAGGAATCATGTCACCTGCCATTGTACCCTTAATTTGAAATATATAAAGTTTATTATATAATTTCTAAAACTATTACTAACTTAATTACTATTTTTTTTAATTTTACTTTAAAACTTATAAGGGATGATGACGTGAACACCATTGATGCCAGGTCGTCCATTCCATACCCAATCTGCTATGCGTATTGCCAAACAAAACTAACAGTGATCGTTAAAGCTCCTGCTTTTAGGGTTCCGTACTCGAAGGGTAAAACCGTATTGAGTTGTCCGTCTGCCACCAGGCTGTGTAGTGTGTATTGTTGCCATGACAGTTAGACAGTTAAAATTTTCACAAACGACGTATTTATGTTACCGCTATTTATATTTTGACTATGACGGTTGTACTTTGATTATGTGTTTAACACATAAATCTTGTTTGAATATTTTTGAGTTGAATATTAATTTCAGATTTAGTCAAACTGAAGAGGACATACAAACTGACATGTACAAAGTACTGGAGCAGTTGAGGAATCACCAAGACGCTTGGCCATTCTTAGATCCTGTCGAAGAAGATTATGCGCCAAATTATTACAGCGTAATAAGACGGCCTATGGACCTACATACGATGGAAGGACGCCTGGATAGCGGATACTACACAGACTTTGCTACGTTTAAAGATGATTTTAAGCTAATAGTGAACAATTGTCGACTTTATAATGGGCAAGATAACGGTCAGTTTATTTTCAATTAATTTATCATCTTAATTTATTTAACTCACTTTTTTATTTTAATGACCTGGTAGTTCTTGTTTTTGTTTTTATGTGACGGGACTGGTAAAAGAAAATATGTAATGTATGTTTTAGAGTACACAACAATGGTGGATAATTTACAAACTGAGTTTGATCGACTGACTGAGAAGTATATGTATCCTGTATCGTCTTCCGACGAAGAAATTGCCGTAGAATATCAACTTCCGACACCAACCCGCCGGCAGAAACGAAAAGCCAGCGAATCACCGACAAGAGTCGCTATTAAACGAAAGAAACAGAAGATCCAATCGAACAGTACAGGTAATTAATTATCAATTACTTACTTTCCATTTTTATAGTATTTCTTGAGTACTTATTATTAAAAAAAAATATAAAAACTTATAATGGTTAAAGGTCTTAAAAGAGGAAATAACATTTTAAATATTTATATTTCAGAGCCCAAATGTGGTACATCAAGCGTTGTGGATGACCAAAACCGTGAAGAAAAATGTGATAACACACCTGATAATACTGACAAGGAATTGAGTAAATCAACAATGCCTGAAAAGGATAATATAAAAGATGAGAACCAGGAAGAAGATATTAGTAATAGGATATCTAAGGAATCTCACAATGAAAAGGGTAAGAAACGCCACAGGCATGGGAAACACTCCAAGGTTCATAAAAAGAAACAACATGGTTCCAAAAGCAAGCATAGCAAAAAACACAGCAAACAAAAAGAAAAAAGTGGTAAGAAATCGAAGCAAAAAAAAATCGAATCCGAGCAACCACAGCAACCTGAGCCTGAATGCTTGAAGCGGAGTGATTCACAGGAATCTCTTTCGAGCTCAAACAACCGCAGCGCTAGTCCTCTACCCTCTATTCACACTCCCTCTCCGTCCCCTACAGAACTCGGCAATTCAGAACCTAGTAAACCTGCATCCCCTTGCAATTCAGTTGCAAACAACGCAAAACCTGCAACATCAAAATGCCATAACGCGAGAGTACAGTACATTCTAGACAAATTTGATGAGTTCAAAATACCAGACCGTGCAGTTGCCGAACATATTTGGAAACATCTTTTTGGAAATGATAAAACAAAAAAGAATCTTAGTCAACCAAAAAAGGATAAAAACCAAAAATTACGCGAAACAATTGAGAAATTAAAAGCTAAGAATAAAAAGTGTCGCGACCCGTCATTATTCACGAGTCTCTTTTCGCCGAGAAGTGGGAGAAGGGTTGAAAGAAAACCGGATTATAAAGAGGACAGCGAAGAAGATGGTTCAGATGACGAACCGTTGGAGAGTGTTAAAGAAAAATGTAACGATAAAAAGCTTACTAAAAAATGCCCTTCCAAAAATGAGTCAACTTCTAAGGCTCTCGAGGAAGCAATGAATGACATAAGTAAATGGCTTGAGGAAATGCCGGAAAAGGGGTCTAGCTCATTGGAAAGTTCGGAACCTACTGTGACTTCGGAAGAACAGGATAGCAGTAGTCGCCAAGATGATGATAGCTTAAATGTTTATAAAACCATAACAATTCGAAAAGAGATTAGTCGGAAACGTCCATCTTTACGCGATCTAAAACTAGTGAAAAAACGAGACATACAGCGTACAATCGATAGACTACAACCAGGAAAAAGCAAGGGAAATTTATTAACTAATTTCCCCAAAAATATTGAGGACTTTTTTGATTTTGGCGATTCGTCCCAAGCCGAAGAATCCAGCCCGAAGTTGAACCTAGGCTCTGTTCTACCTACAGTCGATTTCCAATTGTCTCAGGACTGTAGTACCACTAATGTGTTAACAGATAAAATACCGAACACTGAAACCGAAGTAGCTGTTGATTCTGCTACTCAAGAGCCAAATGAAAAAGTGGTTTCCATTTCTAAAAAGGATGAGGAAGTTGAACCTGAACCACCGGTTTCAAAACCAAGCCTGGAAAAAGCGACACCTAATTTAAGTGCTTGGTTCAAGGCTTTTGGTGCTCCTAAAACGACTGCACCAGCCAGTTTGGTTAAAAAGAAAAATAAGGATGCTGATAATGAAGACAAATCTGGAAAATCGGAAATAAAAGTGAGTCCTTCGCTTAACTCAAACAAAATTGATTCTCCCAATGATCCAAACTCACCGAACCATGATGGCGGTGATAGTACGTGTGACACAATCATTGTGCCACCTCCGCTACCTAGAAGGGCCAGTACTGGCAGTTCTATCTCTGAGCAATCATGTATCAGCCAGGACTTAGATTCGCCCCGCCATCAGATGTCCCATACTTCGCCGCTACTTCGCTCTCCAGCATCGCCACGATATTATGATGGAGTGATAATAAACGGAACTGTTCGAGCTGGCTTTTACCAAGACACTACGTCTGTTAAGAGCAGTCCCGACAAAATATGTAGCCCAAGAGAAGCGCCACAGTCACCATTTTCATCTAGTCCACTGCATGTTTACGCCGCTTCTGCAAATGCACAGGGAACTGCTCCTGCGAACTACTTCGTGGACCCTAACAAGAGTCCATTGCTGATGAACAGCCAGAACACCTCATTTTATGAACACAATAAAGCATCTACCATCAGTAAAACTCCTAGACCAACGGACACTAACCAACCAATGTCTCCTGTGTCACCCAGTTACTCCCAAATCCCGTCAAATTATTCACCTTCGCCAGTTCCAATAGCTGCACACGCGCATTCTAATTACGATAATGAACCTAAGGCCTCCTTCCCAGTTAAAAAACGAACATACAACGAATTTGAAGAAAGTCAAGATAAACCACAAGATAAAGGTTCTAGATCTACACCAACACAAAGAAATGAAGTGGAGGAACCGCTTAACGAGACCTTACCCGCGTGTATTTCTACTGAAGATACTATTGCTTTGAGCAAAATAGACAATAAAATTGAAGATAATAGTGAGGCTATTTATGCAAAAACTGCCATTAGCCCTTATGAAAATAATAAACCAGCACATGCAAACAACTATACTACTAAACCTCTTGAAATGACAAAGAAAAATGCAGTAGATATGGTCAATATGGGTTATTTTATTTCTGAAGAAGGCAAAAGTTCTACCGAGCTACGTGATATGGAGTACTTTGCTAGAGAGAGAGAGATCTCGAAATCTCACCGAAGATTTGAAATAGATACTGGGGCTATGACCAAAATGAATAGCCAGCAACTTCCTAAACCATTAACCAAACCAGATATAAGTTCCTATAATTATACACCTGCTCATATACATGAAAAACACAATGAGGTGAACTTGAAGCAGACAATATCACATGCTCATCAGAATCAATATGAATCTCTTTCCTCTAGTCAGCAAAGTGGTAGCTTGTCCTTTAATGATATTGATTTGGCAAACAAAAAGCTGTATTCCAATAGTATATCATCAACTCCACTTGACTTTGGCAATTGGAGAGATCCAAACCAAGCACTAAAACAAGATCCTTTACCTGCACACTTTGTGGCTACTCACAACAATAATGGGAGTGAGACAACCATAACAAATAAAAAACAGTTTTCAGATAATATATCACCAACACCTCTTGATTTTGGTAGCTGGAGAGAACCAGATCAGGCTACAAAGCAAGACCAACTGCCAGCTGACTTTTCAGCTAATACCAGCAATAATGACAATGACATTAATATGGTCAACAAAAAGCCATATACAAATAGTATGTCATCTGCACCTCTTGACTTTGGCTACTGGAGAAATTCAACTCCAGCGCTAAAACAAGATCGTGTACCCACCAACTTTACGACTTATGTTAACAACAATGACAAAAATGTTCAGCCGCAGCAATGCAATAGCTTTGCGTTACCGCGCATCACTTCACATAAAGTCCAAACAAATTCAACAGGATCTTCTGAATTAAGGATACCTAATCCTAGGGGCTCAATTCTCAAATCTGAGAGTAGTAACCAAGTATCAAGCAACAAAAAACCTCAAAATAACACCTTTGCTTCTGCTATACCCTACAAGAATCCATACCTCGGGCATTCTACACTTTTCGATTCTATTGAGCCAATAAGGAATTTGGAACTGCTGGAAAGACATTCTGATGCTAATGAACGTTACTTGTCAAGTTTTGCTAACAATGTTTCTCTATATCAGTCAAAACATTTCAGCAAAGGCTTAGGTAATGAGGTGAACACATCTGATCCATCTGGTGTCACTTACGCACCAGTTCAAATAAATTCAGCAACTGAATTTGAAGGCAAATCCACCTTAAAAAGAAAGAGGACAGTGGAATTAAAACCAACAGCTCCTACACAAACATATCCAGCATCTTCTTGTGGTGATAATATATTGTCATCTGGGAAAAGCTCATCCATCATAGCACCAAGTACATTTAATTTTGGGTCCACCAACATGGCTTTGGGTAGCATGTATGGTGAAAATGCTGGTTTCTCTATTGAAAATTTTAGGAACAGTACCACCCAGCTAATGGCAGCCAACTACATGGCTGCAGCTGTTGCTAATCGAAATAGCAGTTCAAATGCTGAAAAATTCGCGCAACCCGCACATCAAAATAATCACACTGGAAGCACATATCCTTTTATAACACACTCGCAGACACCAACTGGATATCCATTTGTAGGAACTGATGCCTCATCCCCACTATATCAACAATATATACAACGGTATCAAGAAGAATTGCAAAGACAAACTGGAGCACAGATAATGGGACTCTACCCACCCACATATCCTCCTACATTAGGTGTTCGTCAACCATATGACTCAATTAATAGGCCTTCATGGATATAATATTGGCTTAACCTGCTCAAACTTTAGGACTAGTGCAATGTATGACCCTGGAGGTTGGAGAAGTAAATGACATAAATATAGAGCTACAAAAAATAGTTTTGCTCTTGGTTTAAAGGAAAACAAATAAACAATTATTGTATTATGAAAATTATGTCAGATACTTCCTTGACTTGTAGTAATGAATATATAATTTCTCTGAGATTTATAAATGTTTGTTATAGTGTATTGTTTAGGTCATTATTACGTGAAATCTACTTTGTTTGTCTTTAATTCATTTATTTTATATTAAAGACATAATATCTTGATACTCTTGACCACAATTAATGACGATTATGATAAATCAGTGTAAAATGTTGTTTATCTTTAGACTAAGGATCTGAGAACTGTAAATTTGTATGCATAATACAAAACTATTAAGTTATTTTTTTTTAAGTGCAACATTGCTCATATTTTTTAAATATATTTTCTTTAATTTATAACATCACACTTATAAAAATTAACATCTTTGTTACTTATAGACTATGTGATAAATATAAACACTGGTTACAGTGGTCATTTATTTCATGACAAATTCACTTTAATTTTATATATATCTGCTATGTTCTCCTTCACTTTACTAATTTTAATATGAAGATGTACATCTCTCTTGATGACAGACAGTGATGACGATTATGATAAGATGACAAAGCAGAGTAGAATTTTCTGTATCTTATGTAGACTAAGGAACTGATAATTATGTTACTTGTACATTTGTAAGCATAATAAGAAGCCATTAAGTTATTTTTTTTACATTGCATTTTTTTTGAATGCAATATTGCTTATATTTTTCTAATATTCATGCTTATTCAAAATGTCTTTGTTAGATGTTAGAAAAGAATCTATGTTTATATTTCCTTTACTTTGTTTATATTGTTAAAATATATTTTCTTTTGTGAGAATTTAAGATAGTTTTGCTTTAAGAAATAACATTTATAATAAATGAAAGTTATATTAAGGATTAAAAACCAATTTTCTGTGTAAAAATGAAAATAAAGGTTTTCAACATTAATATATTTTGTAATTAAAAACCTTATATTCTTACTATATTTCCTAAATTACAATATACATTTCCAAATTCCTTAGGTATAACAAGCCTAATATAAAATAGATCATGTGGGCTTAGAGAAGTTTGGAAACTCATAAAATTTTGTTGCTGAGCTTATAACATTGGAAAGATCTTGAGGAACCCTTACTTCTACAGTGTTCTTTCCTTAATATCAGTTTTTAGGACAACAAGAAAACATGTAATAGATGAAATAAATTTATTTTAATAATTTTACAATAACATTAGTGAGTTCATATTTGCTGCAAAATGTAGACACATAATAATGCATTATTATTTATTTAAACTGTTATCAACAGTAATTTAAATTATTGGATAATACATGAAATAAAATTAATATATGAATAAACAAAAAGACCTGCGTGAACTGGCAATATTACTATAATTAGTTAAATTAACAAAACAAATGTTTTGTTAATTATTACCTTTTTGGTAATGTACATGCCGTTATATAAAATTAATAAGAATCGTTACAAATCCAGGTTTAGCAGGCAAAGTCTTATGTGGTCTTTTCACTTTGTTCTTTGCGCTGTTGTACCATTTCCCTGATGTTGTCTTGGCTCTCTTTTAAGTTTTTCTCTAAATACTCCTTGCTCTCTTCTAATTCAGAAATACGAGTAGACAGTTGATTAACTTTGGTCTCGAGATTATATTTTATTTCCTCTATGTCAGTTAAAAGGAACATCCTACCCACGGATTCGTAGGTTTTTGTGTCAGCTGGTAGTGTATTCGATTGTACTTCAACATGCCTCATTACCTTTTTCAGCACATCAATTTGACTATCAATAACTTGTATCTTTTTTTTAGTGCTTTGCATTTTTAATTGTAATTCTCCAAAGGCTTTTTTTAATTCTAAATCCACGGGTATGGACATTATAATAACAATATATTTGCAAAGACCTACTTACAATACAATAGAGATATATATTTTCAATCTCAAACACGCTTTAGGGTTATTAAAGCCCGCAAAAAAGATTTGACATTTTCATTTGTCACTTGCTTGAATGGTATCTATAGACTAGGTAAATTCTATCGTCGATGGTCTAACACAAATCTAATTGTTACGCTTCGGGTCTTTCTAGCTTAGAAAAATGTTAACGATTAACTTCGATCTTATATTTATTGAATAAATTTCTTTGTTTTGGGAACCCATTCTGCTCACCTCAAAATATAATTCACTTAAATACATTTTTGAACTTTATGACACCTTCTATTTTGTTTATGGAATATCTTTATCTCTCTCATGGCTATGCCTATCGACTCTTTCTTGAGGTTGACTTGAGTGTCTGAGTTTCGAATGTGACATGGCGTCCATCAAGTTAGATTGCGGCCTCCTGTAAATCGAATTTTATGACAGTGGTGCGTGTTTTAATTTTATCTCTGAGGCCGTAAAAATCGTATATTTGCATTGATGGTAATGCATGCAAGGAAACCTCACCGAATAAGCGATGGGTAAGATAATCTCTCCTATACTCATATGTGCCCTCTGTAGATGGCGGTCTCGGATGGAGTTTTACAATATTTGGCTTTACGGTTACTCGTTAAGAAATATTTAATAATTTATCTGTTTTCAGGTACTTTGAGAAGCACCAGGCCCATCCTTATCAGGTATGTTGTACGTAATAATATTACAAAGCTATAAAGTCAAAAATTTGCAAACATTAAGAAATTTCAATTCTTGAGTTTTATAGAATTTTGTTTACTGTATAAAAATGAATCATTGAGAATGAAAAATTTGCGCAAAATAATGTATGCTCGTTTACATACTATAAAACAGACATTTGTTGTGTTATAGTTGAATTATGTATGTTTACAAATCTATCTCACAACTTGATCCATTTATGTCAAGGTACATACACAAATAAATAAAATACCTTATAACTTTGCCATGTAAAAGTTTCCTCCTCTGTTTCAACAACCATGTAGTTCTTTTAAAATAAAATATATATTTATGTTTTATATAAAACCCAATAACCCATTCTAATGTTGTTAAATAATATTCATGTGATTTCCTAACAGAAATATAACTCCAAAAGGGCCAATGAATATGGATCTAATGACCATTATACACCACTCAGATCACCCAATGGAAATATGTCCCATGGCCACAATGCCCATGGGCACTCTGGCCATGCCCATCATCACTACCATATGGTTGATGATAGAGGATATGTCACATCAAGAAATTCCTATATACCCAAGGGATCAGAAAAGGAGAGAGATCGAGACTATAAATCCTCTAGGAATAAGTACACTGGTTAGTTACTAGCTTATAATTTTTACTTTGGATCTTTCAATGTATAATCCAAAACATCTTTCATGAATTGTATTCTGCATTATAGTTTCAGAACATCTGTCATTTAATTTTAACATTCAGGAACTGTATCTGGCATAACTGGCTGTTTACTTCTTTTTTAGCTTTAACATTTGTGTGAAACGGAGAAATATTCTCTGTTCTTACAAACTTGTTTCAAGTTATCATTTAGGCTCCACTCATAATGATAGAAATGAGATGTTATAGAGCCTACAACCTTTCTTGGACTATATATGGACTACTCAACACAAAAATGTGTGAATTTGTTCAAGTAGTTCCTAACATAACATGTTGCAACAAAACAAATCTTTAAACAAAGCTTTATAATATTGGTTTAAATGTAATGAGCAAGATAATAAATGGTTTAAAAATTTCAGATGTCAGATCACCAAAGGAGAAAAGAAAAGATAGTGAGCGGGAAAAAAATAACCATGAACGTTGTGAATCTGAGAAAAAAAGTAGGACTAGTGGCATGAATAGTGTTAATTCCAGTAGCAAATATTATAAGAGAGGTGGATTACCTGCAAATGCAGGCCCATCAAGCAGTGAGTGGTCAGAACACATTAGTTCATCGGGAAAGAAATATTACTATAACAGTGAACTTGAAGTATCGCAGTGGGAAAAGCCAAAAGAGTGGGACTCTCGCAAGAATTCATCCAAAGAACATCAGACAACTTATGCAACAGCTTCATCTAGAGGTAGTAAGTATTGTTTATTACTTCAGTATTGAGTATCTTAAAATCCTTTTGCTTCAAGGAAAACTCAAATCGTGTAAACAATAACAATATATAAGAGAAGGTTATTCTAAAAAAGAATAAGCTCTTTTCAAATTGTAATGATGAATTCTTCATAGATTAACTATATTTAACCAAATGCAATGGAGATATTAGATATATTGAATTTATTTTGAAACTGAATTTTAATTAAAATAAAATCCAAGAGTCGCTTTGCATAATTATCATATTGTATATATGAAACAGTGCTTATTTTATATTATTTATTGAAAATGTAATATACAAACTTTCACTAACTATAGATCGCGAAAAACGATCTCGGTCGCGGCGGCGGGAAACGGAAAAGACAAGCAAGAGAACAAATAGCACGTCTGAGAGATACTGGAGCGCATCGCGAGAGGGTGTTTCAGACAGAACGAGAACGAAACACGCACCGCACTCTGGACATGACGCAAAAGGTAGGCAAAGCCGCATGTACAATTACACAACAAACACTTAATTGCTTGCCAGCCAGCAAATGTGGAATATTTCGATTATAACATTTAATAAACAATTACAACAGTGTTCAGGTCTCTTTCTGTTTAAACATAGAGTGTAACATATTGGAAAATTTGCACCAGTTTGAGAGCTTTAAAGCATTTCAATAGGTACCTAATTTGTAGATTCGTATTTTAATTTGTTTTCCTTCTTGCCGAACGACAATGCTTAATATAGCTACCGCCTACACCTATCCTAATTGCGTACTTAGAATAATTTATTTAAACTCCCACGGAACATATTTCTCCAGTTCTGTTTGATCTCCAATGTTGGGGGTTATGTCTTTGTAAATAGGTAAAAACGTGTGCCACCATTCGCGATATTGATCTACGTTAGGTGGAAAGATATGAGTGTTGATTTATACAACAGTACATCAAAATTTGATTTATTTTTAACTTTTAATACCATAAAAATTCGATAGTAGATTTCTAAGACAAAATACGTTTTATGAACCATCTTCCAGTAAAGTAAGCAACATTGTTGATAAGTCGCACCAAAAGTTTCCGGAACTGTCCACTATTGTTTTATAAAACAATATTTAAAAAGTATTACCATATATGAAAATGGAACTGTTTAGCTGAATGCAATATTGGCGCATTTTTAAGTGTCTACGTTAAATATGGATTTAACTCGGGAAAATTTTCGTAGTACGATTTTCAGTGTAATTTGACCGCTCAACAGAGTATTGCTCGGCTTCCATCTATTTTTTGTGAAAAAGCATCATGCAAGACGACAATTTGTAGCTGGTTTGCGGAATGAAATTAAAATATCATCAAAAAAAATCTATCTTACACAAACATTTGGGTTTTTTCACACCCGCTGCAGCTGTGCTGGCAGTGGTTACAGAATTTGAGGTTCCCAGACAACGATTTTCATATTCAGAAGTCCCTGTCGAAGAGTATGAAAAACGCGTATCTGAGTTCACCACGGACGCGCTTTAATCGAATAAAAAATTTTGAGGAACAATAAATTCATTTTTGACCTTTAATTATATTTTTTATTCATTCCGGTAACTGTTAATGCGTCCCACGTACAAATGAGATAGCAGTACATAAATTATTATTTTTTCAATCCTGCGCATAAAGCAACGCTGCCCTGTGCCTTATTGAGTATCTATAAGTTTCACCTGCAATAATTCCTTTTGATAAGTCTTATAAGAGAAGTCAAATCTTTTTTCCTTTTCAGAAGGGCACCGTTCGCTACAAGACATGGATATTTCACCAGACAGAAGTACGCCTGTCTCTGAAGGCTCCCACGGCGTTCGCAATGAATCCACAGCGCCCCCTGTTGTTGTTCTCAACAATTCTAATCCAACGGTCAGTTTCTCTTTAAAGCTTACATTAATGGATGGCGCGTTATCTTTGTTTTACAAGGTTAAAGACATTATATCAAATCAACCAATGTTCATTGATATAGTCACATTTGTTATGTTAAATAAAATATAACAATTTTATTTTAAAGATGATATATGCGTCAATCATATTCTTTCACATATGTGTATTGATTAAAACTTAAATGCTCTATTTAAGATCTATTTCTGATGTACCAAGTTTTAAATGAGACCAAATCCAATGAAACCAATGTGATATGATTTTCGTAAATTTTTGTGTAGAGTCGCTAATATCAATGATAGCTGAGCAATTCATAGGCAGAAGCCTATACGGAACAGCTAGTCTTACAAAGTTTAATTATTTTTGCAGAGTGGGTCCTTGTTAGCGGCGGCTCTACCTAGGATTGTGGCCCCCGCGCAAGCGTCCACGTCGGGGGCATGTGCGGGCCCCAGTACTTCTACAGGGCCCCCGTGTAACAATGGGGCCTCGGACAGTCGCTCAGAGACCCCGCAGCGAGACGCGGGACCACCGACACCGACGCACTCGGAAAACGTCGATCCTCACGCGCCGCCCTTACATTTGGAAAACGCGTTGCCAAGGAAAAGTAAGTATATTTTTAGCAATCTCATTATTTACCTCGTGAAAGGAAAAGTTTCTTCATACTTCCTAATAAATTTCGTAAATTAGTACTTAGGAAATTCTCTGACATAAATAATACCAAAGCGAACAAGGTTTATATCGGAAATTTGAGATAATTTTTGGGAACGCATTTTAGAATTGTCGTTTACAATGGATACCAAGGAACTACCGAATAATGTTTGTTTCAGTGGAATGCCTAGGTAGTTACTCGTCCGTAGTCGGAAGTTTGCAGCAAGCAGCTCCGATGCTGACTCCATCCTTGATCAACTACGTTCGCGCCGAGCTCACCACGCACGTTACTGGTTGGCCGGCGGATATCCTCGAGAAGCAAGTGAGATATCTCCTGTTAAATAATTTGCTACAAATATATTATTTATCAAACTTGCAGCACTTAAACCAACATTTACAGTTAGTAGTAAATATTAGTGTGCAACATGACCCAGTGGACGCAATGGTCGCCATGGCGTATTGCCGGATCAAGGATACCGGGTTCGGTTTTTGTCACCAACATTTCTATGTGGAACATATTTGTTGACTTCATTTTGGTGTAAACAAAAGCTGCAAATACCTCTTTACGTTTCGTTTACGTAAACCTTTGTGAAAATTAAAACTCATATTGCATATATATATAGGCCAACAAATATATGGAGGAGGCACATCAACTGGGCTGCCTGCAATGCACCCGCGTTTCCGCCGAACTAAAGTGTTCTCGCTCCGTGGTCAGGCACACGGAGATCCAGGCCACTCTTCAGGAGCAAAAGTAAGCGATGTATTTTAAACAGAACAATTATTCAATAGTTGGGACGAGGGGTCCTTTTGTAATATTCAGGGTACTTACATTTTGTATGGCCCAGTGCAAGTTTTAAAGTTTTTTTTGGTAATTTATGTGTGAGCTGTAGTTAAAAGCCGGTGGCACTGACGTTTCTAATTTTGTATTGCAATATTTCAGAATAATGTACCTGCGACAACAGATCTCTCGGCTGGAGGAACTCAAGTCGCAGAATTCGTTTATGTCGGAAGACTAGGGGTTAAGATGGGGGGTCCCAGCCGCCCCCCCCACACCCGCCAGCCCTAATCCCCTTTTGATGTAACAATGAGGACATTTATCTTGTCTTTGCAAGGTATGTGGAAAGTGTCTGGAATTCGACAGGGATTGTGAGAAAATGACTACAATGTTTTACCATTTAGTGAAACTACTTAATTTCATTCAGCCGTTATTTTGCATAGTTATCATTAAGGGAGTTTTTATTATAATTTGTAAATCGCACCTATAACTTAAATATTACAATTAAAGCATGTTTGTAACTGTTTGAAAATAACTTTCAAATATTTTAGTTTGTAAGTGTTTTTTTTTATTACAAATTTCGAGCAAAACAAAACTGTATATAATCTTTCGCTAATTTTATTACTGTGAACTTGTACATTCAGTATTGTAGTATACATTGAATAAGATTTATTGATGTTATATGAATCAATGCAGATTTGTACTTGAAGGAAAATTAATTTTCACATAAAGTAATAGAATAAATTTACTCACGCAATGAAGTTTTGTTCATTTTAGTCTTGTTATAAAGTGTTTGTTCCTACCAAAATTAACTTTTCTATAGTTATTTGTAATATTGCGCAGTCAGCTGGACTGCCATAACTCACAACGATGTCTGCCAGATACTGTGGTGAAATTTTCATTCCGTACTCCTTTGCCTGTGTGGTGGGTGTCAATTTTGTAAATGTAGGCGAGTAGGTCTATTTATTAAATGATCTATTTTTGGGACATGTGACATTAATCGCGGCGTTGAAAGGGTGCATTTTTATTAAATCACCTTAGTAATTAATTCGTTAGGTTTAGTTCTGGGCAAGGAATAACATAGTGTGTGAATGTTTATTTTGCAATTTTCATGAATGCTCGGTAATTTCTTTTTAGACTGGACGGAGTAAAAGGCGTAAATACGTAACTGGGTATGCTAGGTGTAGATGTTAAGCCAAAGATGTGGTCTTAAAGCTTTTTTAGTTACTGGACGTCAAGCCAAGGCGAATTATTATTTGTTCCGTAGAATGACTTTGTATTGAGTTCAAGTGTTAACGTCCTAGTAACTAATACAAATTGTCTACTATTTGTTTTTGTACAAAGATTTTTATTCCTTGTCTCAGTCTTTTTTGTACCTTGTAAGGGTAAAATGTATTCAGTTTTGTCAAGTTTCAGTAACCAAACTTTATTGAGTCATGTAAAATAAGAAAATGCTATTTTTCTATCAATGCCTCAATTTAATTATCCTAAGATTATTGTGTTTCATAAAGTGTTTTTTGTAAATTTTAAATTATTAAAATAAATAATAATTTGATAGGTTAGTTCTCTATAGAACATTGGTCCGCCGCCGTTGCGCGCTCGTTCGCTTGTACTTTGTAGAGTCGTGTTCGTATGCGTACAATAGCTATTCATATTCATCAAATTTTCAATGTAATCTTTAATAAATCTTATAATTTATTAGCCTCTAATATAAATGTTATGAATGGACCCGAATTTTTAATGTATAAAATGTAAAAATAGGCATGTATTTTGTATGAGTAGTTTAATTGTAAGTTGCGGTCAAGCGCGAACGGCGTCTACACTAGATAGGTCCTCTTTTTTTTCTAATACTAGGGTTATTTTAACAACATAGATGAACTAATAAAGAGGGCATCATATACACTGTGCCTAATCACGCCATCTATGTCTTTATTAATTTGTCTATGCGTTGGTACGACACCAGTTAATTGTAATGTACATGAAAGTAACAGACGTTCTGTGATATTCATTCACTTCACACTCGTAGGGGTGATGGGATTGTGGGTCAGCTTGGCTCGCGATGTCCGGGCCAATCGGGCGAACGTAATCATTCACTAGCGAAGAAGAGATTGAACGTTTGCTGGGCCAGTCTTAACTTCTCTTTCCAAAGATAACAATATGAGTAACCTTCGCTGTCGCTTTCACCTTATATCGTAGTCATTTTGTCTTGAAACCTTGGTGTTCCATGTTCTCGCTCTATGTACAACGCTGTATGTTTGCTAAGTACATAAATTGTATTTAAATGAGTAGTTTTCGTAATGTAATTTAGGTTATCCTATCTAATTAACGAGTACCCGTTCGCATCGAAATAGCCCAATTATTGAAATATCCCATACTATTCCAAAACTCCGAAATTTTGTTCGCATAAAAAGCAGTTGTATTGAAATTACGCACGAAAAACAAAATTGCATTGAATGTTTAACACATTTTTAATTTTAAGTAATTGTTTTTTTTTTCATCACAAATAAATATGTAAATTAGTGAAATTAAACCAGCACTTTTCACTTTCACTTTTCGGCCAACATTTTCAGAACGACTCGTTAATTAAAATTTAAATGCAGTAGAGTTTTGTTAATATCCTACTGTATACTTTTTCATTACTATGACCCCGATGTATCCGAAAACAACATAGAATTTGTGTGATACTCATTATCAAATATAATGTTGTAATTAAAAGTATCAATAGTATAATTTGTTAGTATATAAATATAAGTTAAGTATGGAAACAAAGTTTACTAAATCTTATCCTAATGCAAACAATTATTTTCTGATATAAGGGTAACATTATATTCTGCCACCCTGTTCATATTTTTATAGGCAATAAACTAGACTCCAAAGTTGGATGGAAAGCTTTATTATAAGGAAAGATTTGTGTATTGTTTTTTTTCATTGGAAGAGAAATGAGTCATATCAAACAATCAAATTAGATTTGTCATGTCTCAACACCAACAATTCATAATGCAATAAAAGATACTTTATAATTGCATTATTCTCCCGATTAAACTATATATAAATAAAAATATTTTGGGTAAGTTCTATATATATATTATACAAAACATTATTTTTATACCTATAATTTGTTAAAATTAATATTAAGTGCTCAGCGATTGCTTTGCTTATTGTTGTTAATATTTGCGCACACTGCAAATGCATATTGCCTACATAGCGACTGATACTTAAAGACTAATTCCAGAGTTTCTCTTAAAATTTACTTCTGCTTCACTGTTATAAGTATGATTTAAAGAAAGAATGAAAAATCATATGTAGATTGCTAAAACTTTAGAAAGTCTATTTAGCGAATGTGATCATTCCAAATGCATGGCTATTGACAACATCCGACTACTTGATATCCATGATTGTATACAATTATTTCTATAAAAAGTGGCACTGCGATGGTTAAACGTGAGAACATTTCAGAATAAAAAAACATCCTTCTACTAGCTGCTTGTTTTAGCTCAACTACCTATAATAGGCTGCATATATGCAGAGGCTGCTTTGCACACTTATTGTATTAATAAATTAGTGTTGCGAACTTAATAAATCTTTATGGTGTTAAACAATGTTGAACTAAATGAAATCCTAATATTTCATTATGTTAATGTATTCTTAGCTCATTAATATTGCTTCAAGAGGATTTAAATATTCCATACAGTTATATTTTAGTCTATTTATACTAAATGTATGTTATTTATTCATTATATTTTGGATATATATGACATGGATAAAACTATTTAATCCTTAAGTAACCAGCATAATAACGATGCGAGTTTTTCCTACATGGTCTGCCATTGTCTATGGTTGAAAATCAAGTACGAAAGAGTTCTGAGTATTATTTTCCTTGCGATTGTCATTGAGAAGCCTAATTTGATTTTGTACATTGTACTGAAAGGCTTGCCTTATAGCGTGATGTAATAAACAAATCCAGGATTACCAATATCTATATCAATTACATCACTGCTGTCAAGTTGCACTTGTCACTTTGCACAGTGTAATGATCTGTGCTATATCGTAGAGAACTTGGGGTTTTCTATGTACACAGAATATTAAAGAACAGCATATTTCGAAGATTAGAAGTATAAGAAACGACAACATTTTATATTTTCTAATTAAAAGAATTAATAGGACTTCCTTGTCTATCACATTTGTGAGATAGATAATTTAAACCGCTTGATGCATTAAAACTATGTATATATGTACACATTATTTAGACCTCTATAACGTCAATGGTGGTTGTACATTATCAAATACAAAAGGTACCAACGGAATTCGTAATATTTCACTAATTAATACTTATTCATTCCTTTATATGAATCGAATAAAAATAAGTTCCTAATTAACCGAGAAAAGCTTTTGGATACATTTCCTGTTAATTAGAGATGGTCTATGTTATCCTTCACAGAAATCCTTGGTATCAGATAGTAACGAACCAAAATTAATTTTTAAATAAAATTTCTCGAGCTTTACCGAAATTTTTGGGTATTCATTTGGTAATTTTAGGGACTTACAGAAAAAATATTTTATTTATTATTTAGGGAGTTTATTCACCCATATTGAACATTTAAAATGACTAATACAACAAATTAGTCTTAGCTTTCAATTCAAAAAGCAATTGTTGTACTATCTACTTAATCTAATCAGTAATCTGGGTTAAAAGTGCAGTGCCGCGGATGATCCAGAATTCCGAAGGCATATCAGCGGGAAGTAATACTGGCAATACAAAGTTTGTACTATGTCCTGTGGTTGACAGAGTGCCGGCCCTTTCAGACGTCTTATAAAGCGGTGCTTCGTAGCGAGGGTCCGGTTTCGGCAGAGACAGCACTGGCTTGAACCAAACCACCGGCAGGGGCGGATTCATTTGGGCTGTTGAGCAGAATGTATCATTATTGACTCTGAAGATGTTTCAGCATCAAAATACACAAGCCTCGTTAGGTTGAAAAATACTTTGGCTCAATAGTTGTTTAATCCCCGAAGTATAAAGGCATGTTGACGCCTATTCTTTGGAACAGGGAGTCAAGACTACTGGGACTCAACTCCGCGGCTAATCAAGAGGAAATAAAAACAATATCAATTTGTGTTGACCTGGTAAGGCGTCTGTTAGGCAGTTTTTGTTTGTATCCCAGCGACCTGCGTCGATGAATAGACCATGAATATTTACGCCGTCTTCGGGTCGCTCAAGATTTCCAAACACGCTACTAGCATCTTCCTCCTGAAAGCATAATACATATTGCAGTAGAATCTTATGTTTGCTTGTACCTTTTTCTTTACTAACCTTGTTTTTTCTTTTATTGAATTTGTACACATCCTCCTGCGATAAAAAGAAAGGAACAGGTTCAAAGTCAAACATGAGTGCATCGATCGGGACTCTGTATCGTCTCGCGTACGCTTGCAAAGCGCCGGTTAAAAGACCTTGTGGGAAAAACAGTCCTGAGACCCAGCTGCTAACTTGAGCACCATCAATTAACCATTTCTGAAAGAGTTAAGAATTATATTTGAAGCCATTTTTCTGCTTACTTTTGATTTTATGATCGTCTAAAATTACAATACCGTGAAACATAAAGAGACTAATAGATAAAAGAAAAGAAACTAATAAATAATCAAAGCCACAATCAATTCCACGTCCATATCACAAGCGGCTACCCAGGCAGTACTGAGCTTGCACTATTTTATACGCCACGTATATTGCCCTTTAGACGTCAGTCCTACATTGCTAAGCATGGCCCATCATACCTGTACTGACACGTTACGTTGACAGTTAATAAAGATAAACATTACCTCAATGAAGTCAACTCTCAACGTAAGATCATGAATCCAACTTCCAAGCGACTTAAGCGAGTTATAGCCAGATTTATGCCACATTCCCGGCACTTTGTTGTTAAGGAAGGAGTTGAATACTTCTTCGTAAGCCTCCGACATGACCACTACACCCTGTAGACAATCTACTTTAACGAGATGGCAAAATCGCAATTTCTAATACACATAGTTATCGCCAAACAAAACAAGGCTTTCAAAACAATATAACACCTTACCTTTATCGCTTTTTGTAGTTCATTTAAAGACGCGTGTATTAATGATAATAGTTTATTGAATCTATCCGTTTCGTGTAGCAGAACCGTGGTTAGAGAGTGCAACTGGCCCATGTCATCGGGTACCATGAGGTCGGGATGTATGAGAGTTCTATCTATTTTGGTCGGAACAACTGCACGAGTGCTCTCACAAATTCTCCAAACTATCTGATCAGGTGTTTCACCACCACCCCCGCCACCTGATCGGGGCTGTACATCTACTATCGTCTGAACAAGCGTATTTGTTTCTTTATTCTGAAAACGTAACAAATAGCTTGGTGTTAAGAAGCATAAGGATTATGTTACTGGGTAAACTACCCAAAATGGGCGTTAAATAATATAAATATCTTCTTTTATATATTTATAATAAATGAAAAATATCTATGAAGGTTTTAATTAAAAGATTACGATGAGTGTAATCAAACCATACCTCAAAGGCAATATTGGCGTTGTCGTGCATCCCAAATATTTCTGGGTCCTCAATGCCGGGCAGTGTTTCAATATACTCTCTAACCTGCTCCAATTTTTCCACTCTGGGACAATAATAGGTGCCGGATGAAGAGTATATGTACCCATCTTCCAATGTCGGAGCGGAAAAGAATAATGTCAAAATCGTTGTCAGACAACGCTGATCCCACATGTCCGTGACTCTGCCCCCATACGTTATTTGGCCTGAAATGAAAATAGTTTGATTTTTTATTTAAACAATAAAATTATATATAAAAACAAACATTTTTGTGGTACAGGCGCCAAAAACCACCAAGGGATTTAAGTTTGGGCCTGCCTGGAAAGCAAAATTATTATGAAACATTAGGATGGATTTTATCATCCTTACTTGTGATGTACTCCAGGGCATCCCAAGGTATGTGACCATCTTCGCAAAACATCTGCAGGTTGAGCATGGCGCATTCGCGGTCACTATTATTAAATTCATAAGTAATATTCCAGCCGAGAGGACCGAATTTCTTTCTCTCTTGTATTATAGCATGGAACATGCATATTCCAAAGAGCATAGTGCGCCAGTCTTGGCCCAGAACTGTTATTAAACGTAGGAAGTTAATATTTCTGACAAGTTATATTCTTTATTGTTGTTAAACAATTACGCTGTGTATCAGATTTTCGATGAATTGTCGTGTTGACCTTATAAGAATTATGACTACCCATAATTTAAATAAAAAATTGGTCTGCATATATTAAATTTTAAATTAATTATGTGGTGAAAAAGGGCGGTGATAATAAAAATGCAACTTCGGGTTATATAGATCAGCAAGGTTATGAGGCAACAAACATGAACAAGAAAATCTTACTATGGTTTTCAAAGAAATCCTCATCCATTTCAATCATTGCCCGTTTAACGTTTGCCTTCAAACCTTTCGGTGGTTCATTGGTAACCTTCACAGAGTTTTGAAGGACGGAGACAGGAAACTTAGGGGTAGGCATGGAGCTTAGGTAAAGCCTAAAGTCCGGATGCAGCCCGCTCGATTCACCGCTCATTTGAGCAACAATAATTTCTAAACTCAACATCCACGATGCTGCTAAGTGGCAATTCTGAAAAACAGGTCCACATTATTGATTTGCAACATAAATTTTGGTCCTTAGTTAATTGTATTATTTTTCATGTTTGATGTTATTTGTTGTTAAGGATTTCGATAGACAGATTATATTGTTCGCTAGTAAAAATATTATTCTTTTTATCAAGTCTGATTCTGAAAAATAATTAATGTTTACACTTTATAGTATTTTTATGCATTCCGGGACCTTTAGGTGATGAAAAAAGGTGACATCTGTAATGTCTAACCTGTAAGAAAACCCAATCTCCTTTGGGCTTGGCGGTGTTAATCATCTTCTCTGCAACAGGACCTTGTCCTTGGCCTAAGGATATAGAATGCAGACGATCGCGCATACCCATCTCCGTAGCGAACTTAAGAAACGCTGCAAATGGATCTGAGCCCGTACTGAGTACAAACACAAGAGGTATCGACGCAGCTGTATCAGCATACCTGGAAAAATAAATATTGTAAATGATTTTTCTTTAGGTGTTACAAATGGAAGGTATAATGAAAGACTTAATTGCTATTTTGTGAATAAACTGTTGATTTCACCGATGATTATTAACTTACAGTGTACTGAGCTGCACAGTTGGACTTTCTATGAAAACGTTTCCAAGGCAGGTGCTCACGTATTGAGCTATTGCGAACACTAATTTCTCCTCTCTAAGGCTCTTGATAAGCATCAGTTTCTCAAATGGACTTAGGATTGCATTCCAATCTGTTTTCGCCGGGGTCTTGTCTTTCTTATTTATATAAATTTCCTTGAAAAACAGAAGTATTTCAACAATAACATGTTTTTTAAAATTTCATTTTTCTATTAACATTACTCTTAGTATTTACATTCCAAATAGGTTCAATTTAGAATATAAAAATTAGGATGTTCAGAACTTCCCGATACTATATAACGATTATAGTTTGATGATTAACTTAACGCACCACATTAAATGTTCCAATAGTGATATCGATTTTCCGGAGACAGTCTTCAAGGAGACCAGCAAAGCTTGGATCCATTTCATTCAAATGGTTCGCTGACAACCACTGCTGGTCTGATAATGTTTCAACCGGTGGCTTTTTTGGTGGCAGCTACAAAATTGTATAAGTTGTTTAGTTCATTAACTCCGCTAATTAATAATGTTGCCTGCCGTTTAGTTCGCACTAATCAAAATTCCTATTATAATCTAATTCACCTTCTTATGAAATTTCAGTCTAATCGGTTCAGCTGTTCTTGAGTTATAAATTGAGTTATAAGACTTTATTTTATATATATTATAACTACATACATATAATACATATTAATTTATTTTTAAATTTACTAGGACTTTCTACAAAAATTGTAATTAGTCAATGTTTTTATTGCGAAAGTATATCTACTTGCCACTTTAGTACCAGCTGGGCCCCTCAAAATATAGTTCCATTGGTCCGCCCTCACCTTTCCCGCATGTAAATATATTGCCATATTCAAAAGAAAACTGAACACCAACTTATGCCTTTCGAAAAGACCTCGAGAAACATTTCTATAGACAGATAGAGTAATCTCATCGTGTAGTATTTCCAATCGTTTCTCAAGGATATCGGATTTTTCACTCTTCTCTATCACAAGGTTAAAGACCTATGAGTCGAGAACATTTTAAAGTTTAATAAGAATTAATAAAATCTTAAATTAAAATTTTTTGATAAAAACAACAGTAAGTAATTAAAAGCAACAATAAGTAATTAATCATAACAATTACCTGAGTAAAATATTTCAATGAGAATTGATACATGGGATCTATATCGGCTAATTGAGCAACCGCAAAGTATAAAACAGCGCCCCGAGTCGCCACTGTACGATACTTTTCTCGGGCCGCGGATATGCTCACTTCAGTAGCTTCCGTTTCAGCTAGACGTGCGTTGATTATTTCGGATGTTTCCTAAAAATCACTTCTTGTATTGGTGTTTACACAATGTTTTGTTGTCTTGACTCTTACAAGTTAAGACAACAAAATGCAAGCCTCGCCTTAGAGCAGTGATAGTAACAAAAACAGTTCTTCTGTCCAGTTTATTAAAATATTACCTTACTCTCGTTGAGGGTCTCTATAAGTTCTTCATCGTCAAGAATATTTCCAGAAGATGCGTATAGAAGCCGGAGGATCTTATCTTCGATCTCTAACAATGTTGCTTTGTCTGCATTGATCCGAACTATTAACTCCGTACGTAGGACTTCTAAGTCTGGCCGTTCCAAACGTACAACATCCCTATGTGCACACAAAAGCTTCGTACGTATAAAGGCTTATAATAATTGAGCACTCAGGCATATTACGGATATTCCGATGTGGTTAAGATGGCTTACTAATATTATGCCAATATGTCAGTATTGAATTGTTTTGTCTATATAAAAGCTGACTGCAACAGGTAGCCTTATATCTAATAAAAGAATCACTTTCGAGCAACCGGAAATTTTATACTTTACAAGAATTTTTTCTTAGTTATCATTGTATTTACATTTAACACATACATTCGACATTCAAACTTACGCTAACAGTTGTTCTTCCAGACCAGATAACGTAACAGTGAAGTTAACGAGTGTCACTTGAATACAAATCTCAGGCAAGTAGTGAGGGTTAGCCAGCTTCGTCGTAAGGTATAATCGGAAGTTAGTGTCGTACTCAATGTCGCTGTCGCCCAGGTGTATTAGTAACCGCCCGGCCTGTTAAAAGCAATATGACAAATTACGGCAGTACAGTAATTCATACGGACGAACTTTTTAAAAGGATGGAATTATATACACTTCATTATCTTTTATTAAGGAACCACCCTTTATAGGATAAATTTAAATATAAGCTAACTGATCCGACGAATCTATATAACATATATGCATATTATATATACGCCTAAAGTACTTTGCTGACGATTTCAAAAAGTAAAACTTAAAAGCATGTTATAAAATTAAATGAGTGACGGCTAATCGATTCTGTTTGCACGCAATTCTAGATACGTTTACAATGCGCAGTGCATTGTAAACGAATCTAGAATTAAGCGGTCAGACCGTTTTGAGTAACTCAACAAGTGATGTTTCAAAACAATGGCTGCCGCCACGCCCGTTCTTCTTCTTATGGTGCCGTCTCCTTTTGTAGGTTAGCGATCATTATAGCAAATTTAATCTTGGATGCCGGATCATCTCTTTGATATTCAACAAAGGAATAAATGCTTTATCACTAATCCTACCTGTAGGAATGTCTGTTTTAGCAACACAGGCGATAGAGTCGCCTCGAGCTGCTCGCCAAGATCTTCTATTAACATCGGCCAACCGAGTCGGATACAATTTTCTAGGATACGCAGGTACCCAGCATCTACTAACTTCGTGATTTGCAGCCCGTTCTCCTTCTCCATGCTCTTGATCCATCTGTTTGCCTGTTAGGTAATCATTATGAAGGGATATATTAAAAAGATATCAGTTTCAATATAGTACATCATAGGAATAATTTTTTGTCGTTTTATGATTTTTTTTCTAAGTTCATAGCGGCCACAAAGGTCGAATGATTAAGTTTAATGGTACAATGTTACATGGTTCACTTTGAAGACAGGCAACTTCTCTCAAACTTAATATTTATATTTAAACAAAATTTAAATAAAATGAATTTCGAAAGTAAAAGTCGGTGAGAAATTTTTAATATATCGATTAGTTCATATATCGATTAGGGCCTAAGGCATAATATCGATGATATCAAACTAAAAACCCCGATAAGCGGCAGCTAGCACTCTATAAATTTTAATATACCTGTTCCTGTGGATCAACAGTTAAAGGCCATCTTCCAGCCCGAGTGACGAGTATTCCATTCTCAGTGGAAACAGCGTCACGTGGAAGTCCTTGAGCGTTCCATGTTCGTACTGTATACGAGTCAGCCATAACTTGTATTAAGCTAAAAACGGACAAATTAAATAACGAATTCACCCTGATTTTAAGCTATTTAACAAAAATTTAAAAAATAAAAATAATGTTGCCATAGTTTAACATCTTAAGTATATGAAATACGCACATATCGTCAAACAATATTATAGCCAGCACTTACTTAATAAATTCATTTTACAACTTACTCAAAAGTATCAGAGGAAGGAATTTCGAGCGAGTGGCAATGCTCGACCCATTTGCTTTCAAGTTCCCGCCGGTAGTGGGAAGGGAATGCGCCAAAATAGGCGATACAACCCGAGGCGATAATAATGTCACCGGTTGTACACTTCAGTTTGTAGGTTGCCGTCTGTTGAGGCAAATCATATACACCAATTACGTATCGTATAGCCCAATTCGGAAATTAAATATACATTTTGTGCTAAACTATCTAATTTTTCGTGGTATATAAATATAAAATAATTAAATGTCCGGTCACATTTAACACATACTCGTATAGCCTCAAGGCAAGCTATTACTAACTGAGATAATCGATGAGATACATTACATAACACAAAGCCAATAAATATACTCCATGAATGTTTACCGTACCAGGAATCGAACCTAGGTCTTTTCGGCTGTCCGGCATGATCACTATTGCACCAACTAAGTCAACGGAGGATCCTTTAGAAGACGCCTTCCAATTCGAATGACTATTAGTGGAAGTTTTATTTTACTTCTATTTGACATGGATTTACCTGCACGCTGTCTTCCCAACGGGTTTTCTCATCAGCCAGAGCCTGCGTTAGTTTACCGGCTCGCGACAACCTTGCGGCTGCCAAGTCAACATCCGCCTGTAGCTTCAGACGTTCTTCTTCTACCACCTGAGTATGTCAAAGTATGTCTTACATATATATTATATTACTAAAATGTATAGTCAGAATAGTTTGCTTAGCCTACAATTCGTTTCGTTAACTAATTGTTGTTAGCAAAGCTATCATTGAATGGTAATTCTATGCTATATCGATATTTTTGAATTCCATAATATAATAACATTCAACACAAATATTTGAAACTATCCTCTTATATCGAAAGATTGTGGTACATAGCAGATGTTTTATTATTATATTATTAACTATTATTATAATATTACTTTTATTTATAAGGACCTTTAGCTCATCTAACATCTTCGCTAGCTGCGCTTCAATCGCCTCGACTTCCTTTTGTTTAGCTCTTAACACTGCCATCACACTCTTCAGAATGGCCGCAGCTTCTTTATGACTGAATAAAGTATATTTTATAATTCATTTATAAGAAACAGTAACGGAACATAAATCATACACCTATTCAAAAGTTATGAATAAGAAATAGAGTTTTTTACATAATCATTAAATAAATCGTAAAGGTTGAACTTTTATTTAGAAATAAAGGCAAACGGGCAGGAAGCTCACCCCATCGTAATTGATAACGCTGGGTATGGACACTCGCAATGCAAGTGCATTGCCGGCGTGTAAGATAACTATACGCAATTTTCTTTGACGTCCCTAAGTCATATGGGTTCAGAAATACCTTTAGTGGCAGTTGGTTCTACATAGGTTTACGACCAAGTGTTTTAGTAGATTATAATTAAGAAATTTTAAGGATTATTTTAATCCCAAGATAACTAAGCAATTATTGTTTCTAAAATACCAACTGTTTCGTTATCTGTAAACAACATAAGGGTTGATAGAAGAGGAGTAGGCGGAGCATTAATTCTACTTCAATTAATGAATCAAAATAATCATCTGATATATTTATAAGCGATATTTATTTAAGAACACCTATAGGTATAATAAGAATGGGTAATTTTGTTACGGAGAGCGATTTTTTAAATTTAAGCTTATTAGCCATTCTAATATGGAATTCTTTTATACATACCTATAAATATATATATAGGTATGTATAAAAGAAGAAAATATTTAAAGAAGCTGAGTTTCCAAAGACTTCCATATATTCAATATGTCCCATTGACACGGTATGACAAGCTTACAATAAGGTTTTTAAGAATACTTGTAACGTGATATTTGTTGTTCACTGGGAACAATGAATATAAACTGTGGCAAGAAGTCCATTGTCTATGGCCCATTCTAATAATTCAGACGTCATAAGCTTCAATGCCAAAATATTTATAGAAAATTTTCTGATATATTCTTAAAACAATTCAGTTATAAATTAATATTTCACATTTTTTAGTTTTGGGAAGAGGGGCGGTGTAGACTTCGTTATTTTATTACCATTGAGTTATAAGGCCAAAATGCTAATAGTAAATCTCTTTACTAATTGAATGGTAAAACAATAATCTTAATTGTTATAAGTTTTCACCATCACGTAGAAAATAAAAGGTGGTGAATAGTCTTCACTTTGATAGTTTTGATCCTCACCGTCACATTACACATGAATCGAATTTACAAACATAGAAATTGTATTAAAGTGACCAAAACTGGAGCTATGTCTTTAATATTCTATATCTAGAATATTAGGGTAACTAACCCCTATAAGCCCACCTCATTTTTAATTATTTTATTTTATTATAACGTGAATTCTGTGTGTTTATTACACTTTATATTCATTATAAAAAACAGTCTATACTAATGGGTTAAATAAAAAATACTTACGCTAAAATTTTTGGCTCGACGACTCTGAAAACTTTTGCATACATGTCAATCGCTTGCACCCATAACACCATCGAGCGACAAACCTAGAAGGTATTTTTTAACTATATTTTTTATGCCTCTTAAAAAACGAACTCAAGGCATCATAATCGGAGTATATTCTGAAATAATGACGTTCTTATCAAAGCCAATATAAGCAGGGATGTCATTATAATGATACATTATTTATACATACATTGTATAAGTGTTTAAATATAAAATGCTGTTATATCCATCTGCTCTGATTGTTAACCCTGAAGCCAATGGATATCGTCATATGTACGTACTTGTTTATTGAACGATTTAAATTTATAAAGGGGACTTAGGAGTCGCTTATGAACATCTTACCTTAGAAACCTTAACAACAGTGTCTGGATTAAAATCTTTATGGGTAAGGTATACTTTGATCTTCTTCAAAAGGGCATCAGGTATGTGGTCTTTGTCGTACTCCTCTAGATTACGTATAAAGTTCACGTCCGCCAGCAACTTCTTTGTCGAATCCCAATCTGGTCTAAAATATTGTAACTATGACATTTCTGTGTTGATTAACTTGTTTGAAGAGTCAGATGGGTTAGAATGACAAGAGTAAACAGTTTTACAGTTAACATAAAAAGCGTCATTACAATAATTTTACTTGCATTTTCCCAAGCAGGTTGAAAGATTTAACGTCCCTGATGCACTCTGTTTAATAAGATATCAGTAATTTTTGTGGCGTTGAGGCTACGATATTATATATTTAATTTAAGAAGTAATTGAATTTTTTCGCAAATGACGTGTTTTTAATATTTTATGAAGACATGATACTACTTAGCCCCGAGAAGTATGCAGACAGGCTCCATCACGAAGCGGACCAGAGCAGGTGGTTTCTGGAACGCCTTTAATTCATTAATGTCCGCTTTATTTAAGGCCTTGAGGGCATTTTGTGCAGCCTCCATGGCTGGCATCGCGAGAGCTAGATCAGCTTTTGCCTCATCAGCGATTTGCTTCACCTCCTCAGCTTTAACCTGTGGAACAATACACCTTCATAAGGCTTACGAAGATTATATTCTAGAGTTGCGATCAAATCTCGCACGTGAAACAAAAAATATTGCTAGACGTTGTTTACAGTAAAAAAAGTAAAGAGTTATCTAGAAAAAGTTATCCCTCAGTAAAATAAGTTCGGAATAAAAGGACTACAAATTTAAATGAAGCTACATGTTTGTTCATAAATTTCAATGTGATACATAATACAAAGAAATAAAAATAGAAACAATTTCATTGTAAATATAATATTGAATTTTCTTAAGCACAACAAAAGAGTTTTTGCGACTAGAGTAAACAAAGGAATACTAAGTATTCGAACTGCGACAACGCTCCTAAGCGTGAGGGTTTTACAATGAGTGCAAACGTGATCAAACCTTCAAGGGTTAAAGAATGCGTCATCGTGCAATAAAGCCATACAAAAACATATTTCAAATGTTTCAAAACTTTTCAATAAATTATATAAATAAGCTGGTTAAATATAAACATCCAAATGATAGGTAGTAGGTCAAATGATAGGTATCGATAAAATAGTAAAGATCAAAGAAAACCCAAAGCCCGAAGAAAATATACACCGTGAAATATTTAAATAATCGAATCAAACTCAAATACATACTCAAATCTTTATTTCATGTAGATATACAACGGTGCGGATTCGAAACGTCAAAAAAACTGTTCTTCGAGAGTTCAAGATCGATCTATTATGTTATCGACAGAGCTATGCGTGGGCAAAGACTACAGAACAGTAAATTTTTCTTTCAAGCCGCCATATTTACAATTTTAAAATAAATTTGTTTCGTTTGAAATTCGGATACTAAAAAATAGGAATTTCATTAAAATTAATATAAATAAAAAACTAACTAACATGACACTATAACAAAAAAAAGAACAAAACATATCGATATAGGCCACGAAACATAATTTATTTTAAAGAGCATATTAGCAATATAATAAACATTCACCCTGGGAATTTTCATATTATGATTTTGCCATACAAAAACAAACTACGGTGACCAGATATATACAGCTATATTTCATTTATGTGAAAACAAATCAACAAAGAAAATTGTATGAAGGTTTTTCTTTACGTCGCAAACTTTAACACGAAGGTTTCTTGAACACAATAGAATAAAAATTTAAACCTTGTTTAAATTTTCACCTATTTCTTTATATTTACACACGCATGAGTTAAATGTATACAAAATATATAGACAAATATTACACACATTGAGAAGGACAACGTAATATATCAAATCATACGTCTTAATAAATTAATTCAAATTCTGATATGTCAGACGTCCTAAACAAATGGATGGAGAAACTTAAGAATGGAGGATAATACCTTTGCTGCAGCTTCATCTTTCATAACAGCTTGCTTTACTTCATCAGCAGCCTTCTGTTCCACCTTCAAACGTGCAACGAGTGCCATGCCCTGTATGAAAAATATGATTACATATAAAGTATTAAGGGCTAGTAATTAATATTAAATAAAATGTTGAATAAATTTAATTATTTTATTAATGTAGTACTCACTTCCTCAGCTTTCTTAGCGAGCACTGGCTCCATTTCTCGCACCTGTTGCTCCATAACGCCGACCACTTCGTAAGTTTCGTATAGTTTCTAGGAAATATTATTATTTTATAGTTATACCTAATTTAAAAACATCTATAAATAAGCCTAACATCGCGGATACATGGACTATTTGGGCTGTCCAACACTTTTCTAATAGAATCAATAGTCACTAAATAAATTGATATAGTTTAGGATTGTGAAATCAATTAATTAAACGAGATAAAAATATGATTTTTAAATTAATAACATTCATAAGTGAATGACGCTCTGAACGGAAGCCGGAAGGGCGCTCTCTGAAAATGTAAAAAAGCAACCAGCTAATATATGTACATTCGTTTACAATCATGCTATGATTATGTTTAAAATATGTCATTGTAAACGATTTATTCAAATAAAACTACAACAAGTACATGTTTTCTTATTCAACGTGATATTAATTATTCTAGCTTTACGATTGATTAAATCTTTGAAACGTATTAACGTCAGGCTGGCAGACTGTTGTTTTGCTACTGAAATTACCATAAACCTGCTTCAATGCATTTTGTGAATGTCACGTGTAGTTTAACTTGTCAAGCGTAAAATCGAATCTCCTGTTTTGAAAGCACATAGAAATTACCATGGCGACGTTAAGACTGATTAAAACAAGATTCAAAACAAATCTTAAGATTTTTATAATCTCGAAGGTAAACTTCGAGATTATGATAGTATTAAATAGGTCAATTTTAATTTGTATAAAAGTTCCATGCTTATTTTGCGTTTATTTCGCTGAAAAATTTTCCACGCCTCCGTATTTAGTTCATGACGCGTAAAATGGTTTCAATTGCATGGGAAATAGAAAACATTTTCGCTTGGCAGGAACACAATCTGATTTCCAGAAGATTCATCCTTTTCAAAAAGCTCTTATTGGATCCTAAAAATATGTATGAAAATAACATTTCATATTATCAGATTAACATTTCTATAAGTGATATTCGTCATTTGAATTTTTTCGTATAATAGAATGTACGCTTATTGGCAAATGCTTAGGTGTCATTGAGACCATTTTATTCCATTGAAAACTACGCCGCACACGTCAGGGACTTATAAAAACCGAGGCTTCTTTGAAAAGAAATGTTTTACAATGTATCACTGAAATTCTCGCCCGAATACACTTACAAGAATATTTCTAGTACTTGTTAACACTTTATAACGATTCAACTTCATTCGAAGTTATTAAGTCTTTATTACATTATTCAGTGGAGCATATTTTCTGTCTGATTTTCTCACTGAAATTTTATATTAAAACGAGTATCGTAATTGTTACTAGGATTTGCTTTACACCGTTACCTATTAAAAATTGTGTTTTTTTATATGAGATAGAGGCATAAGTTTTATATTTGTTATGCATAAAACGTTAAAAAATAAAGTATTATTTATAATAATACTTCGACAAACTACATACTGCAGAGGGCATAGGAAGTTTAGTTATATTAGGTTGTATGAAATCCATTCTTCAGTCAATTATTTACTGGCATAACAATTATTGAGACTCAATTCGAATCGCTAAATTCGAAGCGTAAAACATAAAATTCGTTAAAAGTTATATAAATAGTTACATGCAGTCCACACGAGATTCGGTCCCGTCCTCGTATAATTTCCTGTTGTTTCTTGTCCAGAAGACTGAGGTAGAGCTTTAAAAGGTCCAAGTAACTGCTTGGCGTTGTGTAGAAATAGCGTCGCATCTCATCGTAAAGTCGATCCGTCATAACATCTACGTCCTGAATAAAAATAAATTCTGTTTTAAAAACGAACATTGACATTTTTTTATAATCACTCATGCATAACTTTTCTCTTTATGTTAGTGGTGTTTACTTAAGCTGTGATTTTTAACGGGGGACCGTTTCGATCTCCGGGACAGTCGACATTTGTGTTGACCATATTATAGATACAATCGGAAAGTACATTTAATAACTTACCTGGTGCATTGTGACACATAACATAGAGATCTTGTGTATGATAGTTTGGTCTCCAAGAGGCTGTAGACACTGTTCAGCGACAGACAGCAAGGCTTCTGGTGGCCATTTTGTGAACCAGTCAATGGTACAGCAATTCACCAGAGATGGAAACATACGGCAACGTCGCCTGAATAGATTTTTAATTAAATTACGAATAAGTACATATTGATAGCACAAAAAAATTATTTCTCCTCCAAGAGTTTTCCTGTCTGATTGATATTTATTGATTAATACTTATATTATAAAGCTTTGCATATAAATATGAACATATAATCATTAGATTTAGAGCTTTCTATATTGTAAGAAATGCAAATTCTCTGGCGAAAGCTTCCAAATGCGTAGAATTCACTAAGCATTTCACTGGAAAATATCCATCGAGATTTTTTGAATATTACATTTGTTTATGGAAAATGTAATACACTGTTGTGAATTTGATTAAATTGAATAATTTAATCATATTTTATAGTTTCTATCTCTTATTAGTTATCAGTTAACAGATTACAAACTGTCGGGATCGCAAGACTATCTCTTACTGCCATTATAAGATAATGGTGCAAGAGATTATTATAATGTGACAATAGATTTATTTATGATAAATATTCTTTTATTTATATCGGATAAATAGTGATTGGAAGGGTAATGAGGAAGGTTAATTGTGCTAATAGGACAAAAATAATAAGAGTTAATAAATTTGGCTTTCACGTGTTTAAATTTTCGTCACTATACAAAAATATAGAAATAATATCAAACTATATAAACAGTAGAGCAATATAATGGAGTATGATATTTATGTAAAAAAAATATGACGTATTTCCGTTATGCAAAGTCGTTCGATCGAATCTTCCTGTAAAACAAGATCCCTAAACCCAATTTAGATGGCAAACGAATAAGAGCAGACATCAGGCGAAAAGAGAGCATAAAAATAGTCCACATCTCATGAAGTTAAATAAATTCAGATCGTAATATTCAAAATTACTTTACCATTTTTAAGAAAATAAGTTTAAATACTTGGAAATAAATGCCAGTGTGATGGCCTACGCAGGTGCGTAGGCCGTAGGACATCACATATATTTCATACCTATATATCATCGTAAAAGCTTTTTCTAATCCGAAACTAAGTTATGCCGCCATGCCGACACCTAAAATTCTGACACCTGTTGTCTTGATTCACAGATACTTGACTTGTTACTTTACTTACTTACTTACGTCGTAATATTTTAATATATTATGAAATAGTAATATGTTCTTAAATATGTATAAAAAGTACACAATTTTAGAGGTTTAATAGGAAAATATGTGATTATATTAATGCGTGCTATAACAGTAACAACACTATTTACATATTTTACATGTATAAATTCTATACATGTACTTGGTTGGTTGTTAAAACCTTCTTTGAGTTCTAGAAAGTTTATCAATTAACTCATTTCTACCATTACCATTTTCAATACGCAGTCGCAAATAAGGCCTGATCATTGCGCAGGACGGTGGAACAGTATAAAAGCTGATGTCGCGACACAGGTCTCATTAACCGCGCTACACTTTGAACAGTACGCCTATTTAACTTGTTGCATCTACCTATACCATTAACTTGTTGCATCAACCTATACATTTGTCAACATGTTGAACACAAAGCCCGAGAACTTGCACGAAGACTCCCTACTTGAGAACTCCTTACACGAAACCTCCTTGCACGAGAACATGCGCTACGTATTCGACCTGAACGATATGCAGTTCATAGTCCCACCTGGGGACGCACCGCAGGAGCCATTCGAAATCACCCTGACTTTTAACGGAGTTGACATTGAGGAGGAGCTGACGAAGTTGGATTTCCTTAGCTTGGTTTTGAGCAAGTTGAACGACGATACCGAGGATAAGGAGGTGCGTCTGCAGCTTGAGGAAGCTATAGAAAACTTGAACGAGCGGAAGAATATTATTCTGGAAAACGTAACAACTTTTATACGCGAGTTTTGGTTGAATCTGGAGGAGATGGATGATGAGGATTTTTGTCCCCTTTGCGGACATCCCTACTTCATACAGTATCTTGAAGAAGACGATGGAGACCGTTGCACCAGCGCTGCAGGCTAAACCCAAGAGTCTCATATTCCCAAAACGTGTTTTGATGTATACTTTTGCTTATAGTAAAACTTATAATATAAAGTCATAACCTTAATATATGTGTTTATATACTTATTTCATAAATAAATCGATGTGAAATAAACTGCAGTTTAATTATTACACCCAATTTTTGTCTTGCTACATTAGAAACAAATGAACATAGCGAATGTGTTAACAATTATATGATGCGATTTCTTTATTATTAAATGTAGCGAAGTTAGATGATTCAGATATTAAAAATATTTCAAATAACTTTCTAAAAACCCCCCATCGCACATATTTTTCATCTGAAGATTAAATCGTACCGAGTATCTCGACATAATGTTTGTTTCTTTTTTATCAATACAAAATTCATACCGGAAAGCTTCGCCAACGGGGCTCATACAGACACACAGATGCAGTTTTGCTCGGACGCGATTTATAAAGAAGTAGTATACAGAGTCTCTATCTGCCGGATTTATGCCATTCTTTGCCGCATCACTTCTACAGCCAGTCTGCACCTGCTCATAAGTATCACCCTCGAAGAGGTTCGGTACTTCCCCTGGAAGATGTAATAACAAATACTAATCACTAGCACAAGGAAACGTATAATTTTATTGAACTTTGCGCTCTACGCAACAAAATTCAGAGACAATTGTAAAATACAAATTTGTTTTCTCAATAATAGACGTTATGACGGTTTTCCTTTCAAAAGTAGGCAGAAGTCAATCACGGAAAAATGATTGAAAACATTGTATAAAATATGTATGCTTTAAAGTATAAATTATAATCAGTAGAAACAAAACTCAGTAACCGGTAATGGTTTACGATAATTTTAAAGAAATGAGGGATGGGAATCAAATGAGGTCTAGTATTTATATACTAAACGTTATAAACACACCAGAATTGAGCATATTATTGATATCTTCTAAAAACTCTTCCTTTGTAATTTGCGTGTCCGTGAATAAGAAAACGGTGTCTTCGCTCCCGACGCCTGCTCTCATATACATCTTCCGAAGGTCGTCATGGAACTCTGGAGTATCGTAATTGCGTTTTAATTCCATTCCCATGCACCTATTATAAACAGATGAATATTTTTACATATCTATTAGGAATTTTTAGGTAACTTAGGTTCAGTTAAGACTGCTAGAAGGTGAAAAGTGCATTGCGTGTTTCACAACATTCCACAATTTGAAGCATTAATTAATTTCAAACGACGACGGTGTGTTGTTTATAACAGGCGAGACACCTGATATTAAGTGACAAGCTATTCACATAGGAAATTTTCTTGAACAATCTTAGTCATATCACGTTATGAGGTGGCTTGGTACATAAATATTTATGTTTTCAAATGAACTGAAATTTTACGTAGATTTAAATCTAAATTAATATCTCGCTTATTGCTTTTAATCAGAAAATTAATAGCAAATATTATTTGCTATTTTACAATTGAGTAACAAAAACGAAATTACATAATAGATTGGTTTAAACTCCACGCGTAAGTGGTTCCTAGTAATGATTTATTTAATATTTTACATTTAAATTATGTAATAGTGAGATTATTTCAGGTAAAATAATAATTTATAGTGCAGGCACAAAAATCACTGAGGTTCGCACACTTGCAATGCTCAGATGTAATGTATGCCTAACATTTTGCCGGTAAGAGGAGGCGAATTTAAAACATTACTAGTTTGGGAATATTCTCTCTATTTATCCTGTTTATTATCCTGTTCATTAATTACATAATTATCAAATAACACACATATATACCACCTCACTACCACACGCCACATAATTCGTGATTGGAATATTTTTTGCATATAAGAGAAATACCATTCATATTCAGAAATTCCTTATCTTTTAGGTATAGTTTCTGTGTTTGTTTAACAATTCGCATACAGAAATACTCTGAAGTTGTTAAAAAAAGTTGAACGCGTTTTCATGGGCGCCGGTGTATTGAGAATGTTTCAAGGTTAACTTCGTTTGAACCTTTTGAATTTTTCTTTGTTTGGCTTCTTGAAATGAAATGCAAACGCGTAAATTATTTTTGTTTTGTTGACAAAAAATATCTTTTCAATATAATACCGGGACACATGTCACTCGATCGGTTCAACTTTCTGGAAACAATATGTCATATAACACTGTTACGCTCACAAAATTGACTATACCGGGGATTAAACCGGAACTCTTTGTTAGATGGTCTCGTATGCGACCATTGTGTTTGTGGGTCCTTAAATTTTAATAATAGTTTATGTCCCTAATTGTCCCTAGATGATCGCTGCAGCGTCCCCTGAATTGATAACCACCCGTTTACAACATTAACTCTAAATACATACATGTAGTTATAGATATTACGTAATAAAAAGATTTATTTCATAAAGTTTAGCCTATATATTATTCTATTGTATAAGCTACATTATTGTAAAGTTTTCAATTACGTTTCGTCCTTTATGCGAAAGGGAAACAAAAATTCTATCCATTGATGCTTACACACTTTCTTGGTTAAAATATTAATAGGACTTGCTTGGAAATTGCAAAATTAGTGCTCAAACACGATCGATATTTACTTGCACTCATTGACATGGGCCGCTAGAGTCGCCACAGATCTCCTTCCTGAACCACCAGGGCCAACCATTAAACTATGTCCTCTCTCAGCTCGTAGCACTCTTGCTACGCGAGCTACGTGCTCTACGGCGTCTCTAAATAGTACCAAATTCATTTCCGCCCGAGCAGTTGAATTATATTCTTCTAAGTATTCCTGATGAAATGAATAACATAAAAATCATTACAACTATAACAACTTTATTTGGATGTTCAATTAGAGTTTGCATTCAAGTCACGACCTTTATTTACGACATTTATTAATTATCACCGTTGCGTGAAGTAAAATTGAAATATTGATGTGCTACAAGTGATACCTTTAACACCACCATAAGTTTCTGTATATCAGGAATTTCTTGGTACGTTCTATTTTCTTTTGGTACAGCAGAATTAAGAAAATCCCCAAACAGGAGGACGGGTGGTGAGTCAATAATTGGGTCTTCTGGTATTTCAAGAATCGGCTGCTGGAAATTCTTATTGCACACAGTGCACATAAGATGATAGAAGTAACTTTTATCTTCGATGTTGATCAGACGATCGTGGAACACACGCAGGCACTCATGGTAGAATAATCTGAAAATACATTTTTATTTATATCATCACGATTGATTATAATCTGATTTTTACTTTTCATCTCTACAGTAATTTTTGTATGCTATCTTGATTCCCGTATTGGAAAATTGTAAGGGTTCATATTACCTCGGTTCCATACAAACGACGAGCAAGAAAATTACTTAATAGATTGTCGTTATGAATAACTCTGGGAAAATATTTCTAGAATATTCAATCTAAAAGAATCTTTGTACACGAATAAAATATGTGGTTAATAAACAACATAGATAAATTCAAATGGAACATGTACAGTAAACAAATGGTACAAATGGAAGATCCGAAATGAATTGATAATTGGTACCATTGAAAGCTCAATTTTCGTACCTTAACATCGCCTGCGGTAATCTCATGTAAGCTGCATTTGCCTGCAAAACACCCTGCATGCATTTTGAAAGGTCTCGCAAATTGAATACATAGTGAGATTTCGCGGGGGTTGGTAATAATTCAGCGCATATCTTTAGATAAACATCGACTGCTGCGTTTACTATTGGCTCACCCAACACTGACACTTCGGTGACGAAGTCTTCCATGTGGCCCTTAAGGATCGCCTGCAAAGTGGCTTACATATATATACTTATATATAATGTATATAATAATGTCTAGAAGACACGAACTCACAACCTGATGTTGTATAACAGGCATCACATTTGATGGCATCACGAGAAATTAGAAACTTCCTTTGCCTTTACTGTTATAATTTAATAACAATTTTTACATTACAATAAATTAATATTGCATTAATGCATAATTTTTTACCGCTTAGTAAAAACCTACGAAATGTAAATACGCAAGGACAAATACGGAACTTTGTCTGTTTCCCGAAGTATGTTTAAGAATTAGAAATTGTAATCGTATCGAATGTCACAAACTAGCAATCTACTGTGTATTGTACGCCACCATGGACGTGATTTGAATGACGTTGATTTGACAACCCAGCTTCTATAGAGTTCTAAGCTTACTGTCAATTTTTAATTGAAAACTTTAAATAAATATATCAACGATGGGAACAAAGAAATCATTGGATTTTCACTAACAAGGATAATTTGACAGTGTGAGGGGCAAAAACGTAGTTTAGGTTTATGACGCTTATCATCATTCATTAGTAAAATGGTGTTTATAATATTTATTTAAATATAAAGTAGGATTCCTACTTTGAATATTGTCTTCATGGCTTCTGCGTTCGGTGCTGAAATGTAGAACATTGCAAAATGTCGTACAAATCTCGCAGTCAGAGGATTTCGCCCGCCGCCAGGCGGTGCGCAGGCACAGGACAACACCACATCTAGGATCTCCTTCCAGTACAATTTGTCCCGGTCATAAACACCACCGAAATCCAGATATTGTCTGATTCAAAAACAACCTTATTATATGTATTCCTAAATTTTAATATCGTCATGATAAACGTTTGACTCCAGTGATTTGCGCGATCAATAACAATCGATATAAGACAATTTACTCAAGTCAATCCCGTAACTTCGAACGGAAGGCTAGTATTTAACTTACATTCTCAGAGTTAAACTGATACCAGAGAGTTCGTTAGCCAGTTTGAACACTCAATAGTATGTCGGCATTACATGCATTTTAGAGTGCAATGGGTGTGTTGATTTGCGTGAGGGTGAGGTGCGACATCGTCCGATAATCCGTCGTCGTTATACCTCAGTCTACTCAAACAGTATTAAGGTAATGGAATCAATATATTTGTTACATTTATTTATTCTGCCTAAATAAGTAAGCGGGCGATACAAAAAAGGGAAGTGCGAAATAATATACAACTTGGAAAGGAATATTTCCAAAAATAGTGTAATTAAAAACTAATTTATATTAAAATATTATTGTTAATTAGATTCTTGACAATGAAATTCTACTCCCGACGGCGAGGAAGTCAATAGAGAGCTTTATTGGGTTTTGTCGGCGTTTATGCTGTACGTAGCTTTTTATATAAATGTAAAATTTGTTGAATCCAATTTACTCGACCGTTAATATATTCTTCTTAAACATTCATTTTTTTATAACAACTATTTTTCCATATTTGAATAAAAGCGTGAGCTGGTTGTAAGCCATACTTGACACACGAAAATTAAAAGCTGTACCCCCAGGGAGGCTATTTTAAAATCGCTCACGAGAGTGACCGACTTTATTCAAGACTAATGATATATAACATATATTCACTAGACAAAAAATAAAAACATCATAATAAATAGCCCGATCACCTGAGCAATTCAATCGTCGGTTGAGCTCCATAAACATCAAGACGAGGCATGTTTACGTCATCAATGAAGATGATCACTTTCTTGCCAAGTGGAGCTCCGATGGCTTTACGTGGTCGCTTCTCTAGTCTAAGTTCAATCACCTCCTAATTTAAACGGAATTATTTTAAGGGTATGTATTTCTATATCTATAAGTATATAACTGTTTCATCTCAAAAGACAGACTTATTTAAAAGTCTACATATAAATATATACCGATCATTCATACTCCGTATATGTAATTATTCAAACCTGTGTACGTGCGCTGCTAGTTTGGGCTGAGAAGTTCAATATCACCGGTATATAGGTACCAGTGGTGGACATTTTGTTTAATATCTCAGCGGCTATCACAGTTTTCCCCACACCTATTTGTGGAACAAAAGACGCAAACGGTTCATTGTTTTATATCCAAGAAGGGAACAAGGGAAGCCAAACGCCGGTCCACGTAAATGGAGTAACGTCAATCGGCTCGATATATATTTTTAAAAGTATATCATAATTAGGTTTTTTAAGTACAGCTTCACAATCTAACCTGTGAAACTGTAGTATATATGTATTGAATATGGTGTGAAGTTAATTGATGATACTCACCAGTATTACCAGTAAACATGACCGGCTTTCCAGCACTAAGCAGCTTTTCAAATAAATACCCGTAGCGCACCGTATCTATCGTAGGTACTAACGTTTCAAAGAAGGGCTTATTACAATCATAAAGAAACTCAGGTATAATTTCCGCCCATACTTTCAATTTGCGATGCTTCGTATCCATGTACATATCGAAAAAGTTAAAGCCTTGCGGGAAACTGCGAACAATTAGAGAATGAAATCTGATTCGTAGAAAATGTAAAAATATAATAGGAATATAAAAATATAGGAGCTACGTATGGAAATACACATGCGTTATGATAAAAATCCAAATGCATAAGCTAATAACACTTCAGTTCTTTTTTTTTCATACGTCAGGGTTGTTTTGAAGAGACCACTCTATTAGTAATAGTAGTAGTACATTGGATGCATCTGTGTGATACAAATGGATGGTCCTATAACGCCTCTATCATAAACATAGTATTATATAGACATACTATTCAGCTTCCTCGAAAGCCTCAAACTGCCTCTTGATCACCTCCTCAAAGGCTTTCCTATTCATTTCCAAGATGTTCCCTCCAATGCACCAAACATAGCAAAATATGAAGCAATGCGCTATGTAAGTCTTGACGGCTGCTTTGTCCGGAAAACGTTCGCCTGGCTCTGATAGTAATGCCCCCATAAGATAGCACAGAGCTGATATTTTGCTGATGTCCACCTATTTTATTATATTCAACATTTTATTAAATTATAACGATGCTACGCGCTACGCACCTACACCGTCTATCAACTTTTCGTACCATTTTTTGATGTTAGATACTTTCCACATCAAAAAAATAAATCTTGTGTCGTTGTTGTGTTACGAAAATAAAATATCAAAGATAATTTGAAATGAAACTGCTCTTGGCGTACAAATTGCTTTTGCACAATTGTTTTTTATTTTTAGCTCGATCATAACAGGCTACGAACAAAATGTATAATAGACTGATTTAATCGCAAGTTTTATTATTTTTCAATCAGACATATGCGATTTTCTTAGAGAAGTTTGTGTCAATTCATTTTATAATTTTGTTCACAAATTTTCAAGTAAAACAACAAAGAATCAATTAGGCAACGGTTAGCCGCGTATCACTATACCTGTTTAATTCCGACATTGCATTTAGTATTGACATGTATGACACCAACTTCTAGCATCTTATAAAGCTCGTATAAGAATTCAGAGTTCTCTTGAGTGAACAGGTTCTTCTCGATGCCTTCATCCAGCCAGGATCTGACGTACGGCAAGTACCCAAGCTCTCCAGGATCAATATACACCATGCCGCAACGGGAAACTGTGGCCGGCGAAGCCTGCGCTAAGTCAGCTACCTATTTTAAATTACATATATATATGTTCAAACTGTAAATAAATAATTCTCAATTATCAACATAATAAGTAGGTTGAAGGACATAGTTGTATTTCCTCTGTTCAAACAACATCTCCGTGATTGACTATGCATTATATCAAAGGATCGAATAACGAAGAATTTAATCGTAATAACTAATTACAGAAACTGCGAACAATGAAATCGTGTCAATATCAGTTGCGGAGAATAACCCGCAATTGATGAGGAGCATTAAACAAATTTTAATTACACCTTTGACAAGTCATGAAATGCACCGACTAAATATACGCCGACAACGAATAATGTTATATTGCGTGCAATAAACATTATTGGCTGACAATGTTTGCATTGGTTTTAATCGGAATCACCTAACGTCATATATACGAGTAGGTACTTTAATATGATTCTCTTGTTATTTTATAGTTATTAGGTAGTTGATGGACCCTACCGACCTAAGTTTTAATTGACAAAAAAAAACACATCGGATTATAAACAGTAATTAATCCGGGACAGTCTTGAAATAAATACGCAAAAGCGCGAAGAAAGCTTTTCTTATTTTGTAAAGTTGTTTTGATACAATGTTAATTATATTTACTGGAAACTGCGCAGGTAAATAACTTTAATGGGTTTCTAGAAACGTGTAGGTTTGTTATTTTAGCATTCCTTTTTAAAACAAAGGATTGGATTGATTGTAAACAATGAAAGTGTACTTATTAGTCGACTTTATTTGCTTTTAAATATAGAATGAAGTACATTTTATATCAAGGGGATAAAGCTACACAAATAAAAAATATTGCAATTATAGCCGTTATGATGTATTGATTAATTTTGACCAGCCAGTTGGTGCAATGCAGAAGGCCCAAACTGTGGAATAAGGGTCCCGCGTCCGATTCCCGGTACGGTCTGAATTTGTGCGATTAGCATATTGCTTGGCTTTGGTTTAGATGTACTTCGTACACAAGCCATAAGCCACCGAAAGAAACAACAACGCAATCAGTTTCTTTTTTTTTCTTTCGGGAAAGTCTAAACACTTTGGGCTGGTTAAGCTAATATATGCTCTTGGAGATTCTTCGTCAACAGTAATAGATTTTCAAATTTAATGAGATTTTGATACTGATAACAAAAAGGATCACGCCACTTTCAGCTCTCGACTCAACCGTCATCAGCCATTAGGAAAAAAAGCAATGACCTGTTGATCTTACCTCAAAAACCATATGGACGTACGGCGTAAGTTTGATCCTCTCGGAGTTCGACAGACACAACATTTTATTGTCATCTAAAACCGTGTTCATATTCTCTATCCACACTGCATCTACAGGTCCGTCGCATATCAGCCATTGATGGTCGGTTTCTTCACACTAATAACAAAGAACGTATGTGTTTACAGTTTCCAGCTTAAAAGGAATTGAGTACCTAATAATTTACATCGTAGTTAAAATGGTACACACAAGTGTATAATGTGTAATAAATTTTAATGTAAAATATTTCAAGCAATAGAGCTTCACTTGACTACGACTCACCTGGACAGCTGTTCGTAGGGATAGTGGTAATATGCCATCATGCCACTCGAGGGTCTGTAGGTTCACTTCCCCGTACAACTCACCAATACTCAAACTCTTGGGGTTCATTATATACTTGTGCACGAGCTGATATGTCGGGCTCACCTCACCCCGCTCATATAACCGTGTGTATGTATCACCTAACACCTAAATCAAAAATAATTTCATATATGAATTCATATATTTGTACAATCAAATGTCTTGCGTGAAAATCGTAAATACGCAAGAACTTACGTTTGTCGGAAAGTACATTGATGTTGTATTGTGTTGATTGAAGTAAAAAATGATATAGTTGTATAAGAATTGTTAGTTGTAGAATTTTAAATGAATTTCAATCTGTATTCTCACGTGCAATACGGTTGTCTTGCCACCTCCGGTTGGCCCCACCAACATTACACCCCATCGCACAATCATCGTCTCATGTAGTTGTATTACCTTGCGTATTTGACAAGCCTCGACTTGTAGCTTACGTTCCAATAATATAATCTCTGGAAATAATACGCTGTTCTACACTGGGCCGTCAATAAAATAAAACCTTTACATACTAGTTTCTTTTTTTAAGATTTAATTTAGGGGATAAAACTTTACATGTTGCTTAAAAGATACAAGTATATTTGACGTTACTTACATTATCTTTACATAAATACCGTTACGTTACCACTGTTACATAAATAAAGATTATATTAGTGCCCACCTTTAAGTTAGATGTACATATAAATACTGTTTAAGTTTATATTAGAATTAACAATTGTACATTTAGTTGGTAGGTAATAAATAAATAAATTATTGATTTAAATATTAACAATCTACAAGAAATTAAATATTGATAATTACAATTATTGACGTCAAACTCAGTGAATGAATATTATTGAGTTTAAGATTGATAAAGTTTAAATCAATGATCTTTATTCATTATCTATTTTTTTTTAAACCCCGTAAGCTCAAAGGGGTTTTATGAGCACGGGTCAAAAGGCAAGTGACACCTGAAAAGGCTAGTTTTCTATAAAAAAAACTATAAACTATTTCTTTAATACACGTCTGAATTAATACCCCAATACATTATATTGAGTGTGTGTACTATTATGTTTAACAAATGGTTTTAAATAGTTGCCCACTGTAAATTAACGCGTGATGTGGGGAACTATTCATACATTTATTGAAGCAATGTGTTCATTTGAAACGTCGACCCGTGGGATAAAACGACACTAAACAAACAGTTTGCGCGCGGTTTGATTAAATTGACGAGCCATCAAAAGGGTTTCATTTTGGTAAAATTTTGCCTTTGAACAATATATATTTCCACAATTAATAAACGAGGTTCTCATTAACTAACAAGAGTAAACTAACTGATCACTTCCTCCATGATGCCGTAGTCCCGCACCGGTAAGCTGACGCCGGGGAACAAATCAGATAATATACCAGCAAATAGGATGGCGTCAGCTGCGAGAAACTTTGGCAGGTTGCTGTCGTTGAGAGCACAGAGCAACGTCATTTCTTCGTGTTGGTCGGGACTGGCACGCTTCAATGCGCCAGCCATCACCTAGTTAAATGTTTTATTTAAAAGGGACCAGGTATTTAAATTATTAAATAATGAGGTTTGACAGCTGTAGTTTTGGCAAGTTCAATATAATTGTAAAATGATTTGAATGTCAAAATTCAACTCATTATCTTTAAATCGAAGAGAGTATCGACCAAAAAGGACAGGGAAGCAAGGGCAGATTAAAAGTTGCGGCGCAGATTTGATCTGAGCTTTGATCTCAAAGGGGAGCCCAAACAAAAAAAGATCTTCCGGACTGGGGCTGCATCATCTTAATATTATACTGTTATGTTGTTATAGA
The DNA here is from genome assembly GCA_963693355.1 of Pontia daplidice. Classification (NCBI taxonomy): domain Eukaryota; kingdom Metazoa; phylum Arthropoda; class Insecta; order Lepidoptera; family Pieridae; genus Pontia; species Pontia daplidice. The sequence goes on from CAVNZL010000001.1 coordinate 488,531, forward strand.
AACACCGGCTGTTTATTATTATAAATTGGGACGCTAATACATTGACTATATTGCGTGTTTATTTTGTTTGTAGTTACAGGATAAAGCGTTTCGATAACCGAACTGTTAGGCTACGTCTTTGCGAGCCCTATGGTAGTGAGCGTCCATGGGCGGCACTTAACACCTGGATAACTTCCCAGGCTTCCGTTTACTCCAATTTTTATAGAGAAAATAAAAACACATACAAGTACACTCTTAACGGCCCTCATGCCAAAATCGTAGTGGTCCTGCTTCGAAAGCTGCTCACTAGACAACTTGTACATTTGCACCATTTTCTTAGCTAAACCCTTCGAAGACTCAAAGCCCTCGGAATAAAGGATTACTTCGGCGATCAACGCTGAAATACGCATTTCGAATTGTAGATAAACAACAAATAGGGCTGTTTTACACTCTCTTCGACACAGCGTAAATACAACTTATTGATAGAGATAAAACGGTCGAGATAATTCCGAACGAATGCGACTAATATATAAATATTAAAAAAAATGCAATTTCAAATTGGTTTCAGAAAGACCGGAAATGCACTTTCAAACCCGCTGGTAATGTAAGTTTCTTCAAGTGGTAGTGTCACTTTACTTTAGAATGTCCTTCCTGTTTTATAGATAAGTTTAAGGTTAAGTATATTAAATGCTGAATAATACGCGATTACATCCGTAACAGTATAATATTCACAAAAAGCTCCACAGGATAAGAAAAAACTGAAAGCTAGAATCATGTAATATGTTACCATAATCAGGGACCATCATAGAAATCGGTCGAAACAGAGCCTTCAAATTGTCGGGCAGTTCAGTTCGGCCGGCATAGCCGGGATTCATGGTAATAAATGCAGCGCACGTCCGTACTAGTTTGATTTCTCTGCCCTCGAACATAAACCTGTTGAGTTTTATTATTTACGATGCAATGAGGTTTTAAATGCTTACCACTAGGCATAGATGATAAATAAATGTAACATCCTAGAATCCAACGATACGCAAGTTCGAAAGTACAGAACATTGAATGGACGAACGCAATGTGTGATGCATTGCTTTATCAAATAAGTTTATATTCAAGTTATATTTCATTTAAATTTATAATTATTAACAATAATAACAATATTAACCAACAATGTGTCAGGTAAACACTATATAATAAAAACAAAATTTCAGGATTTAAGTCAATCATGTATTATAAATTATTTAACTTCGTTATACCTAAGGCCTGGCAAACAGGAAACACTAGCCATTTTTGGGAAAATCCTTTACGAGTATGTTTCGCTAATATTTCAGGCTGTACTCTAATAGTATTAAAGTAATTATATCGGAATTTTATAAATTACTATTGAATGTCTGCATTTACATTTGACGATTTCAATTATTCGAAAACATGACTTATAATATTGCGACACCAATCTCTGAGTTTCACAGTGGGACGGCGTTTATGGACTTGCACCTAATTTTATCCCGGTATATAAAAAATAAGATACGCCACAGGGATTTTGCCCAGAAGAGAAGCAAAGGTGCTTGTTGCCCATTATAGTAGTAGTAGTATGAAATAAGGCAGGCGGTGAAGACTTTTCACAATACTAAATCTATAAATACCTAGATTGCTTAGCGACTTTGGCGTTTCTTATTGTTATTAGTTGTTGTGCGATGACAGACAGCACTTCTATATCTATTCTGTTAAACTCATCGAAGCAGCACCAAGCTCCTGACGTGGCTAGTCCCGAGAAGAACCTCCCCATCATCTTGTAGTCCAGGCCTTCAATTAAATTCGGACTTCAACGTCAAAACTTTAAGATAGCAAATGCTAATCTTATATCATAATTTATTCTACCCGGTGTATTAGTTCAAAATAAAAACATAGATCTACGAATGCTAAGTTCTATTGGGACCACGATGCTTCTATATTCAATATAATCGCTTTAAAACTTGCCTTCAGAACAATTAAATACAACACACTGTATTGCCAACGCTTTGGCTAAGTCCTTTGTCGTTTCAGTCTTTCCGGTCCCAGCTGGACCTGCTGGGGCCCCGCCCAAGTCCAGCTGCAGCGCTCCCATTAGGCATAGATAGCACCTGTCTGTCAGTGGCGTGATCACCAACACACCTGAAATTATCAGATATACTGCTGGACGACCTAAAGAAGAACTACCTACATGCAAATTCAAAGTTTTTGGCAAAGATTATAACTCTAATCTTATAACTTAATAATATAAATAATTATTAAAATGTGATTTTTGTTGTGGCTGTGATAGGAATAATATAAATCACCTCCAGCCCCCAAGTACTCGTGACCATATATATACATGGCACTAGACATCCTTGCAACGCAGTTGTCAATATCTTCTTCCCAGTAGTAACGAATCATTTTAAGCCATTCGAAGTCATTGCTGAAAAAACATTAAATCTTGGTTCATATATCATCGTAGTATATTCAATTATAGATCAAATTACAGAAGGTATTAAGGCCGACAATACAGCCGTAATCGTCCTTGCGCTGGAGGCGTCCATGGGTCGATCAAAGTGCTTAAAACTAGGCTAAAAAGTAAAAAAAATCATGCATGGTGCAATGTTTACATGTTCTGATAAACACTTTGTCAATAATTTAAGCGATTAAATAGCCGCGAGTTTCTTGCCAGTTCTCGTTTGTTTTTTTTTTTAATTTGGAAACAATTAATAACATTAGTACATAGTTTGTGTAAAGGAAAGTTCATGCTTGTATTAATTTACGCCTGCACATCTACAAGTCTAGCTATAACTATACTCACGATCGCTGCACGTGTTTCTCCACCATGTGAGTAATTGTATCTCTGGCGTGAACGTCCACAGTAATTAGGGCACAAAGAACCTTTCTGAACAATGATGTCAAATTCTGCCGAGTCAACGCAGCTAAGTCATTAAGGTCGGCAATACATTTCGTTTCGTAATTCATGAGCGCTGTGTCAATACGCAAGGGTATGTCGAGGTCAAATATTTCGTGAATTCCACGAGCCCACATAGTCTGTGACACTGTTAGCACCACCTGGGAATAAAAGGTAATAATAATCAAAAGAGGCCTTTGGACAGCTTGTACTTATTATATGGTGGTAATTCGCCTAATTAAAGAAGTTTATTTATCAATATTACATTTATATATTTGTACAAATTTACATTTATAAAAAAATACATTTTTCCGTCAATAACATAACGTTTGTTGCAGTATTATTAATTATTATAATATTATTATTAAAAAACACATTTTTCTATATTATTTAAACAGCAATTTTGAACAGCAATTTTAAACTTGCTATGTTTTAAATAACTCATAAAAATCCACCTGGTTAGGATGTAACGCTACCCATTCGACTCTAGGTCGCATTTGATAATCCTTTAGAGCAACCTTCATGCAACGTTTGACGGAAGCAAACATTGCTTCTTCAACTTTCCCCAGCCAATCTTCTACATTGCCACGAGCTTTAAGGCCCTGCGAATCACGAGATGCGATTAGACATTGTGACTTAACTTAACCAACGCATCATAATAATTTTCCCAACCTTTCCCAGATTAATCCTCTCTCCTTCCGGTGATAACATGGCAATTATATCTGTTGTCAAATCCTCAGCTTTAGCAGTTTTAGCCAATTTGGCCTGCAGGGCATCTCTGGTGGCAAAAGACATTTCTCTTTCAACAAGTGTACCATCTTCCGTCACTTCCATTTCACTTTCTGGCAACTTCACTCCGAATTCAAGTTTTGCGATGGCATCAAAGCACTTACGAAGATGCGGTTGTACTGCGTGAGGATTACGTGTCTGCGAAATGTAAGTTACAAAATGTTTTTAATGCAAATGCTTACTCTACTCTCGGATTCATAATTAATTAACAGATCTGTCAAACTACCATCAATAAACTACAATAAATTTGACATTGAATCATCTTACAACAACAAGATTGATTGTCGAAGTCAATCATTTTCCGAAGTTTTGGGATTTCATTGAATCAATAAGATATCATAAATAAAATATGACAAATTTCGCAACAATGAGCTAACGAAGTTAGTCCCATTTTTACCTGTGCTAATATTTCTAGTAATTCATCGTTTGAAAGGAAAAAGAATCTTGGGAACGCCACTCTCTTCGTTTCTAAATACGCTTCGAGACATTTCATTATCTGATCTAACATTTCATTGTTCCGAACAAATTCTTCGTATAGCTTCGGTTGAGTCGCTGCTGGCATCGCCAGTGGTACCTGGATATTATAATCACGTAACAAGACGATACAGACAACTGATTGCCTGTATTTTCTTAATTACTTTTCATTTTTATCCTCTTATAAACGTAAAATATTTGCTTTGCTCCTTTTGCTTTTTAATTTTAATAAGATGAATTCAAATTACGTAAGTGCGAGGTTACTATTATTAGAGGTATATATATATTATATTCTTAACCTACACACGCGTGTTTAGTATAAATAAAGCGACTGTACTTTAGCTAGTTTCCTCATGATATCCTTCCATGATTTGTCAACCATTGTAAATAGTCGAGTTTCATTTGGCAGCTGTCGTTGTATATCTGGTGCTGAGAATATCACCTCCAGATATATCCAGGTTTGTTGACATGCGTACCACTCTTCCTAAAAAATGATAAACTTTAAAACTAGCTAATGTTAATTATAAATTATTCTGAAACAGCTTGGTGATTTAGTACCGAATAACTGTTTGTAGGATATATGATTCTAGTTAAATAATGGAAGCATTTATAGATTTTTTTTTAAACCCACTGTACTTCGACGAAATACAAAGCCTTAACGAGAAACATTCATAAACCTACCAGAGTCCTAGCGAAAAGTTCCAAGTTCTTAGCCCACTCTTCAACTCTGCTCTTAATCGGTCCACAGTTCCTCGAACTAAGAATGGTGCTGACATGGATATTACTCTCATCAACAGCTGCTTGAATTTCATCCAAACCTCCAAGCACATATACATCTCGAGCATCTTTATGAAGCAGGACTGGGAACTCAAGCGCTGCCCAAATTTCTTCTACCTACGGAATATAGCAGCTAAAAAATCAAATATTCCTTTAAATTCTACTACTCAGTAATTTACCGTTAAGAGGGCACTCCGAGTATTTACCGTTAAGAGGGCACTCCCGTCCCGGGGAAAACTGAAAGAGGGATTTAAAATGTTACGTATAAGGACTCACTTTCTTTAGGAGTGCTTCCAAACCAGCCTCGGAACTGGCTTGACCTGCTACTTCCATTAACTCTTCGGCATGATGGAACGCACCAAGGTCTTCCAACATCTTCAGTGTCACCACCATATCTGGTGTGAAACGTGTGTGCAATATCTCTTCAATGCGAACCCAGTGACGCGGTTTTAACGCTGGATTACGAAGATATGACATTACTGGAAGCTAAAACAAAAATGACTTTTTACTGTGTGTCTGTGGACCCTAGTTTTGATTCTTTAAATTTTTTTCCCTAAGAATAGACAGCGTCAGTATCCTATATTGTATAATATGTATAAATATTTTGTAAACTAAACTATGACTTATCTTTTTATAACATATGTATTACCTACACGGCGTTAATGATAAATAACCTTCTATATTTGACACTTACTTTTTCTTTGATAATATCGATTGTCTCTTTGCAACCGGGAACTATTTTATTTGGTGGTAATCCTTTGTCGAGTTGGTTAAATGCTTTGCCGAAGTTTATAGTTGTTGTTTGAATTTCATCGATGTCCAACGTGTTAAATGGAACTTCGTACCTACAATTAATACGAACCAAAATTTCAATAGATCAAGTTAAACTGGTCCTGCATTGCTTTTCTGGGGGATGAGAAACAAAAGCAAAGCTAACCGGAACCATAACTCAAACTGTATAATATAATTTAAAGAGAACTATCAGTTATAATAATGATTATGGGAGGAAGGATGATTTTTTTAGCAAATAAATATTAATAATTACGAGTTTCATAAATAAGTATATTATAGTGTAAGTATAGTTACCATGCCGCATATGATTCATTCCACTCCTTTGAATTCTTCCATAACATTTGGCGCAATTTAACATCATTTATTGCTTCATCGAGTTGCTCCAATCTTGCAGGAGGTATCTATTATTTATTTAATTACATTACTGTTGATCAATTACAGATGATCTCAGTTTAGAATATTAATTTCAAATGTACTAAAAGCTACCCCATGCTGTTATTATTGTTGCGATAAACATGAAAGTATACTTTTTATGGATACCTATGTTTTATAAGACGTATACATATCAAACATGATACAAAGCGCGATTGGAAAAAACAAAGCACGGAATTCTTAAGCAGAGACCAATACAATATTCAATTAAAAAGACTACCAACTGAAACTTTTCCTTCATCTACTTCAAAGTAATATATGCAAAATTATAAAGGTGTATTGGATTTTAAGACAATAATACGAGTAATATTTGATATTTATTCTCTGTATTCACAATTCGCTCGAAGTATTTCTATTAAAATTTCGATCTGGATTAAGATTTTAATTTGTTATATAACATAGAATTTTTTATCTTAAAATCTATATAAATTTAACCAATTGTGACGAATAATTGGAATAAAACCATTTAATGTATGAGAATCTATAAATATGTACGTAAATATAATATATACGTATAAAACATCTGAAACAGGGAATCCACCTTAAATACTTTCTGCCATTCGCGTATCTGCTTGTCTCTAGCGGAGCACGCCATTAATTTCTCCATCAGATCATCGAGAACTTCTAGCACTTTGTCTATGTCGGATTTCTCATCATACAGCCAAGGTTGCTGAGAATTATGAATCATTAAGACACACACAAGCAATAACCCTGCTACTGCCGCCCGTAACTCCATCACAGTACATGGATTTCCCTCATTTAAATCAAACATAACATTTTCTATTTAATGATAGAATTACTAATTTACGAAATTGGATTCAAAGGGTAAAATGAAAAGTGCGTTCTAGACAGTTAGTTCAATGAATATAATTAAGTCGCCATTATTCGTCCCACTGCGTCGATTTTTTACAGCTACCTGTGACTACACCAATTTATCGATTTTCTTTCAATAACATTATTAAATTATTTTTGGCATCCATTCAATTTTGATACACACCACAACTTCATCTCGAAGCTTATTAACGTCCAACATAAGTTCCATTATATCTTTTCCTATCTGACTGGCAAAAAGTCCCGCCAATTTTCCTCGCGTCTCTAGCTTTTGATCTACATTCGTTCGTAAAGTACCAAGAGCGACGCTGAGACCTGCAATATCAATAAATATCGATGAAGATATCGTTCAAAAATAGAAATTTGTATTTTTATTTAGCTCTTTGTACGGAGAGGCATAATTGAATTTGAAAATTAAACAACCACGCTTTTTTCTGTTATCTATCAATCTTGCTCGCTTTCATGTAAGACTGTGGGCGAATTGATTTGATAAAAATTGTATTTAAGTCACCGAAAACTTATAAGTACAAAAATTTATTATAAGCATCAAAAGAATCGGAGATGTATCATATAAAAGTAAATTAATACAATTTCACGTCAAAATTGCGATCCTTATTGTCACTTTTCGATATAAAATTGAGAAACACCTAAGTAATCCGTCATATCATCAGGTGGAATAGCAATATTGAACTCTCCCATGACGTCATATAGCTCTCTTAAATACTCTAGTCTCTCCTCCAGTCTAGCAACGCGTACTTCCAATCCATCCAATAGGGTATTAAATGCGACGAGCTCTCCAGCGCTCTCTGGTTCCTTGTTTATGTCATCCTCTATGCCGGCTATACCCTCTAGTATCTCGTCTATACAGCCTCGGCCGATGCTGAAATATAAATGAAAAGCAATAAATTATCGACATAAAATCAAGTGCTGATGAAAATAGAAGGATGAGTACTTTTTTGATTCACACAATTATCTAATTTTCTGCAAGTTCGGCTTAATCAATATCTCGAGGCCTAAACAGTAAGTTTCCGCAATAATATTACACATATTACCCGCACAATAACTTACAAAGTGCTACAACATCAACGATGCACATGAAATTGAAACGCATTTGCACCTGAGCAAACACACTACAGTAATAAAGCCTTTTCATTTTAAATGATACAGATTTTGACTTGTTTCTCATATTTCTATAAAATAGAATAACACTCGTCGTAAATTTTGAACAATCCATAACGTGACCATCTGCTGATCTATAAAAATGAATCATGAGTAATGTATAAAAACTTACTCAGGGGTAGTAGTGTGTATCACATCAAACAGCCTCCTTGGCTGGGGTCTAAAAAGTTCTTGGAACGGACACAGGCACAAGAAAATTAATCCAAGCGGTTGGTAACTGACCACATCCTCAATATCCTCTATTTGTTTAACAAACTTCTCACACCACTTTTTGAATACCTCCACGTCCCTTTCCTGTCTTATTATATTCACATCCATTTCATTTGCTTCTTTAAAACTATTCATAAACTTATTCATTCGCTGTAGGAACATCCATACAGCACCGAAGCCGTCTCGAATACACTGGGGTATAAAATTGATATCTGCAAGCATTTTCTTGTCTTGGTGCATCAAGAAGTAGAGGTTTGGCGACTGTCCCGCAGACCATTCAACCTGTTTTCCCATAATGGTTGGCTGAACGAATATCTGCAATGTCTCTTCGTTGAGGAAGTTGTGAAATGTACGGACGTACTCCTCCCAGTAGTCGGTGATTTTCTCCATGTAAGAGGAGATTATCTTTTCACTTGGATTCAACTCTATCTGCCCAGATGGCAAAACATAAGCATCCACTTGGAACAGCGCCCACTGCGTAAAACATTAAATTAGTACCTTTAATACTAATGTACCATGCCTTAAAACCATGTCAAAATGAAAAGTATTTCCAAAGTTATAGGATCATCGAAACCTTAGTGTAAAGTATAAAGATAAAACTCTATATTTTGACATAAATAATATCTATATAAAAAAATATTTATCAAAATATGTAAATCGTATGACATTATAATATCTAATAATAATTAAATCATTTATTCCATCAAATTTAAGCTCTCTTATAAGAATAGTGTAGCATAAATGATAGCTTCTGTACCTTGCAAATGTCAGTTGGTCTTGGCCATTCCTCTAAGACCTCATCCACTTCGGTGCCTTGCAGCAGTTCAATAGAAGGTTGAAATTGTACATGAACACGGAGCATATCGGCCATCATGGCATTTGATCTCTTTGTAAGCCGATACAACATATAGTTTGTCATGTAATCCATTAACTTTATGAAACTGAAATACAACGCAAATATACTGTCAATTTGTAAATAAAAGTGATTTTATAACTTGCAACGCCCGACATTTATGTGTTCAAAACAATTTCACATTTACATGTTTGCAAATCATTTCTGCATAGATGTGTGATAAAAGAAAATGCATTTTCAGGCATTCAATAAACAAAAATGTTGTTGCAATGAAATGCGTCTGATTTTGCGTAACTTACCACGCCAATCTCTCACAGTAATTCCTTTTATTAGCCTTTTCTGTATAGGACATACCTCCCGTAGGCTTTCCGCGAATAATTTGAAATGGAGGTATATTTCTATCATCGTAAATGAACCCCTGTTGGTACAGTGCTGCATGACAAGCAGCGGTAATCAGATCCAATGCAATTGCGCGGAATTCTCTTAATTTCTCACGTATGAATTCAACACGTTTCATCTAGAAATTTTTAGAATTTAAGAGGCGATTTTATTGTACATATTATCAAATTTTAAATAGTTGGTTTAAGAAGAGACACCTATCCAAGTGTACGCTAGTATCCGATCATTAGACGTCCTACGATCCTTTAGAACATTCGTATTTCGAATGTATGGGAAAAAGTTTATAGAAGAATCTACCTGAACTTCGATGAAGTAGAAAAAAGCTGTATCCATATCTCTCGATACGTCCGCAAAGCTCTTCATATACATGTCGCAGCACATAGCTTGCATGCTTAATAACGCTTTGCCCAAAACTGGAGTGAGTATAAACAATTTCTTGGCAATCTTCTTTCGTGTTTTGCTGTATTTTCTAAATAATATCGATTTCTGCCATACGTAAAACGCTTTCCAGTATCGATAGTTTTTGAAAAATTTTATCTGTCGAATTAATACTCGATTAAACTTTAGGAAATAGCTGCCAGCTTCAAGTTATATACTTGCCACTGTTATAAAATAATGTATATAAGCTCCATATCTAAAAATACTATATATCATAGTATATTTTCTGTTAAGTAATTATACTCATCCTCTATATTATTTTTAATCTATATATTACAATATTTGTGTCTTTATCGTTTATTATTATAATGTGTTTAATTACAGTATGTAATACATAAAATGATTTTTTAAAATAAATTCTTACATCAGTGAGTGCAACAAATATCGTGTACTCTTGTTCCCAGTCAGGTAATTTTGTAAATACCATCTCATTGGTGTAATGTGTCACGCCACAAGGACTTATTGTAAGGTAGTTCTTCCTATCTATCTGCTCGTAGGGTACCACTCTGAAAAATTTATTTTAGGCAAAACGAAAAGAAACAATATTATATTGATTATTGAGCATTAATTTGAATCTTAATTTTTAAATGGTCTTCTATTGCTAAAAAAAAACAAAGGCCAGAAGTTGGTTTAAGACATACTTTAGATAGTATGGTGTGAAGTAGACATTCTGCGGGTGAACAGCATATATCATATAAAGGAAGCCTAAATCAGGATTGCTGCGAATTTGATCAATGACTTCCTTCTGAGAAGCTACTACAGGCTTGATTTTCAGAGGGTCAGTAGTGGTTTGCTCCTTAACTATGTCAGAAAGACTTCGAGATTCCCGAATCTTTATTTTCTTCTTTTTGTCTTTGCCTATAAATAGATATACTTTATTAGATACACTTGACCCATTGGCGCTCTCACTCATGGTCACTGTCTACTTAAGGCATTTTCTGCCGCAATCATCAGGAACCGGCGGCTTTAGGCCTTATTTAAGTGACCCGCCTGCTCGCCTCTACAGGATCGCATCCGGGTACGGTCAGCATTTGTATGAATTGTGTGAGCACCCAAAACTCAAACCATAAATTAATATTTGATATTAATTTACAATAGGACGAGGTGAAAGGCACTAAGAAGGCCTATACCAAAGGACATCCTGATTCCTGACATACATTTAATCGCATTTATTTATTAAAGCCCTTTGAAATTTAAAGGCATTGCTTACCAAATTCTTTTTGTCTCCGAAACATAATGGTTTCAGATGGAACCAATGACCAATGGAATTACAATTGGTATAACAGAAAAATCTCAAAATAGATTTTCCAAATTAATGTAGCCTTACCGTCGTCAATTTTAATAGGTTCCAATTGCAACTTCGCATGTTTTCTTTCTTTTCTAAATCTCTCTTCTTGGGCAAATGTAAACCCAGTCTGAAATCAACTCTTTTATTTTATATATCAGATAAGTTTGGACTATTTCATTACAAAGTTGAAATTACAAATTTATAAAGGCCCTCATTTCTTAAAATGCCTTAGCATAAATGAAAATTAAACAAAATAAATGTATAACAATTTATAATATATGACTGAGATCGCGCTCTAAGTACTTAAAGCAATCACACCATCACACTATTCTGTTTGTTTTCATCCGTTCCTGTTTGCAACTGTATTTATATCAAGTTCGATAGCTTACCAATGGTTCTGGTTCTTTTTCAATGTGTTCTATTTTCTCTAAGAGCTTCTTATGAGGGAAGTGAAAAGCAATGTCTTTAGGTTTTCTGAAAGACATTGTACGTTAAGGTAGAATTTGCTTGTTAACTGAAAGTGGCCAGCGCATTTCACAACTTACCTGCTATACGCGGTCGGAACTTTTCGCACATTACGCTGCAACGTTTCTATCGCGGGCAATGTTGTAGATTTACGTTGCATTTTTATACCATATCTACTTTTAAACAATAAAAAATATTTTGTAAAACGCCTTGTTTACCACGTCCTGTCTTAAAAGATATAGGTAACCATAGCAACGAATCATTAATATACTACTCTATACAAAGAGGATTGCTATAAATACTCTTAATCATAAATAGGCAAATAATAATAATAATAATAATAATAATAGTACATATATTAAGAATCTGACGTAAGTGAAAATATTATACGTCTATTTCTTTAAGTCTGTTTCAATAATCTTTCAACAGAATAATCTCTTTGCAGTTACTAATTTAAAAAAACCCGTTCATTAATTTTTTTTTTTTAATATTTAATAACAAAAAATAATTCATGACAACATATAATTTACAATGATTTTTTTTCAAGATTGCTCAGAGTGAGCAGTAGCAAATAATAATAAATTCAACAATTTCTTGAGTTCAGGGATAATAAAAATAAATTGTTCATAAAGTATTTTAATTTTTCCAAATAACATCAAGATACATCAAAAATAAACGACCGACACAATTTACCGCGTCATATATATTTTGAACTTACTAAGCTATCTAAAAATTTATTTCACTTAACAAGAATATATAATAAATATAAATTGAATTTAATTACAGCATGGAACCAAATGACATCAATAGATAAACCGTTTCTTTTACACAATTTAATAAGCTAATGTATATTAATCTATGGTAGCCAGGACAGCAACAATATATTTTATATATACTAACAAATTTCAAGAGATTATATTTATTAAAATTAAATGGAATTCTTTTGAAGACACATAATATTTAACTATATTCTTACAATTTAACCTGATTTGTTACACTGACTGTTTTTACAAAGGTTTAGAGCCATCGCACCGCATGTATATACAGTTAATTCATCCATTTTGAATATAAGGTAGATTAAGCCATGAATACCACAAAGAAAATAAAGAAAAATATCAATACACCAAATACTTTAAACATTAATGCTCGATTACCAGTTACACTTTGGAAATACTTCATTATTTCCCTGTGCCCGGCCTCCACATTCATTTCTGCTTCTGCAATGTTTGTGTCGATTCTTCCAATTGCCTCATCTTGTTCCTTCACCATATGCGCCAACTGTTGGAATATACCTCCTAATTCCACAATCGTACTTTCTATGTTGTGCATTGTCTCCGCTCGCTGTTGCACGTAAGTGTCGCTATCATCTCTCATCGCCATCTGTTGAGCTTGCAATGGAGCCTCCCCGAAATCAATGCTGACGTCATCCGCGCGTAGTAGAGATGGCACCTCTTTGACAATAGGCGCAGAGCTTGAAAATTGTTCTCGGCGGCTATTTTGAAGTTTCAAATTCTCTGATCTGACTTCCAAGACCTGAAAATTGTTTATGATTGTATGAATTAAACTTTAAAAAAATTCTTGAAATCTCAACAATAACTTTATATAACATAATCAAACATTGATTATAAACTAAGGTCACTTATGCAATACAAAAAGCTGCTTGACATAAAATGATAACAGGGAGGATAATTAATATTTACAGGAACTCAACTAGAAATTTTAACCCACATGAAAACATGAAAAAAGTTTTGGGCAATGTTTAGTCCTATTATTAACACAAAGTTTTACTTTGACCATAACTTGTCCAATAAACACAATTGTGATGTGGGTGCAATTGATCATGATAAAATGTTATTTTAAAGATCATGAAATCCATCAGCAGGAAATAGTTATTGATCTTCTATCAAAAGATCTTCCAAGTCAGTTAATAGCTAATAAAGAAAATAGCTCTCATTCAGCAAGCCTATGTGGAGTTGTAATAGATATATTACCTGTTTAAACTGATTACTCATGGATGCCAGTCGTGATTGTAGAGCTAACACAACACTCGAGGAGTGGCTGTGCATACTTTTGCGACCTCTTGGCATTTCACCCAGGCGAGCTATCTGTTGATTGAGAGAATTTAAGTCTCCCTTGATTATGTATGTTAATTCTTGGATTTCAGTTGGCCGGTCATCAAATAGTGATTTTTTCTTTGCAACTGAAAATAATGAATGAGAACTTATATTATTATATGCACAAAGGATTATTACCAGATTTATTTTGATTATAAGCTAATGGATTAAAAAGAATTATGCTATGGAGACCTTTGGTGTATTATTGCTGGTCTGGAACATAAAGTACTTTACTTAGTTAGTAAAATTCATTTACTAAGCATTCATTATCAAAAAATGAGATAAAATGATATATCATATCAATTCATGGTATTGAGAATACTTACGCAAAGCTAGTTTCTCCAACTTAGCATATGTGCTGGTAATGTTTTTGCTTATGACCTTAGCCATGCTCATGAATTGTGAATATGTTGCAAGAACAGCAGCTTTGCGGTCATCTTTAACAATTGGTCTGGCTAAAGTCCGTCCTTGAAGACTACGAACAGCTGATGAAAATTCCTGTGTTCTATCCCTGGCAGCCATTATAGGTTCAAATACAAAGTCTTCTAAAAAATCGAAATCAAATTTCTGAGCGCTTGAAATGTAAGTGATACTTTTCTCGAATTGAGCACTTGGCGACTGTGAAGGAAAGTGTGTTCCTTTCTTATCTAGTTTATTGTATGGTTCTACTTCTGCCACAGGAACCGGCCGCTCTGATACACCAACATATCGACGACGGGGAAGCATTGCATTCTAAAGACCATTTAAATAGGTAAATTAAAAAAGATCATACGTCTTATACCTTTCTACTAAATTTAATTATTAAAATCCGCTTCAGAAATTTCGCAACTAGTAGCAAACAGAACTCCGACCCGTCACTCTCACGCTCAATGAACTAACCTATAAAACAGTTTGAGACATAAAATACGTGTGATTGTTATATTAGCATTAAATATGATTAAGTTATAAAATTAATAAATACTATACTTTTCAAATTTCAGCTTTAATGTTTACGTCACCGTTAGCCATCAATGATCTCTGATCGCTCAAAAAATTGTTTCTAGTTTATGAATTAGCTTTATGATCTGTAAGCTTATCCATAGATTTTAGTCTACAGATTGAGAATCTGTAGACTAAAATCTATGGATGGAAAACCTATTGCTGAAATCGAAAAAAAATTCAAACTTTTTATTACTAATAAACAAGATATGTATATATATAAATATATATATATATATATATATATATATGTTTCTGTAACATATGTAGTAAGTTGTTCTTTTAAAGAAAATAAAATCATTATTTTTTTTACTTATATTACCTTTAATTCATTTCCTTGTTCAGTCTGTGAAAATGGAAAGGATATAGGCATTAGGCTGTGTGTAACATTGTGAATTGTCCTCTTTCCTGATCGTTGTTGTCTATGCTTCCAGTTCCATCACACTTCGCAGTTGCTCGTAAAACACTAAAATATTGGAATAAAGTATTTGTGAAATAACTAATAGTTCTGTGGGATATTAATACGTTTTATAAATTCAATTGATTTTATAATACCCTTATTACGTTCATAAATGGATTACTGGTAAGATGCTGTTTGTATTATTTATTTTCCATAAAACTTAATCGTGATAATTCACACCTTAATGGTTGGTTTATAAATTTTCAAGCTACTTGATACAATAAGAATTAAAAGGTAGGAAATTAAGAGGATTTGTTTGTTTCAATAACTAAAAATTGCTCTTGCGACGAAGTAAGTCATTTAAGACGTCGATTCATGTATATATATAGATATAAATTATATATTTAAGGAAATATTTAAATTTAAAAGAATGCAAACAAAAAATTAATTTCAAAAAATCAATGCTCCCAAAAATTATTGACACTCATCTCAGATTCCTAAATTATCAATAACAAGTCATTACTGAGGTGTAACTAAATAAAATGTTTAAGTACTCCCAATAAGATAAAATTTAACTATTTCCTTGAAATAAACAAATCAATGTAGATTTATGAAACTTATTCAAACAGTAAACTATGTAACAATACCTTTAATGAATCAAATACTTGACCTCATGCACCATGCACTTACAATGGTACTTTAATTTTTTTTAAACTCATGGAGTGCTAATAACTTCTAGTTTTTTTTTGTGCCATTCTTGCATCTACAATCAGCTTCTTCAGCTTTTATTAGATTTTTTCATGTTTTTATATTCTTGTGGAGGGTAATATTCCATGGAATATTCACCCTTATATTGGTAGCAAAATTGCTAGGGTCTCTGGTCCAGGTCAATATAAGCTATCTTTTAAGGCGTGAAATGTTGCCCATGTCGTCCATGAGTTCTCTGATAATCCTGTTAAAGTGCCCTTGCAGGCTCTTGGTAACACTTATTGAGGTGGCGAATTTCCTCCTTTAGTGTTTGTATTCTCAGGTGTTCATTTCATCATTTCGTATGAACCAGTGAGCATTTGAGACCATTCAGAGAGCTAGATTTTGGAACCTTTGTAAAATCTCAATGTTAGAGGTGCTTGCAGATAGGTTTGATCAAGGTCTTATATATTAAAATTTTTATTACTATTTATATCTATAAACTATTTTCCAGTGATAGTTGCAATATGCGTCCAATTAACCACTCCAAGTTTCTAAGTTGGTAGCTTCTTTGTTCTATTGTATGTTTTAGTTAAAAATACTAAAATGTACATATACAGGTAAATAATAAAATCAAAGTATGTTTTTTACATATCTTTGTTTTGCCTTTACAATATTATGAATTATATAAACATATATAAACATTTAGTCCTTTGCCTCATGGAATTTCATTATGAAGTATAAGGCCAACTTAACATTTTCAGTTTTTATATAAATCCTATTAATTAAATGGGATTTATTAACAAAATTTATTTGTTTAAAATGAATTTAGTGTTTAGATTTATTTATAAAATGTATTGAACTTTTAGTAGTTAATTTATATTCCTTATGCTCTATGCAATTTTCATATGTATGATTTTTTTTTGTTCTTTTAATCATTTAAACAGAGTAACCACCTATAACAGCTATAAAAGCTATAAAAAGAAAATCATCTCTCTCATATGTTACACAACATCAAAGATCATAGTGACAAGGCAAGTGATGGCATAAATATACAACTAGACGTAGCAGTAATTTGATGCCATGTAGTTTAGGGATTTCTTCTACGCGCATTTATGTGCACCCCAAGAAAGGTCACATTACACGTTCATCATTCTTAACTAGATTATTCGGAATCTAACATTCTCGTAAATTTACTTTATTTCCGTTTTGGACTTGTGGTGAAGTGGTTTGGGCGGATTGTAACATTAAGTCCGTGCACTCATGACCCAGTGATGTAAACACGTGAGATCATTATTTAAGTCGTTTCTACATTTTTCGATATATAACACAAATATTTGCAATAGACAGACTTGTGTTATAATATTCCTGTTTGCGACGACCTATTTTCTTTTGACAAAAATTTTATCGATAAAGTCAATTTCGCCTTTGTATTCAGTTATCGTAGTATCGGTTTATACAGTTATTATACAAAGCTACGTTCTTGACTTTAATTGGTGTCGACTTACAGTTTGCGCTTAGGTTCTCTCAGTTTTGTCTATAAGTAAACAAATGAAGTGATATTTAAGTAATCATAATTTAACTAAACGCATTTAAAGTACGATTGAATGTCCTTGAGAGGTGAACTTAATGTGTACAGTGACTGATTTCTTTGCTCAAATCTCACATAAAAGGCGAGCTCATTTCACAAAACACTTTTATTGTATAAATCCAAAGGCTTATATAATTCGTGCCGTTAACAAAGGATAGAGCCTTTTTATCTGTGGCTAGGCTTTGAAATGTCTTGAATGCAGTATTGTTAGAGCTTTCCACAACTAAACGATGCCATTCGTCAGTACTTGTCCAGCTTAGCGCTCGATTTAGTTAACTTTCGCCCTCGTACCATGCTGCCTACTACCATACTCATAACTGCCGTCCATGTATTGGCTTGGGTTTTGTATAAAAAAAATATTTAATTTACATCATGATATATTCGTTAAGTAGCACCAATTATATTGAAATGAATGCACAATATTGCTGATCTGTACAATTTCACCTGTCACTTTAATACAATCTAGTATTCTGTTTTGTTACAGTGGGACCTATGGTCGGTGTTAGTTAAAGCGGCGTGCGAGGGTTGGCCCTGGCCGTTGGATGGCTATGTATTATTACGCGAGCAAGCTAAACGAGGCGTCATGTAGCGGGTGTAATGTGAAGGTAGTGACAAATGTAGTTGTCCAACGTCTTTCGTTTTAATTAAGAGCCCAATAGTGCTAAACAGCTATTTTATTCAAATAAGAATTCAGTTTAAGTTCGAGTTGAAGTAATCTGTTGAATCGTAGGTGCCCTCGGCGCCGTCAGAGGCTGCGCCTGCGCCACCAGCAGAACATTCTCAACTGCTGAAGGCTGACTCGGCTTTACTCGGCACTGGTCTATCATATTACGATGTAAGTAAACCAAAATTTACAGATTATCTGAATTGGATACTTCCAATAGATTTATATCGCGATATTGAAAACCTGTAAAGTTATATGTTAATGTTGAAGACAAACACTGGTGAATAAATTATCCTTTTCATATTTTAAATGATATTAAAAACAATAATATAAATTTATTGTGTTGATATTCTGGTTGAGCACATTTATTGGCCAAAAAATAGAAAAAAGTGACTGAGCCCGAAATAACATTTGAAAGTTTTCACCTAAAAATATTCAAGTCTACATCTAATATTGTGAGAATATAAAGATAGTGAAGACCCCTTTGATGCAAGCAGGAGCGCAACTGCATCAATGTAGTAACAAAATTATTGGTGCTGAAAGTGTAGAGAAAGCTCGAAGCCTTTGCCGGTACATAATCTATTTACCTACTGACGTAATTATGCTAACGTTTATTTTCTATCTGAGATTGACAAGGTGTCTTATTTAGTCGGCTTGTTAATGTTAATAATGTTATTTTAATCTGAATGTAGTGTGTTCGTGTTGGATTCGCTTACTTTTTGTGAGTGTGAATTCAGCTCTGCAATACACATTTTTCTACGTGTGTTTTTTCTTACAAGTTACACTTAAACGTGCGAACAGAAATCAGTTTGTCAGACAGGCCACGTTTGTCAGGCACATAACGTGGATACAAAAACTATGACTGCGCCCCACATGTTGATAACAATGACGAATGATTTTTCTTTTTATATACACTAATAATTAGCTTTTTTCCAAAATTTGAGACCCACACATTTTTTTATTGTATACATGCTATATGAATGAGTACCACCTCGGTTTTATCATGGTAAAAAAAAACCGAACGTGAGCAAATCTGCAGTACACCGGTTGTATTTAATTATTCTGTATTTCTCACGTTTTGGCTGTAAATATTTTTAAGGAAAAATGAATTATTTCACATTTAAACGGCACAGAAATACAAATATTGCCGAACTGATTGTCCATAGTAAATTATTGGAAGCTACATTAATACAAAATTAAGTGCATTTAATTGTATAGTTGCTTACTCGCAAAAAACATCTTTGTATGAGGTAGCTCAGCTCAATGTTATGGTGAATTATGATATTTTTTAGAATGACGATTACTATTCTATGGTAAGAGGAAACAAGTTCATGTCGGAGAGCGGAGTGAAGCATCTAATGATGAACGGCGGGCTTAACTTTGTCGCCGCACAAAAAATAGAACAAACTCAGGTAAGGGCTGGTGATTTCTTTTTAATATTGAAGCTCGGAAATATATTTATTGAATATAATAGGAGCTATAAAAAGCCAATTGTTTTATTAAGTGTTTCCATTATTTGTCTTATTGTTTAAATCTGATAATCCAAATGTTTTTTTATTATTGAACCATCGCTTTGAAAACAAGGAAATGCTCCGTTTTGCCATTCGTAATCTCTGTTGCGTAATATCCGGTGAAAATGTTCAACCGGAAATCAGGCAGACTGCTCAGTACATCGGCATCTCTACATCACAAAATAAACATAATGATAGAAGGACACGAACGAGTACTTTAGTTTTAAAAAGTTTATAGTACAAATTAATACTTTTCAAATGTATGTGTCAAGTAAGTTTATTTGCTATCCTCATTTTGAATTTGGCGATGATCTTTGACGTTTGACATTTGAACGGAATAAAATTTGGGGGGGGGGGGGGGGCACGATATTTGATATTTTCTTTAATTTTACTAGTGTATGTTTGTAATAATAATATTACTATAATATATTAAGCTGAGCCAGCATTCAAATTCTTTCTCTATTTAGAGCCACATAGTGTTTTATAAATGTTTAATCATTTCTCCAAAACAAAGCGTGTTAATGGTACACCAATGCTTTACAAAAGTCTTAATAATGAATTCTCTATAATAATAATAATAGCTTTCATATATACGAACAAATTTGAACGACACGACAGAGTAACAGTGATATAAAAAAATGAAACCTCTCAGGTAAAAGCCTTCTCCAAAAAAGGAGGTTCACTGAAGATCGAGACTGAATTCTCTATAACGATAATAATATTTTGTTTTAGCTTTCCAATCTCCCAGCTAAAAGCCTATCCCTACCCTACGTGAACACTGAAAAACCAGACCTAGAGTACAAAGATGGACAAATTGTCAGCGGCACAATAGAGTCGCTGGTCGACCTTCTACGGCCGGGGGCCAGCAAATCGTTCCTTTTCACTTTCTTGCTATGTTCGCGGCTCTTCATCAAGCCACATGAGCTGCTTGCCAAATTGTGCAAGCGGTATTTCCGAAGTTACGATAAAGTGGTGAGTATACAAAATATGAAAAAGCCTTACTCTTTGTTTACAGTTACAGAGATTGCAATACATTAATGAAATATTAGCCTATTTTTGTGTAAAATAAACTGTAATGCCCCTTGCATTACAAACGGGGTTGGCTTTTTTGAAAATAAATTAAAACCTTCCATTTAGTTTCTTCCTCGACCAGGTGATTCTGTATCTTATTCAATCGTGTGTAATACATGTAAAAAAATATCTCAAATGTAAATCGTACTCCAGGGAAAGTCGGAAATGAAGGATTCAGCAGAGAAAGAGGTCCAGGAGATGGTGTCGTTGGTGCGTGTGCTGGACAATTGGACCAGTATGTTCCCTTATGACTTCCGGGATGAACGGGTCATGGCCATCGTGAAGAGCATCACACAGAGGTATTACAGCAGTCTTCAAACAATATCATTCACTCAATCAATATACCACACTACATCTAAATGATCGTCATTTTTCCATGCTTAAACATACAAATGATAATTTATATGTAATTTTTTTTATTTATTACTCATGAAAACGTCTGAATAGAATTGTAAATGTATAAGTATCGTCAGATTAAGAGAGGGGTATCATATTATTCCCTTTGTCAGGTGCTCAGCAGAGCATATGGCGTCAGTGCGTGCGGACATGTCGAGCACTTTAGAACGTTTGCTGGACAGACTGACAGCTCTCGAACACTATGAAGAGACATTGGTCGATGTGCCGCAGGCTGTGAACGTGGATTCTTTGCCGCAGGTATTTTTGTGTAGATCCATGTTTCGTTCAGTTGAAATTTTCACTATCCTGAAAAATCTGAATACGATATTTATAAAAGATAATACAAACATGATTTTTTCGTTTACTCTAATAATCGTACAGAATACTTTATGCGCTAGTCCGATTGGCACTTACCCGATTTTTCTATTGCACATAATATAAGCCTCCTCTTATTTATATACTTGTTTTTAAGTTGTTATATTGTTATTTTCTCCCTTGATATGTGGTATATATTATATTATAATAAAATTATAATAATAATAAGTAGTAGTTATGAGATTAGTCATATACTTAAGAGGTGCGTTGCCGGCCTTAAAGGGTATACAAATTATATCAAATGGTCCAGAACGCTAATTTTTTCTAGGGAGACGTCCTAACACTAGGCCTAACGCCAGTGGAACTGGCCAACCAGCTCACTATACTGGAACTGCATCGGCTCTCATTCATCGGCCCTGAGGAGTTTGTTCAGACCTTCGTGCCGACTCAACCCTCATCGTCAGGGAAGACGATTACGCTCCAACATGTGGAAACCAAAAGCACCAGGAATTTGGAAGCCTACGCCGATTGGTTTAATAGGTTGAGCTATTTGGTCGCAACGGATATAGTCAAGGTGAGTTTAAACAATAAATAATAATAATAATAAATATATAATAATAATAAATCGTATTGAAATACGATTTACAAAATGTACCATAATACAATTCAGGTATTATTTATTGAACATACAGGCCTGGTTCTTATACATTTTTTATTATTCTCAGCAACATTTATTTATTTATTTCCATATACAACATGACACAATTAATGTTAATTTATATATTCAAAAAAGTATTTTAAGTAGCGAAATCGTTAACACTATTTAGAAATTAATTTATATATAACTTTTCAGTCTTTTATTCCACAGACATATTTATTATGAAAAATATATTTTTTTGTAATTATATCGTAAATTTTCAGCCAGTGAAGAGCAAATACAGGGCGCGCGTGATAGAGCAATGGGTGATGACAGCGAGGGAGTGCTTCAATTTGGGCAATTTCAACTCGCTCATGGCCATCATTAGTGCACTCAACATGGCGCCTGTCACACGGCTCAAGAAAACTGTGAGTTTACCAACTAAACCTCTATACTATTTGCGTAGACATGAATTGTACAAACCTTACAAATATTTGTGAGATTATGTGCGTGGATGTTTGTTACTGTTTCACGTGAAAACTACGGAATGGATTTCAATAAAACTTTACAATAATATAGTTTGTACATCAGAATAACTATATTGTGTGAATTGTCCAAAATATTAAGTAAGGATAACAAGGTCTACGTGCGCGACCAAAACACATATGTAATGTAAGATGAAAATGTTTATCTTAAATATTATATAAAAATATCCATACAAGAACCCACACTAAATCTAATATAAATACCATAACTAAAATAAATAAGGTAATTTTAATACTTTTGTCGCATACATACAATACGTGTTTTCAGACGCCCTTTCACAAATCCGTTTTTTTTGCTCTTTGAAGCACTCCATCTCTTTCTAAAATCGTGTGGGGAAAAGAGAGGGCATAATAGATTTTGTTGTTTTGCAATTATAGTGGAGTCGCACATCGACCGTTTGCGTCCAGCAGTTGCGACAGCTGGAACTCTGCGTTGAACCCAGCGGGAATCACGCCAGGTGAATATTAGTTTAGCAACACTTCATTCGGATTAGGCGGTGAAAATTTTTTATATGTATGGATTTTTTTGTGAAATTTCAGACGCCTTTACACGAAAATACCTTTAAGAACAATTTCATGATATTCTCACTCATTCTTATATTACTGTTAGGTGTTTTATATAGCATCGAAATGTATACAAATTGTTTGAAATGCGCCATATTTGCGATAAAATTTGAGTTATCTTATATAATATATATAAATCTCCTGCCACGATGTTTGTCCAAGATGGACTCATTAACTATTTAACCGATTTTAAATTAAATTGGAGAACCGTGAGCAGTCTGGTCCAACTTAAGAGATAGGATAGCTTAGATCTTTATTTATAGTCGCGATTTTATTTTATTGCAAATTATTTGTCTAAAATTAAATGACAGTTATAATTATCTGATAACTCCAAAAAATTCTAACAGATGTCGATACTCTTCGACTGGATTGAGTAAGTAATCAATAGATGGAACTGCTGATCATTATTTTTATTGAACTAAAAGAATGATTGCTCAAAATGACATTTATGGCAAAACAACGTTTGCCGGATCAGCTAGTTATATTATATAACGAGACATTGTCAAGTTTGTCTTTATGTTAAGAGAAAGTTAATAGAATTTCCTTTTTCCAACAATTTCAGATATAGGGCGGCCCTAGCAGCGGCGCCCACTGATACAGCCGTCCCATTACTATCGGTCACTTGCAGAGATCTGCATTTCGCAAACCAAGGCTCGCCAAATAAGTAAGTTCTACCGCTTGGTGAAATATCACGCGAAATTTATGTTAGCATATGACGATAAAAGAGATATTTAAGTAAATGATGTAAAAATCTCGCGATAAGATTCTTTACTCGTTTAAAACAGATTTCATCTTACAGAACCTTAATAGACCAATGTATTAGTAGTAAGAGAACGCTGTTCCTGAGGCAACTTCCTGAGGATGCTCCGGTTGTGGAGCGAAACGTGCGTCGAGTGGTTGTGGCTTTTTTCGCGGTTTATTGCTTACAAATTGGTCTATTAGGGTTTTGTACTATGGACTTCCGCAAAGTAACGCCTGATTCTATTAATTACATTTCACGATCTTCCAACCATTTGTTGTTGCCAAATATCCAAGCCAAGCCCTAATAAATTGTTGGGTCTATTGGAATTGTTTGTTTGCAGACTCTCGGGTAACCGCATAAACTTCTCAAAGTGCACGCTCTTAGCGCGCCATGTGTGCGCCCAATTGGCTGCGAGGCGGCTCTGTTCCGAAGGATCAGCTGTGACGTCACCTCCGCCTGCCCTTAACGTTGCGGCCAGATCCTTCCTCACTGAGAGGAGCACGCTCACGGAGAGGGGTAAGCGATTTTATTCTTACAGTTACGAAATCCCAAACGACGCAATAATAATCCGTCAATGCTTAATTGCGGCCAAGGCTTGTACAGTGCTTTTTTATCACTATACAGCTTGGTCAAGCCAGTTCGAAATTTAAATTAAACCTTTGATATGTTACCTCTTTAGTCACCGTATTGCGGAATAGAATCGTTCCATTTTTAAATTACACGTTAGATATGGATTTACATACGACGATCGCCGCTGCTTGATCAGTACAGCAAGTGTCAAAGTAATGCTCAAATTTCTATAATAATACTTTTTATAGGTTCTCTCATTAAATATTGTGTAAATCAATAACTCGTAGGATATTTTGTATATATAAGCACAAATGTTATTATTTTTCATAACACGGTTCATGACCATTGACAAGCCACATGCTTGAGATAATTGGGTCTAAGGCTGCTTTCATCGAACTAGTAGGTTAAAATAAAAATCATGAGCCGGAATTGGAACCTACCTACTAGTATAAATAAAGTTTCTAGAGGGCGCGTAAAGAAGTAAAAAGCATACATATACAAACATTCTCCATCATAATAGTATGCTGCGACGTATAGATTAAATTTTTATTTCTTGAAATTCACCTCATTTGACACTATGTAACGATGAGATTAATCGAATTAGTTTTATGAACACCTCAGGGTTGGAACTCACATCGTTCGACCGCGAGCATCCCTCCGACCAGCTTGAGAAGGAGCGTTTGAAGCGTTTACGCGGCGGAACCTAAAATAAAATATTCTGCGTGTCTGATGCGTTCACGCAGCTAGTATTAGCCAGGCCATAAATAGATACAGGCTGAGTATTTGCCTGGTTGCCAGGAAACCTCACATACTGTTTACGACAGTATGAACGTATTTAAACATATATTGAGTTTAAATTATAAATTTCCAATCGCTTAAGATAATTTTTAACGATGGATGGACTTGTCATAGACAGGACATGACGTGACCGATCGCTCTTCAACCGATTCCGTCATTTCATTTCTGACGCTATCCATCGTTTGGAGACGATTGATGTCACAATCGTCTGTCACATTTCATCACATTTATTACCCGGGTAAATTTGTTTAGTGTTAGTATGCGTACATCACGCGATATATTATTTAAATAATGCACAAATCCATATATTGTGATTCTAAAATGTGATGTTTGAAAGTTCGCGTTCGGTTGTAATATGTTGAAAATTATTTTACAAATACTACATTCACTATAATATTTTCGACGAATTCATAATTTCAATTATGAATCAACAAATCAACGTAGGTTTGACGAAAAAACAATATTTCGATTTTGACAGATTAACACTCTGATACAGATAAAATATGTCTTGCGAATATAGAGGTAATTATTAAAAAAAAAATGTCAACCGAACGCGACTTTTAAGGTACTCGAAATGCCCTGCAAATTTAAAGTTACAAGTGTAATTTATTATTTACACCAGATATATAATCTATTTACATGAGTATTACTTTGTAATCAAATCTGATTTTATTTAAATCAAAGGCTGGGCCTTTTTTCACATATACATTGATTCCAAACGTATTTACAAAGTACATATATAATAAATCACATAATTTAAGTAAATGGAATTTGAAATAGACATCTCAATAGTTAGTATGAATGTCCCGTTTTGGCACATAGTGTCGTAGAACTCCAGTTGTAGTATTACCAATTCAAAATATTGATTTAGAAGAGAGGAGAGCTTTCGCTCTGTTGGTCTATTCAACCCAGTTCCTTGATACAGTATTAAATCCACTTTGAATCTAAATTTGATTGTAATCGTGAAGTGTATGGTAAATTGTCATTTGAACAAAATGACCGGACGCTATTAATGATCTCATTTTGACTTGTAACAGTATCGTGTATTGTGAGTAGAGAGATGTTTCGATTGGTTCTCATTGGTCGACCAATCAATGCCTAGTTAAGATATATCTCTTAAAAGTATTAACTTATTGCAGAATGTTATTTAGAAATTATAAATATTTTTGTTGTTAAGACACACGCCGAGGCTAATCTAGCACGAGGGGTGCTATGCACAGACAAACTTTCAAAATTCCAAAGAACTAGATTTTAAATTCCAAGTCCAGATTAAGTCATCTTTCTGGAACAGTTTGATGAGTTTGAGGCTAATATTGTCGTATGTATAGTGCCCCTATCATTTGTTTTGCATAAACATATCTGAGGTGCTCTCCAGAACCATCAAGCAATATCCAATAATAATAAGATATAAATCTGATTCAATTAATAGTATCAGAAACTAACCACCTTCGTAGAAACTAAATCTTCCTGTTTTACGTATACTCGTCTCTTTCGCTCGTATTGCGATAAAAAGAGGCAAAACAGTGTTATCTAACTTTGATTTAGTTTCTATGAATGATAAGACAATTGTATAATCGATGGTGTGATGTCTCGCTCGTTTCGGGAAGTAATGAGCGAGATAAATGATTTTGTTAGCTACTACTAGGGGTAGGTGTATTTATTTTATAGGTTGTATTATATTACAAATGAGTATGTATTTTTTGTTAAGCTTGCTCCCCACCAACTTAGTTAATCTGGTTGATTCTATTTGTTTTTTTACAATGTTTTTTGTTCTGCTTGTACGGTTAAGATTATTTACGTTGCATAATATTGTGTAGCTCAAGGTGTAATACTCAATTATGTACTTAATTTAATTATAAGTTCAATTTACATTCCCCCACCATAAGACTGACTTAAATCCACTAATGTTTGTTTTGCAGTTTTGATTTGATTTCGTATCTTGCCGCTATTATTATTGCACGCTCTTTGAGACGGTCACACAATGGAATGGATTTGCACAGGCAAAACCCTATCTTATTGATAATACGTGACGCGTTCTTAGTCTGTGGCAGAGTTGGTGTGATATGTCTGTTAGTTTGTAATGATTTTGCCATAGATACAGTATTGATAGAAATAATCTTGTGATTATTGTACTTAATCTACATTCCGTTAGGTGATGAATATTTATATTTGTGGTCGGAGGTTGGGTTTCCAGTGAGCCTCGAATGGCGGACCCTAGCGCGGGCTGTTTTTCGTTTTAGTATAAACCGTGGAGCTAGTATATCGTCGTCTTTACTCTATCAGTGTTGCTATCGTTTTAATATAAAATTGGTATCCATATATTGACATTATTGATACTCTGACAGCTCGCGCTAGATATTGACGTTGTCATAGGTTGTCACATTTTAAGCTAATGTCACAGAGTTTAACATAGATCTTATCGCTCAGCCGTATTGTAAAACGTGGACTAAGTGTACCCCACACGTAACCATGGCAACTGATTCACGTTTTAAATAGGGCGATTTAGTATTGTAAGTATAAATTATTCGTGTTCCTCAACTATGCGGATTTTATTGAAGTAATGTTCAAATTTTACAGAATTTTATCTGAACTTGTATTCTGAAATTTTGTGAATTTTTCTAAAGATTCTATTTTAGATGTATGTCGATGGCCGACTCAATGTACATTTTGGTCTCTCAATTAAGTGGCTTTTATTAAATTTGTCGTAACTGAGAACGGCGTGATCGTACCTTGATTGTATGTGTTACCGACAATTTAAGATTGCTGTTGAGAATGGCGTAGCTTCTCCTTACCTAACACTCTTCGGTACCGACCACCGAAAAATCGTGGCGTTTTAATCGATTTTATTATTTATAATAGTAATTCTGCTATGTAAATTATTCTAAAAGTTAGAAGTTTTGGTTTTTTGTGGTCCAATGTGTAGTTGATTATATTTTTTATTTTTCGTTTGTCAAATCTAAAAAAACAGACGTTTACGTAATTTTTTATATTTATTAGTTTTTGTAGGTTATCATATTGTTGAATTTTATATAACAATTTATAATACAATTATTTCCTTGCAACATTCAATTTGAAGATTGAATTAGTCATTGTTTGTATTCATATCATTGTATTGGCTTCACTAAGTTAATTCATGATTATTAAAATCTTGTAGTTTTTCAAACAAAAAGATATATTTAACATTAACCGATTCTTATTATGACGAAAGTATCAATAGCCGCCATTTTCAAATCCAATCTTTAATTGTAATTAATTTTCAAATAAATTCGAGATTTTTGAATTGAATTATTGAATTGTTCGGTGTTCTTTTAAAATGTACCTTGATAAATTAAAAATATTCAACATGTTTACACATTTTAAAAAGTACTGTATGGGATTCAATAAATATTGCATGAAAATCTTGTCTTTTTTATACCTCAGTCACAACATGATTTTACCAAAAACACAATTATAGGTGATACTCTGTCATGAATATTCATTAATAAACATTTAGTTGTTGATTAAAATCAAAGGTCTTCAATTAAAGGTTTAATCTTCACTTAACTACATTATTTACATTAACCTAAAAATTAATCATAAAAAATACAGTACAATCCCAACCTGAAGTACTCCTTAGTCTCTCATGGTTATGCTGTGATCATAAGAGACGGCTGAGTTCAAGCATAGAACGATTTTTAAAGATAATAAGAAAAGTATATTTTACAAGTCCCGAAAGGCTGTGAAGTTCAGAAACGTATAACCTGTATATTAGCACCTTATTGGTGTACCGTCAGGATTCGTCGGTATCTTTGGTTTGCAAACTTTCTTCTTTCCTTCGGCGCTGCTTACCATTGTACACGTGAATGTGAAGTAGCCACACGAGGACGACTTAGTGTAGTAAGTATGTGAGTATTGTTTCCTAATATTATCATCAGTATCTAAATCTCGGGTCACCGATTTCGACACCGAAACGTACCGGTCATCGTCACGTTTACTGTTCAGTGAACGTAGATTAGTTGGATGGACGTGTTTAGCGTAACCGGAAGGATACCTAACTTTCCCCGTGCCTGGAGTAAGTGTGACGGTCTGCGCCTGCGACGGAGACGCCCTAGACCCGACGACGTACGTCTTGTTTTTTGAAGCAACTGATTGCACACTCCCTGTAAATCCTATGGGTATTGTATATCCGCCTGTTCCGGGCACTCTCTCCCCCGGCTGATATATTCTCTTTTCGTCTGGCCTTTCCGAACTTTTTTGTGTTATTTCGGCGTCGTACTTTTTGAGTGATCCCAAAACAATGTGTTGGGAATTTCCCCCTGTGCTTTGATGCACTTCTAACCCCTTTCTAGGGCTTTGTAAAGCTTGGTGAGTGGCGTCTCCTCTGAACTCGTCATAATTAGAATATTCAGCTCCTTGGTCAGCTTCCGGTCCTTCTGGTATAAAAGCGCCCTCCGAATCATAATCATCATTGTCTTCCTTGTCTGTCGTATCAGTATCATATTCGGGGCCATAATAATTGTGGAATGATCTCCTGTTATCTGTTAAAGGAGGTTCAGATGATGTCATGTCGTAAGTATGATGGTCGGCGTGTGAATGAGTGTCATATCTACTCTCTGAATCTTTTAATGTTTCGTCCAAACTCTTTTCGGTTGTTGTTATTTCTACTTCATTTTGTTCTTCTACAGCTAATTCAGGAAGTGCTGGTGTTGTATCGGGTGGTATCTCGGTTTCTGGCTCCGGTGGAGGTTCTGTGAGATCAACGTTTATATTCTTGTCTTTTTCATTAAAGACATCAATTTTTTCAAATGATAATCTGTTTGGAAATATAGCGTCTTTATCAATACTAGCCCCAGCCTGAGCGGCACCATTATATGTTATACCATACTTAAACGTTCCATGTAGTTGAGATTGCGACTGACCAGTTCGACCACTAGATTGGGCTGATGCTATACCGCCGCCAACAAATGGAGTTTTCTGAAGATCGTGTTTTGACTTTTCATTATCTTTGTATGGGGTGAATCCAATCTGAGCTTGCGATGATGTACTACCAGGACCACGTGCTTGTGCATCAGCCGTACCTCCCTTAACGCTGCCTTGTACTTGTGAGTTAGATGAGTGCATTACTCCACTACTCAGAGAATTCGTTTGTACGGCTCCTGTCTCAGATCCTAATTGAACACTTGCCTGAGATTTATTGTTTCGGCCACTTCCTGTTGCTGAACTGGATGCCCCCTTCTTTCCTCCACTTACTTCACTTTCAGCCTCTTTATTTTCGCCCGCGATTTGTGCTTGTGCTTGAAATGAACCACTTCCTGAATATGTTCCTTGTACGTGAGTTTGTGCACGACCTTTGTCGTTTCCTCCCTTTGAAGAGGCACTTGCCGTAGTTCCATTTATTGCTTGAGATACAACTGCTTCTGCTTCGGAATCTTCATTATCAGCCACAGACTGGGGGTCAACATAATTTTGTGGTACGCCTGAAATTCGAAGTTATTAGAAAAACGTAAATGCTTTACAATAACCATTGCAATGTATTAACTATAAATATACTTACTATTGTACGTAGGATTCGGTCCTCCAATCTGAAAAATTAAAATGATTTAATGCCTCCATTCTATCATTGTAGTTATAATTGCACTTTTTGTGTACAGATGGTTAGAGGGCTAATCACTTAGTGATATCTTCTTTCCATAGTTTAGTTTCCATGTTTTAGTTAATGCTATTAATTTTTAAGATCTTACCTCATATTGAGTACCAGTGTGTCCGTTAGGATACCGTCCTGTAGCGTCTCTTCCAATTGATCCAAAATTTGTGTATGGCCCATCCTCACCTCCACCGTTGTTGTCTGGCGTTTTTTTGTAACCGTATATATCATCTGGAAAGGATTGCCCTCCAGGTGTATTAACGCCTGAACCGGTTAAACTAGGGGTATATTGACCAGTTGCTCCTCCATTACCGGAATCAGGCCTGAAATTTGCTCCATTTGCAACATCGTACTGACTCCCTGATGGTACTCCAGCTCTGGGTCTATTCAGACCTCCTGTAATACTAGTTTCTGACCCAGGAACACCACTGGGCATAAATTGCCCTGAACCTCCTGCAGGGTTACTTCCAGGAGAATAAGTCCTGTCTAGACTTCCTTCGCCAGGCCTTGAATTTATTCCTGGTATAAATTTTCCAGAAACTGTGCCCATACCATTTCCAGGAGAATATTGACCCCCAGTTCCTGAACTCAAATCAGTTCCAGGAATACGTTTTCCGTCTACTCTTGTACCTGGACCGTTATCACGGGAGTATTGACTGCCAGGACCTCCAGACCCTGAACTTATATCTCCTCCAGGTATATATTGACCAATTGATCCTACAGCTGGATTACTACCAGGGTATTGACCTCCAGGGCCTCCTGTTCCTGAATCCATATCTCTTCCTGGAAGGTATTGCCCATTTGAACCAATTGCTGGACCACTACCAGGAGAGTATCTACCTTCAGGGCTCCCAATTCCTGATCCTATACCATTTCCAGGAATATATTGTCTTCCAGAACCTAAATCAGGACCACTATTTGGGGAATATTGACCTTCAGGACCTCCTGTTCTTGAACCCATATCTCTTCCAGGAATATATTGTCCACCGGCTCCCATAGTAGGACGACTACTAGGAGGGTATTGACCTCTGGGACTTTCAGCCCCAAAATCCATATCTCTACCAGGAATATATTTTCCACCTGATCCTATAGTAGGACCACTACTAGGAGAGTATTGACCTGTAGGACCTCCAGTTCCTGAACCCACATCTCCTCCAGGAATGTATTGTCCGTGTCCACTGAATCCTATAGCAGGCCCACTACCAGGAGAGTATTGACCTCCACGGCCGGCAGGACCTGGACCCATGTCTTTTCCAGGAAAGTATTGGCCACCTGATTCTATATTGGGATTATTACTAGGAGAGTATTGATCTCTAGGGCCTCCAGTTCCTAAACTAACATCTCTTCCGGGAACGTATTGTCCACCAGGTGTACTACCTAGACCAGTTCCCATTTCTCTTCCAGGTACATATTTTCCACCTAATCCACTAACAGGTGAGTTTTGACCACCTCCGAGATTTCCAATGCCTGAATTTAAATTTCTCCCAGGAATATAATCTCCACCTGAACCGGTATCAGGACTACCTCCAGGCGTGTATTGCCTGCCTGGGCCTGTGATACCTGATTCTGATCCCCTTCCAGGAGAATTTTGATCTCTAGGATTATACTGTGCACCTACACCGTAGCCCTCATTTCCAGGCACTTTTTGAACTATGTCAGAGCCACTTCCAGGACGATAGCCACTACTTGGAATATCAGTTTCATATCCAGTTTTACTTCCAGGGCTGAACTGTTGCCCAGTTTGAACTGAACCTGGGCCATATTGACCTCCAGGGGACCGAGTTGTATATTGATACTGTCCGCCCGGTTGAGAACCACTTACGATTTCTGGGCTGTATTGCCTAGGACTATTTTGAAAATTATGTTGCTCTCCTGGTACTTTCGATCCATAAGGTCCTCCAGGCTGAGCTGCACCTGCACTGGGACCGTCTTCAGGTTTGTACTCATTCTGAACACGGCCAGTGCCAAAACCAGGACTATAATATTCAACGCCATTTCCGGGAACCCCCCGTGAACCTGGGACATATCCATTATTACCTGTACTATGAAAGCCTGTTGACCCTGGAGCTAGTAGATTATTGGGACTTGCTGCACTATTTGGACCGTAAGCATCTGGTCTTGACATTCCGGTAGCTTCACAACAAACATAAGTTTTACCATCAGGTCCTCTAAATGGGCCTGAAGGTGGCCAATTCAGTTGATTGCCTCCCGATCCATATGAAACTGGAGGAAAAGTGTTCCGTCCATAGCTTGTAGTTCCTGTAGGAGTCTGCTGAGGCACGACAGCTTGGCCATTAGCTCCTAATTGTCCATTATCAGGGATCAATTTTGAATTAAAAGGTGCTTTTAACTGGTCAGGTGGTAAGGAAGAACCATTTGGTACATAATTTTCACCTCTTGTTTGCCCCGGAGAGTAAGATCCACTTGGACTAGGATTGTAGTATAATCCATCATTGGTATTAAGCAAAGTGGGATTATTGTTTTCATTTGGACTATGTTGCCCGTTAATATAACTTTTGCCTGGTTGGCCTGAAATATAATCGTTTGGTGGGTAAGTTCCACCAAAACCTTGAGATGGAGATTTGGCTTGGCCATTAAAATCGTGTATAGGTACGCCATTGTTACCATTCGCCCGACCCGTCGGATAGCCACTTTGTTGCACACGGTAGTTTTTACCTGCGTTTAATGGATTTGCATCACCCTCCCCCAAATTTTCACCAGGAGTAGCCTTATCTAGCATTCCCGAAAATCTATTCAAGGGATTTACACCATTTCCGAAAGATCTATCAGGACCGACTCCCCCTGAAGGGATACTTTTCTCCGGTTCATAATCAGGTCTGCCTGGATAACTTGACCCTGTGCCTCGAGTACCATAGTTATTATAATATGGATAGACGTTAGCCCCTCCAGGACCATAACTAGTTCCGTGATTATCTGAACCTGGTATAATTTTACCATCTGGCCCGTATCGACTACCTATATATGGTTTCCCGTTCTGGCCATTTAAAGCTGTTTGATCTGGGTTGTATGAGGTTCTTCCAGGATAATGCGATGAGTATTCAGGTCCACTGCTAGACCAGCCTGGACTGTGAGCATTTGTCCTTCCGGGTTGTCGTCGTAAGCTCTCGCCTTCTTGTCTTGGAGAACCATAGCAATCGTCGCAACTCGGATCATATATGGACTGACTTTGCGCCTGACCCATGCCGCTGTTACCACCTAGATTTATAAAATATTATTAATATTATAATATGCTGCAAAAATTACCATTAAAATCGTTTAAACTTTTAAAAAATCCCGAAATAGAAGAAGCGAGGCATTAAGCTTTTGCTCCATAACAAAAAGAAAGTTGAAGTGTAAAAGACTATAAGATATCTTATATTGATATAATTTTACTTACTGACACTTGCCCTTGAAGAATCGGCTGCAGAGAGTGCCTCCGCCTTGCCCTCATCTTTTCCATTTCCTCTATCTATGGCCAAGTATTGCGATTGGGTTTGGCCCCGATATCTCCCTCTAGGAGTGAAGGTTGCCTGTCTTCGAGCTCTTGGGTACCGAGTACGATAGTACACAAAGGTCTCATGTTGCTTAGCAGTGGTGACGTCAATGACTTTTTTACAAAATACCTTTTTTGTCAGTCCTTTCACAAGTCCTAGTGATTCAATCTGAAACAGTGAAACCACATGTTTTAATTAATTGCTCCTTGGGGATTTCGATTTCGATAGCTATGTATTCCATAGTTATGTTTGTTACGAGAGTTATGTGATTACAGCATAAACTTTAAAAAATCCCCTTTTGGATACGACGAAAAAGAAAAGATGGATGTTTACAGAAAGGCTACTCCACAGTGACGGAGCACCATGAGCATCAAAAATATTGAGAAAATATGAAGCCAGATAAGAGAAAAAAAACGTAGGCAATATACCCACTAACCCTTAAAACTAAAATGGCGAGTTGCTGAGCACGCTAAGCATTCATAGATATAGAAGTGGATTCTAAACAGAGGACGGGTTCTATTATGTTATTTCCTTGACATAAAAAAGTGTGGCACAAAAACGGTTATGTAAATTGTGCAATAAAATAGGTCAAGGCAAAGAGACCTTGAGCATACAGTTATCATCTAATGTTTAAAAAGATAAAAATATTAGTTTCAGCGCTTTAATTTATTCCAACTTGTGCAGTGTGCACTAGTTGGTATATAATGAAAGCTTCTGTTTTTATTCAGTAAAAGAAGGCTCGCGTTGTTATTATTCTAATACTTTTTAAATTCAGAACATGGAATATTTATTGCTTTTTTTATTCATATTTATCATTACAAAAACGACTTAAAAAAGAACTTAAATTTTACAGAAATGTATATATTTTTTATTAAACTGGAAAGAATTTAACTTAGAAAGGATAAATCTCACACAAAGTTTAGGCGTTGATACTATAAACATAATTACTTTGATAATGTTTACGAACGATAAATACTTAATTACCTAATTCACTATACGAATATTTTAAGTCACTTGGAACTAAAAAGTAAGTAAAATAAAGAATATTTTTTTCCCATTTAGCGAAACAAAACTGTTGTTTTTGTTGCGTCACCCAACTGAAGAGCTTTCTTCAGGCCTTTACAAAATGAATATCTCAAAGCGTTGACCCACTTTTCACCTCTTCACTACAAGTGTTTACGCTCACTTTTATATTGGAAAAAAGAAAAGATATTTGAGTGATATTATTAAAGTACAACCGAAAAGGCTGACGATTTAATTTGAAAATGACGATATTCAGAACAAAAAGGTCCAGTGCGAGTCGGAGTCCACTATTTTGAAAAATAATCTTAGGGACACATGCGAGTCTCACCCCGGGAACAAAATATATGATCTGCTAATAACGAAGTCACAGTACCCTTGGGTACGCCACCCTAAACCAAAACAGGACTTTCGTTACT
Organism: Pontia daplidice; assembly: GCA_963693355.1. Taxonomy (NCBI): domain Eukaryota; kingdom Metazoa; phylum Arthropoda; class Insecta; order Lepidoptera; family Pieridae; genus Pontia; species Pontia daplidice. Next base: position 524,475 of record CAVNZL010000001.1, read on the forward strand.
TATATCCTTTTCGTTTGTTTCGTCAAATCTTTTTGGGTCAACCGTAAGCCGGACTGTGACACAGATTGGCATGATAACCTTTACTTGCTCATTATCTGGCCTGTCCTAAAATATTCGGAGCAATTAATACATATGGGTCGTTTCGTGAACAATAATCAAAACTTCGGCTCTATATTATTCGCAATAGAATTCGCCAAATCGCAGAAGCAGCATATACTCATTAATATGAAAGTATAATCGGAATTTTGATTTCATAGATAAACATAAATCCAAGTCTGTATAAAATATATAATAATATAATTGTTCCTGTTTTATATATGATAATTTAATGACGTACTACGGGGCTTATACATCTCTATGCCGGATATGATTCCCATTCAAACAAAATATTAGGCTGAAATAATTATTTCCCCTTAAATTGTGAAAAAGATATAAGTAATGTAGAAACCCCCATAAAGTTACGTATACAGAGAAATGCCATTATTACCGTGAGAAATTGGTCTCGCAATCTCGTCACCCTGTAGGAACTGGTCACACCGCATACGTCCGAGGACTCCCTTACGATGTCATCATTGTTCGAAGAGTATAATTGACAGTCTTCGGAGCCATGTCTCTTGCAAAGTATGTATTTCTATAAAAGAGTTAAGTTTATTTATTTAATTATTTTTATATTATGATTTTTGCTAACACAACCGAGAACATTAACATTAAGATAGCATAACTAGTGGTCAGTGGAGTAATATTTAATGAACCTTTGATGGCGAATAACATACAATGATAAAAACCAGTACATGTATTGTTAGAAAATGAATGATAAAGTATTAAAATTCGTTATACATTTCGGTGATTTCTGGAGAATTACTATTCAGTTGTTTTGATATTCGAAATTGGACCAAATGCTAAAATATAACTTTATGCGACCATTGTTTCATCTTATATATGTTTTATTTAAATATACTAAATTGAATAAACATCACGTTCCTTGTTTTTAGTCGCCGATTGTTTCAGATTTGGTTTCGCTTTGTTAAATATATTTATATAGTTATTACATTTTCATGATATAATTGTCCTAATAATTGAGCAAAAGAGAGTTTTGGGCTTTGGGGTATTGGTGCACTCTGCGTCCTCACTTTTAAAATTTATTTGAATGAATAAGTTTTCTTAACATTATTTATTTTAATTAAGAAATAGATATGAAAAGGTATTGAATTCGGCGGATAGCCCTTTAAATTACTTCTTAATGCTTCGCTTAATAAAGCACTTTGGCTTATGAGTTTTATTGAATGGTACATTTAAATATTTCATTTTAAAAATACTCATTACGAATACGATATAAATTATTTACTAAACTGTTAATTTAATTACAATTTTGATGAAAATTTATTTTTAAAAAATAAATTTTCAATATACATCTTTAACGTTTTATAAACAAAACGATGACGAGATGGCAATAGACTTTTAAACTGAGCAATTCCTAACAAAAAGCTTCACACGTTGGAGGCGGAAAATTAAATAATAATTGGGACAAAATAAGGAACGACATATTTAGCCTTGCTCTATTATTTCTTCAATTTCTTAAGGTTAATATTTTATTTGATAGCTTCAGTCTCGTTCAGTTTGTACAACCCCTTGAGCTTGTCGCTCAAGCTGATCTTTTCGGGTGTTTTTTAGTAGTGTATGAATTAAAATGACGGGTTCTTACTTCAAATCGTCAAAAATAATTTATTAGTCACCTAAGATTACGTATGTTTTCAGCTTGAAATCACACAAAAGATATGCATAAGAATCGTTTTTTTTATTTTATAAAGTACAAGTTATAAAGTTAATAAAATTAAAATAAACAAACATACACATAATTCGTCCAAATTTTTCAATCAAATCTCACTCTCTCACCAATAGAAGCCGAGTATAAATAAAAAATGTTGCAAACAGTGGAAATATATTACCAGCTCCCAACTGACGCTACACGCAAGTTGGTGATTTCTGTTCAATGTTCAGTTGTAGCTAACTTTTGAAGCTGACACAAAAATTTTATAGAAATCGATTTTAAGGTATAAACAAGTGCTCTAAATAAAGGCTTAGTTGTTCTAAAACAATTTCGCATATGAACAAATACATAAATTTTCTTACCTGCGCGTGCGTTTGTGCAAACAGAATAACAAGAGCCACTAAGGGCAGGCTTGAGCGAGTTGCCCGCATGCCTGTCTTTTCAACTCTGACGGCTCTCATTTGACCTCGCTGTGAACTCGAAGATACACGCTCCGAAATTCGGCGATAGCCACCAGGAAGTACAGATAATGATTGATTAGCGAATTTCTTGGTACGTGTGCTATTTGCGTTTTTATGCATTATCTAAGCTCATGAAGGCTCACATCACGGCCACTCGTTGAGAATTTTCTAAGAAAATCGCAGTTCATCAATGGAACCGCGCAGGGTTAATCGAAGCATATATCGTTAATTACTCGTTATTTGGGTTGTTTTACAATAAAATATAATACTTCACTTTAAAAAGAAATTATAAAAGATACTAAAATCATTTGGTTTAAGACATTTCGTAGTTTATTCGTTGTCAAGTCTCAAATGTTGTATACAGCTGCTGCAAAAAGATCTCAGTACTAAATAAATACAAAATACAATAAGACATAACAGACATTCGAAATACCTGCCCACACGGTAAAATTAATTTTTCGGCCCTTTTCACACCAAAAGTACAAAAAATAGGTCGCTGAAAAGTTTAGTGGAGGCGGAGAAGCAGGAAGTGGAGTAAGGTGGAGTGTTTGGAATGAAAATTAGACGAACATTTTTATTTTTTTTAATGAAAACTATAAATCAACGAGTATAAAGCTGTTAAGTGGTGTTCCTTAAATCTACAATTCACAAACAAGGAGAATGCGACCATATAAAGCGGGTGTAAATTTGGACATTTAAATATTGTCATGCCACAAAGCTTTCCCATTTGTCGAGGTACAAGTCGACCCACTCAATAATCGCCACCAAAATCTAAAGACAAAATTAACGAGGGCATTCGGATGTTTTGATTTGAGCAATGTTTTCATCGATGATTATAATCTAGTTATTTCTGAACTAACGTTTGAATCTTTTTTCTTATAGGTGTGAGTGGGGTAAACGAATCGTTGGCCGTAATAGTTCGAGTGTGTTTCGGCGGGGCTTTTCACGGGGCCCCGTCTATAATAATCTACGTTATTGTCGCACTCACACGCGAGTCTACTTTCGGACCCGCTACTTTCCAATTGGTATTTCGGTACCACGATCAAACTTTCCGTTGACTTAGTAGGTTGACAGTTATGACTGTGAGCTCTCACGTAAGTTTGATAGTGGTGAGGGGTTCCACTCTGCCGGTGGGAGTGCTTCTCTTGCGGATGATGTTGATAATCATGGTGACTCTGTGTGCTGCGTCCACTATGACTTCGACCATGACTTTTAGATCTACTAGAATGTTTCGAAGTAGTATCCAAATAGCCATAGCCGAATCCATAGCCGCCGATTGCTTTCGTAGCTAAATTATCCCAAGATTTGGGCTTTACGTGCTGATGTGCGCTTTGGTATTGAATTTTTGGAGAAGATTTAGCTTCGGAACGGTCGTTCTCCCAAAACAAGGTGTCGCTGCTGAGTGATGTGCTGTAACTCGACACGGAATTGTCACATGGCACCGTGGCGTTGCTCGTTGCGTACGACTGAAGGCTACACTGGCTCGTTTGTGTCGATTCCGTGGTTAAGTACCGGTACCTTCCAGAACAATTTCCTGACGTACACACTTTCTTTGAGTGGAAATGATTGCACTCTGTTTTCTGCGTTGATTTATCTGCGTGATGTTTTTCTTTTCGTTTATGCTCCTTTGAGCATTCCTTCTTTCGTCTTATTTTCTTCCTAGCATTGGGTACGCAATGAGGATCGCAGCAGGGACTGGCAAGGTCGTAAGCTTCTAGACTATTTGCGTCTTGATTGTTGTACGCGGGAACGCACGGAGCACAGCTATGGTTGTGACTTCTGTGTGGCTTGGTATGTTTACCATTTGGAACTTTGTACGCTTCTGATGCGCGGTGACATTCACCGGTCGCTTTCACCACATAATGATGACAGTCTCGTCTGTTTCGTGGGGATCCAACTGTAATCACGAAACTACCGGTGTGGATATTTGGTTGGATAATACATGTGCCGTATCGGGGATCCAAATATTGGTACATGAAAACGTTTGGTTGTGGAGGCTTGCCAGCAGTTACGTTTTCACTCGAAAGTGTTGGTCGACAGTAAGATGTGATATTATCAGCAGTTGGTTCTTCAGAGTCTGACGTGATATCCGATGGAGAGGTTTTCTTCTTTTGCGAGGGAAGGCTGTGTGTTTTCCAATTGGAGTCTAATACTTGTCTCTCTCGGATAGATAGCTGCTCCAGTTCCCGCATTTTATTTTGAAGAGCTCGTTGTATGTTGATGTACTTGAGGTGTAGCTCAACTTTTCGGACACAGTCTTCGAATATGACAACGATGCGCATGCGCGAGTCGCAGGCGTTGATGGCGGTGACAATAGCCGTATGGTCAGCTCTCTCCACGTCATTACCGTTGATAGAGAGAATGACATCGCCTTCACGCATGCCGGCGAGCGCTGCCGGACCCTCGGCTTCCACGTGATCCACATATGTGATCACCTCGATTTCTTGTTCCTAAAAATAGGAAAAATTCTGTATCTCCACTATGTAAATTATATACTTTTAATATGTTCAAAGCTTCGCCTTAACATCCACTAGAGTTTTGTTTAAATTTATAACAAACCCTATTTTTATCCATAAAGTATTCATTCAAAATAAATGTACATCATTCTAACCAAAATCAAATTAAACTTAATAAAAAAGATAAATAATAATTAAAAAAGCGTATTTACTTAAATAAATTCACAAAGGACCTTGTTTGGAGCAGATGGTCCCTAATACTGAAGGCATTTCGTAGCTTACTTACAATTTATAATTAGATAAACCATTTGATTTACTAATTCTTACCTTTTTATAATGTATCCCATAGCTCTGTAGAGTAAAACCATAACTACCATTTTTCTTCTCTACAATTATTGTGCGTCTGCGACAGTCTTCTTCGGATTTGCCAGTTCTTTCTGATTTTATTGACTCTCTAATCTAAAACAACAACACCTATTTTTGTTAACGTGACTAAAACGGAATCTTAGAAGGGATTAATTTCTTCCCTTTTAAGTTTCCTCTAAAATATTACTTTCGCCAATAGAACATCGTATTAACTACGAGTACCTTCTCTATTAACTCTTTTACTTACATATCCTATTTCAAAACTTACGGCTAACAAAGAATCCAAACCATGAAACGTTTACAATTTTTTATTGATTTTATTCAACCCTCGAAGTTTCACTGTCACAAAGGTATGAAATATTCATAGTGATACCGATTTTTCTGTTGCCTCGTGCTAGGTCATTTGTGGGGTCATTGTCAATAAAAACGAAACACAACCTGAATGTTTCATATCAAAGAGCAGGAAAATAAAAGCTCGCCCGCGAAAGTAAATGTGTAGCATACATTTCATAATGCGTTCCCATTTTTTATATATGTATGTATACATATATATATCCAAATATATGAAATATGTCTCATATTTCATATAATATAATAACGTAGACTATATTAAATGTAGTTGTATATTAAAAATTTATATTATTTTAATAATAATATAAAATTAATTAGTTAAAGAAATTTTGCCGATAATAGATTTTCCACCATTTTACTATTCATTATGGAAAAATGTATATAAATTATTCGCCTATCAACTTAGGGATGAAATATCTACATCATCATACCAGCTGAACCAAGCACATGATGTGCCATCGTCATGATATGTTATTTACAAAAGAAAAAGTAATAATTAAAAATTAATATTACAATATTCCAATCGCACCTGTAAATAAACATTCGCAGTAATTACATAATATTTGTTCAAGACATTCTACTATAAAACTTACAGAATTATCCAGCGAATCTTCTTTAGATTCCGTGCTTAGGTGTTTTTTACCATTGCTCATAGCACTTGGGCACCTCTCGTTCAGTTTCGGCGAACTCATCCCTGTTCGAATCCATCTGACACTGACCACGATTTCACCTGCTATAATCCTTCCAAATAAAACGCTACCATCTCAACCTTAATCCGACCGAAAACGCGGCATTACTCAGAGGTGGATAACGTCTAATCATTAGGTGATAGAACGCATGCGCGGGAACCTTGGCTTCTGCTGCTCCTTTGTTTTTCCTTTGGTCGAACGACAGACATGCGCACTGAGGACGTGATCAGTGCGCAAGCATTACGTGTATGGGGCTAACTGTAATTGTTATGTTGCCCGTTATGGAAGCAGCCACGGTGGTCTATACGACGGCCATTAGGGCATGGCATCTATTAACAGTTTAAGGCATGCTGTTTTATATTTCAAAAATACATTACAGTTTCATTACATTCATGTTTTAAAATTGTATCACTGTATTTTAAAGGAATTATAGAAACATTTAAGTTAAATAAAATCATCATTGGATTAGATATTCGTTAAAATTTAAATCCCATATCGTAACTTTCATTACTTTAGCTACTGCTACTTTAGCCCTTTAAGGGTAGATATCTTACAATATATTTAGCATTAAGTTATATTTAAGTCAACATTTATTTAATCAGTCGACTGCTTTAAATTTTGCTTACAAAATTCTTGACAATCCCAATCATCGAAGTCGGTGCTAATATTGATCCGTCCTACAGACAGACCTTCGCATTTTTAAATAATATAGCAACGGAGATAGATTTATATTACAACTCGTAAATATTATCTATACTATTAAAACGAGTGGAGGAGAGTTCCACGCCCTCGATTTGAAAAACTAATAGTAAATGAAAATTCCTATGATATGCAGTTATGGGTGAAAAACTTAAGCAGTCGTTGAAAGTATTTAAATGTTTTATTTATAGTAACATATTTATCGTATGTCAAAGCACATATAAATACTTAAATGATACAAAGTATAATATATGAAGAAACATAAATTATATGGTCCTATGGCTTTTTAACAAAAGTACTCGCTTTAGTGTAGCTCACAACGGATACGTTAGGTAGTGGTACTGGTATTTTTGATATGTTATTGTTCAACGAAAGCAGAGGTGGAAGAGAGATGGACTGGACCCCTGCAGCAGCAGGTATGAAGAGCGAAGCTTTGGTGACGTTGGCTGGTATAAGCACCTCCCGGGGTGGTCTTTGCAGTGTTGTAGAATTACCTACAAAACATTGCTTAGTAACGCCCTCCACAAAGACATTTTATAGATGTAGAGTAATGCATTTTTTTTATGGCAGCTTATGTTAATGCAAATAATATTTATTAAATTCATTACAAAAAACAAATGTTATTTATTAGTCGATATTCCTTTTAAATTATTTAAAATAGGTCATAATTGAGGAATTGCTATTGTACGTGACGCGGGCTCTTACCTAGAAGACTCATATTAAACGGCCAAGGTGCGTTAGCTGGTGCAACTCCAACCAGATTCTCAGCTGTCACGTTGGTTACCAGAGGAGCAGGTATATTATTAAGATTTATTCCAGCACCTTTGTTGCGAAAGAATGTTATCGCTTCTTGTTGACCACTGCATACAAACCAATTATTAATTGCAATTTATTTGAAATAGAACTTCCTTACCGATTCGTAACTGACAGCTATATGGCATATTCTGCTGCGTGTGCACATCTCCCAAGGGAGGTATTTCTCGACCAAAATGACTACAAATGGTGGGGACACGGAGCAACAACTTCTGTTCGACAAGGATTGTTTCTTTCGCTATTCAGAATGCGTGAATTAAATTCAACGATTCCTCTGCAAAACACTTAATTAAATCTATGGCTGCCTTGATATGCCAAATTTAAACTTACGTTTTATTTATCTCGAAATCTTTTGTTTTGTTAGTTAATATCCCTACTTGATATACCGTAGCTCGAACCACGTACCTTAAACAAATAAAGAAGTAGAAAGTTTAAATATTATATTTTATTCAGAAGAAACATACGACGCTCACTGCATAAATACACCTTTAAATTCGTGTTTCGCGACTTCGTTATGATGTGGAGTGGTGAATGTGAAATATTTTCATTGGCGCCGAGGTTTCTTGATCTTTTAAGAGTACAATATCTCGAATCTTTAGTATACCTAATGATGTCATAAATCAAATGACATGAAGGGGTGCAGTTTTATAACAAAATACTTACATATAAAATGCAACGCATATTTAACTTAAAGCCAAATTAGACTTATTGTTACTTGAAGGTTTTAAAAAGTAAAAATATTTATTGTGTTTACTGATGAGATTTAAATACTGAGAAAAAAACTTACATATCCTTAGGTGACGTCCTATTCATGTACGTATTGTCAGCCGATGCAAGAAGAAAACACATCGCGATGATCTACAATATTTATTTCTCAATAAAAGTAAATTTATTTGAAGCCTACATTCATCAGCAACGATTTTCACCTGGCCCGTTTGACGTAAATAGAAACAGATCAATACTTCTGTGATGTAAATGGAAAATATCCTAATTTGTTTTTATCATTCTCGTTAGTTTATGTATGTTTTGAAATTTAGATTAGATAGCCGACATTTTCATTAAATTGGACTTGTTTCGCTGTCCATTTGTAAATAAAGTAAAAGTGATTTTTTGTACTTTTTTCGCATTACCAGTATCAATTAGGTTGTTGTTCCCCAGACTCAAAAGCGACATCAGTGAAACATTCGCGAGGAGATTTTGGTGCCATGATCAGTGTTAAAGTAAACCGATACCAAAAAAAATGGAATCCTTGAAATCTGTATTAATTAAACATAATATTATACTCACACAGAATAGAGCCATAATTAAAAGAGGCACAATCTAGACCGCAACTAAGACAATAAGAAAACAATCGCTATTTATATAACAAGATTCCTTTAGCACTGGTGTGATATCATGTTAATTGAATTACAAGTGTTATTATGGTAATACTAATCATATCCTTGTACATGTAGCCTTCAACATTTATTCATCTATGATGGTAGAATGTTATCTATATACCACTACTAGCTACTTATACTAACTGAAAAACTGAAAATGTCTTGATCCCAGACAAGTTCACAGAGAGATAAATTATTTATTTTTTTCTATCTATTTCTAAATCGATGGTTATATCTAACTTAAACTTTAACTTATATCCTAATTTATAATCTACTTAATCATAAAACTACTACATAGTTAGTACAAAGGTGATTAAAAGGTTGATTCAAAGCGATTAGCTTGAAGGTTCTGGATTCAACCCGGTTACGCAGGTAAGATAGAAATCTACAAACTGAAATATAATTTTCTTGCAACAAGACAGGTTTGGTGTTGATATGAAATTATGATAAGATCTTCTGTTGTCTGCTATATAATGTATATTTATTTATTTTCCTAGATGCTTTTAAAATTGTATGTCTCGAGAGAGATTGTCAGATGGTTACACCTTGTGAAACTAAACTTCGGAAAAATAAATATTTATTCATTCAAAATATTTTGACTGTATATTGCGCGTAATAAGTATCAGGTATCCCCGAAAATTGTTGCAAAATTTTTATCTAATACAAATTGTAAAAGGCAAACCATGTCATCTATTGGAAGTGGTAATCTTTTATCGGAGATTAAAGATAGTTGATACTCCAAGATGCTGTAGGAAACTCGTCTACATCGCGCGCCTTTATTTTCTATTATCCAAAAATGGCGAGTCTGGTAGGCTTCGCTGGTATTGCAAGTTGCGTGAGTATTTTCAGAATTCTTATTTTCACTTTTACAAAATTCTACATTCTTTGTGATTATTACCTATCAATTAATCTTTCTCCCAAAAAAGCGATTTAAAGCCATATTTTTATTATTTTTCGTGTTTGCGATTTTATTGATGCTGTTGTATCAGATCTAGCAATTAGTATCCTGGTGCTCGTAAATACTTTCTTTGTCTTGTTTGCAGCGCGATTTAATCATCGTTGTAGCCGCATAGCTCCACTTAATAATTATAATTATCATAAATCATCGTCAATAGTAGATTTAAACCCGGCCATCTGTTTTATTATATGTATGGAACACGCATGAAGATCGTTATATACACATTAAATATTATAAAAAAAAATATTGTGAGATCTAGGATCATTCGCAATATGTTTAAGTAGAGCAAGTATTTCTGGCAACGTATATATGTTATCAGCGTATGATAAGAGCCGTCGAGACGCGTCATAAATCCAGAAATGTAACACATATTTATTCCTGTATATGTTATTCTGTTTCTTACAAAATTTGTAACGCCTTGGAAGTTCTGATTATAATAACTGATGTAAAACTTAATCTTAGATAGCTTTGCGAATGTTAGTATCGTTTTTTTAATCCGTTTATCGTCTATATTGTGTGTACGTAAGCACTAATACACGATGCAACAAAAACTTTATGTTTCTTTTCGATTTCATCGATAAACCAATTGAACAAACTTAATAGAGAAGACTAAAATGTTGTTTAGGAGACAAAATAGAGTATGGACCATAGCAGCCACTTGTAATGAATATGTATACAATTTTGTAAATTACTTTATCAACAGTGCGTTCACTTCAAAGCAATGTTACGAAACAGATAGCGATGACACTTTCTATTGATAATTTCTTTGGTCATAACAATGTCGAAAATAAATATATATTTGATATTTTTTACATAACAAAGTACACATCAAACGCTAAATTCATAGAAATGACTTATACACAATTACCCCATTTTCCTAATTTAGCTCAATTGCATTTTATCTTTTCATAAGTGGATTGAATTTTAGTTACTTTTGTATGTGTCATGAATATATGAAATTAGTTTGTGCAATTTGCGAATGGAGGAGAAGATTACATTATTTTGCTTTGCAGACCCAGGCAGCTGTGCAAATTGTGATGAGTGCACTGTCTTTGGCTCAATACTTTTGCGTGATTGACTTCCTTCAGGATCTACCAGAACTGCTCTACATCAAAATTCTCTATTACCATAGTAAGTACTACATTCCACGCGGTTTCACTCATGCCTATTTTAGCCCCTTGGGTTTATGTAGAACGGTCCATTCAGTAGTTCTGTGTGAAATATGCATCAAAAAAACTTTTGCAATAAAATACATAGCCTATTAGTATTAAGTTATAGTCATTTGTTGGAATCAGTACGCATCAGCAGAACTGCCTGACGTGTCTTTTGAGTTGGATCTCTCTTAAAAAGTATATATCTTGAGGTGAACATGCTACCTTCTTATAAATATGTGTATACGTCAACAACTGTAGAACTTTCTAGATAATTTCAGTTTATAGGACTCAAAATTACATGAGTTATACATATAGTTGTCTTTTTTACATTACGTCTGTGCATTATCGTTTTAGATTCATTCAGAATTTTATTTATCTAGATCCAGACATTTGTGGGCAGCGCGTGAACATTGGACAATCTCTTACTGGTGTAAGCAATCAGGCTTTCGTCCTTATAAGAAAGGAGCCCTTCACAGTGACAAGGGCCTTCTATATCAATTGTGTATACCTTGGCTTAGGAGTCCTATGGTTTTTATCAAGTGTTATCTTGATTGGTAAGTATCGACTTTCTTGAGTATTATGAAATAATTGGACATCGGTAGTTCAACATTTAATATTAGATAATCATCTAAGAGTAAGATTATCTGATTTGTTCGATTAGTTCCTAAGAAATGGTCATGTGTCTTTAATAACTGTACATGGTCGATTCGCTCCAAGTTTTATATTTATATCAAATATATAACTCTTAAACAAATAATTACATATTTACCTTTTCATAAATTAATATATACACATTTGTTATACCCTGGTCTATTGAAAGTTTTTAAATTTCACAGCTAGCTGGAACAACAGTAAAAAACCGGCTGTAAAATGGCCTTGGGTGGTGACCACAATTGGCATTTTTCTTTTAGACGTCGTCGCCACGGTTATATTCGCCAATGATGTGTTTTTCACTAGAGTAAGTACAAGAAAATACTAGTATTGTTTTAAACCAAATTATTTATATATTCTAACCGTCATTCGAAAGCCGCCCAATCAGTAAAATAAAATCAAAACTACATATTACAAGTTATATTATAAAATAATGTGGAAATTTTCAAAATTTACAGACTCTAAATGAGATTATGAAGTACATAGGAGCCACAGTAAGTGGACTGGGCAACACAGTATTGGACACGAGATTAGCCGTTTGGATCATGATCGCTCTTTATGGGAGGCTGGGCGCATTCTTCCTACTAAACATAATTATTTTGATAATTGTAGCTATAAAAAAGCAAAACGTTGCTATAACGGTAAGTTCACCAATAAAATTTCAGTCGTGGGTTGGCGTGGCTTCTTGTAAAGCAAACAAACTATTTGCTCCGTTCTATGAATTTTCATGTCAGATATATATATAAGTAGTATTAGATTTACAAATTAAGCCATGATGCCGTACGAGACAAATCGCCGCGGCCGTCTAAAGTCTTCGATTATCTGTTAAATCTCACTCTCTCGTGGTGTTTCTAAAATTATTGATGATCGATATATATCGATGATTTAAAGTTTATGGATGTTACCTAGTCAAGACATTGGGACAAGATATTGATGTATTAATTACCTTTAGTCTGACGATGCCTATTGAATGGTAAACTAAATTTGTACTTATCCCGTTGTTCTAGGTGGATAATGTGTCAGAAGCTCCGTCCACTACGAAGCTGTTTGTCAGACGGGACTCGCCAAATTATGAAGATAATGTATCGGCAAGTGGAACGAGTTACGATCTTGAAGTGGATCGCATTCCTCGCCCAACTTTGACACGAAAAGTGGATCCAGATATGGATAGGTAAGTTATATGTAAAACCAGGCGGACTTTCGAACATATCTTCCGAACAGATTGAGACTTTAAAAAAAACGGGAAACTCCAAGTAGATTATACAAAAAACCCTTTTTTTTGTAAGATTTTTTTAATTCGGTTTTATTAGTAATTGTTGTTATAGCGGCAACAGAAAGACATCATATGTGAACATTCTGATATAAAATTTACTATCGTATTGCGTGAGGCAAAGGAGCTAAGAGTTGTACTCTCTTTTAGTCACGTATTTTAAAAACTTGAGCATTCTTAGTAATTAAAGCAATCTTGACTTTTGTGCAACCACTATTGTTTATACTAGTGTGATAATTGATTAACTGAAAAATCTAAATTATTTTTCATGACGTCGAGAAAGTTTTGATAAATGTATTTTTGCTTGCATGTGATATATGTTTTTGGGATACTCTTATATTATAAGACCGTCCATTGGTCATCATTGTACATCTGTTTTTATGTTTTATTTATATGTTATTTAAATGAAAAATTTGTTTCAAATTGACGAGTCGAGTGTGTACCCATACTGTGAAAGATATTCAAAACTGGTGTGAATTAATCAATATTTTCGTTCTAGAAAAGTAAAGTTCATTGCGGATATAATAGCTCCGCCGGCTGTTAAGGAAAGTAAAGAAAATGTTATTCAAGAACGTAGAAGTAGTATCGACATCTCAGTTGTTGGGACAGCTGCGCCTAGCCAACCGTCTACTAGCTCTACGCAACCATTGCCTTCGTTGGAAAAGAAGCCAAGTTCAATGTTGGTATACCACATACTACCGGAATGGTGGTAATATGTTTATTAGATTCCGCAATAAACTGGAATCTTAGTGTATGTTATTGTTGCTGATTAATTATTATACTTCTTAATAAATTATTATTTAAAGTATTACATTTAAATTTTCATTGTTAGTTTTTTTTTTATTTAGTCAAAGCTCGTACTTTATACCTGTATTTGAGGTAAAGAAACAGGTAATTTAATATATTAACTGCTCACGAGTAAAAATGTGATTTTCAGACCCAGTACAGCAGAACTTCACCGTCAGCTTCCATGGTCCTACCTTCCATCTACGTCACAACCGATGCGTGCTCAATTACCACCTGATGAAGATCTGCCTCCAGTACCACTGCCAGATTACACAATAACTCTAAACCCGAGGAAAGCTTGTAAGATTTTATTTGAATATTTTCACACGATTTTTACAAACCATTTGAGGACTCTAATAGTATGGTATGTTTTTTTAGCTGTACATAGGGCACCATCAAATTTAGGATCACCATCTGTCTCACGTATGAAGTTTCCCACACCAGTACTGACATCTGGTAAGTTGCTATGGAAGTCTAGACCTATTTACTTTTCATAAATGCCGGTTGAGATCGTTTAATTTCGATTCGTCAACACCACCTCTTGGTATGAGACACGCGTTTCGAATTATTTCATTTCATTCAAATGGAGCATACACAAAAAAGGACGAAAATATCACCCATAAAGTTTTGCGACCATGACCACTCTTACAATTTTTAGGATTCCAATCCTACTTTACTGTCTTTATCTTAAAAACGATTTGATGTCGTATCTGTTTAAAAGAGCACGTTTTATGTTCAAAAGACGCTGTGTTCAAGACGTTACCTAGCTCATTGTTGTTAAATACGTTAAAATTTTTGCAGCTCAACTGAAAAAAAGTGATGTGTTATATTAACATCGACATGTAATAAAATAATGTTTACCAGGGGAGCAGCAACAGCGGTACTTTGATGACGTTCTACCCAAAGTATTTGTGTATACTTTTAAGAGATTTTTAAGCTCCCGATGGTTCAAAGCCCCGAGACTGTTAAAGATTAAGCATTAATAGAAGTGTGTTTGTGGGTATCCGATGTATCGGTAAACAAAGTAAATCGGTAACATACCACAGAACGCTAATAACCAACCTGTCAAAAAGTTAGGCTCTTCGCTGTATTGCTACTGGATTGTCGGTATATTAGCAAGTTATTAATTAATATTCACTAAGGCTAACCAAAATTTTGTTGAAATTTTTACGTTAGCTTCACAGTAACTATAATTAAGGTTAAGTGTCCTAAACCTCAGAATACAAATACGAGTTGAAACATGTTATATACTATTATCCTACTCAGAGATTGTTGTTACAAATTTGTAAAAGTACCTAAACAGTAATCTTAACACTTCTCAACTTCTTCAAAATGAAACCTATAAAATCACTATCAATTATTAACATCTGGTTATCATGTTATCAAGAATTCTCAACAGTAAGTGCACAAGTTCGAATTTTTAGTCTTGCAAAGCGGTATTTGTTTATTGATGAAAAGAGTTTACAAATAAAGTTGAGAAGCGTTTCTTAGATCGATTGCTTATGCCTTAGTAGGAGGGGCCTGAGTATTTCAGCAGTAATTTAAACATGTATTCATATCGATTTATATATTAATATATGTAATAGACATTTACCATTTAACCAGTAATTATGTAAGGATAAATATTCCATAAGTGTGTTCTGAATCATCTTAGTTGCTTTCTTTGAGAGATCAAAAAGAGTTTAACTTTATTACCAATAAAATTTTATAACATATCCAGTAGCATATAAGATTATGTATATTAATATGAATAGAATATATTAGTGATGTCTCTTTTCTATGAAATTATATCCCTCGAGAGGTGTTTGTCTAATACAAAGAATTTTAAACTTAGGAAGAGGGAATGGATTTATGTATGAAAAAGATTTTAAGGTTGTATGTGAAGTTTTCTTTTATTAATTAATAAGCTTAATTAATTGTATATAGCATTAATTTTCTATTCTATTCAATGTATGAAAATTGCTTGAATGGAACGCAATGCTTTTAATGGCTACAAAAATTATTTAGGTGTATGTTGGGAAATGAATGTTATTTTTAATTTTGATAATTTTAATAAAACTGACATGACAAAACACTTATTTTATTTAAGAAATCAATAAAGCTGCTTTTTAAATAGACTGTTTCTTCAATTATAAAATTTTAATAATTAAAAAATTAATTAAATAATTTTATAATTTTAATATTTTATATCAGAGGTGGCATAGGAGCAGTTGGGCAGGTCTATAATTGATTTCACAAGATTAAATTGAATTATCAAAAGGACGGACAAAGTGAATAATGAAAAATACATTTTTTTTCATGTTACATACATAATTACTAAATTGGTAAAAATGCGTTTAAATCGTTAAGATTAAGATCATTAATTTGCACGTTACTAAGAAATTTATTATTTTTTAATTGGAAGTATTTTTATTCTTACCCAAAACAACACGCCCAGAATAACATTGAGATACCGAAACCATCGAGTAGATTTGTCGTTTGTTTTGGAGTCTACGCACCATAGAGTATTTACATACTACATAAACTTTAATGCCGATAGCTGATTCTAAAATTTAAAAAAATAAGTCAGAAGTCGCAATTTTTTGATTTATAAAATATGAATATGTATATTTTCTTAAAATTTTGTATATTTTCAATTTATGTTATTATATTGCGAAAGCTTATTTAAAGAATATTGAACTACTTCTACTGAAACTTCGATATTTGCGTTCAAATATCCAAGGCACTTATCAAACTCAAACAAACAATATATTCAAAGAATTTTTACTGGCCAATTGTTTCAAAACTACTCAATCCTTGTCCAGTCCAAGTAAATTTTATATACAGTTTCCACAACGCACAGACATGTAACTATATAGATAAATATTGTCACCCGTTTGCTGCCTATTATCGGGCCTACATACGCGTTCGCGTAGTACAAAGTATAGGCTTGTGATGGTAGACTAATGATACGATTCGCTAGACTGATCCGGGGAAATTTTGTTAAGGGCATGATATTTAAAACCAAGCTGATGACGATCTGTAAGCCTGCAATGAAATACTTGAATCCCGAGCCGAGGCATTCAGGTCCTGAATAAAAATTAAATGTTAATTAAGGTTTCCTTCTAACAACTATCTGGATTGAGTAGATGACTCAAGAGAACCCAAGTAGGATTCTGATGAGCCGATTCCTATAGTTAAGGCAACATACACCTGATACGCATTTAATGTTAATATTATATCTGAACAACATTAGTCAACAAGGACTATTATTTAGCAAGATTGATAAATTGTGAAGATAGGTCGTGCGTTTCCTCCAAGCTAAAGACAGTAATCCCAACCATATAATTAAGTTCAGGTCTATTGTATTTGTATCCCCAACCAGTCGAAGCACTGATTGATCCCAAGGCCCCGGTGGCAAATGTCGAGAAATTGTAAAGATGCATGCATGTAATTGTAACAGGGGCCAGCACATATTCATCATCTGAAGATGATACTCTTACATATTATACATATATATACATAAAATTATATACTACCGCCCAAATAGATATTCAATTAATAATCTAATTAATTAAAAATCAATAATCTGAATTAAATTAGTAAATTAAACCCCTGCTTATAAGACCTTTAGTTTGTTAAAGAGTATGTTTACCTAGTGTATTCGAGATTGAATATGCGGCGTAGACAGTGCTCCCTAATCGCCAAAGCCAGGCAAAGGCAAGCAGACTCGCAATAATTGCTTCTGTTTCTGGCATAACATGGTGCTAGGTTGTTCCAGTTATTGTGATAAAGGAAAATCACTGCATTTTTGCTGTGATTCAATATTTTTTTGCAGACACGTGCTGACGTTTCCTCGTGTCAAGTTTATTTGAAGTAATTTTGATGTTTAAAAAATACACAGCTCATAGTGTCGATTCTTATGTACTCTCTCTAGATATTTTAGTTTAGAAAGTGTACAGAATTCTTACAAACGGTTCTTTTCAAGCACCAAGTGAGAGTCAGCTACTGATGTGTTCAAAAAGGGAAGCACTGACGCCCGGCACTTGAATTTTGATATTTAAATAAGATTTAAGTTGTGTCGGTAATATCGACTTCAAATGTGTAAATTGATGGTAGGATTTTTACACTGGCGATCAAAGACCACCAATCTCAAAACTGAATTTGATGATCAATCATCATAATCATAGTTTAGTTTTAGAAATCCTTATAATCTTCTAAATAATAATCCTCATAAAATATGAAAGCTTAAATTTACAGTATACAAAAACTCCTAGTGCAATCAAAAACATAAACTCCTTATAGGTAATTATTTTTAAAACTAAGTACTTAAACAAAAAAAAATTAGCACTACACATTTAAATTCTAGGAGTTTTCACTTGTACCACATCATAGAGGACTCGATACTGCTACAAAAAAATACCCTGAAGTCGCTGATATGAAGGTATTTTAAAATTACTCCATTAATTTTGTTAAGGTTGTCAATCAGTTTGAGGTAAGTTCTCTTGCCAGTTTTATTCTTATTGGTTTTATAAATAATGCGTATTGGCTCAGTTATCATATTAAATCCATTAAATGATATCAGTCTCGATAGATGATAAAATTGTTTATTAATGTCGATAATAATTATCGATCGATTAGTAGCGATTGATACCTCGACCGAGAGACCACGTAGGGTGTGATCATGCTACGAAAAAAAGTGTCTCCGGAATTGACTCTCGCTTCTACAATATCGGGGAGTATCACAATTGTGAGTATATATAACATATGTGTCTTATATTTCAACCGCTTTTTGCTAAATTGATTGCTATATTACTGAATATTCGGAAGTATTATATTAGGTCCCGAAATTCTAGGCAACAGTGAAAGTTAACTTTCACATTTATGAATATAAATATGGACGCATGAAAATATGGAGCGTATAATCATTGTGTCATTAAGGAGGTACTCGGAGCTATTCGCATTTCGCAATATTTGCTGCGAATATGTAGTGACTCATACAGTACAGGATCTATTTTTCCTCACTGTAAATATTTTAGTACGTATTAATATTTCCCCAGCAGCCAAGACACGGAATGTGCTTATAACCAATACTATCGTTTATTATTTGTGCATTGCGATTGTCTAAAGTGCATTGCGAAGCGAGTTTTATATAATTGTTGTGGTTTTTTACTTTATACTAAACACATCAGAAACGGAGGGTACAAAGTTTTGCTAAAAAAAGAAACATTTTTTTGGTTAACAAACAGCATTAATGTTAAATTTTTTTGTTACTGTTTATTTCCCCGTAGTATGAGAGTTATTAAAAAATTTCGATACCTCCTAATAATATATTCAAGGAAATCGAAGACAGTTTGAAGCATTTACAGATTACCTGTTACAAACATAAAACAAAATAATAAAGTCTCACTAAAACATTCCGGAATTGTCCAACGTAAACATTTTTTAAAGACTAATAACAACATTTAAAAATTTATTTTTTCCTGTAGAATGCAGTTTGTTTCATCAGTCTGTCAATTGTATTTAAATTTTGGCGCCATTTTAAAAATTGCGTGTGTACATTGATATAATATATGTTAATGGTAATTCAGGAAATTGTCGTAGTGTGATTTTCTACCACCATTTAAGCACCATGCAAGACGACAATTTGTAGCTGCTAGAAAACTGCATCTAAGCAGATGAAGCTTCTTTTTTGTTACAACTGGAGACGTGTCTGCTGTTACTTTAGGGTATTGTAGGACCGTGAGTGACATTAATACTAGTGTGGGAAACACTATCAGAGAAACGAATTTTTGAGGAACAGGAACTTAGGAGCCATCCTCCTACCTTGAATTGAGAACCACGAGATAACCACGACGACGTGGCACTAAAGATTTCATTATCATAATAAATTTATTTTTTACCGTTAAAAGTATATCGTGTACCACGTGTAATTAATTATCTTAGAACAAATTTGATTCCATAGAATGTTAATAATAAACTTTAACAGATATCATATCTTAAGCGTTTTGAATATTATTATTCAGGTGTTTAAAAAAAGAACACTATCTTCGTATGTCATTTTGGGTAATTTGGACTACTTACGCAATGTAAAAGAGACTAGGCATATTTTTCCTGCTTTTTCGCATTTTCAATTCACGCTAAAACTTAATTATTGTGTTTGAAGCACATTGAAGCAAACTAAAGTTTTACGATATTAATAAAGTATTTATACATAAAAAAGATAAAACTACATACTTATCAGTTCTGTATACCCCAGTTAGCCGCCATGGCAATATTCACTCGTATTTTGTATGGATTGGCACATGCCAAGTGCCAGTGAATTATTATTGATATAGGAACTTCAAAAGGTTAGAGAGAACTTACTCTTTCTGTTAACTTTAACAAAACATAATGCTGCCAAAGATGAGGCAATTTATATAAATTGTACGCTTAAAGGCCTTTTTCCAAAATTTATATTATTTACAAATTTGTTTCAGAAGTTCACAAAAAAAAATATCATTATAGAATATCATTAAACTAATTTTTTCAGCTGCCGGGTGGCTCAAAAAACCAACTTTACTTAATACTCTTTAAATAATTAATAATTTATTTTTAATGCGCATTAGCCCGATGCTAACGACTTCATCTTCCTGCCAGCTCGCGCATTGTATTTTTCCCATTAAAAGTGGTGATAAATTTTCAATTAATACCGTTCGTTCAAAGATCTAAGCGTCTGACCTTTTACGAAAGGGTTGACAACACCTTCGCATCGGTTCAAGATATTCATGAATATTCATTCTTCCTTTGACACTTTGGAATAATTCATAAGTCTACGTCATGTCAAGTCTACGTTCAAACGAAGCGGAAAGACTCAGACGCTAAATAAAGATTATATATTTGCCATAGGATTACTTGATTCATGTTTCATGTTTTCATAAACCACGTTGATAAATATAAATTATTGTTATTGTGCTTCGGCGTTTTAATTTAAAAAAAGGCAGAGACTGTCTGGTGTAATGATAAATTGGTAGACAACAGAACTTCTGAGAGAGATTAAAAATTTGTTTTTAATTAAATGAATAGGAATATAGACTACACATTTATGTATATTGCAGATAACATCCATAGTGAATATAATATTATGCGTCATAGCGATAATATTTCGATTCACGTGCAGTAGTGGCAATCCCGCGTCGACTTCGGGAGCCCAGTATTTTATAACCACTCTCTATAGAGTATATATACAAGGTAACGACTTATACAAACTTTATACACGAGTATTCATCAGATATAGTTCGAAAAAAATTAAATTGTCAAGCGACTCATGAAATTAATAAAGTCTAACAACTTTGTATTCGTGTACGTAAAGAGTATGCTATTTGGAATGGTATTTTTAGTATATATTTTCAGATGATACCTGTGCAAATTCACTGTCGGTAGAAGGCGTTACGGGATCACATACAGTGTTTATACTGACGTGTATAACTTTGGCGTTCGCAGTGATCAACCTAATATTGGCGTCCGCATTGATTGCTGGTAACCCTGCTTAAAGACATTTCTACAAATAGATAAATATAATTCAATGCACTTATTACATAAAACACGAAGGAATGTAAAAATGTAAAACACGAAATGTAATTATTGTAGGTATAATGTATATTTTTAATGTATAAAAATGAATTTTCATATTGAACTAAGTAACCAGAAATACAAAAATTTATCGAAACAAAACTGAAAATTCAGGTCACAAGAACGACGCAATTTTGCAGTGTTTCTAGCTATTACTGTGTCATATCTACACTGGGGGATTCTTTTTATTCTCATGTCTCGCTTGCAGCTGTTGTCAACCCCGAGAGCTTATCATGCCTAACGGTGACCACGTATTTGTACATTGGCACGGCCCTGTCGGTGTTGATCGTCGATCTCACCACGGCTATACACTTTGGATTGGACTTCACGACCCTGGCTAATAAACTAGTGAGTTCAATTTATATATTAAAGGGCATTTTGAGTGTAGCATATTGGGAATTTTAAAGAACTTTAAAAAGGTTTCAAAGATACCGGTAGCAGCCCCCTTTGATTATCTAGACTTATTCTTTGCCCGAGATAGCTGCCAGCTATTTTGTCTCCAGTGATGTCGACTAAACGTATTTGCTATTTCCAAAATATTTTTTGTCTAAGTGATGCCGGGTTTCTCAGAATTTACCACGCGGTACAAGATCTTGTTAGTTGATAGGTAGGCTGAAGTTGTTGTTAATTTCATTCACGCCAATCTTCGAAACTACTGGGTGGTTTAACATTCGAAGCCTATAGCGTGCACTACAAACAATACAAGAATGATTTCAATTACAGAATGCTGCATCTTCGGGAACTGCAGAGAACTACGAGACGGATATACTACGTTTAGGAGCTTTAATTCTCATGTCAATAACAGCCAAAGGATACATCTTTCATATAATAAATACTGTTTTATTAGTATATATTGTTATATATATGGTCGAGCGATGTAATGAAACTAATGAGGTAACAGATTTTATTTGTTTTTCCTTTAAATTGTTCTTTCTCATCGATCTAGCGGTGACCATAAGATCTTGCTTGGTTCCAGAGAAATAAAGACAGCGAAACTAATAATATTAAACTTGTATACGAAAAATGGGGATCTTTTTCACATTAGATTTTTTAAAAGTTCAACACAACGAATAGGTCTTAATGTTTTGAGTCTAACGATACTCACAATTTTTGAAATTACCGTACGCAAGCCAGGCTCCCTATTAATACAAATTTATAGCAAACGTCGGTAAAAGAATAATTTTATTTCCAGCACAACATACACAAATTGGGAGTACTGAACGCGTTTGAGTAAGTATCACTTATTTGCTAGTAACCAGACGTAGTTTATGTATTTATTATTATATTCATTCGTTCATTTTCATTCAATCGTTCATCGGCCTTCAATTGAGGTTGGTTGCAATGGTTAGAGGCTACAAAAGCGAGGGGAAAAATAAAGCCAAGGGACTGAATTTCAGCACCCGAAACTGTGTTACAAAGCGGAATCGAGTTCGCGGTTCTGAGGCCGCAACTGAAGAAGGAACAGGAGCATATGAGTGGATGAATTTTCGAAAATATAAATTACAATAATAAAAAAATGAGAGTCCCTTTTTCGCTTACTAGGCCATGATATAATATACTTTTTTGAATCGGAGTGATATTAAAAGGTCCGGAATCGTAGGAAGAGATGAGGAACACGCTGGTTTTAACCATTTGCATGTCGCAAATTTGGGCAGGTCTCCGAGAAAATTAGAAAGTTTCGTTAAACTCATTTTACATCTTATTTAGAGGTTTTACTGCCTCCTGCTGAGTGCTGTTCCCCAACTTCCCATCTGCAGGCTGCGTGCAGCCCAGCCTCCATAAAATCTGAGGGCGGAAAGCATCTGGACTCGGCCTTTAAAATCATTTTAACCATTTAACCACAGGCCATGCAATGCAGTCTTTCGGGTTATCATTTATTTTCGAAATTATATTAAATATCATTCATATGTAATATGCCTCCTTAAACTATAGTCCCCAGTGTGTGAAAGTATTTCAACTTTTCACCATTCCAGAATTCTGTCCTGTTTTTAAGGGGAAGGCTCCTTTTCCATCATTCATATATAATGTGGCCCCTAACGTCACACCGCCATCTAGCGGCTGCGCAAAAGCTAGTATTGGTATAAGTTACAAAAATATTAAATTTCATTAGTACGAACAAATCTTTGAATAATAATCAAACTTTATTTTTAACGATAATAGAAATTTCGTATATGTCTTAGTTCGATATTGAAAATATCCAATATTGTTTGAGACAATTATTTATTCGCCTAAAGAAGTTCTGATAAAAGAGAAAATTACAACTCAAAAGTAATTTAAATTTTAGTTATTTATTTTAAATCTGATGGAATTTTTATCTTTATAAAGATTCCATCAGATTTGTAAAACTGTATAATATTTGTAAAATGACTTATTATGCTACTCCATCAAATATTTCCTTTGTGCCTACAGACCTTGTCTGATAAGTGGAAACGGTCCATTCTTTTCAGACAACAGCAGTGGAACCGTGGATTCCATGATGATGAACCGCGCGGTAGGGACCGGGAGACTCCTGTAGCGGAAATGTCCAAGTAATTAAATATTTCTTTAGCTCATGATTAGCCTAAATATAATCTTGAAAACGACCGAATTTAAACATAACAAGTCAGTTTATATAGCGGAAATGTGTCTGGTAATAATCACTGAATCGATAGTAAGTATAAGAAAATAAATTAGCAGATACCTATTTTAGTTTCGCAACTGTTTAGATGATGAACTGATAATGGATGTCCAGATTTCTCATTGCTTATATTTCAGACCGTTCGAACGATCTGAATCCTGGCTCCGCAGCCAGCCCAACGCTTCGCACATGAATAGCCGTCCGTTCTCTTACCTGGAGGAACCGAAGCGGTCTCCGAAGTCACCGAGGGAACCCAACTGGCACAGGGATTGGCCACCA
The DNA here is from genome assembly GCA_963693355.1 of Pontia daplidice. Taxonomy (NCBI): domain Eukaryota; kingdom Metazoa; phylum Arthropoda; class Insecta; order Lepidoptera; family Pieridae; genus Pontia; species Pontia daplidice. The sequence continues at coordinate 548,762 of CAVNZL010000001.1, forward strand.
CCACCAGTTCCAGCCCCAGACTACACACCACCGGCACGACGCCTAAAATCCGCCTTAAAACAGGGCTATCCTTAATTCTGACCTCAAGTTATCGTGGGCACTGTCAAGAACTCGACTTAGTTTGTATTATAAATTAATAGACCAACTTAAATTATACCATTTTAAATAAAAATGTTAATAAAAATATCACTCTTAATTGATCGTTAAATAAATATTGAATGATCGTTAATCAGACGTTACTTTGCGAAAGTATACAATTCTATTAGGCTATTTTACGAGCAAGATTCCGCGAAGAAAAACCCTTACAACCTGCAAGCAACTATGTGTGCATGCGTCGAGTGCCAAGGTGCTGGTTTGGAATTCTGCATGTTCCTGCTAACATTAATGCTGGGTTATGTTTTGCCTGCATTGCCGTAGTACGTATGCACAAGCAGTGTGAGAATATTGCTCGTACCATGATCTAATAGAATTGTGTATTTTAATACTCCCAATATTAAAGAAACGTATATAAAAAGCTGTAGGAAATGAATACTAAGACAATGATTTAGCTATAGCGCCAATGAAGTTATTTAATCCTTTTCTTTGATTTTTTTTTACTGTTACCTCTTAAATTTGAACAAAAAATGTTAATAAAGGTTTCTTCAATGGAGATACTGATTAATACAACTTGATTTTGACTATATTTCATTAAAAAACAGATCGCTTATCAAACAGACTTTAATAAATAATACTTAAAAATTTGCTATAATTATCAATTTAGATAAAATACACTAATTAATCATAAAAATCCAAACAAAAAAATAATATATAATATTAATACGATAAAAATAAATGATTATAATATAATATACATACAAATAATCTGAAAGGGTGAATTAATTTCGCCACGGGTCCATATAAGTTTGAAGCATATTTAGTGCCGTTCATTACTATCGGCAGACATAGAAATATGTTTACGACACAATTTGTAGAAGATTGTTCAAATCTAAATTACAATATTATTCAATCATAACATCAACTATTAACACCTCGTTGTTCAATCGAAATAAGAAAACCTTTGGTCGACTATTAGTTCATATTTATGAATGTAATATTTTGTTTTTCTTAAATCATTATTGTGAAGGAACGGAAAAATATTAAAAATATTTATATATATATTATTTTTATTTACACTTCAGCTAATTCAAAACAGTATATAGTTAATACAATCAGGTGTTGCTTTGCGGAAGTCCATGGTAAAGGAGCGCTATTCGTAGAGTCAACATCCTGATGATGCTCCGGTGTCGGGTGTAATCGCCCATGGGCACTTGCCGGGACGAAACGTGCGTCGAGTGGTTACGCTTAATTCGTCGAATATTACCAATAAATTGGTCCAATAGAATTGTAATTCAATACAGTATTTTTGGTGGCAATAATTAAACACGATTAATCCAATGCGATGAAATTATAGCCTAGAACATACATCTTTAAATAATGGAGAGGCTTACACGCAAACTGTACATTATTATTGAAAATCTGGAATTCTTAGACCATATCACAACATTGGTTTCTCAATATGTACACATTAACTACAGGTAAATAATAACTTCTCTTTAATATACAACAAACAATAAACGGATAGTTTTAATTTAAAATGTACCTGTATGAACTCATCTTTTAATCGGCATAAAATATATCTTCGGCTAACTATAAAAATATCGAAAAATGTATATCAAACGAATCTATAAGAATGTACATAGAATGAATGTTCTTGATTCTCAAGGCACAAATTTACTTACGATATTTACACACCCTATATACATATTTACATATATCAATCGCCATCTTTGGCCACGACTTTGCACACTTTGTCGTCGGGCTTGCTCGTTAAGTACACATCGGCCGGTTCCTCGCAGCTCTTCTGGTCATCATTCGACAGGGTCAGCTCGAATTGGGCCACCAGCTGACTCAAGACTTTCTTCAAGTGGTCAAACGACTCATTGTCTTGAGCTGCTTCCAGGTCCTTATCTTGGCACGTGTTCTCATACTCCTGTTTCATGGATTTGAACTCGCCTATCACAATCATCTGCGTCGGGTCCTTCTTCAGGGCCTCGTTCAAAGCATTGCCCTCTTTGCTGAAGAGGAACACAGCTGGTATGTGTATGTCGTCCTTCCCGTCTCCGGACATGGCGAAGAGTGCGGTGCTCTCGTGAGAGGAGTCTTTCACGTTGTCCAGAATGATGGCCAGGTGCGCGTTGGCGTCTTGAATGTTCCTCACTTTCTGTGCGAACGTGCATTGACCTCGTGTGGCAATTGCTATTTTGCCTGCGATCTCCTGGTTATTCTCGATTTGGGAGCAAGCGTCGTTTGGTATGACGTAGGCAGCTGTGCTCATATACCGCTCGTTCCCCGTGATTTCCTTGCCGAAGAGGCCAGGGCCGGCCGGGTAGATTTTCTCGTTGAACTTCACGCCGGCCGCGATCACGCCATTCTCGATTTCGCTTAGGGCATTCCATTTCGACATTTCACGCATGAAAGTCAGTCCCTCGGCCGCGTCTTTCGCTGATTTCGCCTGAAATAAATAAACTCCTGAGTCTATATCGAATTACGGCTTTGCAAGGTAAGCTGACTGTTCAGAAGTATATAATAATACCATAAATATTTAATTTCTTTATGATTTTGCGAATTATTAAATACATACAATTAATGTACTCGCTTTGCCTATATATTCTGAGTATAATACTAGACATTTTCTGTATTCACTACATTTCACATTTATTATCCGCTCTTATTAAAAATAATTTCTCTATTTGCACAAAATTACTCTAGATCACACTACTTTCCAATTAGCATGCAAATATCAAAATATGACTAAATAAAAGTTCGACAGTGACAGTACTAAACAAAAAATATAATAATAATGAATTGTGTAGACTATGCCAAAACGTGCACTCTAGGACATCAGCGTTTATTACATTTATTATTGTTTATTACATCAGCGTTGGATCTGTCAGAAGAGTGCCCATGGGCGGCGGTATCCCTAACCTATTTTATAAAAAAACCATCGACACTTTGTAGTAACATTCCTTGAATGGATTATCCATCCAGTGATAGGGAAATAAGCACTCACTGTATTAGTTGTGTAAAGCAATTGCACCCTTCCATCAGGTAGTGTTAGGACAGATATTCCCATATCGGACAACGCGTGAATTTGCCTCGGGTCGTTCAAAGGCCGGAGACGCGCCGGCGGCCGGGCCGCAGTCGAGCCAAGCATTTGTCGCATCGGCCGTCGGACCTTTTCAGCTTCTAGCGTGGCTGTGTTCGGACACGTTCTGAAAAAGATCCATCTTTAGTCTCTATATCCGATTTGGAAACCGACTATTTTGAAGTTGGTCAATGGTACCGTTCGTCCGTCCAAAAGTCTATCGCATGCGGCTTCTAATATAAATATTAAAAAACTTTTGTCGAAAAACAAATTAAGGTTCGATTCGCGACGCTGAATCGTAACTTACTTCTTATACTTGTCGTCGTCTTCATCATCGATTCGTATATTCAAAGTGGAATTCTTTCCATCGGTCGCCAGCCGAAGCGGAAGGAAATGTGCTTCCGTAGTTAGCACGTAATCCTCTAGTGTAATTGGCAAATCTCTGTCTTCACCAAACAGCATGAACAGATATTTAAAGGTCTCGGCGAGGACGAAGGAATCCATCCGATCTTCATGGAGTCTGGTCCTGACATCATTCACAGCTGCGTAACCACACGGCACCTTTGTGTATTGCTGGAGAGCTTCTAATACAGTTTTGCCAACTTGGAGATAGTGGTCGTCGCCGGTGGCCCGATGGAGGAAGTAGGTGGATTCCAGAAATTCTGGCCTCAAGGGGTGCTGGCCCCAGTGTACCTGCAAAATTTGTTTGAGTTAAGGTGGGTCTCGAGAAAAAGCTGGTCGGTAAAATTTCACACGGTCGGCTAGCCCTGATAGACATAAATGTAAATGTATGCTTTGTTTAAATACCAATTACAATAAATTTGTTTATCACAAAAATATTGGGCGAGAATCGAACTCGAGACCTTTGCCAGTTAGTCAAACACGTAAAACAACATTCAATAAATAAAAAAGCTATCTATAAATTCTTCAAATAACTATATATTTCATAGTAATAAAAGCCATCTATTTTATTCTTTTGGGCGCTTAGACATTTATGAAAAAGTTAACAAAAAAGCTTAAAAATCTATAAATTATTAAATCAATTATCTCTCTATAAATTATTCGATCGCAAAACTATCTTTTTTTTATTTTTAATGTTCATCTTAGCACCATTACCTGAAAATCACTAGTAAACGCCTCCGGTATAAATGTATGCCGCTGCATAACTTGGTACAACATTTCATGAGTCTCAACAGCGGGTTTCACATCGCCCAGAAGCACTTGAAGACCAGGCCAGAAGGCCAGCAGAGCATCCATGAAATTTCGCGATTGGAGATGCGGTCTGAAATTTATCACACCGAACTTTACCTCAGAATAATAATTTGTAATTGAAATAATTAATGGGAAATAAGGGGCTCACCAATAGTCACACTCAAGGGAAAAAATGATTTATATGACGTATATAAAGTAAATTTAGCCAAATTAAGGAATTTAAAACAAATAAGCAAATTAAAACAAAACCTTTCACTAAATAATAAGTTTTAATGTGAGAAGCCATTTCCAATACCTAAATCGTGCCTATTTTGCAAAGGAGACCTTATAGCCTAAAACTGCATGAAAGAAACTATTAAATTATATAGCAATATTAGAAAAATCCTTCTTACCTATGCATATGTACAGCCAGCATAATAGGACCCCTGCTTATATACTTCATGACTGCATTATAGTGTCTTATAAACCTTGCCAGATACTTTTCATCGCCTAATAAAATGTAGGCCTTAAGGCAGTATTCGTAGTAAGAATCAATTCCCGCACCGACACCTGAGTCTTTCCTCACCCAATCACCGGAGTGGATATTTATTACTGTACCCATAAGATCTGATGTTCTGGAAAGTTGTTAATATATTAACCATCTGACGAAATCTCGGCTTTCTTAAACCTAAATGCACTAATATTATATTTGAAATCTAAATTCGCTTTAGGGAGATCCTAAATCTTCTCCTTTTATTGTTACAATATGGTCACACCAGACGTTTTACTGTATGTATATAGTAGAAGATTTGACAATTAACACTATGAATTCAAATTCAAATTTGATCGCAGATTTTTGAAATTTATGAAATGTATAAAAATTTTATACTAGTAAAAAGAAAAATCGTGATTAGAACTTCCAATCAAATCATAATATACCTGTGTCTTATCTTCCAGAGTCCGTCCATTGCTTTATGGGCCTTTTGCTCAAATATAGGGTTGCCAGTTAGACGGGATAGTGCTGCCATCTCCAATATCATAGTCCCCGCACAAGCTGTACATGTTTCACGTGATTCTGTCATCCATCGGATACCGTGGCGTAGATTCACCTTTAAATACAAATACACTATCCCATTAAACAAATACAAAAAGAGGTAACCTAAAAAGCGGGTGAAGTAGAAGAAATTAATAACAACCGGCGCTTAAGGACTCTAACCAGAGGTTTAACTTCTTAGACTGTTTTCTTGGAACTTAATAGTTAATGTTTTGATCATCTACTATTTAGTTAATGTCAAAATTAAAAGACTTACTCTTCCATGAGGTATGCCTGTGGAGGTATTGAACGCTGGTAAAAGTCGCTTTCCCAAATCTTCAGCTTTAGCTAATAATTCACCGTTGTACCATTGTAGAGCTGGAACTTCAGTCCTTAAGGCCATGGCAAGGACGTGAGCAGACAACAGGCCCCTGGAAGTGATTTTAATTCCATCTTTTATATACAATTGATTAATTATCATATTCCTTGTAGTTTTTAGAAAAATATAAAATTTTAAGTACCAATTGAATGAATTCTATTAACATAAATAGACATAAACAAGATGACGCGCTATGAATACATTCATTAATTTTATATTGAAGAGATAAGACTAATAAAGTAGTTATATACCTTAAATGTATGATGTTTTTTTTAATATGATTATAATATTATCACTATTAAATACTGTATTATTTCATGTGCTATACCTACCTATAACAATAATTTTCACTTACCCAATCATCCTGATATTTGTTTCAAAAACTGATACAATAATATCATGATCAAATGTTACATCACGGATGACAAGCTTTATGGCCCGACTGAATTCTGAGAAATCCCCCATTACAGCCAGTGTATCCAAACTATCTACCAACGTAAGGGAGAAACTGGAAAATTAAATTTTCTTCTATAAAAGCAATAATAAAGGAACGCAACATGTTAAACATTAACATCTATTGAATCTTTCAAAGTAATAAATATTGTTATTTATATAATAAAAGACACGTAAAGTAAAAAACTTAATTAATACAACAAAATAATTTGATTGTAATATTTTAGAATATAAGCCTATGTATCTATGCAACAGCTAAAATAGGTTGTGATATAATCGCTTAGCAATATGTACAGTCTAATCCAGCATCCTTATCAAACCAGATGTATATATTTGTTACTTTTGATGTGACAAAACATAAGTACATATTGAACTCAAATGTAACCACAGTGTTTTCCAAAAGGACATTATTATTGTGGACTTGTTTGTGACCTAATTTCTTTTTTTCATCAAACTTTCACAGATAAATTAATTCAGTCACTCATTATAATTACAAAAAATATTATTAATTTGAATAAAATATATTCAGTAATTTAAAAAAGTAACATATTTAATCAATACCAAAAAGTTAACTAAAGTAACAATTCGCACTGGCCTTGATATTTCATAACATCCAAGCAATTAAGAACAATACAGTATTATATATAAAAACATAAAAATTCGCCAATTAGAGTTTAAAATGTTCTTTTGTTATGTTAGAAGCAATAAATAAACTGAATTAATTTTATATCCATTGGTAATGACATGTAATATTGATGGAACAATTTCTCGAGTTCTTTTTTGTTATGTTGCTTTTTTCATGTTTTTGTGAGGTCTTAACACCAAAACATCTCAATTTAAATATTTGAGAAAAACTTTTTAGGGTCAATAATAGTAATTAAAGTTTCTTTTAAAACATACTGATGCAGTTATCAATAAATTGTTCTTAAAATATTAAGGTCAATTTTTTTGTATAATTAAACACAGATACATACTTAAACATAAGGTATATGAAAGGCAATCATATAACATCTACTTACTTGCCCAAAACATCATCCATGTCTCCTCGACTGGGGGTAACACCCCTCCATCTTCCTTTACAGCTGAGAGGCATCAGCTCATCAGCGGGATAGGCATTATCCATGTATGCATTGTATGCATGATAAAACATACTCCTAGATTCTTCCCTAAAAAATAAAAGATTATTAAAACAATTTAGATCTTTATGTATTAAATACTGGCATGTACTGAATCGGTGTTATCTCATGCAAATTATGCAATAGCATTAATTTTACTTTCATGTTCATGTTCTAAGCAATGTGTGTAATTTAAGCAGTTTTGTTGGAAAGACTGGAAATTCTAAGGAAACTCAGGTGGTGTATATAGCTAGGAATGATGAAGAACATCATACATTGATGAAAGCTGAGAGTGACTATCAGAAATTAATGAAATTTTATATACAAATATATGTCAATATACAGTTTCTAAGAGGTAATGAAAAACACTGATAAGACTATAATCATATTAATTAATCATACTCATTTTATCAGGTATTCATCAGAGGTACAAGGACTTTCAACATCTTTTACACTATGTCTTACCTTAAGCTTATTCTTTCAGCCTTTGTCATTTTCTGTACAGTTTCCTCTTCGGTTTTCACACATATTATTGCAAATATTAAATTAATTAAAACAATACGATAATAAGTCATTATCACCATATCACAAATTTATGTAAATGGCATTAATTGGTTAAGGTTTCTGTAGTTTAGATTGAGTCTAGTAAAATTATGAGAAGTGAACAACTTAAATGAAAATAATCTTTACATGGCAAATTAAAAAAGTGTTACACACTAAAAAGTCTATACAATTCAGCAACAAACATGTTTGAGAATAGCCAATGACCATTAACTACAGTTCCATTTACCAACCTGCCACCTGGCGATTGGCTATTGGCATTTGACGTCGACAGTTGAATAATCTATGTCAAAATTTTGTGGTCATATCTTTGGTCTGTGAAAATGTTACATCATTACTTTATTTAAAAAAATACAAACATCAAACACCTAATTAAGTAAACATAGTAGGTTTTTAAGAATTGACTTATGTATTGCAATATTTTATTTGGTCTCAATTAGTCTCACTTTTGACATTATATTTTTATTCATTGACAAAGCGATCTTACAACTGTTTTGACAAGATCCTCAAGATCTAATAATACGGACCTGGGCATTATCACAGAACAACATATCATGACTATTGAATGTATTTAGTTTTAACCACCTGCAGCTTACATCAAAACATCGAATACAAAATTAATATTCTCTAGTCTTTTTGAATTATTTTTCTTCTTAGATAAATTATTATTACATCTCTTCCTGTCAAAATATATTGACGCTGTATTAGAAAGAGACAGATGCCCTTAATTAAAACTATTCAATTAGACTGATCGTATTTTTTATGAAGAAAGGGGTGAATCGGGCCATGAATAGTTTTTACGTATATTTTCAGGTTAATAAGATGCGATTTTCTGAATCTGGTGGTTCCGTGAACGTTCCCTTCGCATTCGCGGTGCGCAACGGCGCACAGGACATATGTAGGTACCAAGCTTCCGCCTACACACTCTACAGTCTTTTATGTTTAGTTATACCGGTTGGAACGGGTGTGACGAGTCTCGTAATTTGTAAGCGTGACCAACGTGCTTGCTTTGTGTGCGATATGATCTTTAAATATGTATTAAAATTTTCTTACTGGTAAATCGTGTGACTCTTGCATATAACAATACGTTTGTGAATGTTGGGAGTTATATCATTAGGTAATCTCGGTTGCCGGTGAGTAAATCTGTGTTTAATTTAGCATGTTTAATTGCTATTTGTTGATATTTCATTCATATCAATGTTATTCTACTGTGTCACGATGTGTTATAAAACCATTCATTTCAATATATAAAGTTAAATGTTTTTTGTTATATTTAAAAAAGCTACAGGTATACTAGCGTGAATGTGTCCCGTAGTAAGTAGTGGTAGTAGTTATACCCCTATTGATAAACACAAATTTATCCAAAAATAATTTAATTTAATTTCGGTCAAATAATGATTTGCCAGATCGAAATTGAATAATATTTTTTTTATAAAACTGGGGTCAAACGGGAAGGAATCTCATTTGATCGGCAGTGATATATATATACAGAACTATGGAATTAGTTCTGAAACAAAGACGAAAAAATTATTTGTCGATCTGAATATAATAAAATATATTAAATATTTAGTTTTAGTGATTTATAGGCTTATTAGTAAGCTTTAAATACAAAATCAGCTTAGCAAAATTAATTTAAATCAATTAATAAAATAAAAACTACAGTATACAAAAAAACTAAAACAATATACTTTTATGATTGTATTTTAAACAGCTTATGTTCTAAGCTAATTCCTTAAAAAGAACTGTCAAATAAAATAAATAGCGCAGCTTTTTAAAGCTGGCAATTTATTTAAGAACTTTGATGTGTTTAAGTTATTGACATGCAGCTTACGTGAGCGGATAAGGTCACTATTCGTTTGACGGAAGTTTGCCATAATCTTGCCATAATCCCTGCTAGTCAATTGTTAATGCTTGACTACTACTCGTAGTAAGCGCTATAATTTATGGTAGAACTATAGCCGGATTAAAATGTATAAGCTCGCGCCTGTTTTGTCTATTTGGAAATGATGAGTTTTATCTATTAAAAAGATTTTACCGCGCCGCGTTAACCGTCAATATTATTTTATTGCATGTTTCATTAAAAATTTAGAACTACGGTTGTGATGTTTTAATAAAGTGACGCGATCACTGAAATCAATTTAATAAGCCAAATAGCTGTTTGCACATTGTGTTGGAATTTAACTTATTAGCATTTAGTGGTGTGCGTACTCGCCGAGAGTGAGCTAATAAAATAGTTGCATTGCGCTCACTGCCCCCATCTAAGGTAAGGCAGTGCGCATAGCGATAGAGTTTCTCAGTACACGTCAAAGTTCAAAACAATTCTTCGTATCGAATATTATTGTTATATCCGAAGCTAGACTAATATCAGATTTCAGACTTAGGAGAATTTATAATCGAGCGAGTCAAATTTATTTTACTAATCAGAATATTTGAAACTGTACACTTAAAATGAAGGTGAGGCGATATAATTCCAGTTATGTTGCATTAAAATATAAAATCATAAGTATTACCTATACAAAGTCAAATGTCATAGAACAATCTTTTTCTTTTTAAAACCACAAAATTACACTTATGTTGATGTTTTATGTCAAGTATGCCAAATTGAATCAACTTTTCGAAAATCAATGCATTTGAATGCGATACATTAATTTTTCTTCTTTTTTTTCTTTTATGGCTTCCCAAATATACAAAAAAAGAATTTTGCTATGGCCACGTTTAGAAAATTTAACAAAAGGTATATAGTATATACAGATAATAGGAGAATTTCGAAATTGAGAAATAGAAATTTTTGTGACAACTTCAAAAAAATATTAAATATACACCGGTGTGTGGAAAATGATACAAAAGTAATTTAATTACTTTTATTATTCATATTAAAAGTTTTTATATTAAAATTAAAGTACTTTATTATAATTATAAATATAATAAAATCAAATTGTGTAAACAGGTGGTACATCTAGTATAAATACTAAATCAAATGGTTCTAATAAACAAAATATTTGAAAGTTCATAGGCAACACAGAACTCGTGAATTGCTGTTTGCATTCGCAAGGCAAAACCAAAGAAGCTGTGATATCTATCAAATAACCAATCTAAACGTATCTCAACATCCGAAATCGCTTGACGCGTCGCGCCGGTCATTCACCCCCACATCCTTACTCTGTTGCACTATTTCTGGCTATTATCAATATTGATTGACTTATCTATGGTACCATGGCGTTTCAATGAAAGCAGTTTTGGTGTCTCGTTTACTTTGCTGCCGGGTAAAGTTGATGTATATAGATGACTAGCTGATCCGGCAAACGTAGTTTTGCCATAAATGTGATTTCTAGCAATCATTTTTTTAGTTAAATAAAAATAATTATCAGCTTAAAGTGTATATGTTTAAAATCGAAAGCGTTTTAAACAATAAAAATATTTATTTAATTATTATTAACACATTTGTCGGTTTATCATAGCAGTGTCTTTTGATTACTTACTCACTCCAGTCGAAAAGTATCGACATCTGTTAGAATCTTTTGGAGTTAACAGATAATTGTGACTGTCAATTAATTATAGACCAATAATTTGCAATAAAATAAAATTGCGATTATAATTAAAGATCTAAGCTATCCTATCTCTTAAGTTGGACCAGACTGTACAACCATAATTCTCTATTGATGCCATAATTTATTCATCACAAAATTACGAGTACATGTTTCGTGTAATAATATTATTTAAAGAAAAAATAAATTAGGTAATGTGAAGTTAATCAATAGGTTCTTTTGTTTACCATATGAAAAGAGGATGGTTGAATTTTTTTATATAGGAGGCGGCAAGCGGGCATGAGCGAAACCTCGCCCGTGGACAAAGGGCTCAATAATTTTTGTCCACCCAACTTTCGGAGGTGTTGAGTAACGTAAGGTATTGAACGTTCACAATTAATTTATTTGAAATGGCGTGAAAAGCAGCCTTCCTTCAGCCTGGTATTGCAACGGGAAAATGAGAAAGATACATGATTTGTAAATGTATTCCGTCGAGTTTTAGAAGTCGTTTAAAAACTGAAGGATATAATGTAAAAGTAAATAAAATAATATATTTCTAAATTAATTATCAATAATATCAGGACACATTACTATATATACATATATAAATTTATTAAATGGTTCGGCAGTCGGGCATGGTGGCCATTGCGCCCACTGCCAATCATTAAAATATATTATATTTTATGTAGGTATTCTGGTACTGAATAAATAAAAATCAATGTATGTAATATTTATGTATTAGAATGTTTATTTTATTTTATTCTTTCAGATAATTTTTATGTTTGTTATTTCTTTTTTTTTAATGTCGAAATTCTTTCATTAATTTTATGATGTCTTTAAGATGGGTTTCCTTACAACTCCAACAAACTACAGTTTCAGTTATATAAGTAGGTAAAGTTGTCTCATTGCCATAAACTATATATATACAGATATACATATGTTCATATCGTACAGTTTGCGCTGAGTATTAAAAATCCAAGACACTAGTGACGTCACTCGTCGACTACTAAACAAGGGATGAGTTTGGGGGCGCGCCCCTGCGTGACTCATGCGATACACCGAAATAATCAAATTTTGATGGATTTCAGCTCAAGCATAATATTGCCTTTGAAACTTTGGAATATTCAACCACTTTAGTACGGTTCAATCTTGGTCACCTCCAGGCTAATAAATGCATACAAAAGAGGTGCTTTCGTTTAGCATATGCAATGAAAAACACATTCCTGCAAATAGTGATGAAGTTTGCTCTGCGTGAAGTGACAAAAGCTAACAGTAAAGTTCACGATAAACCTGGACTTCATTGTAGACGAGGTATACCATGTTATAGATTTTATGTCGGAAATATCGCGTGCGAGCAAGGGGGAAGTTTGCCAGCCATTTATTATAGTACAACTCTGTGGAATATATATATATAACAATGATGTTTCCACAATTCAAAATAAATACTTTTGCTGAATATCGGCAATATATAAAAAGCCAATTACTCAACCGTGAAAATAGCACTGCTGTGAGTTTTTGCGTGACTTTTACGTTTAAACCGCATTATACGCTCCGAAAGCTCTGTTTTCTTGTTTGCAACACATTTCATAATATCCCCATTGGTAGATATTTAAGTCAAACCACTAGTTCTCGATATAAGTTATAAATATATTCACAATTGTTGCCTCAAATAGCCCAAGTGAGTGGATAGATTCGTTTTTGAGCGCATAATTTGCACTCAACGAACGACTTGACATAAAAAACGCTATAACGATGTCAAAGCGACCATTGGCCTGTTATTCGCGATATTTTATTATCGTCGCGTGATACCGGATGTTGAGCCGATCACTCACAGCTGACGCATAATGTCCTATTTCCGGTCGGGTCACGGGTTCAGTACTGATAGCGAGGCGCCTCTATATAGCCAATGCGCACCTGGATACAAGGTACGCTCATTTTAAACTTATTTCCGAATGCAAACTGTTTCCTACCGTATTTTATCTACTTCGCGAACGTTTCGAATATTCACATAAAACGCGATGTTCGCTATTCGAGATGTTTTAGATATCAGATGCTATTTGGAATAATTTTAATACTGTAATAAAAAATAATAGTTAAAATAATAGTTAAAAAATAATATAAAGGAAAACCAGAAGGAGGCGTCTTAATGAACGTTTTATTTCTATATTTCAATGGGCCCAGCTAGTGTTTAGATAAATCAGAGTTTTATAAAATAGGTAGGAATTAAATAACACAAGCTGACGCTGCCCTGCGGGCCCCGCCGTTGGGTAAGGCGAGTTCACGCCAAGAGTGTAGCTAAGTAAATAGTACTATTTTTAGGTTGTGCAAACGTTGCTCCTCTGTGTGTACGTATTATAATTTTTGTGGAAGTTACCAAGTTGTTAGCAAGCGGGTTTTCGTCGAATCTCAACACTATTTTAACCGTTTTTAACATAATGAGGGCGATAATGAGCAAATAATTGGATAACTGGCTAATTAGCTTCGTACTGTATGCTCCCACGAGTTTTTGGAAAACTTAGTCTACATTCGCATTGGCTGGTAAAACCGTAATCCAAAATTACGTTTTATAGTATCAAAATTGTTCGAAGCGTTTTTTTACTCCCACTATTTAGATAAGTGGTAATAAACAAAAATTCTGTGTGTTTGTAATTATCGAAATAAAAAAAATCTAATAACCGATATTCGAGTACATACCGTTAAATATCTATGTGGCCTGAAAGGATTTTAACCAAAAAAAAATAACTCTTACATATCCTTCGATGGCCCAGCCACTCTTGACAATCTAGCTTCACATTCCCTGTTAGTTATATACATTTTAAATCATGAAGCCGACTCGTTGATATCGCGTAATGTGTTTACTGTTATCAATTTGTGTCGATCGCTTCCTGACTGATAAGAATGTATTTGCTCAATAAATAGCACGTCGTAACGTACCCAAGCTGTTGAGAATTACAACTGAACGAATAGGCATTATAAGGCTTAGTAAAAAACTGATGAAAACAATACCATGTTAATATAATTAAAAACCGGACAACTGCGAGTCGGCCTGTGCGACCGTCTACAGGCCTGGTACCATCGATTTAGGGAAATAGTTTGTTGTATAGAAGTCTGTGCAAAATATTTTTTTTTTGTATTTGTTATAGCTAGAAATAGATCATCTTTGAAAGTTTCAATGTAAAGCTAATCATACAATAACTATAGAAATTATATTTTTAGCATATATGAAGTCTTCCTCTGTCGAAGTAGATGAAATACAGGTGACATGGTCCATGGTGGTAATAAAAAAATTCAATGTATCTACATTTTTATGTGATTTGAAGTAAAGAATATAAACTCTCCTACGCTCTTTTAAATCACGAACTTACTTTAAATTTAGATTATTCACTATTATTACATTTTGAATGCATTTAAAGTTCAGGACTATTTTTAACGCCTAAACAAACAGTAACAATAAGAAATAAAAACATATCTGAGGCTCAGAAGGCACGGCACTTACGTCACAGTTGTTAAACAATTGTATACAATCAGTAATTATTAGTAGCTGTACGGTTGAGCTGTTACAATACAAAAATTTACTCTTTTGTTTTGAAACAATCATTCCATCCGGCTCAGTAATTACATAACTTTCTTTTTGAAACAAATTACGTGCTAATCAATCTTTATTCATTTACGGAAATGTATTCCCAATTAACATCGACTTAAAGGTGAATATGGTGTATATTTACTTACCGAAAGTGGTTCAGGCCTCCGATACAAACCGAACGTCACTTTAGACCATGCTTGGCAAGCAATCGCCAGTCCATCCGCTCTTCCTTATTTCTATCAAGCCTCTATCCTTCTTTGTTGAGCTAATCATAATTTGTCTTCTTTCTTATATTACAATAGGAATGACCTTTTGTCCTTGTGAGCAACCTGCACGTAATTATCTTGTGACAGCACTGCAACGGAGCGCACTTTGGATCCGATGTCAAAAGTCGTTTCAAGTTAATATCTTAGACGATAGAGTATTTATTATCTATACATCCTTTTATTTATTTCACAAGGCACCTTATAACTGAGTCGCATATTAAATAATGAATTTAAGAGAATATATTAATAAATGAAATTTGTTTTAAGTGTAAGTCACTGTTTCCTATTGCGGTAAGCAGATATCACAGTCATCTTGCTAAGATCCTTGCATACTCTCGCTTTCTCCATTCTCATTATATTCCTCGACAGCTTTGGGTGAAACAATAAAAGTATATAATGTAAATCAGATAAAAAATCAAAAGGAGAAATATATATTTGTTTATATGTTATTATTTTTTGTAATCGTAGACACGTGTAAGGTTGCTCAAGTCCTTTGCGAAACACTATACCAATGACATAAGCTGAAATGTTTTATCTCTGAATATCATACAATTCTGAACCTGTCAACATTGGAAAGTATTATTGCATGAACCCTTGAAGACCAAGCTTATTCTGTGTCAACTAGTGCGCGATTGGAACTACTTATCATAGTAGACTTGTTGTATTTGATTGATTTTGAAAGCTCTATTATTATGAGCGTATTAACGTGAGTAATAAGAAGCTCCCGTATCTCCCACCATGTAACCTACGAGTGGGTCGCTGCACGAGATCCCACAGGTCCCACCTACGATCCGATTATTCAGTTTATTCACCGCCTCGTGCTCGGTCCGTTTTAATCGCGAGGCACTGTTAACAATAATGTAGAAAAGAAAGTAGCCGTAGTAGTGTACTGATATGGATAGTGGTACGTCATATGAACTGTAATACCTTTGTAAAGATATTAAATAAAATTGATGAAAAAAAAGGATTAGTAACTTTCGCAAAGTTTCTTAGCATTTGTGAGAAGTTTAAGCGCACCCTTAACAATGATGAGTGATTAGTAATTAGTCGCGAATTAGCTCTGGCCACGAGTGGTCGCTGCCGCTCGACTAACACCGATTTCGTAATTTTTATATTTCAAGTATTACTTTGTAAATGTTGATAGTAACTGATTATAAAATTACAGATTGCATTTATAAGTGAAGTGATGTGTTTAATGTGTGCTACTTACTGATTAATTTAAATATTTGATTATTTATATGTTAAATAAGAGATCTAACAATCAATCAACCTTTCAGGGTGAGTTATATATTTCCATTTTATTGCACTTTTGATGCACAATTGATGTAATATCTGGCAAAGACTGGTCAGACTCGCGCACGAAGAGTTCTGTACTGTTAGACTAAACTAGCAGAAATTTGACTTTGTGGTATGGTTGTCCTATATATACCATTAGGGTATGGCACCCTAAAGATAACTTTTTAATTGCTATTAATTTTTGCTGCTAAGCTACGCACGCAATGAAAGTAAACAATAATGTTATTTCAGCGACTTCATATCAATGGTCGTTAAGCGTTGTTTAATTTTAAAATAACTCTAACAATTGAATTAGGAAATGAAAGAGAATAAATAACGAATTATGTATTGTTATAGAACCGAACGCTTCGGTAATTCGCGTTAAGGAAACCGGCATTGCTGTGTGCGTATGTCATACTATGTGGAGACAGTTAAATATAAGAAATTGCTTCTTTGGAATGTGGAATATGCATTATATCCACCGCCAGCATCACTCTCCGGCATTGTGAGTGCCCAGGAGCGGTGGCATTTTTTAAAAAAGTATCTTTAAGTAAGTTAGTTATATTTTAAGTATGTTTTAGTAGTGAAGGTACGGACACATTAATTAATTATCACATTGGGCGCTCAACTGTATGCGATATTTAATATCATTCCCGACCTAATTACCGGTATATTAGGGTACAATACTACACACAAAAACTCGGCCGAGCCTTTTGGCTACTGTAAGAATGACGTTCATAATCATCATTACCACGTAGATGATTTTAGGTAAAAAACATTTTAATCAAACTGAGACCAAATCAAGAATGTTTTAGACATAAAGATATGGTTATAAAATTACATTGATCTATATATTGTATACAGATGATACTACATGATCCGCCAGTACATGTAAATAAGCATTTTATATGTAATATGTAATAAAAATAGAAGCGATAAAGTATCTATTTCTTAGGAAACAATTATATAATTACTACGAAATGTGCATTTGATGTAAATTATCAGTTTCTATTGTTATTATGGTTAAATATTTTGGTTAAAAATAAATTGAAAAATACAGTCGCGGGATTTGTGTACGTTTATTTTTTTACGCAATAATTGTTGCACATGTAACAAAATCTCAGATTCATTTCTTTTGTGTGTTTTACAATGTGTTTGCAAAATAAATAAAAATATGTGTGTAAAAATATTGGCCGCACACACCGGTATAGCTCAAGGTGGATTTTTCCAACGTTACATATTTTGGACAATTCACTTAACAGTTATATAATTTGTTGCATATTCTGTTATATAAGATATATTATTGAAAACCTTCATTAAAATCCCTTCAGTGGGTTTACGTGAAAGGGTTACAAATCCATCCACCCATACTTCATAACATTTGCGTTTATAATATAAGTGCGATAGTGATAGTATGGGTGCGTGGGTTTTCTAAGTAATGTCACATAATGAAAGTTGAGGCTTGAACCAACGTGGGTGGACTGGTTCTTGACCCTGCTTGATCCTTACCGATGACATTGAACTTATAAATTGTTTGTTACTGCCATGTTAACGTTTACAGATAATCTTAAATGCCTTTTGTTTTGTGTTTGGTACTGATATGAGACTTTCAAAAATGTGACATTTACCGCATTAATATTTATCGAAATATTTTGTAAAATGTTACTCGTAACAACTTTTTTAATCTCGGTGGTTGTAATGTATTTCACAAACAAAACATTTTCATTAGAATTACTCAAGTAGTTTATGAATATAAATCTTAGAATACGATTACGTGTAAGTGATTCAGTTTTAGTGATGTCAAAATATGCGTTCTACGAATTATGATAATAGATATGAGCACAGATAAACACCTCGAACTTGTAGCGATATCAAACTGCAACTACAATATGATGGCGTCACCTGAATCTCGCTAACGAATAACAAAAGTTCCGGCATGATAAGAAAATTTACTATAAAAGGTCAAAAACTTTTGCATAAGGACAGTCTTCATACGATTAACAACTTTGAAAAGTTTTGTGCCTTTGCTGGTAATGAAAATCGTTGACCGCGTTGTTGGTTCTTTTTAGGAAACAAAAGAAAAGGACGCAGGATATGTCGCTCTACACTTTTCGTTTGTCTGTTCGGCCGTGTGGACCAGCATTAATGTGGTGCAAGATCATACGGGGATTACGGTTTTTTCGTCATGTACAAGTCTCTAAATCAGCAGCCTCGGTCAAATTGAAAAACCCTTACTCTCGATTGCTGCTTTGTTTTGGGATCGTCGCAAACTTTGACGCACCTTCGTTGAATGTCAATAGTCATGGTACTGTACCAAGTAACACGGACCGTTTTCCTATGTGAAATTGGATTACACATTCCACCGCGGGTAGAGCGAGACACCCAAATGTTTGTGTAGGATTTGACTCATGCCTGCGTTTAAGGTTGCACGAATCTCATAGTAGATCACCTGCATTCACCTGCTTTTTCAATCATTCAGCGCACTGTATCGATTTTGATAGAGTTATGGAGTTTTTGTTGTTCACAGTGGTGGACGGAATTCTGAAAACCAGCTATAAATAGTCGTCTTGAATTGTGCTTCATGCCAAAAGCACATTGAACCAATGCATGCTCTGTTGAGCTGACAAATAATATTTAAATTTTTTATAAATTCTCAACCAATTTTTATAAGGTTTATGTAAGTGGCCAGTTCCGGAAACTTTTAGTGTGGTAGTATGCGATGTCTTTACATCAGCCCCCCTTAATATTGGAGTATTTTTACAACCTTCCACATACTGAACGCTAAAACAATAACATTTTTATTTTTGACTGATTTTGAGACAAGAGCTGAGTGCATTGTTGAGTGGTAAACCGGTATGTACCTCTATATGTCGAACAATTTGTCGCATTTCAATGACACGCAAATAACATGGTGGTTTTATAATAAAAACTAGGCAATGTAAGGACTGAAATTACTTTCAATGTAGAAACGAGGCCATTTTATACTTTATTACTAATAGTTCAACTTGGATTAGATTATAGCTTACGGGGTTTATTTAAGTCTTTGACTAGATTATCGTGGTTACGTAAAAGTATGTACTTCAAAAATTATATGTATTATAATTTATATATCTCTCTTTTGTAATGTATTATAATTATTATCTTTCATCGATATATGTTCGCCACTGACGTACTATGATAGAAATAATAGAAATTGTATAACATAATTTATATGGATTTCTTATCCCTAAACTGGTCTAACGATTTTAGTTATACGTGCTCTGTAATTCTATTAAAAGCTCTCTATTTATAGCGGCTGAATGCAGTCGCCATCCCTACACTAGCCTGCCCTACACTCGTCTGCACTATGCTCTTAGGGCCCGCTATGTTGGGTATGACCACTGAGTCAGCGGAAGCGCTTCGGGTCTCGTAAGAAAATTACGAATTAGAAACGGATCTTGCGCGATTTTCCTCAGGCGACTTAGTTGAACATATTTTGTGTTTGTGTAATATTTGCATGGATCTCTGTAAAACCAACAAAATAGTCTTAAACGCGACACACATTTATTTCAATACACACGACCACATACAATTATACACGTAAAATATGACCATACTATTCTTACATATTAAATCTGACCACTGCTCCAGTTCGACGAAATAAACGTTTCTTAAGAGACTTTGTATTTTACCAGCTTATAAATTACATGATAAATTACTGTTGTCAAGAAAGCCTAAAGTTTTATTAACCAGCCAATTGGCAAAATGGTCACCATGACTGACTGCAGACCAGAGGTTCTCAGAACAGAAGAATATAACATACAGCAGTTTATCTGTGATATAAATATCTATCCCAATATTTATTTTACTAAATTCTTTGGTTTCGGTGGTAACCTTAATAATATGCTACTACCGACGGAATATAACGGGTCACTGGCCCACCGCCTTAAACAATAAAATGACAGCTTTCTTGAATTCCCAAACACTGAACAAGTGCGAGTGTGATTTACATGTGTACTTAAGTAAATTTCGTATGTAAACATTACTGAATGGTTTACATGCGTTGAGTAAATATTATTTCCTGTTTATTGTGCCTACAGTACAATGACGTACCTAAAACGTACGTGTACATAAACGACGATGTAATTTAGTACAATAAAGATTTATCATGTTGGGTTGGTTATACGAAAGCCATAAAAACTACTCATTATAATTGCAGTCTTATTACTATGTACACACACCGTATGAAAACTTTGTCACTATGTGTGAGTCATATTATATATCATATGAATGGCATTATATATTTAACTGATGAATGAAAAATTTTTTATTCTTATTAACACTATTAAACTTGTAAGACAATTTTCTTAATTTACAAATGTTAAAGAACAGTAAATTATTATTTACGGAAAGTTGTTCCAAAGTTGTTTGCAAAAAGCTACGGAGCTTTCTTTCCACCATTCTCGTGACGTCTCATCCCGCTATCCGCTATGCTTGCGGCATTAGCCTTATCGGCATCGATCAGACAGCCCTTTTAGCGCGTTTGAAAACACCGCACGCACTCATGTATAGCCAGTCATGATGCTTATTCAATCATGTGTACATGCGGGCACATAACTGTTCGGAAGTGTGACAATTATAAGCTGCCCCATTTTAACTATTTCGTTGACGCCTATCTTAAACTCGAATATAGCTAGGAGAGATTTTTGTATGGAATAACGAGAAAGCGTTCCGTGAGGTACCTTCGAAGATATTCGAAGTTCGATATATTAAATTGAATTGTAGATGAAAGTATGAAAAGTTTCGTGATACGATTTCTATATTAGCACACTGTATAACTGGTAACGAAGCGCGCCCTCTGTCGGGTGAAAATCCGTGTGCATCACTTTACATCAGGTTAGAGCCCCAGAGCCTAATGAATAATTGATCATATATATATATATTAAAATCCAATTGTACAATTTGGCGTTAAAAAGCACCACCTGAGCTTTAGGAGTCATACGATTAACTTCACTGAAGAAGAAAACAAAGTTTAGATTACAAATCAATCCTAACGTTCGACACAGTATGGCTTTGCTTTATAGGTAACGTGTAAGTGTGTAAGTTCAATGGACTGGTAAATGTAATGTCCTATATTCTTGTAATATTGTCTGCCGAACAGCGGGTCCCGGGTTCAGTCCGTGATACGATCGGTGACGATGCTTAATAGTCTGTGATAACTGTTGTTTATTAGTTTTATATCAGTCTTAGCAATTTAATTCATTATACTTACTCACTGAGTCCTGTATTCATTTGTGTATCGATCAATCGAGGCATCGTTAAACAATTGTCACTATCCTTGGCATACATTTTAATATTTATCTTAATTTTAGAAACCGAGCGTAGTAAGGAGTAAGAACCATATTTAAGGCGAAAATAGTTTTGTTGTATGGAAACCGCCTTTAATATCTTTCTTTGTATTTCTCTCTACCACGGTTCTGGATGGAGGACAGCGAAGCGACAGAAAATTTCTGGTTTTACTATTTAGATGCGGAACTGTAAAATGACTTCGTTCATTAAAATGTACTCTTTTACGTAACTAAGTTCTCCTTTTTTAATTTTTATTTTTATAGAGGTATTATACTGTTCTTTAAACATTTCCCGTATTAAGATAAAGTAATTATAATATTGTCTTTTATTAACATAACTGTTACTCATTTAAAGAAAAACACTTTATTAACGGATTTAAGTTATGTATTTTTGAAAAAATTTAATATATTTACATTATT
This sequence comes from Pontia daplidice, assembly GCA_963693355.1. Taxonomy (NCBI): domain Eukaryota; kingdom Metazoa; phylum Arthropoda; class Insecta; order Lepidoptera; family Pieridae; genus Pontia; species Pontia daplidice. Next base: position 571,073 of record CAVNZL010000001.1, read on the forward strand.
TAAAAATTTTCCGACGTTAAAGTAATTATGTTTATAATATACTGTCCTACTGAGTTGGACTTTTGGCTTTAAATTGTAATACCATAATTACGTATACTTCGAGTTATAATTTCGATATTAATAAAATATTAATAAGAGTATTTCAATATGCAAATGATCAAATATTGGCTGAATAATTCTCAAGTACTATAAAACGATATGCTCTGTATTCATTGGAATAAGTTTAGATTAAATTTTAACCTAAACTTTTTAAATTTTTTTTAAATTATTTTTTTATAAAATAGGGGGCAATCGGGCAGGAGGCTCACCCGATGTTAAGTGATACCGCCGTCCATAGACACTCGCAATGCCAGAGGCCTCACCAGTGCGTTGCCGGCCTTTGAGATGCTAATGCTATTAACAATAATAATATTGATGATATTAATAATAATAGTTCTTTTTATTTTATTGTAGTCAGATATAATTACTTTTTCTTAACGAACCAGCGAGCTGTGGAATCAAGTCCGTGTGGAGGTGTTCCAAGGACAGACCTTCCGCTCATCTAACAAAAATAATGAGGACAACATATATATGTGTTTTACTCATTATTATTATATATTTATTATATATATGTTATATATTCTATTCCCGTCTAATCCCAGAAACATAGTCCTGCCTCGTATTTTATTAAAAGAGGACAATGTGTTAGTCGGTCGTTGATCAGATTACTTCATCCTATTAAAGCACGCTTGGTTGCTGCCTAGCTTGTTATCCGCTAAACGAACTGAATAATTATTATACCAAACATTTTCCTTGCTATACCTTTCATCTAAAACTGCAGCCACGGAGTCGCATCTGCATTTTACCGAGTGGAATATCCTCTTGTGAGTTTGTACTAAACAACATTTATCAACGTATAAGTTCATCTGCATGTATCATTTACATGCAATTAGAATGAGCAGGAATGTGACCTTTGTGTCGTGATAACTCTGCGTCTATTGGCATTGAAATTAACTATATTATTACAATTGTGAGCACGCAGTTGCCGTACGGGAGCTTAGTGACTCGAGTTTAATTACATATTCATTTAGTTTGATACATATAAAGAAATATCAGCACCATGTAGATACAGACATGCGCCATTTTATGTTTAAATTTATGTCAAAACTGAATGGTGCTGGGCTTTCTTTGTCGTTCAACCACTGGTAGCTCGGTCGTTTGATGCTAAATGTTTTCAAATATCAAATTGAAAAATTCTTGCTTTACGATCGAGTTCTTTTAGTATTTTGTATAACTAATATGAGACGATTTTCTATACGTAGACGACAACTTAGCGTAATCAAAACCTCTTTGTGAGTTATCACGCCCATACATTGCCTGCTCTATTAAGGAGCCAAAAATTAACAAAATGCATTTGAAATGCATTGAATATGTTATTAACGACATTCACCTTGTTATGCATATGTAGCAATTACGAAAAAATTAATTTATAACAGCTTACAACTATAAACACTATATTAAAATTTCATATAACTCTAGAGCGGGTTTTTATTTGTTTTACTAGCCCTGCATAAGTATCTCAAGTTGTTTGATCCCGTTACAAAAGTCCCTCGCTGACACCGATTTTCAGATGAAATATTCGAACAATGTATAGCCTTCGAGCTAGTTTCTTTGTATGTATAATTGATTATCGATTATTGGGTTAGAATTTACAAGTTGTTTTGAACGCTTTACGCTCAGTCGCTATTTCAACAGACCATTACACTTTTTAGAATCATTCTTTACATTCTCTATGCGAATCCGAAAAATCTAACTCTCAAAGCCAAACGTAAATAATGGTTGATAGTTAAGATATTATAGACAAAATATTTTGCTTTGAACGAAAGAGTCAAATAGCAGCTAAATCTTCACTTAGTGAAATAAAATATGTATGAGCACTCTTATTTCAGTTGAGCGTCAAATTGGTTTGCTTCGTCGCGTTCCGAATACGATCGCGATTTAATGATTTTTTAAATTATTTTCTTTAAGAAAGGCTTTAGGCCTTTTCTGCTGTAATTTTTAATGAAAAATTCAATTGAATTGTCGCCACAATAGAATAGTTTGAATAGTCTCTTCCATCACTTCATGAACAGTAGATATGTCATAGGAAAAAAAATCCTGCGAATATATATCAAATGGATTTATTTCATGCAGTGTTAGACCATGTCAGTTAAAAGTGGCGATTAATCAATTGGTTTAGAAACGTGTGTTTGTTTTAGAAATTTAAATTAAGTCGACTTGTAACGTGGGAAATGAATTTCCGGTGAATGTTTGGACAGTTTCGTGCAGCATTACTTATTATTTTATGTCATTAATATTAACTAGCTAAAGTAAAATATTTTTCGAAGTTGACAAAAAAGACTTTAAAGGCAGATGATAATTTAAGATGGAAAGTGAAAAGAGTGCAAGGTTTATGAATTCAGTATTCCTGTACGATTCCATGACCCCATTTGATAATGCTAGTTTGAATTGTTGAATTGAATTTTTGAGTTTGAATTGAATTTTAATAGGGATTTTGAAATCAAAGTTTAACATACGACCTGTTTCTGTAAGTTGTTTGTTAGATTTATTGAGATGAGTATATTTCTCAACTCTTACAAGCATTACCATTGCGAAAAGACAAAATATGACATAAAAATTATAGCATTTTCTCAAAGAACAATGCACAGACATACGATACAATAATCGAGAAGTATTTGAAACGCCTTTACGTACGCCTCTACTTTTGACTTTACTGTACGTGTGTATACGATATGTTTTTTTTATAGTAAATAAATAAATAACAGAGATATTATACAACTTAAAGCATTAAGAAAAATGATTACAATTAACTTAATATATTGTATGTCACTATATGACACTGTCATCCTTGGATTTAGTGTTCAAAACCGTCAGTATTCCAGGTCACATCGCCTTTAAAATGGTTCCTAAACGTATTTCCACGATATGATTAAATTTCGTACGATCGGTCGACCATTATAATTTAATATTTTCAGCAATATAAAGGATTACCTGACAATGGAGTCAAACAATCGATTGTAGGTTTTCGTCGACCGAGTTCCGATACATCTTCCATTAATACGCAGCCTACCTTAATACCTACATATTGCCAATTTCTCATGGCTTATTCGACTGAGAAATTATATATAGTATTATTATTTACGTGTCTCTCTAAAATTGAGCACCGAGCTCCATTAGGTAAAGTCGAGTGTGATGGTGTATCCACTCTTATACAAACAAAAACTTACTGGGCGATTCAAGAGTGGCAGAGAGTTTCTTGCCGGTTCTCCTCGTCCTCTACGCCATTACTAAATTTAGCTCGTTATTTATTTGACGTTCATCAGATGATCGAGATTGAACAGTAAACACGTTCGTCAAAGAGCACCATGTTTGTAAATATTCACCTAAGATGATTAATATTGCGAATCCGTACTTGGCTGTCTCATTGTTCGTTCCTCGGTCAGGCGAATGATTTCAAATATACAATATTTAGTGCAAATATAAATGCAATAACTTAAATAAAATTTAAATTGATAAACATTAAATATAAATAAAATTCTTAGAACTAAATAAAATTTAAATATTGTACGAATGCAGCCTTTTTAGATGTTTGAAGTTAACCCCAGCTGGTCGAAAATTAAAAAATATACATAAGACCCGCTCAACGGAATATCTTTGACTTTTACAGAATACAACTTTGATTTGACTTACGTATCTTTTGTGTCTTTGAACTTCTTGCATTTTACTTTTTCTAAAGCCGGATTCTTCGTGCCAAAGACAAGTGAACTAATAATCGTGGTATTATATAAAAAAGACAGTTAAGAAACTTCTCACTATTACATCCACTATAAAGAATTTGTAATATTTTTAATGCTTTATTTGAAAATTCAACTTTTGCATGTACATTTTAGTCTATCTGATTATTTGAAGTATTATTAGAATAAAAAATATTAGCAATGAAAAACACTGCAATAAAACAACCGTTTTGGTTGTACACTAGATTTTGACATATTTAACACTGCTGAAATATAGGGTGCCAACTTATTGGAATAAGGGCCTATTAATATGACCACAGATAATAAATATTTCGTCTTTGCTCCAACCAATATATAATAGAATATATACATCAGTAACTGATGCCTCAAGCCAACAATAGCAATCTGATGGTATCTTAATTAATATATTAGACACATCAGTAACTATAGCCTTGTTCTAAATTGTCAATGCGAACTCACTGCCATTGTTCGCCCAATCTGGGTTTGGATAACGCGAGGCCTATACTGGTATATTATATTAAAATAAATAAATTGTTATATAAAAAGAAGGTTTTACACAAATTCTCTAAGCTCCAATGTTTTTATGGCTTGGGTTATCGTTCCACCAGGAACATAGCAAATCCACCAGGAATCGAACATGTGCGTTGACGATTGCTCCAACCCATTTTAATGGTGTTACCAATTATATAACTAGTTTATATAATACAACGGTGTGTCGAGACACATTCTGTAGTGGTCCCCAACAAAAGATGTTCACTAGAGATGAATAGCCCTGTAGGCCGCGTAATGAAAGGGCGATGATATCAAAACCATTTATATCTTCACCGTCATCAGAAATGGAGATTCGAAAAGGAATCATTACATACAGAATGGGCTGGACTAATTTGGAATCTGATTCCACTCATGACTTAAGTCCCTTCACCCCTACTTCTTGCATTCTTGTCACGTTGGCAAAGTGGTTGCGGCGGAAGGATGCGCACTGCGACACGAATCGAATTAGCCTATACATGTTTTGTCACGCGGCGTGACTTCCGCGTCACGCACGGCGTTGATAAGAAAGCTTTCCGTTCCATAGTCCTGTTATCGTATAACCACATTAAATAATATTTTATCTGTTTGGTTGTAGTGGGCAAATGTGATCCGTTCTATTTTTAAATATCTTTATTTGTGACATTTTTAATTTCGTTAAACCTAAAATTACCACAGATGATCATGTTTGCACAGAATATGCACAAAAGTATACAGTAAGTTATTTTTATAATAAATAGTCTGTGCGTATCTGACATAAATTGTGTTGCGTGGGATACCTCGTAGCAAGAACCTAACACATTTCTTTGTGACGTACGAGTGTTTTTAATACGGCGTCGTAAAGTTTATAATTTAGAAATCGATATGAAATACCAGATACGGAATAAAATGATATGACCAGTCCGAGTTGGAATCGCGTACGAAGAAGAGGTCTTAGGAGAAAAAATATTAGTATTCGTTATAGAGGCAACATTTATAACTAATCTGTCAAATTTGAACACAAAAGGAGACTTGATCATGGAAGCTCTTTGATGACAGAGATTTGAAACATTTACACAGGATAATTGTGGCAGAATCAACTTGTAATATTATTTAAGTCGTTGTGTAATTGAATACCTACGCCGCCTATACGCAATTCACGAAGGCGAAGCGTGGGTAAACCATTTCCGTTTTTAAACGCCTAAACACAAAACAATTTTAGGCCAAATTAAGCCTGAGGCTGCGCTTTGATAAAATGCAATCACCACAAGTCAAAGTTCTCGTATATTCTCATTCATCATTTCTATCATTGTTTCCGTGCATTGAGCGGGTCTAAATATTTTTTAATTTTCGAATGTTGGCTGTGGTTTCTAACTTCAAACATCTAAAAAGGTTTTATTCGTAAATGTTGAGTATATGGTAATATTCAAATTTTTGAAAAAAGAACTGAGTTTATATTTAATATCTATCAATATAAAAAAAAATCTCAATACTAATGAAAAATATAGTTTGAGAGCTAAAATCCAATATGATTATCTATTTAAAACTTCCTCGTCTAATTTGTTTTCTTGTATCCAATATAGCAATCTATTCCTATCTGGGTGCATAAATGAGCGTATTCATTCAAAACAAAATTAGTTTTATAGTGTATAGATTATGCACTATAGTTTCAAATTAATTCCTGCTAACGACTATTTCACCTGAAGCATTCTTTTGTTTCAGACTATCCGGACGATCACAAAGCTTTGTCTATACCATCCTATAACGTTCATTTTCTATTTATTCTTGTTGTAGAATCAACCTGAGTGGAGCTTATGTATAGGAATAAATAAAATATTTCTTTATTGAAACAAATTTAATGTATTGAGTGTTGAGAGACTATTATAGAGACTGTACCTAAGTTAAATAATACAGGATATAATATTGTTAGTAAATATATTTCTGTAAATTAAATTAAAGCTTTTATTATTTTTGTCTTTTTCAGTAAATTGTTGTCAGAACATGAGGGAATGAACTTAGAGCCAGTAATAATTTTACCAAAAGTACGTCTTATCTATAAGAGTCATCAATAAATATCGTACCAATGTCAGCATATTATATAAATCATGAAATAGGACGTTGAATCCATTTGAAAACGCATCAACGCGAACAGGTCTGGCTGCTTCTATCCTGTGCACCGGTCTTGCCATAATATTACTATCTCCATAATCCTGTACATCGTATACCCCGAGAGTTAGACACTGAATATATTATTAACACATAGAACGCCTTATAAGAAATGAATTCTTCAATATGCACACGGTTTATATTGGAATCATCAAAATACAAAAAAAACAGATCATCTTTGTAAATTTGATAAACAGAGATCACTTAACTAAAAACCTTTTTTTAGTAAAGTGATTTAAATAAAAATAGATTGAGTCTTAAGAATTCAGAATTATCGTCTAATTTAAAATAATTTCTGCTAATGGCTTAATCGTAATCGTAACTAACTACTATTATTTATACGACAAAATTGAAAAAATAGTTCATAATATTGTACCTATGAAGGCTGGGTAAGAACTGCAGACTTTGCCATATAAGGTCTCATCGAGGACACTCCACAGTCTCAGTGTTGACATATCCACGAACGACGTTCAGTTTCATGGTCATCTGGAAGTTAACACAATGGAGGCTTCCACGAAGCTAGGTGTGCTCAACGTGGCGAGGCAGTATTTCAAACCGGAACACCGCAACTTTCGAGGCTAATAGTATAGAGTCAGGAGCTTTCTATTACCAGTCTACCTTTTGATCACTAGTTACTTTCAAACTTTTTATGAACGGTGTTCGGAGAAGTTGTTTGATACCTGCAGCTGAATTCCATCATCGAGCCAGAATACGAAATTACATCCATATCACCTGAATTCCATAGATTAGCGTTTCCTGCCGCGTACCTCCTATATGTGGAATCAGCAGCCAATAGAGGTATTACCGAACCAACAAGACTTTAAACAAAGATCGTACCGTTATTTGAAAGGCCGGTAAGGTACTACTTGCACGCTCTCTGAGGGTACATGGACGGCATAACTTAACGTCAGAGCCTCCTGAGGCTACTGCCGTTTGCCTTGTTTTATAAAAACATATAAATTTAAAAAGAAATTGCATTACCTTTGCACCAAAGAAAATCCTAACAATCAAAATTCGATGGTCAATCATACAAAAAAAAATATATATATATATATATATTCATTTTTTTATATATTACAATACTTAGTCTATAATTAGAGTCCGATTGAATCAAAAAATATAAATTTCAAAGCTTAAAAACATCCGTAAAGTTTCTGGCAAATCACAAATCACACCCAAGATCACATGATGGCTACAGTTCAGCGTCTCTTGAACTAACTAACGACAGAATACCGATCGATAAGAATCGGCAAATTCCTCTGCACAACGTTTTATTGTGTCTTTCGCATCGCCTAATTGGTTAGTCTACACCAATATTAGCGTTTGTTCTTTTGTAAGCATAAGATAAATAGTACTGCCAGTACTAGTATTTAATATAAATAGCAAAGAATAAAAAGTGGACCCATTAAACAGGAAGCCTTGCTATGGAATGTTAAATTCCGAAGTTATGTTTAAAATGTTGTGCAAATTATTACGTACTGAAATGCAAAATTATTACGTAAGGCTTAAGCGATCAAGGAGTTAGCTTAATATTTATATCGGTTTATATTTTCCTTTGACATCTAAGAATGTCACATGAAATGACATCTGTTAGCGTTTTCATCTGTCATGTGTCAAACGATTGCTTGAAACGTCATGTAACGTTTTTGAAAATGAGACTGCAAGCGTCGGGCAGCGACCAGTCGCTTGTTGAAATTTACTTTTTATTTTAAATTTTTTGTTTTGTTTCAGATTTAAGATGACTTCATAAGCCTACCGGTAAGCGCAGGAAATTTATAGATTTCGCAGGGTTTGTTTGCTCTTACAACGTTCTTGAAAGTTTCGTAACGAGAATGTATTTCTCACGAAATCTTATTGTTGCCTCATCTCATTAGAAAACTTTGAAGGGTTCTGTAGGGTAAAAGCGGAACCCTATTACTGAGGATTCGCTGTCTGTCACATGGCACAGATGATGTAATTCTGTTAACAACAAAATAATATAAATAGAAAACAATTAATATTTAAGTGGTCATACAACAAACACTTCTCAAACTCGCTCGGTTTTTCTATCTCTTTATCATAATCACCATGGCTGATTGCGTCTTATTTGTCTAATTGTATTCTTAAATAGTGTTACTATCACATTGTTTACTTGGTGATTTGGGTTCGATTCTAGGACGGTCAACTTTTGTGTGATGTTATGATATGATTTTAGAGAAAGTATTTGAATTATTATTTTTTCCTTAGGATGGATGCTGCTGGTCCTATCCGCTAAGCTAATATACTGAGAATACGTGCATGTAATATTTCACCGGATTCACTTTTTGTATTATAAGTTTTTTACGTACAGCTAGATTAACGATTATATCTTATTAGTATTTATATATCATAACCTAAATGTAAAAGGTATAATAAATAAAATAATGACGTAAATATACAGACGATATATATATATATGTTTATTATACGACAACAACCATGAACCTCACCGAGTATCGAACTCAGGAGCCTCACTCAAAAAGTACAATAATAATTATGTTTTTGTTAAAGTAAATGGAGTGAAATAGATAAAACATATAACAATCGCTTAAAGGCGCTTCATTTAAATACACGCGTTTTAAAACGTGGGTTAACGTAGACATAATTATTCTGTTGAATAGAAAAAAACCTCCCTTTTTGAAGTCTATAAAGTATATAAATTAAAGTTGTATATTTTTTTTTATAAAACAGGGGGCAAACGAGCCGGAGGCTCACCTGATGCTAAGCGACACCGCCGCCCATGGACACTCGCGAAGCCAGAGGGCTCACCAGTGCGTTGCCGGCCTCTAAGATGTTTATACGCTCTTTTTTTTGAAGGTCCCTAAGTCGTAATTGTTCGGAAATACCTCTTTTGGCAGCTGGTTCCACATAGCGGTGGTGCGCGGCAGAAAGTGCCTTCTGAAGCGCTCAGTTGTGGAACGGCGGACATCGAGGTGGTACGGATGAAATTTCGTATTCTGCCTCGATGTCCGATGATGGAATTCAGCTGCAATCCGAACAGCTCCTCCGAACACTCTCCGTGATAAATGCGATAGAAGATGGAGAGAGACCCTACATCTCTACGCAGCGCCAAAGGGTCAAGCCGCTCAGAAAGTGATTGGTCGTCGACGATTCGAAGTGCTCTTCTTTGGATGCGATCAAGGGGAAGGAGCTGGTACTAGGGAGCTCCCGCCCAGAGGTGAGAACAGTATTCCATGTGGGGCCGAATTTGCGCTTTATAAAGTTGCAAGCGGTGACCCGGTGTGAAATACCGTCTCGCCTTACTGAGCACACCAAGCTTCTTGGAGGCAATTTTAGCCTTACCCTCCAAATGATCGCGAAACTGAACATCATTCGATATATCGACGCCAAGAACTCCGATGCTGGCTGAGGCTTTAAGAGGAGTGTCAACAAAAAGAGGAGTAACGACAAAGGGAGTTTTTTTTAGCGGAAAACGCGCAGACCTGTGTCTTTTTGGGATTAAATTGGACAAGATTTAGTCGACCCCAGTTCGCGACATTACATTCCTAAAAATATATCGTATTAATACACTCATGTGCGTAGTAATTACGTTACAATCTGATAGAAAAAGGCAGAAAAGAAACGATTCGATCGTTTATTATGAAGAATTTTGAGTCTAAGTGCAGTCCACCCCAAATACATTCTTGACAAAATTTTATTTTATCTACGTCATTCAAACATACGATTTATTCACCCTTCTACGAACAGTATTGTTAATGTTTAAAGCAACAAATGTTTATTATTAAGTATGAAATAATAACTGCCAAACAAAGGTGGACTAGTTATTTATTAACTACGATCATTCCCTACATACTCATTTACAAATTTTACACAATTAAGGTGGCACTTGAAGGTTTAAGAATTTTGAGGCACAGGCCGCGGCCACACTGCGTCAGATGTTGCCAACCGACCGATCAATACTAGCCCACCCCCTCATTGAAGGCCCCCGGCAGCCCCTCACTGAGCAAATAAAAATGCGGTGCCTCGAAACTTTGAGATTTCCCATTAAACTCTTTAATCTCTCACATTTCATGAACTTTTATCGCAATTTCGATCTGTGTTTGCGTGATTAAGCTTATTAATACTATACATAGCTTTTGTTTCTCTTACAAAAATGGAAGAGTTATCTAAGAAGTTCTGAAGGAGGAAAGGCTACGACTGGAGTTGGAGCCTGCTGGCACCGGCTGCTGGTAACGTAGTCAGGGCTTCCCTAATTACGTTATTCCATTTCCCTAGGATTCCTTCTCGTTTTCGGCCCAAAAGAAACTTCAAATAATCCACTCTACTATTATTTTCGTTCCGCATCAGTCTGATCTCCATATTGTTATCGTATGCTTCCTATTCCACTTCAACGTTCTTGAGCCCGAAAATTTTAGTTATATGAAATTCAAGCGACTCTTTAATGAGTTTAAATAAAAACTCTCTTTTTAAAATAACCAGCTTTTGCAAGATGTTAATGTTTTTAGCAACCGTGGTAGGGGTGAATGTATTCACACTGAATACAAACGAACTACAAACGAACAATTACTGAAACGCACATTATGATAATAGCATTTTGCTTTGATAGATTTAAACTGGGCCTCATGAAATTTTGAATTAATGGAAGCTCGCCATTCATTTAATTTTCAGTTTCCTAGCTTTTACATTCAATTTTATTTATTATTATTAGCTGTTATTCGATCTTTATATCGACACCTTAGAACTCCAATATTTGAGTCTGAGAATTTGCCCTTGCTACTCTAACTCAGGTTTTACGCTACTCGACCACCGATTCATTGGTCTGCCTCTCTTCCTTGGTTTTCATACTGATTCTGCCTTACTCTATTTGTCTCTACTTCTTACACTTTACAGTATGACCTTCCCACTTTCATTTCAGACGTCTAAATTTATATGTTATGTCCAAAACCTTTGTGATCACGCTATTCCATATCTTGTCAGATCTCCTTGTTCCTATCATGCTCATTTCCGTTGCTTTTTGACTTATTCACAATTCATTTGTAAAGCCTCGTTTAGATTAAGTGTGGATAAATTTATAGATTTTAATGTATTAGAGTTTAATTAAATAGAGTATAATTATATCCTATAAGGATTATTAAATCAACCGAGCGTTTCACCTGATTACAAAAGCGAGTGCTATTGTGATCACGTGAGCCTTCTGTCCGTTTGCCCCAAACTTAAAAAAAACTATTTTTATATATTCTTTCAAACTCATTGGAATTACTGACCCTCTGATATTGTATTATCATTATTAAATTTCAGTTAATATATATTTCGCAAATTCTGTTGGTTATCAGTGTCTTTAAAGAATTTGTTTTATTGTGTTTCTGTGACAACAGATGTCGCTGTTACAAAATAGCTCCCTTTAGTTTTGTAATAACATAATAGATGTCACTTCGCAACCAAATATATCTTGCATGAGTGAATAATATACTAATGTAAAGCAGTGAAGATTTTTGTTTGATTGTAGTTTATAAAATGCTATTGGATGTAGAATAACATTATTGTTCCAGTTTTGTTTGTGTAGTTTTCGACCGACTTCAAAAAATACAAATCGACGCGTATGTTTTGTTACTCCTGACGATGACCCCTCAATATTCCGCCGCCTGTGTTCGCTTTTTGTCTGAAAAAGTGGCCGTCCTGGTTCTGTAAGGTGATGAATACTTGTCTGAAAACTGAAATCTTTCAAAATTACATAGAATTATTTTGTCGCTCCGCCGTCCTTAATCGCTTATAAGTCGATGGATTATTAATAATAATATATATAAACGATATGAATTTCGATTCAGGATTAACGAAGCAATACGATAATGGTAATATAACATGGTTATTACATCCTTTCTAGAGGTACAAAGGATTATCTTACAAAGCTTTCAAATTGCAATAGCCTATATTTTGAATACCTTTATCGAGGCAAATAGACCAATAAACCAAAACTCATACATCAAAATACGCCTGTTTTGTTACTTAATATGTAAACATTCTTCTGACAAAATTTAATGAAGATCATAAGAGTCCCTGTATATAATATATATATCGGATGAAAACGTTGTATTAAAATAACGAGACATGTGACATTCGTTAATAAAAATGACATTGCTGAGTCGTACTAACTCGCTTTTAATCCACAAAAATATGTCTCTAGATTATTTCTTAACTAGGTAAATATTAGCTTCATCTACATAAAAGTCAAAATTCATACCGAAAACCTCCACTTACAGAATGCCTTTAATAGATAAAACTAATCAATACGAACAAATTTACCACTCGATTTTGTATTTTTTTTTTAAACTAATTATTGTAATCTGTTATTAAACGTAAATATGCTTTATTGTATAGATTTGGAAACTATATGTATATTGCAGCATGTAATAGTAAATAGATAATATTTCCTAACACACTGCTTGATGCAGTATTGCCAAAGGTCAGGCCTAGCAATGGCAAAGACAATTACGATCTGAAATACTGTTTTTTGCACTTAAAAAAAAACTCATGTTTATTTTCAACAGATGGCGCTGGTGGAAGATTCCGCTGCGGGCACGGGGGAAGACCCTGAGGCTCTCCTCAACGAGTGGCTTGGAGAACTCACAGTGCTAACGGCGGTAAGTTCTGCATTTCTTTTCTAATCAGCAAAATATAACAGTTGTGGCGATTCTGTTGTACACTCTCTAAACTAAAAATCTCTAAATTTAGCTTTACACCTGTCAAACATGCCCAACCTACTTATATTCTGTATATTTCTAAATTGACAATATTAAACCTTAATTCTATCAATTTAGAAATATACAGAAAAGTTATCTATATCTCTAAAATTTTTAGTTTAGAGAGTTTATATCAGAAGTAATGAAATGTTCATTACTTTTGTACGACACATGCCAACACACAATATTTCTCACTAACGTGCTGCTGAATGTACGACGTTGAAATTAATACATCTCAGTAGATTTCTACCTCCTCTGATCTTAAAATTACATTCTTTATGCACATTCTTCAATAAAGCTTGACCTGTCAAAAAATTTCAGCTCAATTTAGAAAGCTCAAGTTGTATCCTTGTATAAATTATGTACGAGTATATCTTGTCACGACACAAAAATATTCATTATAATTAATTCCCACTGCTGGAAGCCCAGATATTTATTTATGTTCTTATAATCATTAAGTGGCTTTGTTGATAGCCTCTACGCCAGCTGTAGGGGCTCCGAAATGTGTTATATGAACTTTTTATTTTTAGGAGTTACTGTAACTTAGATGACTCAATTTCTTTAACAGTTTGCTTAAGCTTAAGTAAGCCCTCCGTGCACTGCGAGCTTTTCAACAGTTCTTCAATACTCACTCAACTGTTTACATATTTTAGCCTGAATATCAGACCAGATTAAAGAAAAGCTTTACTAAAGCTCATTAACATTTCTTATTATATTGCTGTGTGTTACATAGAAATAATTGAGGTTAAGAGCAGAATTCAAGTCCCCTCTAAACCAATTTTAATAAATTTCACATTTTAATTGAAAAATAAATGTTCTATATTCGGTAAGTAAATATAGCATAATTAATTATACAAATAAAAGAAAGCTGCGCACGTGTTGTTTGCAGCCGGCTGCGGCAGGTGTACGGCCATATGCCTAAGATTTTACGAGTTGAATTTGTTTTTGTGCGCTCACGACTCTATATGTTTTTTGTCAGAAAGCTTTATGCTTTATTACAAATAGGATAAAAACCTGCGAATGACCTTGCTTTTAGAAACCTTGAATTATGTCATATTTATGTAGAATTGATTATTTCTCAACCCAATAAACAACCATAAATTCGACACTTGACGGTGTATGTGCGGTCTTTTCCGTTATAATGTTGCAAAGTTGTATTTTATCTTATTATTTATTCGAAATAACCCGTCGATGTCATTAGATTTTATTAAAATTCTTAAACATTGGAAAGCAACTTGATAACTTAGTTGTAGCAGGTGTCGTCATTTCTTATCTAAATATACATTTTAAGGTCGATCGAAAATTATCAATCTTACACGGTTGCTTCTAGATGGGAAGTCTGCTACGCCAATTGGTCTACTCTTTCATTCGCTTCTAGCCCGCATTTAAGATAAACAACGTTATCTCAATTATCTTCATTTTTATTCTAGGAATTGCCTTAATCATAATTTTAATTGTTTGTTCCCCTCCTGGCATTATAATGAACATTTTTTCGATTTCTTTCGTTAGCTTTAATAATGGCATTATTGGTCCAGCGTGCGATGTTTGTTGTGGCTCGACAGACAAACTAACACATGTATAAGCTGAAGAGTCTGCCCCATTGGGAACCTTATTTTTAAGAAAATATCCTTTTACAATGGAAAGCGTTGTGGAGCGTGCCCTTTTTTTCTATTGGGGTGCGCAGATGTTGCCTCTTAAGATTAAAATAACACGGTTTGGGTCGTTAGGTGATAAGATTCTTAAATCTTTTATATTCGTGATTGCCTAAAAGAGACCAAAATAATATTTGTTTAATGCTTTCTATACCTACAATAGATACCGAACTGCCAAACAGAGGGTTCGATTCTCGATTAACATTTATATAATACTATATAAAAAGTATATGAAAAGTCAGTACAACAAACACAAATAATTTACATAGGAGCCAACCGAATGTCTATTATATTCTAAATACAGAACACACATTAACATTAGCACACATTAGCGTATATAACAGAGTAAATTTACATTGTTAAACGGTTGTTGGTGATCTCTATGATCATTCAAGTAAGATCATGTCATTTCCTTTATTCAATGATCGATTATGGTGTAGTTAAAAAGAGTTCTGGATGTTTGATTTGTGAAATGGGAAAAGTTAAAGTTAATTCACAACATTTTTATACACCTCAGGCCCAGAACAAGTTTTAAAAAAAATTATAAAATTATATATATAATCGCTATATTCTATAGAATATAGTCGCTGAATGCCCGAATATATATTCATTTACGTTTCTCTATATCTTAGCGTAAAAAATACAGTAGAAAACAAAAATTCATAAAATATAACACAGCCGCTGTAACATATGCCTAATCGCTTCTTATCCATATAGACGGCAAACAAATTATTATTTAAACGCCTACTAATCAAAAGGAAGTCACATTATATATCAGTGCGTATTATCCGAGGTATATTAATAATTTTCACATCATTCAAAACACATTGTTTTTATTAACGTACCTGTTAGTGCAATGTTAATTAAAATAAACTGCTATTGAGATATTTTTCAGACAAAAATAATGATTTGAGATGTATATAAGGCGAATGTTAAGACTTTGTGTGAAGGGGTCTCTGAAACTTATAAATTTTAAGTTCACAAGAGTTCATTTCAGTAGATTCTACGATTAGAGTTATTGTCATTATGGATGCGAACAATGGAGCTCTATTCAGCCTCACCATAGTACAGAATTACATTATTTACATTACAATTGTTATTTATTAATCCATACTGGATCTTCGGTCTGAAATAAATATTATTATTTTTAACAATCAAGCGATGGAAGGCAACATGACTGACGAGACATACAAATTGTAGCTTTATATAGACTTTGTTAATTAAACTCTCTGGCAGTTGACAGTAACCGAAGTGGCACGAGATATGTTGTATATAAACTGTTAAAGAATACAAATTACAAATTGCATGTATGTTTGTACAATTTTGTCATATTCAATAATAGTTTTTCATAAAACACATACATTACCCACACTGTACATAGTACCTGAGTTGTCTAACATAGTTTCATATATTAGAGCGAACACAAAAAAGATTATATTTCCAGTCAAATAGTTGCCTCGTGTCAGAAATGTTTTACCTATAGATTAAGTCATGCATGAAATTTGTGACTATTTTCGGATAAATAGAACTCGCAGCTATCTTACATCGATGGTCTCTTTGAATATGGCTTAGAAATATATTGTTCTGTTTTGTAGGCAACAAAAGAATACTAATAGCTCGGGCCATTCACTGAAAAGTGGGTCAAGTAAATGACAAAGTCTCTTAAAAATATATATTACCTATTTATCTGATTTGCGGTTGCGTAATATAATCTTGTGTTTCTGTAGTGTAGGCAGAATTTACATCAAATGAAGCAATTTTTTTGCTATTTAAAAGCAGTCGTTCATTACTTTTTTATAGCAAGAGACTGAGCATACAATTACTGGCAATCGAGACGAATTTGTTGTGTGGTATCTCTATAATTTCTTCAGCATCCGTCGTCAGTATTTAGAGAGTAGTATATATATATATATACCTCTGGAATTGTGAGGCGTCTGCCCGTTTATAAAAAAAATACAAATATTTTGAAGTAAACGTTGCTTAAATAGATCAAGAGCACGAATAGAGAGTTCTTCTCTAATTTCTTCAAATTATTGACTTCAAGATGGTCAAACCATAGGCGCTCAGAACCAACATTTCTTGGAGCCCGTGTCGTAACTCGCGATACAATCAAGAGGCCTGGCAGGATTTCAACTGTCCCTGATATTCATTTGGATTGCGACATTCTTATACGACGCAACATATTAATTAAAGGCTTGTGTTAATTGTCTGAAGTATATGAATAATGCTGTGTCCTTTTTCGGCCTTGTTTACAATTGCAACTTTGGCGAGCACCAAATGAAATGTACAGGCAATTATAGTGTACACATATTGGAAGGATCAAACTGTTTTCTCTAGGCAATAAGAAAGGTCCCAATAGCGAAAGAGATTTTTTCGTTGTTCTGTTCATTTACCACTTGTTCCTACTTTATTTTGGTTCGACCACCACTTTCGAAGGGGTGAAACAAAAATCATACAATTAAAGTGCACTACCTTATGCAGCGGAAAGTGTCATCGAGAAGTAGTGTCGAGTGTCGTGTGAAATCAAAAGTATGTTTAAAATTTCTGTAGGTAAATAGAATGTGAACAAAATCTCTGATTAACCTTGCTAGTACGTCATATTAAATTCGTATACCGTTACACAATATATAATAACGCTCAAGTCACGGCCATGCCTAAGATTTTGCATACAGAGTGCAGTCTCGTAGTTCCATCTGTCGCTGGCAGGTGTTCCCGCCACCTGACAACCACTTTTTATAGACGCCCGCATCGCCGGAAGCTGGCTTATGCCGCAGATTGTTTAAACGATACATTTGGGAACACTAGCCATGTTTATGGACAAAGATAATTTGAGCTAGTTTTCGTTCTCTTGACGACCACCACTCTAGGTCTTTCACCAAGTTTTGTTATCAAATGTAGTATTTTTAATAGGATAAAAGTCGGTTTGTTTACCTTTAAATATTGTTTACATAATCAGTGTGATCAAATTTGCAGCTTTCTCATAAAGTTATATTACAGTATCAAGAAAATCTTAAGATAGGCGTTTGCTTGTACCTCATTTTTTGGGAAGTGTGGAACATTCTAAGGTCACGCCTGGTTATGCCTGCCTGCTCTCAGAGCCTGTATGCTCCACTTTTAAAGCCATTTTATCATGAGCCGCAAAACAACTATTGTACAAATATTTTTAGGAGTAGCAGAACACAAGAATATTAATCTCTATAGCACTCATTATAGCCATTCAATTGTTTTACAATGCGTTTGTATTTCCTGCCGCATAGTTTAATTCATAGCTTCATAATAGGTTGGTTGAATTATTTAACGTTTTTTGTCTCCTGCCGATTAATCAAATATATATAGTAAATTTTAAAAAGCATATCTCGAATTTGAAGCTCAGCGGCGTGTAGCACGAAACGTCCCTGCAATTCTATTCAATAGTAAGTAGTAGTAGTAGTTTACGTAAGTGTCTAACAAAAGAAGTGAACTATGGTTAATTTAATTTTCCCAAGATTGAAAAACGATGTCTTTATGAATGGTTTTCTATTAACGTTGTCTCGCTTGTTATGGGTTTTATAACAGAAATAGCACGCGTTCAACCGTTGCGCCGTTGTTAGAATGAGGTCGTTATTGGCGTAATTTTTTACTGCATAACTGTTTGACGAGCTTCGGGATTTTTGATGCAATAATTCGAACCATGACTGTTTTTAGATTTATAACGAATTTTGAATGCCTACCGTTTATAAATGTAATAGGAAGCGGACTTGTCGAGGTTAGCGTCAAATGCCATGCTCCATTTTAGAGCATTTCATTAAAATATAATAAGATATATTTAGTTGAGTCATATTCAAATGTAATTAATTATTGTATTGGCTAGTTAGTTATTTATCTTTTAGAAGTCAGTCATGCAAATTTGATAACAATTTAAAATTCTTTTTGAATTAAAATCGTTACCGTCCAGTCGACACCCTTAATTTTATGACAGAATTTCGGGAGTGGCGCGTTATGGCGGGTTGTGGGGGCGAGAGAAAACACGGCGGGGGTTCGCGGTACTCACGCACTTCTCCGCATTGTGGTGTTGCCATTAACTAACATAATACAGTTATTACTTAGATTTAGGTAAAATATTTTTCCTATATTTTTTTTATTAAAAAATAAAAAATATTTATCGAAAGTTGCATCGGTATTCGGCGCTATTCTTTGATATAAATTATATATAAAAATAAAATTAAAAAAAATAAAATAGATCAAATAGAAAAGTCATCTTGGATAAGAAATACCACGAGGATATGATTTCTAAATCTCCAGCAGCCATTCAAACTCAAGTACATATGGTACTGGACGATTAATAGTGGCTAAAGTAATAAAAAGCAAATGACTTCTTATATTTTTGATAATTGAGCTTAATTGCTTCAAAGCTGTCGAAGGATGGCTCTTTGGCGCCTTACTATTGAATATTGGCAACACCATACGCCGACTGCCATTTCAAAATTCAACTTATTATTCGCCAATCGCCGAGCGCGCCAGTCGTAACACGTGTGAGGTTTGCATGAAGCGCGCGGCGCGTGTCTTCTCCGACTTCAATGTTCAAGCTTCGGGCTCGGCCCTCGGGCTTATGATCTCTCTGTCCCACAGCAAGTTGCGGGACAACTTCCTCCCTCCCTCCCCACACCGGCACCGTATTACAACTTTAGTTTTATCGGAGTCGCCGCGTACCAAGCACGCTGTCTGTTTACGATCCCCTTTTGTTCTGCTACACTTATATCGATTGTGAAAACGAAAGTTTTGCAAATATTGACACTGTAGTGAATGGGCCGAGGTCAACTAGTGGTAAACCTTAGAACTTGAACCTAAAAGTAGTGTGTTTTTGTCAATTTCGTGCGCTTTACTGAGGAAGTTCTTCCGTGATTTATGAAAAAGCTTGGGATAACGGAGCTTTTAGTATCCGCTGTGCGGTGACTCATCGAGTGCAATGTGATTAGCGCACAAGAAATGATGGACGTAGTGAATGACTCTAGCAAGTGGCGTGGAGGGTTCCTGTCCACAATAAATAGAAGTTTTCGCCTCAAAAAGCTGAATTCTCCGGTAGAAAACAAGATCAGTGCAATGCCTACGGTGAGTATAGTCACGGCGCCTGCCTGGCGCCATAACTCTCAGCAGCTAGCCTATATTATAATATACGCTAGCTCTCCACTTTACTTGTAGTGAAAGCCGAGTATTTTTAGAACGTAGGGTTAGATAAAACGTCTATTTCCTGACTGGTAACATGCGTCGTATTGTTGTAAATATATTCCTTGCATAATTAAAGTCAAGGGTTCATTGTTCTAAAGACAATGCGTCCTGGCTGTTTTAGGATGTTGACATGTGTGTGTGTAATTAATTCTTAACGCATTAGGCTGTTTGCTGTGTGCGACACTCAATATTTATCTGCCCAGTAGTCTCGGCTCTAGCTGGGAGCTTGCATGAAGAATATGTAAAAAGTTTATCAGCTCTTTGTCCTCCTGAAAGGGATTAATTATTCTCAGATATTAGTTAGAAAATTCAGTAAAAATAAGCCATTTGTTATTTTTGTTGTACGGATCTCGTATTTGCATTTTAACATTCCATCGTCTTATACTGAAAGAGAATATGAATATAGACATACTAACATAGATATTAATACTATATTACAGAAAAATACCACTACTTCGTTTATGTTATTATATCTTGATGGTGTTGTGAAATTACAATATCTTTAGTGGTTCTGTAGAAACGTCCACATACAGAAGACGCACCTGTTTTGACTAAAACTTTTTATAAATACTTTTGTATAGAAGCTTTTGAATTGACACAGTCAGGTAGAAAATATTTCGAAATGTGTATATTAATCCGAATTATCTTTTCTTTTTCACTCAATTCAATAAGAAGTTGGGTTGAAAAGCAGGAAAGGCAGACTTTGCTATTAACAAACTAATTAAGAACAATCAAACAGCGTTCGCTTTAATGAATCGTTAAAAATGTTTTTATAACTACGTAATAGTAATTCTTTAAATTCAGTTTTTCAAAATTTTAGACGTTTGGTATGAAATATGTAGTAAAAGTATCGACCCTTATGTCCCACTAATAATGTATATTTGTTTAAAAACTTTCTTCGTTCCCGGAATATATATTTGCAAATAAGTGGTACAGATAAACTCGCTAACCTGATTTGGTGAAGTGAATCACCTTGTCCCCTCGAATGTGAAGCAATCTTTGTTTGCCGCACATACGCGAGATGTTATTTTCTTATATTCAACTTGAAATGAAGGAAAAATAATATACCTACCTGTAAAATGCACGCCGCTCACTGTAACTTCAAAAAACTAACCCTTCAAATTTCGAAATCTAATCGAATCCAAACATTTGGTCTCTTTCGGGATCTCGAGATAAAACTGAAAATCTCTTTAAATGTTTATATTATTCATATTTTCTACGTTGACTAAAATAAAATTTACGGTTTAATATTCTCAAACTATTAGAGCTATAATGAAGATTTTTATTTTAACGATAATATTGAGAATTTCATTTACATTATTTACTAGAGTTACTATCACAAAAAGATATCAGTTTAAAGCTGTATTGTGTTTTAGGGTCTCAATTCATCCACCGAAGCTTCAAGCATGCGTCCTCTTGAGATCGTAGCTCCGCGAATCGACACATATCGCTTCTCCATGGCCAATCTTGAAGAGACCCAGGATGCTGATCTGGATGCCATCCTTGGAGAGCTATGTGCTTTAGACTCCGAGTACGATGAGGAACTGTCCAGGGTATCTGCAGGTAAACCCCAATTATTACACCAGATATCGTAAAAATTAAGCAGTAATGCAATTAAGCAGTACAATTAGCCTCTTCCTGTAAAATTTTACTGACGTTGTGTTAAAAAGTACTCCTTGCATTTACTCCTTTATTTAAAATATTTGAATAAATTTATTTTTTAATATGAATGTAAACTATGATCAATATTACCACACAAATATTGTATTTTCAATTTAAACCGCAATTTTATAGATTTCTCAACGACTTCGAAAGACCGAGTGGATGGAGAAGTTCCCCAGCGTCAGGACATCAAGGAGGCAGATGGGGCCTCGCACATTACAAGGACGGACTCGCCAGACAACGACTCGGCGTTCAGTGATACGGTTTGTACATTACTGGTATTATTTATCGATAATATATTAAGAAGAGGAAACATTTGTATCTGTTTGTAATGAATTGACACAATAACTATTGCCGATTAGAAAACTGAAGTGTTCTCAAGAAAAGGGACAGATATCGCCGTTTTACAGATGAGCCGGTTGAGAAAAATTCTTCACAATTGTAATATTGGTTAATTTATCAGGTCTCAATGCTGTCAAGCGAATCCTCAGCGTCGAGCAGCGCCAGCTCTAAATGCAAAACTATGAAACTTACCCTTCATCCGAATCAAAAGGTAATTAATTGATTATACAGGAAAATATGTGTGCATATGTGCAACATTATTCAAATAGTTGTGTTAACGAAGATTTAAATTGTTATTTTATACAAATCTATGTCGCGCATTTCCTTCATTATATTTTGATTTTAAAACCCCCAATTCCAATTGTTTTTGACTATCGATTCACTAGCTTTCTGCATTAGTAGATTTAGAAATAAACGTATTATTATTAAATATTAAAAGTGGATATAAGTACAATATCTATACAATAGTAATCGAATAATAAACATTTTCTTGAGATTATAATCATCTTCTTAATATTATTAGGCCACCTTAAGTAATGTTTTATTACATTAAGCTGATTACTTGTCTGTAAGAGCCATATGTTGCTACTCAGTAATATACGAAAGTGAGTCTTTGCTTTAAGCGCCGCCCTCAGTAGTAAACTGTATCTTTATAGAACACTGCTTTATCCATAGTAGTTTTATTTTAGCATGTCGTAGCATCGCTTAGTTCCCTATACTTACAGGATACCCTTTATCGACAGAAGGCCGATAAAATTAAACTGGCATTGGAAAGAATGAGAGAGGCAAACGTAAAGAAGCTGTTCATTAAGGCTTTCTCTAATGACGGATCGTCGAAGAGCCTTCTGGTCGACGAGAAGATGACGTGCGGCTACGTCACGAGGTTGCTCGCTGACAAAAACCACGTCACCATGGAACCAAAGTGGGCGATAGTTGAGCAGCTCCCAGATTTGCACATGGGTAAGTTATCCTACACTCAAGAGCTACCACAACATGTCCGACGTTTTAAACTGTTGACAGCCGAGCATCAGCCCCAAAGTGGCAGCAAAAATTGCTTGTTAAAGCTCAGTTATCATATGGCCGAAGAATTTATTATTTAACTTCCCGTTTGCCATGGGTCTAGTCATATATGAAAAAGAAAACCAAGAGTTTTATTACAGACAACACAAATTATCCTTCAAGTGTCAGCTAACAGTAAATTCGCAGATTTGCACTTTTTGTTTTTTCCATAGATAGTTGTTGCCATTCAATATTTAGTGACATGTTTCTTGCGCGTGATAAAAGCGCTATGAATACTAAATATATAATTATTAACCAAAGTACTCTAATAATTTAGTAAATATGATTGATAAACGCGCAGGCATCATGTATATGCGATCACCTGTATATGGCTGTATTAAATTTTCTTACATTTTTTCTTCAGAACGTATTTACGAAGACCATGAAATGTTAGTGGACAATCTAATGCTGTGGACCAGAGAGTCGAAGAATAAAATACTATTCGCAGAGCGACCAGAGAAAAATTCACTTTTTCAAACACCAGAAAAATTCCTACTCGGTGAAGATGATCGAGGTACTTTAATGACCATTTTTTCTTACAAAAATTTATATGATAGAAATGTGGAGACACGCATAATTAGGACACAAACACGCGATTAAACATTAATTAAACACGCGATTCATCAGCTCCAAGGCATTAAAAGCTTGTTTCGGGATGGCAAGACTACTGATAAACTTACACTTGTAATAACAAAAAAAATAAAATTAAACATTTCTGGAGTAACATTTTTTGTCGAAAAACACCTAAAAACGGCTTCTACTACATCTTGCTAATATGTGCAAAAAAAACGTCACCCATTAACGCCCATAAATTGTTATGGTTATTACTTTATATAATTTAATTTATGTACCCACCTTCTTTACCTTCCCGTGAGTTGTTTAAAAAACTCTTTCAAACTAGGGTTTTCTTTTTCTGCAGGTTGGTCCAGCGAAAACGACGACAACATACGGCACGTCATCGTTGACGAGTTCTTCGGCCAAAGCAGCACAACGCCGTCCATTTCCGGACACCCTGTACCACCCATGGAAGGCTTTCTCTATCTGAAAAGCGACGCTAAAAAGGGATGGAAGAAGTTCTACTTCGTTTTGAGACCTTCTGGTTAGTACATGTATCTATTACCCTGCGAGACAGCTCATGCGAAAGTGCTATGTCAAATGTTATATGTGCATAATTTTAAGTATAGAGACATAAGTTCATGCATATACAGTTAACGGTGCCATTGTAATATCATTTCGTTTCTTTGTTAGGCATATACTATGTGCCGAAAGACAAGGTGAAAACGTTAAAGGAACTGGTGTGTCTGTCGACATTCGACAACAACGAGGTGTACGTCGGAGTAAATTGGAAGAAGAAGTATAAATCGCCAACGGATTTTTGCTTCGCGATTAAGCATCCCAGGCTGCAGCAGCCGAAAAGTGTGAAATTCATTAAGTTCCTCTGCGCTGATGATCAGCAGACGTTGGATCGGTGGATTACAGCGATGAGAATAGCTAAAGTAAGTTCTAGGTATATTTTGATAAACCAGGAAGACATGTTTAAATGTAATTTTTCATATTAAATTTCAGAAAGTACATACAAACAATGTTTGTATAAATTGTCTTTTGGTGTTTCTTGACTGACGGATGTTAATATTAGACAATTTTTCCCTAGTTAGGATTTAATTATTTGAGTTGAAAATATACAATTCCCTACTTCATCATTTGTTTGTTATGAGAAGTATATGTGCAAAGTAATTACAAAAAAGCAAACATTAATTGACCATACACACTATTTTCCCATAGGTAGCCCCATGGGAAATTCAATATTTTTTAAATATAAAATGTACAAAATTTCAGCATGGCAGACAGTTGCTAGAGAACTACAGATCGCTGGTAGAAGAGCTTAATCAAGAGGATTTAGACCATTTGGCCCATGCGCGTTCTTGTTCGGTAAGTACAAATCTCATATAAAGATATCGTCACTTGCACTAGTCATTGAAAATTCTCAACTTTTGTTGTCTATGATTGTTAGGAGCTTTATGAAAGAAAACCTTAATCAATTTGCCTGTGGTATGTGTATATAAAAAGTTTATTTTTGTCAGCCATAATATAAAATAAATAGCTTATTTTGGGGCTTACCAACCGTAAGGTTTCTTCATAAGTATTACCATATTTAATAAAATCAATCAGGCGTTACTTTGCGAAAGTCCATAGTACAAAATCCCAATAGACCAATATACAAGCGATACTCCGCGAAAAACCCACAACTACATTGGGATTACCATATTTGTTTTGTTTCAGATCTCATCAATTCCTACTAAAAGTAACCCACCAGCAGCGAGTACTCCAGTGCAGCCAACATGCAGCAACGCCAGTGTTGCCAGCTCTGATATCAGTAGTGGAAGGTTGGTAAATTTCCCCCACTCTTAGCTGACCATACGTTAAAGCTCTTGACAAAATATGATTTATAAATATTATTATATTTAATAATTGTTGTAACCCGACGATGTTAATTGGCTTTTGATGTGTTTTTATAAGCTATTTGTTTTCTATTATATATTTTGCGATGTATATTATCTGCGATTGAATTTTTAAGCTATGCGTTTTTATAGTTTTAAGAGTATTAAACGGCCCAATATTTTCAAATTCGGTGAGGCGAAACTTGCGGATTCCATAGATAAATAGAGATATCAATAAAAGAGTATTATTATTCTTCTCATATAGTGTAATAAACTTATATGTATATATATATTAAATAAAGCGAATTCATATTTAATTTTTGTACGCAGTACTAGTGTAAAAAAGATTTTTGTGGTTGTAAAAGTCCAGTAATGTAATTTTATTACTTTAGAGAGGTTTTCCTTGTCAACAGACACTCTCGAGCCTCGTCGTCAAGCTCAAGCGGGTGTTTATCCGATGGCGGCACTGCGTCTGAGAGTGCGTTCGATTGCGAATTTCCCATGGGTAAGTTTCCTACAAATAAATTCAGTATTTAAAAATACATCCAAATGTTAATGCGTAAATGTAATTATAGGAACAATCAAACGCAAGCCATCCATGAAACCGAACATTCCCCTGACTTGGATGACGCGGCAACTAAAAGAGATGGCTGAAAAAGACGAAAGTGAGGGTGGTGACTCCAGTACCCTTACTCGGAGACCTCGTCAGAGGGATGACACCCTGAAGCGACACGCCGGTGAGAGCTGGTGCAAGCCTGAAAACGAGCCAGGAGATTGTAGCACCCTCACCAGACGGCCTAGGCACTCTTTAGGTATTATTTTTATTATTCTATTTATATTTCTATTTAAAAAGAAAACTATACTTTAAATATTGACATGGTGAAATAATGGCCACTTAAAATGTTTATTCATAAATTATGAAATCTATTAATAACAACTTTTAATATATTAACCGTGCATAGCCTTTTTTGGAATATTGCTTACATATGCACTGTGAATTAAGTAGTAACCGCATTTTCAGAAACGTCTGAGAGCGTAGTCTACAGCGGTGGGAGTATGACGTCCACAAGCCCCGTACACGAACCGTACAGCCATTACGAAAGTATTCCTCGCGACACCTACCGTGCCAGTGTCGACACCGCTTCGTCTTTATATGGCTACACCATTTACGATAAAAATCAAGCTGAAGACTTTCCACCCCCACCCCCAGAAGACACCACGGGAATGTTCAGCTCCACACTCAGCCTTGATTCGCTTCCACCACCACCACCACCCCCAGAACCAGTCGAAGACATTTGCGGATCCCAACTCAGTCTACCCCCGCCGCCGCCAGAAATAGAACAAACCGGTAGAGTGCAAGACATTGTCTCGCAACTCACTGCCCAGCAAATAGAACAAACAGCTCCTAAGCGATGCAGCAAAACCTTCCCGAGGCAGCCGTCGTTGGACAGCGTCAACTCCGACACCTCGAAGGCATCCTTACACTCCGACAAGAGTCTCAGACAGAACGCATACGGCGCTTGCTTAGTCGAGCTACAGACCAAAAAGCTAAGCAACGGCAGCCCATCGGTACAGAAGAAGTTGGAACCTGGGAAGGAGAGATCGAGCTCCATGAAAAAAGTCAACTTTGCAGATGATGTCACAAGCGAGAAGAAGAACAAAAAGATAACGTTTAACTTAACAGACGCGCCGCCGTCGCCCAGAAAACCTTTACCCCCTCGACGTAACGAAAGCACCAGATTATCGTCACCAAAGAAACTAGCGGATTCGAACAGCAACCCACCGAAAGATTTCCTAAAAGATCTACAGAGAGTTATGAGAAAGAAATGGCAAGTTGCGCAGAAATGCAAATTGGAGCCGACGACGACGCCGCATGAAGTGCTCGGATTCAGAGAATACCCATTATCAGACGACTATAAGGAGACGAGTGTCTCCATGTGGGTTCAGGAACACTACGGGGCTGGGTCGGTTGAAGATCCCTTCTACGAGAACGTGTACGGGAGAGACTCTATGCCCGCAAGGCGGGAGGAGCCGAAGCCCATAAAGAAGCGGCCGCCGCCAGCGCCGCCGAAGCGCAGCGACTCCACGCATCTAACTACACAAGCTGGAGTTCACCTGCCACACACGCTTCCCTCTTCGAACGCCCCACCGCATCACGCGCAACCGACCGCTTGATTTCTCAACTATTCGCTCGCTTGTTGCTGGATCAAGCGCGACCGCGAAATTGCTGACTTTTAGCGAGCGAATGTTGGTGTTAGTGTAGTGATCTGCTCTCTAGTGCTCTCGACTTCGAACTATAGTCGCCTGGAATGTCCTCGAACAATATTGATTAGCCAACGCATAATCATTCAATTTGAGAGTGGTTAAAGATGGACGTACGGCCGGCGGCAAAAATCTTTGTGTAAATAGTGAATTTTAGAGTGTTTTTTTACGCATGAACTAGGGCTCGGAACCCATACTTTTATACATTTTCTAGGAGTTTTAGACCAATATGAACCAAATGTTACAAACCGTATTGATATTAACATTTTTGTAGCCGACTGTACTATGGGATACGACCAATGGTTTTTTAGGTTATGGATAAAATTGAATGACGGTGCTATTGTGAAAAGTATACTAATGTAGGTGAATGTACTTGTAACCGCAAGTTTTTACCAAATATAATTACATACTGCTGCTTCTAGGCTAAGTTACAAGTATCTTCTATTTATTGGAATTCATTTATGTTCCTAGTAATTGCTATGTCTATTCTGACTGAGCATGATACATAACTTTTCAATTGCTGCATATTTTCTAGCCAAATATTCAACTAAGCTAATGTCACTGTCATTTGTATTGTGACAACTGGCAAGGAATGACAATGGACACTTGACAGGTGCTGTCAAATCTGTCAGTGGCGAAATGTGCAGTAATTGAACACTTTAGCTATATTAAACCCGTGTACACGTACAAATACCCCATGTATATAAACTATATCGCCAAGGACCATTATTTGCGCCGGCGCATTGCTGATCTCACTCCGATTATTTTGTGGCTGTGACGCACACATGGCAGATTTGATTTCTGTGACCACGATATACTGAACTTGGAACCTGGGGTTCGATTCCAACGAAGTCATTGATTATAAAAAACTATGTAAATATTTAAATGGCAGCTAATCGTAATTTTTATGATTGGCATATTTAAATCGAGAAATCATGAGGCTAAGATAAAAATTGAAATGTTTAAACAAGCTGTGAATGAATCAGAATCGTACCCCAGACACCAAAGCTTCGTAGACTTGATTTACAGTTTCAATATTAGAATAAAAGTGTGAGGCTTCGTAGGAAAATATTCAATACTTGTTGGTTATTTAAAATTTACATTAGTATATAATCTCGAGTAGTTGAAATTTTATTCAAATAAATGTTTATAATTTAAGATACGGAATTTCGTAATTTTCTTTTAGTTGAAATATCTCGATGCCTTCATTACGGAGGTGGTTCTTAGCTACTTAGGCAGTAACAGATCTTCAGAGCAGTGTCCGCCCCCTGCGGTCTTTTGATTTGAGCATTCCACTCATGGACTGAAATTATTATTAGATAATACGTAACTTTAGTTACGAAAACTGAACCTTCCGATCCTCGTTTTGGGACGTAAGACTGAGAATATGTTCCGGGATTTTGACAATAACATTGCGTCCAAAATTAATTGACTAGTAGCAATACAGCCTAAACTACAGCTCTCAATTGAGACGTGCATATAAATTTGTACAGTAATCTCGCTAAAACATTTAAGCATTGTTTATAAGTAGATTATAAATATGCTCAATAAGAGTGTTTTTGTTTAGACAAATCTACACTTCGATTTTTTGGAAAACGTTTATATGAATGTGTACATAGTGTTTTGATTTTTGGATGTAAAAAACAGAAATGAACACTCAAATGAAATTTTCATTGACGTTGAAGCCTTTACAGATAAATGTTTCCCACTGCCAGAATAATTAGTAACTGGAATAACGTGTTCATTTGCGTTCAAATTTTACGTAGAAATTTTGTATAAGTAGGATTCGAGAACGAAATTTGTGTTTGTCTTCGTCTCTTTAATACCTCAATATGTATGCTAGTAGTTATCTCTTACCGCTTCATCATATAGAATGTAATTTATCATATACAATTTATCACCTGACCGTGGAATTGTACTGATGTGTACATACATAAGTATGGGAGCTGGCTACTCAACAACGAGCAAACTAATAATGCAGGTCCACAATTGGGAATAAAAGATGATTGTGTAACGAGTAATTTTTATATTGCAATAGCGTAGCACGCTTTTAACAAAGTAGTTAACACAAGCAATATCACGGAGAGTGATCTATTTACGCTCATCGGGCACACACAGTCTTAAACACATAAAATAAGCTGATAATAGACTTAGAAGTCCTACCTCTTAACATGAATGTAAGATTCTATTCATTTACCCAAAATATTTAGTGAAAATCCTACTACTGTTTTTACTTTCCATGCGTGTTATAAACGAGTTAGTGCATAATGACAATTTCAATATAATATTCAAATATTTCGTGGTATGATACGAAACAAGTCTTGAGTTCTGCAATATTTATCCAGTATTGTTTTGTGTTGTGAAAAAAGCTCATCTAGCCCAGTGACTAGACGTGCCTGGGCCACGTAAGCGATTTGAAATCATGTCCATGTCATGAGCCCTCCATGAGTTGTATCCTTGTCGGCTATCGTGTAAAGGTAATTTGCGTGTATTTTTAAGTATCGTAATGAATTTATACGTTTAAATTGTACAGAACAAATTAATTGTAATATTATTTGTATATTTTTTCAAATATAACGAAATTCCGATAACAAGGTATTTTTATTTGTTACATAACTTCCTCGTTTATGTGAAGTGACAATAAGTTATCACTGACAAGGGAAAGCGATTTAGATATAAATTTCTGCACCTTCATTGAAAGATTTGTAAAAAAAACAATAATGAAATTATTTTTAAAATCTTTCTCGCGACTCATACCATTCCTTTTATTCTATGTATTTAATATAAAAAAGCTGTTTAAAACGAATTCAAACAAACGTATTGAAAAAATTGTCTTTGGTTTATATCATCTGTATCGTGTGTTTTAGACATATGTCGTTTTCAGATTTATAAACTATTTATTTATAGCACGATTTTTACGTATATTTAAATGAGAAAATGCTTAGTTAAAAGATGGAAAGTGAGGGTAAGTCAAATATTCATATGGTGGACTCATCTGTTAAATATTACGTTAGGTTATTCGTATAAATAATACAGCGTTTTATTCTATATAGAAGATTGTAAATGTATAAAAGTGGGTGGCCACCTTGAAGCAGTACGTTGGAACCTGTGGCCTAGATTCTATCACTCCAGTCCTGGACCATTGGCTCTTGATGACTGGACCACAGACCCTCACATTTGGCTGTACTACGTCGAGAGTTCGGATGGGTTGTTACCTGAAGATGATGTACTAAGGTAGATGTAAGACAAAATTTTTCTTATCCACGGTCATCTAGAAATTAATCTTTTGGGTCATGAAATGTCCTAACCTCGATTTCCAGTCAGTTGCTTCAGTTTATTTTGTTTGTCAGCTACGTTCAAAGTTTAAAGGTTTCTATAATTGATATTTGTAAAAGGGTGAGAGTCTGAACATTTCACGTTAAAGCCATCTATGTAAATAATACGAGGAGTGTTTGATTAATTCATTTGCGATCCAAAGGTCGACGAATCCTCGGTATTGGTCCATACACGATGTCCAACGGTACTTTGTGGGCGAGCTGCACTGTGAGACGGTCCTCTTCACATACCAGTACCCAAACATGCGAATGCCGACACGATTGGGCAGTTATTTATTGAAGGCCAATACTGCGCTTAAGTTACCTACATTGCTGTATATGAAGGAATTGTTTCGATCTCTAGAAACAAGTTTGAAGGTGTCATTTGCAGTAATATATTTAGACTAAACATGTTTTGTCAATACTTGATGGGGCCCGACCAACATTCATATATGCTCAGACTAATCTACGTCCACAACGTAACAGTCACATATTTGCGTCTGTTTCTTCAATTACTAGTTTATGCACGGGATACCTGCTGTAATTATTGTCTATGTCTATGGGCCCCAAACTCAGGGCCTGCGGTTTTTACCGTAGGCCGTAGAGAGAGTCTAAAATATCAGTCACTAAGGGAAGTTATATAGATTTTGTTCAACGCTAAACTGATAGCAGCTAACAAAATTTTGATAAAACGGAAATTTGAGTTCTTTTGTAATTTATACACACATTAATACCATTACATTAATTATTACTTTTTTAAATAAATATTTGAAAGTTTCGTATAAAAACAAAATCCTAGAAAATGGTGCAAAATGAAGCGCAGATGCATCGGCTGATATTTTGTGATCAACTCATTAAATTAGACAGACTGGATTACTACAAACGAAGGACTTACTTTAGGCTGCTGGAGAATATAATAAGGTAAAGTAAAATAATAATTCAATGACAAGAAAAAAAAATTCTTCGGAACAAAACCTCATCAATCTTATTTTAGTATTGGAATTATAATGCGATGCCAAGTGAAGATATTCGATCTTGACTTGGATGATTTTTAAAATTACAATATCATTTATTTCATGTACGTATGATAAAGTTAAAATTAAAATTGTAATAGGTACAGTCGGGCTGACTAAGCCTCAGCACAACTACTACTGCTAAAGCTACATGTGATTTCAGTTTCCAGGATAATTTACAGCTGGTTTCCTTAGAAAACATGTGCTGTAGTCGACTTGAGGGTGTCCGGCTGATACAGCAATTAGCTTGTTTCAATGCTGACTCACTGAAATATCTTTTCTTGTGGCGCTTCGTGCTGCCCAACGAGAACCCACTGCTTGTCAACTTCTCGTATATAACAGGTTTTAAAAACATTTTATTTATCTCACAAAGTACTACTAAAACATTAGTCTTGCTGTTCATCGCAGTTAACAAAAGCCTTAAAAGAAACATGTTTTTGAGTTGTATGGTTGATTTTGGATTGTAAATTGTTGGCAGGTATGGTTGTTTGGATTGTTCTAAAAAAACCTCTTTAGTGGATTTATAGGAACGGTGGTTCCTATAAATCCACTAAAGAGGTTGCCTTAAAAATTTCGTTATTGGAATTCAACACACATATTGTGTATTTTTCTCTATTCGAATATAGACAACGGATCAAATTACATTTATAATATCATATAATATTAGAGCTTGCGTAGGGTCAGCAAGGATTTATATCACTTATATTATAGCTAAATAGAGGCGTAATGTATACTGATAGATGTCACTGTTTTCAAGACAAAAGATAAACGTAAACCAATTTGACAAAGTCAGTGCTTAAAATCAAAATGTACAAATAAATGGAAGAACATTTGAAATAAAAATGATACTATGCGGTCCTCTATTACTACTTTGTATTCCGTGTCTAAAACTGTTGTGTGTGATTGTTCCTTGTGCCTCTATTCTTGGCGTGTTTGGGATGTATATGGGAGGCGCGTTTTCAACATTTAGTAATGTCACCCATGTGAAACTAAACACGCTTATAAATAACACATCGTTTTGATTAAATCAAAGAAATGTGAAGATATACTAATATCCATTCTGACTAAACAGTGATAATAAATATGTTGTAAGATTCGTTTCTCAGTTGTTTCAATTTTGTCAAACATATTTTAAGGCACATTTAATTTGTATATAAAGGGAACCTTCCATAGGTAATAAGACCTGGCTTACGTTGGCCGACGTAGTCACGACGACCCATTTTATAGGAAGGAAATTTTGTGGAAAGAATCTACGTCAAGCCAAATTTAGAGTAATGTACTTTTTAAAAAGGTTGTACTTAAGTTAAAAAGTATGACAAGAGTCATCAAATTTTAATATTATGTCACAGATACAAAAGATCATCAATGATTATCAACTAATAACACAACTTGAAAGTGTATTGCCTTTTATTATGTTGTCATGACAACAAACAATGGCTACCGACGAAGAGAAATGTAAAGTGGCGAAATTACTCCATGATTTAGAAGTGCCCGAGTTAAAAATGCCAGAACGCTGCTTTGGATTAGTGAAGGAATTTGAGCAGAAATATAGCGCAGAGGTAGAATGTGAAATTTTCGAGGAACAGGTATATCCTAACCCATATGTTGCCGATAAGGAGTTATTGGAAGAAAATGAGAGGAAGTTAAAGGAACTCTTGGCTCAGAATAAGAGGTAAGTATACGAACAACTTGTCAACGATTTTTTGTTAGTCCTTTGAATCCCAGGCGCACCATCTAGTTTGTAAGAATATAAATTAAAATCATTTTCAAGTTTTCGTCAATATTACAGGCCAGAAATAAAATGTAAAATGTTTTGTTCTTACAACGGTCTAATGAAGGAAAAGCAAAATGTCATAGTGTGGTCAAAAATTGTTATGTACTTTTTTCCCTGACTGGTAGAAGCGAATTAAATAAACTTCTTACTATTGTGCTGAAATGTATGGTATTTCTTTACGGTTACAGAGCCAAAAAGCAGTTGCCAGAAAACGTCACTTCTGGACTTGACCCCAAGCGGCCATGGCGTACACAATCAAGCAAGGAAAAGCTTTTGCGTATTGATAACGATCTAAAGAGACATTTAGAAAAGGGTGATCAGGCTATCGTCCCTCTTCAAGATGAAGAAATGCAAGATCTGGTCAAAGAATGCAGGGAAGAAACTTTACTTAACCCACCCATAGGTGCCCATCGTCTCCGGGAAACTGTAGATGAGGCGCGGAAGAACCTACCTAATTTTCAGTACCGCAAGATTGAGAATACCACAGCAACTAGTATTCTATCTAATGCGTACAGTGAAAACTGTAAAGTTCTTACTTAAGATGTGTATTAATTACAAATAGAGCAGAGAATTTCTGAACAAATTGTAGAGAAGTGTCTTATACTGTTTTTATAAAATATATTATTTTCAGAAAAAATATTTTTTTTTAATCTGTCTTGTAGATGTTGTTTGTAGATTTGGAAATTATCCAGTACTTAAAATTATCTTTATTTGTATTTAATTATGACAAATAAATGTAAATTGTAAAATGCGATTTTTTTGATTACAAATTTAAATATGACTGGAAAATGATCACGATTCATTTTTAACAATTAACGAATTATACAGGAAGTGGTAAGCACATACCGCGCCCAGAAACCAAACAGTGTTTCCTGCGAAGTCTGGCAGAGATGAGAAATTTACGAATGTTGGCTTTAGAATACTCTCACATTGCGGACAGTACCGGGGCAGCTCTTCTCTCCTTGCTTCCTGTTATACTCCGACCACATTTCCGTTTGCAGGTTAAATATTCCTTCGTTGCCAGTAGTGGATAAAGGTCGAACAATTACTGTATATATTATTTGCGTTGAAAATTGAAGATGGCACTTATTGCGGCACGTTTATTTCGTTAAACAGTTTCAAAAGCGAAAAAAATTCTCAAGAGTTCTCTTTGTTCATGAAGGCTATAGAAAGCGATACTATTTATTTCGATTGGATGAAGTTTATTATGACTTAATGCTTTGTAAAATTCTAAGTTTATAGGGTAAACTACATTCAGTTGTCCGATTGGCCCATTTAATAACGAGAGTAATGTAAGTTATACTTATTTCAGTTAATCTGTCGTGAGGATCAAATTCCTGGTCGTGCAGACACGTCCCTGGGTGTGGGCGGTCATCACATACCCGATACGGCCTGGCGTCGAGTCGCTATCGCCTGCCCCGATCTATATTTATTTATGGCCTTCTGTTAGTATATATTTAGAAATTATTCTATTCGTACCACGATGATATAAGTACAATGGACACAAACGTTTTATTGTTATTTATTATTTTCGAAAATGGTATCCAGGACGGTTTATAGAATTTCAGCATAGAAAAATATGGTTTGATACCATTAAGATTTTTCTTCCCATAAAATACCTAGATATGATGAACCAAGAGATCGCGATCATAAATATATAAATATATTTTGTCGAAATTCCTATAAGCTCTATTTGTTTGGCGCACGATCAACGATGCTAGCACTTCATAATCTATAACGAAGCCAACTAAAGGCCAACCTTTTTAACTTGTAAATTAAAGTAAAAAACTAACGCCCGATCTTGATTCTAAAGGAAAATGGCAAAGTATGTCGCGGCATTTTATTTTGTGCATTTGTCATCAAACCACTGGCCCGATTTTGGTTCAACATTCTGCAGGACCACCGACCAGATCTATGATTTTCAGTTCGTATTCGCGACTATGACAATATCCGACGCTTCTTGACGCCCAGCATTCCCCTCCGGGAGACGCATTTGCAGTATGGCATCGACCTCTTCAAACAGCAAAGACAGGATTCGGACTTGAGTTGCTTTATTAGACATATCGCCTGGAGTTACGGTGGCACGTTAGGTAATCTACATTGATCTTATTAGGCAGTTTGTAGTCATAGGTTTCTTACTATTCCAAAATCGACAAACACACAATTGATGAAAGGCATTTCAACTTAAAACTTGGTTACAAAATTGTACTAGTAATTTATTTCGGGATAAAACCGTCCAAGAACTTCCAGTTTCATTATAGCCTAATTATTAAGTCTCCACTCTTATTGTATTCTTCTAAAGTACTGTTCCTATTTTATACAGACTAGTCTTGAAAAAATAGAATATAATAAACATCAATAAACGTGACTTTTTTAAAGCGCGAGTCGGTTTTCATTACATGTTAAATCATGAGCACAAATAGCATGTAAACATTTATCGCCCATTTGGACTTCTTTAAATTTCATTCCCTGAGAGCTTCCCAAAAACTGTCTTGGCCCTAATAGACCAGCAATCTACGCACGTTCCACCCCGACACCAGCGCATCCTCAGGAAGTTGCCTCTACGAACAGCGTTCGATGAGTGAACTACTACTAGTAATATATTATAAATAGTAAAAATCATCCTACTAAAAAAATATATTACTAAAACTACTCATATTGCTTGTAGATTGGTCTATTGTACTGTAGACCTCTCCGCAAAGTAACGCCAGATTCTATTAATTATAAAAATTGTCTTGAAGATAAAGATAATAATAAAATTAATGAACCAAAACAAGTTTTTAGTAACCCTCAGCCTGCACCAATGGCGTGGCGCGATCTTTCAAATCCGAAGCATCGTAGAGCTGATGCCAGGCCTAGTAAGGCTGCTCTATATAGGCCTTGTGGATGAAGAGGATTTGCGGAGTCTGTTCAATTTAATAGCGTGCGGAGTCGCCAGGAGTACGTATATTAACTGATTAAAATATCAATTGTTTGCTGTGAGATTTAAGTTGTTTAACTGCATTAGTTATAGCGACTCATTTCATTTTGTTTACAGAATTGAAGCAAGTGAATATACAAGTCCAAGACGAGGAAAGTAAACGCGAGTTTTGGTCAAACTCAGTTCGAAAACTAAATGAAGAATTTAAAGCGATAATGTCACTTTTTGATATTGATTTTTGTTTAACAATTTATAAA
Organism: Pontia daplidice; assembly: GCA_963693355.1. Taxonomy (NCBI): domain Eukaryota; kingdom Metazoa; phylum Arthropoda; class Insecta; order Lepidoptera; family Pieridae; genus Pontia; species Pontia daplidice. The sequence goes on from CAVNZL010000001.1 coordinate 608,154, forward strand.
AGTTAATATACATTTCTGTGAAGCCCACTTATTATTTGAGACATTTGGGATCCACATGTTGTAAGGAGTAATAAAAAGTCCAGTATCAAAAAAGTAGAATGTATTTTTACATTATAACAATATTTAAAGTCGCAGGCATGCGATACATATTTTGAAGTTTTACCGATGTAAAGTAAATAATTGCTACTGTGATAAGTATTACTATATACATCTCGACGCTGAGCGCGGGCAGCTCGGCCCGCAACTAGGGTGCCATATACGCTACGCTACGCTCCGCTCGAGCTAGCGTGGAGGCCCCGAGTTAAGCGTCCAATTCCGAGCGTTGATTTTGAATAAATGAACAAAAAAGTTGAAAAATATTTTAATTTGTTTACATACTAGAATTATATGGTACAGCGAAAACTCGATTAGTCACAATTGCTAAATGTCTGATTTTGATGTTCAAAAGCATAGCTGCCTCCGTTTAAATAAACCTAAAAGAGGGAGCCAGCTATATTTTTTCAATTCGATTTCAATTTTGGAAAAAATAATAAATCGCATTCCCAAATCGAGTTTGTCTGTACTAGATCTATATTTTTTTTATATTTTATTTTTATATCATATCTAGCATCAATCTTGATTGTAAATTTAACTAAATACCTACCAAATAATAGCAAGTCCCTTTAGAATAGTCAATTCATCAAGATTGGCTTAACTGGTTACACTAACGACTAAATGTGTTACTCTATCATACAAAGCACGGCCGACCGGGACGCTTGTCCGATCGGCTCTACCCACGGCCGATCGCGATTCAAACCATAATCAAATAATACGGCGAATTTCCTTTTTTCATTCTACAGAGCTAATGCGCTTCTATCGGAATGGCGATTACAACAAAAACCCTACGAATTACCGAGTCACACAAGTCTACATATCACAGAACTTTACACATGGGCTAGTGGAGGCCCGCTGTTGTATAATAATCATTGTATAAATTTCACTATGTTATGCTGACAGTTCATGAGAAAGGTTAACGACCTTCGACGGTTCAATGACCCCAGAGGCTTCATATAAAAAACTCGTACACCAATATAGAGAAAATTGCTCTCAGGGCGTAACATTATATCGTGTATTCGGTTACCACTATCTCTATAGAATGAAAATATTACGTGATAAATCACGCATAAATATGTCAATTACAAATAAATATATTAATTTAAAATATTCTTCATGTTGTATAATAAGACATTTAACCTATGTATTGATACAATATCTTCAAAGCGAGCCGGCGTTGGAGTGGCGGCAGCCACACGTCAGGCTTCCGAACAAGAGTCCTCGTTGTCGGCCTCTCGTATACTCGTGAAGAAGGATGTCAGAGCCTTGAGCATGACCGCTGCAACAGAACGCGCAAGCACGATTAAAACACAGAGCACCACAAAGAGGAAACAGATCAAAAACGACAGCGAATAAATAGCGATAGCAGCTGAGTGTTTTCGCTAAGATTATTCGATCTCCGAAGTGTTAACGTCATCAGTAACGCTGGAGCAAGGGACACAGCGCATATCTCCAATAATGAATTATTAATGCAATATGCGTCACTTGTTTACAGTTGTGAATAAAGCGCCACTGTGTGCTGGGCCACACACTTTATACTAGGTATACCCATAGTATAGTATACTATTTTACACAGGCCACTTTATACTAGGGGCGAAATTGAATGAACTTAGGTGCGCCAATCATTTATTGTTCAAATTGATTCTATACAAATTATAGCTGTACTGCTCGGAATGGGAGTCGGCAAGAATAGGCTTTCCGGTGAAGCGGCGAGAAAATTATTCAATATTTGGTATGCGAGATGCTGGCGCTGGACATGACATGTTTCAGCATTGTAAAAACTCAGTTGCAATCTTAAACACAACAAATAACAAAATAAAATATTAATTCTGCTGAAAAATTCATATACACCATTATCGTAATGGTCATAACAAATTGAAATAAAAAATATAACCAAATAAAGTCTCCTTATATAATTAATAGAATCAGGCGTTACCTTGCGGAAGTCCATAGTACAAAACCCTAATAGACCAATATGTAAGCAATACTCCGCGAAAAAAATCATCGAGCGCTGTTCGAAGAGACAACTTCCTGAGGATGGCGAAACGTACGTCGAGAGGTTGTGGGTTTTTTGCTTACATATTGGTCTATTAGGGTTTCTCCTTATACCTTTTGTAACAGCTGCATGTTTTAAATCAATTAAATAATAATAAAAAATGTATACTTTTTACCTTTTCCTTCTGGCTCCATCTCTGAAGTCTCCCATGCAATGAATCCGTCAACTGATATTATGTACTGGTCATGTAGATATTGGAAAATATCTAATGTCAAACCTGAAAAATACGTTCAAGTTGTTTAGATACTGTATTATAAAGCTAAATAAGAAATTAACCTTGATTCATTAAAAACAATTCCTTTTTGATACAACCAAAATATATATTTCTTTAATGAAAATAATAATAATTTAATTTTATTAAAATATTGAATTTTTTCAAACCATTACAAGAGGTTCTAAATTGTTATAGTACAATTTCAACTAATCTTTCTATATACCGTGAGTATTATACGACAGAAATAAGTGATTTCTAGTGCGCTCCAAAACTTTTGCAAATATATGTCGAACATATCTCTATAGAACTCTTATCCTCAGGAATAATATATTCCAGTCGAGCTCCCCTTAGAATAAAAATATTTCAAGGCTGCTTTTTTCCCAAGAGGTCCCAATAGCGCATGAACACCGAAAGCCAACCATATGCTAATTGCAATCAATCAAGCTGAGCTTACCCTGAGGGTGTTCGAGCCGGTGAATCAGCTGCTGAATGCCGAAGAGGCAGGCTGCTTCGCGATCCGTCTGCGAATCACCATATTCTCCAATGAGCGGCGAGTACTTGTTCATGCGATCGTGGCTCAGGTGGGGCGTGGGGCTGCGCTCGGGGCCGAAGAGGGCGTGTTCGCAGATGGCTTGCGTCAGGCAACGTAAGAACCACTCTTCGCCGGTGGATGCACCAATGTTGTCCTGTGAATATCGTCCGTTTCGAATAACAATTATTAAGACACAGAATGTCTTGTGACAGTAAACCTAAATAGTTGTACATGTGTGATTTCATTTTCAATATACGTTATATGTTATGCAATAGTATACCTTGACCCATCCTCGAAGGCAGTCGCAGCTTTCATCGCTGTTCATTAGTTGGAGCAACTTGCTCTGCGTCTCACTGGGAGTCATTATCCGCTTTGTGTCTTCAACACTCGATGCTGAATCCTCAGAGCTCTCTAGAAACTCAAAGTGGTTGTCCGACATCCACTTCGGTATCTGTAACACATTATTTATTTTAACCGACACCAAATAAATCTTTAATTATGTAAATGCTCCACCAGAGTTTTGTCACACATACAATTTTAATTTCTATTTACCATATTGGAATCCATCCATTGTTTCAACTGCAGTCCAGAATCCTGCCACTTCGTCTTCGTAAATGTTTTGCCCATACTGTCCTTCAATTCCGCAATTATTGCTTTTAGCAGTAAATGGCCTTGATTTGCTGATATCAGACTCTTGGAAGCCTTATGGACTTGGTCGAATGACACATTCTACAAAAATCATTTATTATAATCAGTTTTGTCAGAGTATCCAAAATTAAATTACTTATAAACATTTGGTTTTAAAAACAAACACTCTTAAAAGTTTGAGTTAATAGGGTTAAGGGTAGACAATGCTAAAATATTGTATGACAAAAGTCAGCTTCAGTAACTTACTTTCTTTTCAATATGGGGAGCAATGAATTTTCCTAAATAAGAGTATAACATTGGTATGTCGATGTATAGGTCAGGACCGCACTCAAATATTTCTGCCATTCCAGACATTAGGTTTTCTCTCGAGATAGCCCCAGAACTGACAACATGCATCACTGACTTTGCAAGAATACCAATATCTTTTGCATTCCTGGAAAAAAGTAATTCATATGTCAAATAGGTTAATTTTTTGTAGTATAACTATTGCTATATACCAAGTTTCATCTTATTAGTATTAAGAATTATAGACAATCACATCACACGCCTAGGTTTTTCGTCTTTGCTGTGAGGTTAATAGAATCAGATATAAGTAATATTTAACGTACTTCTCAAGTGCAACATTTATAATTTCTGTGACCACAGCTGCATGGTATTGTGGTGCAAACAGTTTGATCTCTTCCACCAGCTCATTGTTGTCAAGATTCATGATGCACAGGTCGACCAGCTGCTTGATGGATTTTCTTCGGTCTTCTGGCAGAGGCTCTTGCACGGCTGGTGGTGGCGAAGCGGTTGGCTGAGTTGGTACAGGAGCCTCAACTTGCGGCGTAGGCGTGGATGTCGGCCGAGCACCACCAGTGGAACCGGAGCGACCTCCAGAAGCTGCATTACATTAAATTCAATTCTTTATTTAGTATCCACAACTGTATATTCTAAGATTTAAATATAAAATAGAAAATGTAGGCTAGATGGAAGCTTACTACAGAATTTAATATAATATTCAATTTAACTCTAAATTGAGAATGAATGCAAATTATAAAAAAATCTATAATGTGAAAGACACATCACTCACGGTTCAGGCCAACTATGAAAGAAAAGATTCATATTAGTTTATTGTCAAGAAAGTGGTTGTATAAGAATATTATTAATAAAATATGTATGTGACATACCAAAATCGGAGCGAGTATTGAACATTGATCTCTCTATCGACTTTGATTGTTGGTAAGCAGCAGGCGAAAGGTCCTTATTACCTAAAAGCATAAAAATACTTAGTTCAAAGTTTCATGATGAAATAAAAACATTATGTGAAATATCAAAAGTTCTTTTCCGGGAGACATATGTACCAGGACCATATAATTTCCTTTTTCTCTCACATTGCCAGTGTAGATTAAAATGGTAATAACACACCTCTTAGTGAAGTCGGGTCAACTTGAACATTCTCCAGAAGGCTGAACTTATTCTTCACAGGTGCAGCAACCGCTTGAGGCTTTGTTCCTGACCCTTGGTTCCACGTGATGTTGTGAGGAGCCAATTTAATAGTGTTTAAGTTCTGTAGACAATATTTAAAATTTCAAGGAATTATGAATATATTAGGATCTGAAAAGTTTTCATTTTCATAATTTTTTTATGTCTCCAATCACATATAGGCCGGCCCTAGGCTGTAGATATTCGGGAATACTCCTACTGGTAGCTGTATTTTTTGAAATACCAAGAACATGAGAGAATTAGATAAAATTAGGTTTAACCTTTTATTACACTATATTATAATAAGCCCAATGCGAAAAAGAGGGCCACAAAAATGAAGAGACCCTAAAGGGATAGTTTGAGTATTGCTCGCCCTACTCTTTATCAAGATAGCCCATTGATTTCCTGGTATTATTATTATTAAACCCCAATTAATACCTTTTGAGGCGGAATGGCCTTCAATTTGGTTGTATCCACGACATAGCTGGTCCTGGTCGTTGTGGTCTTCCATGTATTATCCATAAAGTTATTGCCCTGTCTTCGACCTTCACCGCCTCGTTTCCTTCCACTGCCGCCTTCATCACGTCGGAAGCCACCACCAATCGGCGAATTCATCAACTGTAAAATTTATTATTTTATCATTATGGGTCGCCTTAATTGATAATCATACATATAAGGATCCTAAAGATAATATTGCAAGCAAACTTATTGGCCATTATTTTACTTAACCCTTGCCTCCTATTCATCCAATGCTATTCTCTATATTGCTCTACAAAAAGTGTTAACAATTTGAGTGTTTTAACTCGATTAATATATTTTCAAAGCTTTTAAATTCACACAGTCATTTTATGATAATTACAAAGCAGATAGATCTTAAAATAAATGATTGTCAATACCTCAATATGCCTTTGCTGCTGCTCAGCTTCCTTCTGAATCTGGTCCATCATCTTTGGTTGGGAATCAATGACATTCTTGGCCACCCATTTGCGTCTTCTTAGTTCAATTACGTCCTATAAACAAATATTTCTCTCTTAAGTAATATAAACTACCAATAAATTGTTTTGTCTGTCTGAAAAATCATTGTAATTAATTTGTTTATTAATAATAACACTTACTTTAATAAGGCACTGAACAAATTGTACGAAAAAGCTTTCCTTTACTATACTAAAATCCCCATAATCTTTTACACATGACTTTAATGTATATATATTAAACAACATATTTAAAAGTTGAAGCCACAAATAAATGTCTGAAATACCTGTATCATGAACCGGACGCGACTGCTTATCTTATTACTCTTGCGATCATTAACGATGTCTTGCATTTTGTCCATAATGATATCCAGCTGATCTTTTACTTCACTTTCCACTTGCTCTCCAATAGTCGTCAGAAGCTTACAGAGGCATTCGAGCTTTTCCTCTTCGGGCTTCTCAATCAGGTAATTCATACAATATACCATGATTTTGGATATCAATATTTTCAGCTTATACAATTCACCTGGAATTAAACAGATCGTCCTTAACATTGCTGTAAAAACTTCTTAAAATTGTATTTAATAGATATTTTATTTCAGTAGGTAGTGAATAGTTACGATTGACACAGATAATTGAAACGCAAGCAATTCGCAATTGTAATATGGGCCGTAAGTTATCGCAAATATCTTAGCTGCTAAATATAGCTGTAATCTTATTTTGCCATCGGTTAGAACGTAAGTTTACATATTGACTAGCCTTTGCTATTCATATTGGTAGACCTGTAATATTATATTCAATGAAAATATTAAAGTGTCATTCTTGAATATTTTCATTGAAGTCTTTAATGCAAATAATGGTTTGTTCTACTAGTATATTCCATTTTTTAAACTACTCGCCATGCACTTCAGGTCTCTAAAGTCAAGTAAAGTCTGCATTAAAACCGTTCAACAAATTTATTTACAACGTGAATATTTTAAAAGGAAATGGACTAAATATTGATGAAATAAATATACGGTCACAATTTCAACAATCTAGCTTCATACATACAATTGCAATACAAACAGAAGCAACGGAGCAAAAAAAGTTCGCAGTGGCAAAAAACAGCTGTTTTGAAGTTGCATTTGTAAAATTGTATTAGTAGTTAGTAGTGCCAATACAAAATTCTCAATATTATACATCTGTGTCAATCATAGTTCAGAAAAGAAGGGCTTAAAAATTGCGAGTACAATTCAAAAATGTTTTATTTCGTCGGTGAAAGTTCACGATTGTACTATAGGTAAACCCTTCAAGGAAATCAGTTAAGGTGAAGGTTATTACAATGTGTGTATGTACGTACCAATAAACCGGACATTTCCAACTGAGCGCATTCGCACTCGGCGCTGGGCCTCTTCGAGTTGCAGCTGCAATTCCTTTTTCTTCGCCTGTCAAAATTCATTTCATATGAAATAACAAAATGACACAACTCTTAAAAAATCTAAATAGTATATATATCATGTATTTGCCTCTGCCGTGACAGCTCAATTACTAGTCGATTTTCTCTTTTAAATTGCGTCGCGTCGTCAACGACTTTATTATGTTTATTTATTATATATTATACTGATAAGCCAGCGTAAACATATTGTTCTCGATCAACAAGATATATTTCTAGTATCTACACAAATATGAAATAGACATTACATCTCAAACGATTCGTTCTACTTACGGCGTCATTGCACTCAGACAGCTCACCCTCGAGCTTGAGAACATTCTCATCAGTCTTCTCTTTGATGAACTGGTTCTGGCATTTGCTAATTATCATCACCCGGAAGTTGACGCATTGGTCGGGTGAATTTGTTGACGGAACCTGAAACACATACTTGTAGACAGACCAACATTTGCAATTAGCAACTAAGACACTATCTCGGCGCGCGGACACCCAGCCGACCCGTGACCCGCGTCATAAATCAATGCATTTCAATCTGATAGTATATTTCCTTTAATTGTCTACGCAGTAAGTTATTAATATAAATTCGTTGCTTGTTGTTATTCATATGAAATCAATAGTCTACCACTGCGTGGCATCGCTACAATCCAACCAACACAAAACCTACAGTTATTCGTTTGGGCACTCGGCTCGCACACACATTAATATAAGCCGTGGCTCCTAAGTGGATTCTTTATCTAAATTAGAAATATAGAGTTTTTTAATGTATATTAACGTCGCAGATTTATGACTCGAGACATTGTCCATCAAATTTCCAGCGTTGTTAATTTAAACCCACCGGATAACTCTTTACTGTCCGTCTGTCTCATGAACCCTAACCACCGAGTATTTTTTTTCCCTAAAATAGTACCCTAAGTGCGATCCCGTGCCGTTACCCGTCTCTTTGACCTCAACGACCTCAAGTTAGATCAGCTGATCCTACAAAGTACAATGTCGAGATTCGTTTAATATTTATCATCCATAAATCATTCCGTAAAATTGTGCACGTGCAGATTTTCATGAATTTCAAATGCGTTTATAGATTTCAAGAGCAAATTTACATTATAACACATTTGCTATGCAAAATTTAGCCTTGCACCTGCGTGTACCGACTTCAACAATCGAGGCGTTTAAAAAAATCTATTTAAACTACAAATACAACAAACCTTCAACGTGGAGAGCTTGTTGCACATAGCCGCGTAGGCTTCGGAGAAGTTAGGTTCATCGATGGCCTTCTCGAAGACGAGGTCTATGACGCCCTCGAGACGTTCCTGCGTATCTATTTCCAGTGACTTCACTTTGTCCACCAAAGTATCGAACTTCTGCGGCGTCAGCTTGTTGAGGATACCGCGGAACTTCTTGTACAGCTCCTGTATAAAACATAAATATCAACGGGGATTCACACAATGAATCACTTCATTTAAATTATTCTGTCGCAATATATGCTAAATTATTGTAATATGTATACCTGGGTCTTCAGCTCGTCTTCATTCAGACTCTCTCTCTTTAGTCTTGTTGGTTTCCAGGCATCTTTCGTCTCATTCAGTTTTACTTCTTCACGAAGGGAAATGTATATATTCCTGCCTCCGCTGTTGCTCGACGGTGAATTCAATTTCATGCTTCCTTTGCCTAAAATACGGTCTAAATATACATTTTTATGTGTAAAATTTGAATTCAAAAAGTACTTTAAATACTTCAGTATCTAAGCAGTATTGTAAGAAGTGACGGGACTGTAAAAACGGCTAGCTGCAATTTAAGTTAGCTCTATTACCAAGTCTTATGAACCAATGCTGAGCGAAAACGTCTTAATAGTAAAGAAATTTGCTTACCAGGCGGTGCACCAACATTTCTAGTGTCTTTCTTGTTATCACGAAGAATAGGACTTCTCATATTACCAGAACTCATAGTCTTGAGGAATGTAGGAAATAGGGAATCATTCGCTGGTCTATGAATATGATTGAACGACATAATCGTGTCTTGCAACTGCACTGTCTGTAATATACAAAAATAATCTAACTGCAAACGCTCCAAAACTATACACATTTAAATGGCTTTTCCAAGTCTATTTGTATTAATGAAATTTAAATTTAACTGATATATTTATACAAATATGTCAGACACACACAACATTGATAGAAAAAGAGAATACTTTAACTATTTAACCTACCCGTAGAAGACCGCATGCCTCAAGCAGCGGAGAATTGGGCTTATTCTTGCACAATGGATCCTCTTTCATCTGTTTGAGTAGATTTATGTCGTAAGTTTTCTTTCCGGAAGGATTCATAGGGGACCATTGATCTAAAACAAATGAACGAGTCAAAATAAAACTGAAAAGTCACAGGTATTGGTCATAATTACAATTTACAAACAAAAAGTGATTGTTACTCACCTTCACTGTATTTATGTTTTGGTACAAAAACAGGTGGTGCCTGTTTAACCTGCTCGGCCATCACAGGTTCAGTCTTGGGACCATCTGACTCAACTAAATTAATATTATCAGTCTCATCTTTTCCATTAAGGGATATATGCGTCTCTTTGGCACTAGGCTCAGTACCAGCATTCTTGTTTAATTCCAAGTTAGCATTCTTTTGCTTCTTCTTGGAACTCTTCGGGGGCTTCTCATTTTTATTCATATCTTCTTTTACAGTCTCAGCTGTTGTGGTCAAATTACCATTAGCTGTGTCAGGATCTACAATAATTCCATGCAGATTATGTATAAAACCACTTTTAGTTGATATAAAATACTAAATATCAATACATACCTGGTGCTGTATTGTTGAGATTAATATCTTTCATTACAGAATCAGGGTTATTTCTCGCCGCACTTGCTATGCTTTGCGTGAGCTTGGCTTGAGCGAGACATACACTGTCCCCTTCTTCTGGAGTTTCAGGGCTTGATATGTGTTCTTGGGCTACTTTTTCAATACTAGACAGTAGCTGATCGGCTGTAGGGGTTTGTGGGATAGGGAATGTCGCTTCACTATTAACTATGAGCTCAACTTTTTTATTGGTATCAGTTTCAGTCTCGAATTTTGATTCTGATTTAATTTCGTTCTGGATATCTATCTTAGTTTCAACTATGTGACTAGTATTGATAGATTCTGTTTGATTGGTACCTGAATAATATGATGTTTTGAATTAATTTTATAAGAATAAGTTATAGAAATTTAAAATTAAAAGAAACAAGCACATACAATTACCAGACAGGCAGTAACATTAAAACGTTCATGAAGATATTTAGGCACAAAAGTAAAAAAAAGACAAAGGAGCACTGATCAAAAACTATCCACAGTCTTCGAAAGTCCACAATGGAATGAATGGAATGAAACGAATGAAAATAAAACACTTTGTTATTCTCAAGGTTATTGTAGGATATTTAAATTTCTTTGAATAAATCTTCTTGCGCTAGCCAACAAACATAATGTAGATAAACATCTATAAAGGCCATACCTACCTACAAGCTGAGTGAAAGGTATTTAATATTTTATTTTATAACAATATGATAACAAATCAATAAAAATATATATATGTTGTGATGTAAGTGAGGGATCCTTAAGAGAGCTTAAAAGCTCTATACATGCAAAAACACTTCTTAGCAACCGCTTGCTAAGTTTGGCTTTGCAATTGCGACCTAAATACTAGGCTTCAGTAAATGACAAGTGTTGCAATTTGCCAGACATACTTAACAGAAAACCACTAAAGAGAGAGAAGTTAACGCAAGAGGTGCCCCGGCTATATATCATATATTTTCTCTCACATCTATAACTTTTAAATTAAATGCAGCAAATTCGCTCTCTAAAAATACAGACGTGTGGTATACACACGAATGTGTTTTAAATTTTCCACTATACTAACCTGATTGATATTAATTGTTGATTTTTGTTCACAAAAAACCGTTCACAAAAATTATTAAATTTTTCAACTTTTGTATTTGTATACGTAAGACGGTATATTCTTAGTGGATTTAAAATTTCTGTGATTAAAATCAATGTCGATACTTATAATTAAAACGTATATACAAAATTTTCTAGTAAAAAATTATTTGTCAATTCATAAAAGTATTTCAAAATTAAAATTTAATGATTAAAACATGTTGTAATCAGCAAGTCTTGCTGTGACTGAAGTAACAGGCGCCATGTTGAAATATAGCCATGCGCGACAGATGACCTCAAGCACAGAGTACACAAGCTCTATCTAGTGCGCAAGTCCGGAATTGATCGTCGGCCATCGCCCGCTTATTCGCGTAAACACCCATTTGTATACAATTATTTCGAGTCAGCGATTTCACGATAAAAAGTTATAAAATGAAATCGATGTTAATAAATGCTCTACCAATAGCAATGTAGGTTACATTGACAGATGGTAATGTCAAATTCAAAGTGTGCGTGAGTCATCTGCTTGAATGAAATTGCATAAACAATATGTAAAATGACTTATGCCGGATACGACGTACCAAACATTATACTAAATTTAAATACGCATTTAAATATTGTATAATATCCGAGATATATTTCGGAACTGCATTAGTCCATTGCACAAACTTCGCGCTAAGTCTCCTATTACAAGCAGATCTACCCCATGAGCCCTCGAATGTGGATATTTAGAAAAAGTACATGGGTGGGTGGTGTGCAAACCAAATTCATTCAAATCAAGTAGTGAATAATGGAACCCTTTTTTACGATATCTCAAAGCTCACCTTGGACTCAGATGCGTGGAATAATCTAGCGGATCTACCGCTTTGATATGACGAATGTGTATAAATAATACAAATTACATTGAAAAAGGTACATCACCCAAACTTGCCGATCATGCTAACAAAATATATAGTTAGTTAAAAAACTATAGGTAACAATTAAAATATAGTATAGTACGTTTTAGCCGGCTTAATTTCACTTTTAGTGATTCGAATTATATATGACATTCGTAAAATCGATCCCTAAAAATAAAATGCAACGTTTCCCAACGGATTCTTAAAATGAACATGATTTAAGGCCTGCATAAATTGTAATACAAATCGACTTCCGCGTTAAACATATGTAACTAACTCCCATCACGTGGATAAGAATAAAAATTCGCGTACAGACGTTGAAACAAAATTCATTCGCGTGAATATATCTGACTTAATTCTTGCGAAAACTTTTAACAACACCTATTTTAGTTTTTTATTCCGATGTAAGGATATTTAAAGAATAAAACTTTTTTGTAATGAATGCCTGCAATAAAAGACGATTGTACATCGAAGTCAAAACCTCAGATCTGATGTGTCTATATGTGATCCGGCGTAAACTATATTTCATTAAGATAACACGCTCTCGGACATTTGATAATTTCCAATAGAACTTCGATTGCGTACATCTACTTTCAGTGTGCTCCATTTACTAAGCGAAATATTAATGAAAAACGTGCCTGTTTAGAAATCAAAAGCAAATCCTAAACCGACAGAATGTAGCATAATCAAAAAAGCACTCACAAACTGGACCGTTGGGCTTCGTCTCTTGCGGCTTCTCCTCTTGCGGCCTGACTCTCTCCCTGGGCTCCCTGACCCTCTGCGGCTGCGGCAGCATATCAGCGGTCGCCGGGACCACTGCATCCGATTGCTTATCAGTTTCGTGAGGCACGTTTGGTTTCTTCGCTTTCGGTTTCGCTTTATTATCTATAATATTTTCACTAATCTTTTGGTGTTTCGTGTTTGTCATTTTAGGCACTATAATAGGACTGTCGGATATCGCCGACACGACGGGCGTCTCGACTTGCACGTCGCCTGCGTTATCCATAACTATGTCAGACTTATTGTTTATACAGATTATTGCGTTGGGATGAGCTTGTTCGGGGTCCGCCATGGCAGGCACTTCGGTGCATTTAGTTACACAGTTCGTTTTGGCCGTCTCGCTGGCCGGCTCGTTGGCGGCCTCGCTCACCATCCGCGTGAACTCCTCCACGATGCTCTGCGAGTCCTGTTTTGCACGGTCAAAGCTTTTAATTATTGCCACCGATGATCATAAACTAAACATGATTGATAGTATACGGAACATTTTCAAATAAAGCTTTTTTATATTTATGCAATAATTTTATGGGTGATTTGTTTTTTTAAACACATACCGCTTGAGGCGTCTGCCGTTCACTCGATTCCCCACTCACATTTTGACTTTCATTTGCAAATATATCTTCAGAAAATATATCTTGTCCTGCGAACAATATACTTATTAATATTCAAACTAGTCTAACTTATAAAAAATCTAACTATAATAATAAAAAAGAACATGAATCCGACTTATAATAATGGTATCTCCTCTATGTTCAAAACTCACTTATAATATGGTTCCCTACAACAGATTATAAACACAAAGGTTTCCATATTTCCGATAGTCAGATAAAAAAATCAAGGTCACACTTTTTAATCTTAATAATCTTTAATAACCACTAGTGACGTCACTTCCAAATCGTCAGACATTTAAATATGTCACTTTAAAGTTCACATGAATATCTTACATGTTTGAATAACTTTTCTCTGTTTTTTCTTTATTACTAAATGTTTATACAGGTATCCTAGGTCACCGGTAAAAGTGTCCGTCAGTAAAATATGGGAACTTAGCTTACTAGTGACTGGGTTGATAATGGGCACCCGACGAGATGTACGTTTCGCTGGTCCTTGACGAATACCTGCGAAATAGTCCACCCTGTTTTATTCTCCTTTCTTACTAAAACATTATTCAATTGAATAATTTATATTTCAAAAAGGATAGCATTGCTATTTCTATTAAAAGCGTATATTTAAATTGTTTAAATAAATAATCTTAATAATTATGTAAATTTGTGGGCCTCTCCCAGCTTTGGGAAACCTACCAGGGTACATACCGGGTATGGGCATGTGGGTTTGGGGCTGTGGCTGGTGAGCTGGAGGCACTAGTGGTCCTGGGGGACGAGCTGCGTTTGCCCCAACACCCTGACCGTTATAGTAGTCTGGTGAGTAAGTCACTGGTTAAACAGATAGAACATTAGTCACACATTCGCATACTCATCTTGATATAATCATTAACAATTTACAGATAACAAGGCCTGACATAAAATAACATTAATGAACTATAACTAATGTGTACTATGTGTGTATCACATACAATTCAACTGGATATTTCATTTGGTAAATGCTAGTTGTAATAAGAAATCTTAATATTTTACATAAAACACTCTATTTCGAGGGTAACAATCAATTACAAAAATCCCTAGATGTTCTATTTATTCAAATTAAGCTTATTTTCACATGCACAAATTAAAAATGCTTCTCACACTACTGTGGGAAGGTCCGGCTAAAAATATATTTCTTAAAAGAATTTACTTCATAATACAATGAATACTCACATGGCGAGGTGTGGCCTGGGTTAGTGTTGGGGTAAACGTAGGGCATATATGGATAGTATCTGAAAATAGAGTTAATTAATATTTCTGAATAATTATATTAAATTGATTTTTGTATAGCTTAAAAGTGTTCGTAAACTCACCCGGGTGTTGTAGATCGGGGCTGGTACCCTTGAGGTATTGACATGTGAGCTGTTGGGAATAACAATGTTGGGTGGTACATCACTGGCCCTCCAGCTGTACCCGGCGACCCTTGCATATAAGGCTGCTGCTGCCTGTAATATCATTGGTGCCGTAAGAAATAGTAGACATGAGCAAACGCGAACAAAGCTAAAATATAAACACTTATCAAGGTAAAATATTAAAATTTATTCTCCCTCTAAATGCAATTCAGATCACAAATCAAGACGCGAGCTGACGAAACATACATCTCTTGGCAGTTGTAATATTTGATGTCAATGAGAAAATTTGACCTATGCCCTATGGTAGCTTTTAAGCGTCTTTGTAGCCTTAATTCAAATTTATAGTACGAAAGTGAGAAATACGTAGGCGTATTTCAAAAGTTTACTCAAAAGTAAAATACGAATTCAATTACATTTCTTTAGATAGTTATTTTCGAGCTTCTCGGAAATCAATATAGTGCGAGGGCGACACGACCTTTCATTTATGTAGACATAACACAGAATTAATTTTATCTGTACACCTCCTCAAAACAAAAGATATTTATTGAACAATAACAATTTACGTACATCATTATCTATTTCTCAATTTCCCTTAATGATACTAATCAATTGTAATTCTTTGCTTAATTGTGGCCTGAATACTTACATAAATCACCTAAAATTGTAAGACAATTAAAAAGTCATCCAATTTTGTAATGTATGCTAAATTTGACTATTGGTTTAATGTTACAAAGCAGAAGTGCTGGTTGGTTTGTTTGAACACGATCATTTCATTTTTATATACATGAAAGTTACGAATACATCCTAGTAAAGCTTACATTATACATGAGAATCGTTATGGAATTAGAATGTATAATGTAACGTTTATTTCATTCGGATAGCTTCTCAGAAAACGATTAACCCTTAATAATTGAATGAAGGGAATAATACTCTTACACGGGATCAAACTTGAACTTAATTAACGTAGTGAAATACAATATTAAATTGAAAACCTGAAAAAATAAAAGCAACGACTCTTTTAACTTTTAAAATAGTTACGACTTATAAATCAAATTGCATCGGTATAACTCATGTATCTCTTTAACACAGCATAAACATAATTTCTCGGAGAAGGGCAAAAGTGTTTTGACGTAAGATAACTATATTTTGACGAGTTGTTTTATGTTTTCCTTGAAGGATCTTACCTGTTGTGTGTTGCTGGTCTGGTGGAGTGCTGTGCAGCTCTGTACTGGAAATTAGAGTACTGAGGCCTCGCCGCCGCGGTCGCATTCGGCGGCGCTACATAATTATGGGTAGCCTGGAAACATATTACAAACGCTATATCCTCTAGCTAGCACAGCTGTTTCTCTATTAGTCAAATTCATTTCTTGAAATTTATATCCACGGTCGAGTGTCGGTATTCGCCACAAGCCGGTATCATGTTTAAGATTGTACCAATGTACAATTTCTAAGAAAGATAATCAAAAATGGTATGTTTTTAGATAGGGTTTCGACAGACACTGCTAAGAAAGGTTGTCGTAAGCAAATTGATACAACTACCTACTACGAACCGACAGGTAATTCGCTTTCGTGACGTTTTTGTACTCGTATATTGACAGGAATTCTAAACTTAAATTTCTTCGTGCAAGAACAAAGAGGTTCTATACATTTTTATGAAGAAAATATAGTAAATCATTATTATATTCAAAAACATTGCTAATAGCTGCGGGCTATTTAGTTTAAATGCAAAACTGCAGAGTAAAAAATATTTGTCTACGTTAAATATATTTTTTTTTATACCTGGACGAGTGCGAAACCTTATGTATAAGTATTTTATTATTCTAATATCAATAATTCCATATTAAAAACGCGGCCATACAAGTGATATAAAAAGTATAAGTTTCTTTATTTCCCAACCACTTGTGAAACTGCAAAAACATTTTAAAATAAATTTTGAAAAAAGTTCACCAAAGCACCGAATGTTCTTTGTATTCACAAGAGTGAGCATTTGGGGCTTCACCATTTGTTTCAAGTTATTATTTTTTATTCGTTTGTAAAACAATAACAATTATTTTGTTAATTAATAAAAATCAAATACGTATAAATCACGCTGTTATAGAACTGAGTATATGCCGATAGCAAAATATGGAAATAGAGCGATAGGGTGTTCAATGAACTGGAACATAGATCTGCGAAAGAGTTTTAATAACCTACCTGTTAAACTAGAACTGTATATACAGCCTAATGTGAAGGAAAATTATTTCTTATACAATTATAGTATTTTTTACGATCGTCAGTTTTAAAATAAGCCGTTAATATATTCAAATAATATTATAAGCCCTGTGATTAGATATATTGGAGGCACACACCACTTTCAAAAATACAAGTTCAAATTCACTCACCATATTATTCTTGGTCATCTCGGGCTGCGGCGGCGCGGAGGGCTGTGGTGTCGAAGGGGCTCGCATACTCTGAGCGGGCGCAGCTGGGTTTCCACCGGTCATGTAGGACGGACCAGCCGCGCCACCGGGATGGTAACACTCCGCCCCGGCTCCTGACATAGACACTGACACAATAAAATAACAATTTAAACAAATCGACGCTGACTGGCATATTCAAACAGTGAGATATTTATAAATACATGAAATAAAATATATGTTTTAGTTATTTTTCTGATCGCGAAATATATAAGTCTAATTGTAGGTACATTTAACTGCTGCGCGTGTTAGCACTACACAATAATGACTGTAATGATAACTACACTTCTAATGCTATTTGGTAAATGTTTACGAAGATTTTTCTATATGATCGATCAATCGAGTTTCGTATTCTATGAGCACATATTATAAGTACGAATAAAGGCAAAAATATTTAAAATAAATACAATATACACACATATATAAACTAGCGATCTTTATGCATCGTAAAACCGTATCGAAGGAAGAAAGTCGATAACAAAACGCGACTCTGATTAAAATACAATCCATGCGATTTGTAGCCGTATTTTAAACTTATGTTTCGATGTAACAGTATTGAGGAAATTGGTTGTAGCATGCTATATAAAAAGGTATATTCTTCTTTGAAGCAAAAATCCAACTCACTGTGTGGTGTTGAGGCCCGCGGATAACTGTATAATAATTATTAAGGAAATTCATTAAACAACGTATGGCAATAAAATAAAAAATATTTTGCGCTACAAACTTATCACTAACCAAAAATATTCGTTGTAAAAAGTGATCGTGTGGTTTTAGACTTACTCGACTGAGTTCCGACTCGGTACTGAGAAGAACGAGTTACTTTAGAATGAAGGATCGGTTGCTTGGCTGGCGATTGCACCTGCTTGTGCCCCATTTGGCTATGGTTTAGGAGCATCCCGTGGTTCGAATGGTTCATGTGCCCCACATGGGTCATACCGCTGTTCAACTTATGGCCATTGTGAGACTGGTTCCTTGCGGTCCCTTGATTGTAACTGGAGTGGCGTATTTGTGACATCGACTTCAAGTGGTTCACGTGGTTCATCTGGTGGATGTGTTTCTGACTTTGATGGTCGGGGTTGACATGATTAACATGGTTTACGGTGGGGTTCATGCGGTTGGCGCGCTGTTGGTTGTGCCCCAAGTGGTTGAGATTCGCCACGTGAGTGGTGTGAGGGGCTGCCAAGTGCCGGGGCGGAGCCACAGTATGCGCCACGGCGTGGGGCATATTCAGCGACGTCTGGAGATTCTGCGAGACGTCGATGGCTTGCTGCCCGCCAGGATACCCACAACCGTGCGGTAGATTGCCAAACGAACTGTTACCTCTTATCGCGACCATCTTAAGTTCATGATACAGATTTTTTAAAAATTGACTCAGCCAAACGTTGAACCATTCCCAAAACACTGGCGACACGACCATTGGCGAGACTCTCGTATCACTAAATTATCTAACACTTGATATTAAGTTATTGCTTTTCATTTTGTACTGGCTGTCGAATTTGTTTTAATATCTAGCTTCTAATTCCAGCACTTAACTGCGAAAATATTATAAAATTCCATGCGAATAACGCATGGTGCCAATAAATTATTTGCAGACCGCATTCACAATTTAAAGAGTAGTATAATGCAGCAAAGGAGAAAATCGATATGGAAACGGCGCGCTACATCGGGCGCCGTTTTCGTCTTAAAAATATTATCCAGTCGAGAGTTCACCGATGATATTACGAGCATCAACAACTACGAAGGCTAGCACTACTACGGTAAATCACTAAATATAATATACACAACCATTTAACGCGTAATACTTAATAAATATACAAAATTCGTCAGAGTACACCCTTCACTCCATCACGTTTTTATTGTATGACCGAGGGTTACGAGCGCAAGTAGAGGGAGAGGGCACTATGGCATCGCCACAGGAGGCGTTTCGCATGTCGTCGGCCGCCCCTCCGAGAGGTCGCCGCGACTTCTGCGCCGGGGAAAGTTTTACTGCGAATACAATGCGCTGCGTGGACAATCTCATTTTGTCTTTACCTATTTCAAAACGCAATGGTTACGATGAATTTAATTTTCAGTATCGAGTAAAATAAACTTTATCTTTCGTCTCTTGTAACACGCTGCCCTCTCAAAATTTAACAAAGTTCCATTTGTATAAAACATTTAAAGAATAACTATGTGAATAATTTATGAATCTTAAAATTTTTGTAAGCAAAATATTTTCATATTTAAATAAAATATCGTTACAAAAAAAATACTCTACAAAAAAGTTTTTATGAAATGATGAACTAACGACGAAAACTGACCACATGAACATGAGTCTTGCCACTGTTTTACATGATTTAAACAAAATGCTGTCAATTATAGTGTTCGAAACTGAAAATATTTTAACCCCAACATTAAACAGAAAATCTATTGAACCATCTCGAATCGCGGGGTATAAATTAAAAATCGCCCGAAAAGATCATAATGAAAAACCGAAATTATCTGTCTTCTCATTCTCGATAACTTGTCTAAAGTTAAATTTTTTCTGATTCAGAATTTATGGGTCGTACGTAAAAATCCAATAAAAAAATGACTTAAAACTCATTATAGTTTTTTTTATGTAAGTATAAATAAAAAATATTAATACCTCCAAATAAAAATGGCGGCTAACTGTATAATCTTCAAACCTAGAATTAATTTTTCAAATAACCGGGCTGGGTTATCTTATAATAAACAATATTATGAAAAATGTAATAATAAAAAAATGTTTTCTATGTCTAAGCAATAAAATAGTAACAACCATAAAATTTACTAATTAATATTGTTTAAGATCATCAACAGATTGCATTTGTTCTATAGATATCTTATTAAAAAGATTTATTAAATTTAATCATAAGGCAAAAAACTTTTAACTTTTAGCTTCTGCTTTTAACATTACATAAATTAGATAAATGAAAGCTAAATTTCGTATTTCAGTTGATGAAACTATTACAAGCCACTTCCAAATTGTATTTATCATTTAATATTGTACCAATATTATTTTTAATTATCCTATGTTTTATTTATACTTGATGAAATAAACACAATGTTTGACCGTATGTTTACACAATGAAGCCAATGTTTTGTAAATAATTATTTTGAAGTGTTTAATGCTTGCTAAGTACTTAAACCATTAAAACATTCATTATATATATCAAACAATATCAGGTTAAATTTAAAGTCTGCTTATTTATTGTCTTGATGATTATTAATAGACTACTTATCTAATTATGAAGCCACACATACTAGTGTAAACAAATTTACAAGTATGAAGAAATCAGTTCTTTAGGTATCAATGTTCATTGTTTCATGATAAAAACTTCTTCATACTATGTACAAAATTACAATTTGCATACTGCTACTAAATAATTCAGAAAAGAGAGCTCTAGATATATTTTTTTAATGATCCATATAAGAGGTGATGACATCCTGCTGAGATTTTTAAAAATATGTTGTTTTTAAGTGGTATTAGTATGTTAATTGTAATAATACTTTGGTACACTTAAAAAATAAAATTCGCTTGCATTTAAAAATCGCCTTACAGAATAATTATAATTATAGGCAGCTTTATTTACAACATTATAATTATATGATTAAACCATTTTTTTAATATTGTCTACTTTAAACTTAAAGTAATAAAGAATAGTTATGCATGAGCTTATAGTTGAACACTTACAAACACATAGAAAAGAACAGTTAGTTACACAGAAACTTTAAGCAGAACTATACCCAAAACTTTGAAACTTTTATATTAACTCATTAATTAACTAGTCCTGCTTCTGGTTTCTACATATATATAAATACTTTCTAGTTTCTACAGTTAGTGTTCTATAAAATGAAAAACCACACAATCACTCTTCGCAAACGCAACATTACGTAAATAAAGAATAAGTACAAAAGGATACGGTACGGGACAGCGCGGTGGTGCCAGCGGCACCTGGTTGCCGTTTCCACTCATATCGTTGGCAGCATAGGTCTCACGATACGTAAACCACTCTAGGTGGCACGCTATTTAGCCTTTACTGATTCTAGGACACATCCGGCAATACGGAGACCTTTACTATATGTCACCGTGACAGCTTGCACGTTTTAATTATGAGCCTTCGTCAGCAACGTTTTCAGCAAAAACATTTTACACCACATGCAGCAGCACAATATAGATATATTCTACCTTTAATATTATAGCATCACTAGGTATCTATAAAACGAACCAGTTACCAGAGCCAGTCACTAAACACTAAACAAACGAGAGTACAAAATGGCGGATGTTAACCAATAAACAAACGGACCTGTCGCGGCTTTTTAATATTATTAATTTCAACACTTAACGGTTTAGTTATTGCTTTAGTTTACTAAATTTTAAATACGAATAAAAAATGTAAAAATATGTTTTTGAAATAGTAAAATATCACAATATATTAGATTCAATTATATTTTTTGAACTTGTCATTCGATCGTTCACGTATCACGTCACCACAGAACACACTTGTTAAGAGTCACGCATGCAATGCTTGCTTTGCTTTCGTTCAATTTCCTATCAAAATATGTGTTCGCGATTCGCTAGACCATAGGTACTTGCTGTTGTCTATGTCCGTAAACTATTTTCCGTAGATAACCTAATAATCTGAATATGTGAACATTTAATTTTAATGCTGTGGTAACTAAAAAAGCTAGACGCAATAATTAAGGCAAATTCAAAATACCAAATAACAAAATAGTAGTTGCTATTTCAGTAAAATTTTACAAAGTTGAATGGTAAAAAAAATATTTTATGTTAAATTATGATTTTTGTGATACAAATATAAATTGTTTTGTTCAACAAAATAGGAGATAATTGATTAACATATGACTTGGCTTACTAAAATGGAACCGGGCCTTCTTTTAAGGTCTATGGTAGTGATAGAAGACTTTAATTGGAGATTTAAAAAATAGTAGAAGTACAGATTCGATTAAGAAGTATGTAAACAAAAGAATCCGTTAGTCTTACTATATAACAATATAAAAGATAGATCCGTAGTTTTGGCTTTTCGTTGTGATAGCAAATCGTCGATTATATTTAATATCAAACTTAACGAAAGTTAAAACTGAAAACTTTAATTAGCTGCCATATATTCGAAAGAAAATAATAAAACATACCAAAGCTACTACTACCATGAGCTTTACAAAATGTAGAAAGCTATCGTTAAATATGATTTGATAACCCACTTAGGCGATTCCATTTTAAATTTGTATTGGCTACAAAATACGACTATGCTTATTTCAGGTGAAACTCATTCAATTTAGTTTTGGTAATTATTTTAAATATTTATTAGTAACTACACAAATGTTTACTTTATATTAGTAGTTACCATATACATTAACCATTACATTATAAATACCTCTAAGTTTGTAAAATCTTTACGAATTATTAGGCTGAACTTTACAATGCTGATTACTTTATTTGTTTAATTGAATGCACTAATCTCAAGAAAATCTTTATTACGAATTAAACAATGTTGTGTTGAATAGTCGGGGAAAGCTTTATATAATACTGCTATCAATGTTATCCGAGTATTGTAAAGTTTTAGTTTTTGCACATAACGAACTGCACTGGTATATTAATTAACGCCGACCAAACTTGTTTTATATAGTTCAATACATTTAATTAACCATTACAATTGTTCAATCTTCTTATTTAATGGGTTTTGTTAATTCCGAGAGACGCCGCACCATAAATAATGAAAACCCCGTATAAAGTACCACATGGTGCTCTCCGCTATTTTCTTTTACACGTCTAAAATTGTATGTGAAGTTTATTCGGTCTGAAGTAAATGTAAAATACTTACATACAAATTGAAATAATTTTTTTAGTATTATTATATAACGTAAACATATTTGGCAATAGATCGCTTTACGCCATTGATTTGGAACTTTTGGATCTTGAGTTTCATTATTTGCTTATAAATCATAGAGCATCACATTTTACATGACTTCTATGTTATCCTATATTCTGTGCTAGGGCCAAAATACAGATTAATATTTTTTTTAAATTACAACGTTTAACCTAAATTAACGGGAACACACCTTATCATCAATCCAAACCGTGTTCTCTTAACTTTAATAAATACATAAAACCAATGTTGATTTAGATAGAACTAGAACGCGCTTTTATTTAAATGATTCGACTGACTGTAAAATGAATTTTCTTGACTCAATATTTATAAACTCTTATATAGTTATAGGTTAAAGCCGATCACGTTTGAGATGGAAATGCGATATTTATGTCACTATATTCACAAATATATGTACAAAAAAATACTAAATATTTCAAACCGTTGGTCAGCTAGAGGTTAAATATTTTGATTATAATATTTTTAATCCCAGGCCCAGACCACCAGACATGATTGGGACCTCCTAATGTGGAAAGGTATTTTGACATATAAATATTTACGAAAACCTACACGCGGGGGTTAGCACCATACACTAGAGAAGTAATTTAAAATATTTGAAATATTCAAAATCCTTATCAATTAATAAACATTTAGAGATAAATAATTAAAACTTATTATACTTATTATATTACGTCACGGAGAAGTAATTTCCTAACAGTTCCGAAGCTTAAGGGATAATAGCTTATAGCCTCCACAATAAAGGCAGAAAATAATTTATAATTCAGATTATGACCAAATATTTTAACAGTCCGTGTCTCCGATTGTTTTATTCAATGCTTGCTTTTAAAAAACTATTTTATGGAAACGTCGTCTTATAAAACTTTTCCATTTGGAAAATAGATCCTTAATTCTTAATTCGGAATTGCGTTACTCAATAAATAGACACATCAAAAAAGTATTTTCTACGATCTGGCGGTTTCTGAGAATAGCGCGTCCAACCAAACATACGTACTACAATACTGAGTCCTACAGTTAAGACTTGGCCGTTATCAACAAGCTGTATCAAGAACCGATAATAAAGATAAGTTATTATTCCTATTGCAACAACAATTACTTAGATATAGAATAAAATAAATATTTAAAAAAACTTTCTGCACGAGTCAGCCTCGCATTATAATATTTATATCGGTTATACTAATTTATTTGAGAATAAACTATCGTAATTGAAGGGTAACTCCTTAACCGAGATTCACTTTAATTAAATTTAGTAAAATATTTTAAAACGCAACATGAAACTAAAACAAACAAACAAAATAAATTACGAACATAATTCATGAGATACTTCCCGATTTCCTTTGCCAAATATGTCTCCCGATTGTTTTTAAATATTGTTCACCCTTTTGCATTACGAAAATGTACTTCAAATTTAAATTTTACATCTTCAGGTCATAATTTGAATGATCCACTAAATGCAATCTAAACGGATGCTAAGATATTTTTTATATTCCTGTGCTAGAACCTTTAGTTTAGTTTTTAGTTATTAGTTCCTTGTATATGAACAAATATACAAAAATAAAACCACCGAATAGAAAAAATACACAGCTTATATTTTTGTAACCTCACAATTATGGCTCAACATTTTTTATCAAACTTCATAGCTCAATCGTTCAAACAGGCCAACTGAACTGAATATATTTGAAACCAAACAAACTGTCGTAATGTCTACGAGTCGTAGCTTATATAATAATTTTACGAACAGCAGGGTTTTATTATCACAGTTTGCTTTTAGTTAATTTAACCAATAATACATATTAAATGCACATTTAAGACAAATACTTAACAGATGAAAATGATTGATTGTCATAACAATGTTTATCACTTCGCTAATTCGGCTATTCACAATTCCGCACACTTTCCAATTCTGCATGCTGTTATTTATCAGTAACTATAACAGTTATTATATACAAAACTTAACTCGACTTGAACAATAATTGTTATTAATACACAAAATAAAGAATCACATCAAATACCTAAATATTTTATAAATTATTTAATTTGTTTAACTGTTAAACAATTAAACTTTAAAAGATAATATTTGCTAGCTAAAATATTAACTACCAAATATGTAAATATAATTAAGTACCGCAAACAAAAGAGATTTATTTAAATAAAACGTCAACAACGGAATTAGTTTCCTACAGCATATATCCTGCGGATCGATTATTTAAAATTATTTCCGTTCTTATTATAATTATATTATTTATTAGCAATTACTAGGACACAATTACAAAGCTGGCATGGACAAGGAAACATCGGAAGTCGTAGCGCAAATCTGAATAGCTTAGTCTCAATCGCACGCGAATAAAATAATAATATTAAAACTTGTTACATATATATTAAATGTACGTCGTATCAGCTTCGAACGATGGATTCGTCGCACCTTTTAGAACTTGAAGCTTAGAAATCTCGTCTTTTCTCTGAAATCAGACAAAAATCATTGTGGTTCCATAATCCGTGAGCGAATTCGCCGGACTCCCTTCATGCTGTGATTTCGACACACAAATGCTTGTCTCATTCGTTACGGACACACGCTGGGAATAAAGACGACTCACCAGTGAACGATAAACTGTGTTTGAAAGTCGCTTTACACCCGCGAAGTGTTTCTCTATTTCGTTCAACTTCTTCCCTTCAGTCTCCGGTAAGATGAAGTAGAAGACTACACATCCAGTGAGGCTGCAACATGTTTGACATTTGGTCATAACAACAGAAATATCTAATAGACCAATTTGTAAGCAATACTCCGCGAAAAACCCACAACCTCTCGACGTACGTTTCGCCATGACACCGGAGCATTCTCAGGAAGTTGTCTCTTCGAGCAGCACTCGATGATTTTTCGCGGAGTATTGCTTACATATTGGTCTATTAGGGTTTTGTACTATGGACTTCCGCAAGGTAACGCCTGATTCTATTAATTAAAAATATCATCTGTCGAATTTTATACAAGCTTTTGACTTTTGGTTAATTAAACCTAACTTGAATGAACACCCAAACCCTTCATAGGACATTCGCAAAGTGTCCCTTATAATTTGAGAATATCCATTAACAACTTTTTGATTCAGCCTTAAACCTTACATATTAGAAACGATTAGAATCTCTGAAAGAACATTTATTTTATTATTTAATAACAAAGCCAGAAATAGTTAAAAACTACCTTAACCTAAACTTACAAAGAAAATCTCCTTGCAGGCTTCGCTCATTCTTAACAAGCCTGTCACAAATATATCCTGCTCTGTGATCTCTGAATAGACCTACCTCACTACTCCATAGAGGCCATACGTGCCCCAAATGGACATGGAGTCCACCATACTGATGTACAGCTTATTTGTGAAGAAGCCAAATATGTAACCGACAGCGCTAGCCAAGCCGGCTCCGCCTGAGCGCGTCTGGGCACTGAACACCTGAACATTAAATGTTTAGCATTATTATCGAACCATAGCATCTTTGCAAATTTACCGCCGTTACATATTATAAGATCCCAATAGACCAATCTAAAACGCTGTTCGTAGAGGCAACTTGCTGAGGATGCTCCGGTGTCGAGGCGAAACTTGTGTCGAGTGGTTGTGGGTTTTTTGCTTGTAGATTGGTCTTTTTTATTTATTTTTTTACAAGAATCACATCATATTTTACACAAATACAATACAGTCACAGATATACATATAGATGAGTTGATAAACGCGTTTCAAATAAAATACAATGACCAACCAAAGTGTAAATAGGAGCAACTCACCTCTCCAATAAGTATCCAAGGCAGCAGTCGAATTCCCGTGTGCGTGATCAGAGCTAATAGCATTAACAGCGTTGTCGGCATCCACGCTTTTGGGTTCTCCTGGAAAAGATACCAAATGTGAGATATTAGTCACAAATGATACATTGTTACACAAATATATAAATATTATAAATATATCCAATATTTCTATATATATATATATTTATTTTTATGTAGAAATACAAAAAATCCGTTCATCGCGGACTCATGAAAGAGTAGCATACTCTATAGACTCAAAGTGAACTATAAGAACTCTTGTGTTTATAAGATAAGAAGGATTTATAACAACTGGTCTTGGCATTTGACTTACGATGATATTTATTCAGTAACGTAATAGCAAAGTATACTTTACCGTTTCTACGAGTGTCCCCAGTGTGGAGTTGTCAGCGTGCGGTATTACATTCTACAAAAAGAAATCACATATACATATACAAAACAATTTAGACATAAGGCGAAAAAAGGATTTTTCTGCAATCTTAATTTGTAAGAAAAACAAATCTAATAAACAACTTAAATTTTTTACTTCGGTCTAGTAATAAAATGGGATCCCAACTTGAGGTCGCATGTTTGAATCTCGGCAATGCACTTCTATGAAATATTAAATAGAAAGTCTAGGTTTTTAAAGCTACTAACGATTTCTATATAGCCATCGTATGCAGCGACCAGCAAGCAGCACAATCCAGCTCCAGCTGTTGAGAAGAACGTGAGCGGCCTCTTCCCTGTACAATGCACCATCAGCACACAGCAACCAGAGCCAACAATTTGCAGAACTCCAAGTATTAGAGTTGCGTAGTACTTGTCTATTGGAGCTTGAAGCATTTGGAAGATTGATACCGCATACGTCTGGAATTAGATTTAGAACACTTCTAAATACTCAAGCAGATTTTTTTTTGTTTTGCATATGGTATATTAAACTATTACAATTCAAACCATATGTCTTATTATTTTAGCTCATGGTCATACTCTACATAATTATTTATATATATCAAGAATATATATTTATATATTCCATAATTCAATGGTAGGTTAGTTCAACAATTTTTCTTATAATATTTTCTTACCTGTAAGGTCGTCATACCACTGAAGTGTCCTACGAAAAAGGCGTAACTAACAAGAAAGAATGGTATCAAGAAACTCCTCTCAGTGTAGTGTGATAATCGCTCCAACAATGTCTGCTCTTCCCCTGCTCCTTCTGAAAAGGAAATTGATTACACAAGACAATTTTAATAAAATTCCTACTAAATAGATGTATATGGCATAAATTGGCAATAAGTAATACCTTTTTTGTTATACAATGCTTCTATATCACGCAATTCAGCATCCACTCTCTGTGGTGTCGTCCATCCCCGAAGCCATTGTAAACTCTGAAATTATTATTACTTTAATTTAAACATATACTCAATTTATTGATATAAACAAATTTAAGTAATTTAGTAAAGATTTCAATCCGTACAACATAGATGCATTAAAACCTGAAATGAATTCATCTTCTATGTGAAAAGCTTTTTGAAGAACTAAAAAGTAGGTTTATAATTCAAACCTTTCTCGCATCACTATATCGTTTTCTTGAAACAAGCCAATGTGGAGATTCTGGGACGAAGAAAAGTGCTATCACAGCAAGGATCTGAAAATTATTATTTACAAAAAAATATTCTTAAGACTGAGTATATTTAAACATGTAATTACTAACATCAATTTTCTAAGAAATAAAGAATACAAGCTTTTTAAACAGAAAAAAATTATGCTATACACTATTATAACAGTAGGGTGAAATGCACAGCCCTGATTTGAATACTCTATTACAAATCTTGAATACAACAGACAATAATTGTTGTTTTTTTATAGTAATGAAAAAATTATCTTTTCTATTTCAGTATGTTAGTAGTTTAGTATGATTACTCTGCGGTTAGTCTGATTGCAATAACTACACTTTGGAAAATAAATAGAAATCAAAAAGTTAATTGAGAACTTGTCAGCATTAAAAGTGATGAATGCATTGGTTCATTGATGAATTGTAGGTCTTAATAAACCCAGATGTTCACAATATTTTTAATATTATTAATCAATATGCTGTGGAGAAAAGAACATATATTTTGTAACATGTATTAGATTTTCTTACCGTAAACATTATATTAAGTAATGCCACATGCCGCCAATAGAGAAATAAACCAAAGAGAAACTGCGTAAACACACCAATGATGATGCACATCGAACTTGTAGCCGTAAGGGCTCCACGTAAGTGTGGCTGAGTGATCTCTGCTACGTATGTTAGCACCTGGAATTAGACAAACTAATACATATATAAAATTGCAATATCATGAATTACTTTTGTTTCGAAGGCAGATCTTTGCAATATCGCTAAATTTTAATTTAAAGGTCGTAAGGTAATACTATCTTCTACAATAAACTTTTATTTTATTCTTTATTATTCATACCTTTAACGTCAAACATTTTTTTTAAACTAAATTCCGATAACGGGGCAGCTAAAAATTTAAAACTTTAAGACTAAAGTTAATTTGACTACAAATTCTATTGTAGTTGTATTATTCATATTTTACGTTTTGTTTGTTTATAATGCCCCAGCTCAAAAGATTTTTATGTACACTAATATAAATTTGAATTTTTAAGTAATAAAACATAATATGTAGTTGAATATTTATAACATAGATGATAGATATATTTGACAACCATAGCAAAGGATTGAAATGCTTTTTGTAGCAACTATCGTAATATCTATTACAAAAAGGTATAATCACATGAATATTGGACTGTAATGTATTACTAATAAATTCTACAAGAAATAATATGGCCATCTAGAAATACAATATAACGTAGTAAGACATTTTATTTTCAAAAAGCACGTTAAAATAACTACTTTTGTTTTCAGCGCCATCTTCAATAATTAGTGATCATCTTGTGAATCCTACGGTTACAGACTACATTAGAATTTAGTAGACAATTTTTTCACACAAGCCAACGCTAGATGACGCTACACCAAAAATTTCCAACTAAAATAACATTCACGACAAATACTGATTCTTCTGGTTCCTTGGAGACTGTTAAAAAGATTATATAAGAGTAGCTAGTATAGTATCAGGTTCGTTGTTAAATGATTCATTGGTCATAGACGGTAATATCGTTACATATTTTTATTGCTTTATCAAATTTAATTTTTGTTAACCTCTAGAAACATCGCTAGAAATGTAAATGTTGGTATGTATCTACATCGCACGGAAGCGTCGGTTTATATAGTGAATGACCTATGTAATCTTGAAGACCTTTATATGTATACGGAACTTAGAGCTTTTAATTTATATACGGATATAAGTATATTCTTGAGAAATTAAGTAGGGAAATTCAAGGTGAAAATTTACAAACTTTAATAATAACGTATATGACATTTGTTTAATGTAAACATAAATGCTTCGTATCTGAAGTCGTAAATACAGTGATATTGTAAAAAAAAGTGTTGTGATGAGTCGTTCATGTGGAATATTTCCACCGAAAAATGCTAACTACGAGGCCTTATGTGTATAAAGTTAAAGTTTGTTTCAAACAGACCCATCGCTTGTTTTTAGTTTTATTATAATCATTCAAGAGAATGGTGCGCACATTTTTTCAAGGCCCCTAGGTCGTAATACTTCGTAATTACTCCTACTGCTAGCTGGTACATCTCTATCTTTTTTACATTTTCTTATCTAATTTAATCACTTATTTTGATTAAGTTATTTTCTTAAAAACATCGAGTTCTCTGTGAAACCTTGGATGGATATAGATGAATAGATTTATATTTTATATAAAAAGATATGTATATAGAAAGAAATTCTAAAACCTTACCGGCGCTTCGAGGAGTCCACCCGCCAGCCCCGTAAGAAAGAGTGCCGTGTAAAGATGGGAAGTGGACTTCGAAAAGTAGAAAATCAGCCATGCTATGAAGAATGGGATGTTCACTATCTGCATAGCTCTCCGCCTTCCCAAAGGTGCCGTTACTACGCCCGAGATAGCGCACCCCAATGGCACTACTATTAGGTTTATTGAACCTGAAATTAACAGAAAGCCTTAAATGGTACGAATAAAACTTTACTTTGTACAAAACTACCGTAACTTTCAAAGATGCACGTAATTAATACACGAAAGTTTTCGTTAGCTCATGCAAAAAGCACAAATCACAATGCATGCACTTTTTCATTTATTAAAATATCGTATTTGAAAAATACAATAATACGATTTTATATTTTAAATATTTTTAAGACTTAGAATATAATAGATTATTCCTAATAGGGATCTCTAACATTTACGTTCTAAGATTAATAATGATTTGTTTAAGATTGATAGTTAATTATAAATCTCATTCATTTCGTAAAACAATATAGTCAAAACACTATACTCATATACCGCTATTAAGATTCTCATTCTCATTGCATTTAGCCTAAAGCTGATTAGTATTATGGATTTTAAGAGTAATTAGACCAGCTAATCTCAGTTGAGTCCATTTCTGCTAATAAATTAATCATAAGAAAGTCTAGGACCGAAGAAACGGCTAGAGTTTGCCCTTATCTTTGGAAAGTGGCCT
Source organism: Pontia daplidice (assembly GCA_963693355.1). Lineage (NCBI taxonomy): Eukaryota > Metazoa > Arthropoda > Insecta > Lepidoptera > Pieridae > Pontia > Pontia daplidice. The sequence goes on from CAVNZL010000001.1 coordinate 639,875, forward strand.
TATTTTAAAGCATAGACTGAATTCGTATGATATTTATCTAACTACGACATTTTCTTTAGTATTGAAATTAATTTAGTTTACAATTTTTTTTAATTTCTATACAAATCAACCTCTGCGGTTCAGATAAGATGCAGTGGTAATTGGATCCGAGGCAAACAGCCTTTTTTATTATTACACTTACTTATCCAAGAAACTTCAGAGCTATGCAGACGCAGTACCTCCCCCTCAATTGGATTCTGCACGGCTGGAATAAGGATTGTTGGAAAACCCAGTGTCATTCCATAACCTGTATAGAGAAATGTGTAAAGTACATAAAATATAATACTAAAGTTAATATTTTTGACTATAACATCAATATATATTTATACTATATGCTAATTTTCATCATTCATTAATTTCACCATTTTCTAGTTGACAAAGAATTATTATCTCTATGTATATTATCGTACGCTTTAAATAGTCATTGCTGAAGTGGGGGTGAAACTCCGCCCCTAGTCATTATAAGTGAGCCTAGGGTTAACAGAGACCTAGGTATTGTAGGCATTGTATTAACCGAGGGGGACACACCCTTTAAATAGTGAATGATAGGGGGCAAACACTTGTATATACCTGTGGGGTTGAGACAAATATGTTATATGGTGGATCTGGAATGTAGTCTGTGAAGGTAAAAAAAAATTCAAATAATTTGCATAATCTATTTTTAAAACATTCCGTTTTTAACAGATTGTAGCATAAAATATCTGTTAAATTCTGATCTTGAACTGGAAACAGAAGTCATTGCCAAGTAAGCTTTCAAAACAAGTTTCATACAAGTCGAGTTTTAACGTCTAAGTCACTGGGGCAAATAGTTTTGCGTTTTCACTTCTTAAATATGCTAACGGCCTTCATTAATCCATTTTTACACTTCACAATTAGGGCTTAAGTTCGTATATTAATCTAAATGCGATTTTTAATAAAGTCGTTGATATTTATTTAGTTCAAATAGTCCGATTTTTAAAGAACACTGCCTATGAACTTCTTCTTTTGTTATTATATAAAAAATGGATTTTGCAAGTTGCTTTTCGAAAATTAAAAAAAAAACAGAAAGGTAACACAGGCAATAGAAGAAGGCACGTTAATCATATTATTATGACACAAATTTGCGGTTTCTTGTTTTTGCTGCATCCTTACCTCTTTATGACAATTTTCTTTCTTATCGGTTAAATTGATAATTACGAATTTAAATATTATATTTAATATTACTTTTATATAGATATACACTATATGAACGTCGTTTTAGAAAGTCTATATTTCTAAATTCATATGTACTGCACACAAAAAAGTTATATATTGTGTTTCCGGTTATGTAAGAAAAGTAAATAACGAACGCCTTCATTTTGCTATCTTTATATATATAATTCTTCTGTGAGTGTGTATGTCACTGAACTTCTCTCAAACGACTGGACCGATTTTGATAAAATTATTGTGTGTGTTCAAGGGGATCTGGGAATGGTTTAGATTCACAATTTTGTCCGCTGGACAATGTTTTTTAAATTAATTTTTAATTTATTAGTAGTTGTTGATTTTGGAATGTTTTACATTGGATCCGACAGACGGCGCTACCATCGCAGTGTCAAATTTTAAATAATATTCGAATAATTAATTGAAAATTGAAATCACATGTATGGCAAAACAACGTTTGCCGGATCAGCTAGTAAATAAATAAAATTATAGCCTATGTGACGCCGGTAAAGTAACCTATGCGGCCTTGCGTTTCCGCATACACTCAGGAATTGCCGTTCCTTTGCGACCTTTCAACCAGGTAATTCTCACTTCTCATACTGAAGTACACGGTATTTAAAATCAAGTTAATTTGATAATCGTTACTATACTAGAGAGTAATGTAATGTATTATTTATAACTTTATTAATATATACCACATATAAACGGAGAAAAATGATAATATAACAATTAAAAACAAGTATATAAATAAGTATTGCGATAATGTATTACAATGAACAGTTACCATGACTACCACCTCCATACATATTTCAGTAGCGCTTTTAAAAACCTAGGTTTAGGTTGCGTTTTGATTGAAAATAGTATTGTTAATATAAAGCTTATGACTACTAAAACGTTTTGCACTCACTTCGCCTTAAAAGGAATGCGACAAAGTGTTTATTAAAGATGTCTTTCGGAACGAGGCCATGAGAACACATAAAACTTAACTTTTGTTTTCATGAACATTCACAATGATTTATCATAATTTATAATATTTCGGTAACGAAACATTCTACGAGAAATAAAATTCATTCAAGTAATGCACAGTCATAAATTATATTTAAATTCATATTATAAATTGTTATTATTAGCATATCAAAGGTTACTGAAGGCGTTAGCGTCCCTAAAACCGTGAATGTTTTAATTAGCAGAAATAATGATTGTTTGAATTCACATTACACCTATTGCATTACAAATTTATAAATTATAAAACTATGCATAGCTTGAATGCATTTCCATTTCGCATAGAATGTTTCGTGCGTTCATGAAAAGAAAAAATAGATTTATATTTTAAATAAGCTACCGGCTATTATATAGATAATGTTTATACCCGTAGACTAGAAGAGAGAATGGAAGTGAACGCGATATCTAGGTTCAAGGTCTTGCAAGCAAATGTTGTATCACCCGATGTTTGTGCGGAAATAATGAATTTACATTTGCGGTGAGCCTATTTAACCTCCATAGCTGTATACGTATTCAGGGCCTGCTAAGCGCAAAGACTTCGTACCAAAAGTGTGCTTAAAATTGAAGTATATTGGCAATGTATCGAAAGTTTATAAGGTAATTTTCTTCAATTACAAATGAGTGCCACTTTTTAACGTCCTTTTTTTATCTCGTATAAACTATAATCCAATATTATGCATTTATTTTAATGTAGAGAGTCTTAAAAGTTTTGTGATGTTTGTTTACCACGGTATTTGATTCCTATAGAAAATATGATATCATATAAGCCTAAGGCAGCACATTTGTAGCTAAGATTTTTTATAGTTTCCCCGCGACTCACAACTGAAACATATTATTCAGGTGACCGATGATTGATGATTTTTAAAATCAAACACTAAAACGCCTTACCAAGCAGGAGCAGGTTCTTGACACTGACAGCAAGTAACTGCGGAAGTGCAGTCCGGAAGTCCTTACTATAACCATAATGGTGGTCCATAATCTGATCCTTTGCTAATACCATCTGCAACAAGAAACGTGTTTTAATTGGTACAAGAAAATACGTTTTAAGATCTAACCACGCTTACCCTCCATGCGGGTCTATAGCACATTTAATTAAAACTTCTCTACAAGATATGAAAGAGTATTTACCACTTAAATGTGAATTAAATTATTTAAACTAAACACAATAAAATTATATATAAAATTCTCGTGTCACAGTTTTCGTTCTCATACTCCTCCGAAACGGCTCGAAATTGTTGGCGGAGCATATGCTGAGCGTGTTTCCCTTCCATGCGTCTATTTTGTATTTAGCACTAAGTATTGTACAGTTTGGGATGTGGAATAAACGTTTGTTTGTTTGTTTGTTTAAACTTGTAAATGACAATTCTTAGTCTGGATATGGTAGAGTTTTGGCGAACACGCGTTTTATGGAATGTTATAGAAATGATGACGGGATACCTAACGGGTACAATTTTAAATTTGGTTAATAGTATGAGACAATCAAATTGTTAAGGAAAATTTGATGTGAGCTTTATTTGTACATAAAGAAGAAAGCGTCTCTTCCTCTACGCTAATGAGACATAAATTTTCATAGACTAATTATTAGTTGAGTTTGTCTGTCATTCTGATTTATTGATTTCATTGAATCTCCCTTGAGTTGAATTAAGACTGGCCATGTTCAAATTTAATAATAAAAACCTATTTGCGACAAAAGTGGACTCTCCATTTCTCATCGATAATATCGCAGTCGTCCATGTATGTAACGGATACACACAAAGCACACACACATGAAACACACATATCATCATCGTGCGCGTCTAACGCTCATAAAATATCTATGATGCCGCTCTGTCATGTCACTTTCATTTAATTATGCTTTACATTATTGGAGGCAATTAAATTTAAGAAAAAATAATCAGATCATTGAAAAAATTGTGTCACGGGCGTGTTTAGCACTTACATTAAAATACACAAGGCCAAATCAGTGTAAGGCACAACGTAGGAGACTCCAACAAAATATGAAAGTTTATAATGACGACATTTTACTTTTTCCAAATTAACATAATCTTAGGTGTTTGTTGAATGACGCGTATGTAATATTATTTTTCTCAATGTTGGCAAACCTTGGATTAGTTTAAGTGGAATAAAGCGTGCTATTGTGTCGACAATCAGTCTTTTGCTTAAATACATTATCTAATCAATGTGAAGCATATAAAGACACATATTATTTAAAAAAAGCGATAAGCAATGGGAGCATCAAGAAGTAATGTTTTCGTCCTTGTACCGTATAGCATATCCTATCTGAATGTACTTCTATATTTAACGAATAATTAAGGCCGTACCAAGACGTTGTTTTTATGTAAATGTTATTAAATAATTAAAAGTAACTAATTATGTTTCTACATTTACATGCGTTCGCATTTTATTGGATTCATTCATGACAACTAGTAAGTTGACAACTACTAAAAATTACTTATAGCGCTAAAACAAAATGCTAAGTGTAAATAATCTGATATATCTTCTTTCACAGGCAGGATTTGGTTTGTTTCATCCCTAAGACTTGCCGGTTTCCTTAGAAACGTATCAAGCGATCAAGCGATTAACTCCATTGTTCCATATCTGACCAGGATCTCCTCAAACGTAGTCATTGCTTTTTACTCTCACGTCCTCATAATAGCTTTAACTATTAACTAGTTTTTCATACGGTAGCCAGAGAGGTATAACTATCTAATTCGTTATGTACCCATAAGATTGTATGCTATAAACTCAGAGCATTATTCACTCCTCTATCTAAATAATGTGTACATATCAATCACAATTTGTTTAGTTAAAAAGGTTGATCGATATTTTATGATTGAGCGCGTTTATCATGTCAGTTCTGTGACTAACGATATTATAAGACAAGATAAAATACGTAAACTACAATTATTATGTCGGTATATAATCTATACAATTACATAAGGTTTCGACATGAGTAAATTGGACGTCTTTGAGCGGCGAAGGCCAAACGTGTAACAAACCTCTTGTAATAATCAAATAAATCTTTACACAGTACCACCCAAAATCAAAAATTTACCGAATGATTGACTCAATTATTAATAACCAGTGAGTTATTGGCTTCAATAAAATCTCTCAGAACTATATTGATTCTTTCAATATCACCGCCAATGTCCCTTTTCATTACGTGGGATGAAATGTCAATATTGAAATTAAAATCGCCTTTGATGCCAGCTTCGGCTGATTAGCGTGGGTGGTTTCCAACTATTTTCACAAAATTCTAAAATTTATATTAATAATATTTGGATCGTTTAATCGTGAGCAATAATACTGCGACCGAGCGCAACTGGAATGAGAGAGGCAATTTCACTCATTACGCAACGAAAATATTATGTTTCTGGAAATGTATGTTCCGATGTACGAGATATCTCACCTTCACGCAACACAGAGCAGTTGAAAATACAATTCGAACATAAACGAACTTACAAAAAGGTTTTAGTCATTTATAGAATTCGAATATTATTGTGGAATGATTAACTACTACAAACAGACGTCAGTAATATCGGGTAGTGGCAGCGTGGGTCCATATTTCATATCTGTTGGCCGTCCATTAATACTTTAAAGAGGTAGATATTATAGGCTCAAATTCTAATAAAAGCAGTGACAAATATTTTATGAAGTGTATTAAACGAAAGAATTTGGAAATACTTAGAACTTGTAAACAGAAATACTATTAATAGTACTAGCGACAATTCAATTCAAAATCAGCATCGAATTATTGCGATAGTAAATTTGCCATTGGTCGCTTATGATTGTCAAACAATGACGGGTCAATCGGTGGCCACGGCCGCGTAGAAGTATGTTACACCTATCTCGCTTATATATTTTTCTTATTACGATATATTATGCCGAAGCACCAGGTCTCTTACTTTTGTATCGCCCGACGGATATTAGTGACGCGTGCGTCTACTCAGACCTTCTTCGATATGATATATCCTTTGGGATGGGGATGTCCGATACCATAACTTTGGTGAGTGAATTATATATTCACTACTTAAGACTACTTTAACTTACTTTACACTACCAAGAAGGCTAGATAAACACTCAGACTCACACTCATCTGTTTCTGAGACTCTAAGATGAATTACGCCTCGCCCAATTAACACATCTGCTAATAGCGACTAGCGACTGATTGCAAGATTAGAAAAAAAAGATGAATTAAGACAATTTTGTTAGGCAATTCTCTTTGACATTGTTTCTACACTACACAGGTTCGGTCTATATTATACTGGTCAGATGCATTCATTCTCTACTTCATTGTTTTTCAACCTGTGGGTCGCGACCCCCTGGGGGGTCGCCAGAGGTCGAAAAAAATGGGTACTTTAGTAAAAAAAACAAAATTAAAGACATACATGATAAAAAAACCGAAGGTCAAGGGGGTCGCGAAGTATTTTTCTTATACCAGGGGGGGTCGCGAAATATTTTTTTTATACCATCATGAAAAAGGTTGAAAAACACTGCTCTACTTGAACACTTATGTCACCATGTCACAAGATGATAATAAATTAGAACTGTATACGAAAGGTTTTTAATGAGTAGTGGGACAGTATTTTTCTAAGAAAACAAGCGGTGAAATCGTTATTTTAAATTAAGGTTTCTAGAATATAACTAATTCCATGTTTTGCACCAGCGAACATAAGTTGAGAAATTGGCTTGCGTGTCTGCAAAATATTATGTTTAGTTCGCGCCTAATATTTCCTTTATGCAGTTAACAACTTAAAACTAATTGTTTTTAATTTATTATAAATGCTACCTATTTATGGGATTTTTATAGATATTTTGTATGGATGTTTGACATTAAAATTCTAACGATTTAATACCTATTGTTTAAGGTTTTCAAGGTTGTTTTAAGTCAATCCCATGGCGTCTCATATAGAGATGGGCTAGGGTGTGTTTTCATGGTTCCAGGTACAACCGGCTTACTATCTATTATGTCTGTGTTCAGTCTAACGACGCGACGTAGGAGAAAAGCAAAATTAATTTCTTTATGGAGACAGAAATCAATTTGCTCAGTCGAATAATAAGGCAATAAGATTATATATAGCCTTTCGACTATTTAATATTTTTTTCAAATCTTCCCTTTCAATAATTTCAAAGGGAAATTAATTGGATTTTTTGATAAAGCATTTCTGTGGAGGTGTATCGAATGATGAATATTATTAATTTGTGATCTACTAGTCGGGCTGCCTTTGAACTAATATTTCATTCTCTCAAATAATTTCTCAATTTTCCCACATTCATAAATATCAAATTACGTATTGAATAGATATTTGATAATTATGATAATATAGTTTACGTAAATAACTATTCTCAATCGAATTCCTCACCATCTACCAACATATTTCACTCCATGAAATTGTGGTATCAGGTACTCAGAACCCTGGCGGAAATAGACTACGCCTGTACCGTGGAGATAGTGGTAGAACCGCCAGTTCACCTCTTGGTTGTAGTCCGGTACCCGAACATGGTCTACGCCAACTGCGAGCTCAATCAAGATGCCTTCATCCTGATGAAGAAGCATCGGTGTATCCGATTCTGTGACATCATGTACGAAGGCCTTCCAACACAATACTTTACATTTCATGTCAAGGAGCGTCTGCGGTTCAAGTTTGTCAGCAATAGCAGTATAAATGCGGATCTTAACGTAAGTAGTGCTTTTATCTCATATAATGGCTTCATAAAACTCATCTCTCATCTGCCTTTCGTATAACTTAGCGATACGTAAAATAGTATTTCGGAATATTACAAATTGTACCAAAAATTGTTCCGTTCGAGCTGTCCCAAACTGACGAACCTGATAGAAAAAACGTGATTTCATTTAACTCTGTTTTTTAAACAGGCCCACTTCTACCAAGTCACGGTGACGTCGGCACGGTCCAGGCCTCGAATTGGCTGCGCGATGAAGAATGAAACGACTTGCACCATCGGTGAGGAGCACTTCTGCTTTACCACTGGCGTAGTCTGTGATGGCATCAAGAACTGCGGCGTTGATGACTGGTAAAGTCATTGCTCTGATAGTTTGGCTTAATATTCCAAATCCTTTCAGAGGAATCGTGTAAGTTGTGTCGTTTCTAAGATTTTAATAATTTCTAGTTAAGTCTAAGTTATATTTCATCAAAATTTGGGTTTCAGACATGTCGTTCCTCACGATAATTTCCTTTATGCAGTTCCCGTCTCCTAAATTTTATTATATATTCTTGTAAATATAAACGATGGAAATTCGTTGTTATTTTTCAAAATTTCTCAGAAATCTGAGTATTTTACATAAGACACTTTCTGCCACGCACCACCGCTATGTGGAACCTATACGACGTAGGAGATTTCCAAACCGATACGACTTAGGGACCTTCAAGAAAAGAGCGTTTCGTCATCTTAAAGGCCGGCAACGCAATTTATTGCCGATGTGAGGCGTCCATAGGCCTACTGTACTAAACAAAAATATTTATTACATTATTAGTAAGTACATTTCAGCTCGATTAAACACCGATCGATACATTCATAACACCGTTTTAATTAAATAGCAACATCGCCGCGAAATTTGGCCTAATTTATACACGAGTTGTAATTATACACTTGCAATTTGAGCAATAGTCTAAATAATAATATTTTATGATATTCGTCATCTATAAAAATGACGAATAACATTTGACAATTTCTCCGTATAATTGTCATGGTTTGATTAAAACTATCCCTGTGTATCAGATTCTTTTGAAGATATTCATTAATAAGATATAGTTATAATTTGAATTGTATTGTAGATAAAATATATCAACATGTAATGACCAAATAGTATTTATTGTCAATCAAATTTGTTATTTTACTAATTAAGGCCTGCCCCGCCTCAAACGCCTCTCAATGAATGACAGGCTTTGTAAATTGGAACTAAAACTTATTTTGATACTTATAATGAAGTATAGCTTAGCCCAGACGAATATAAAACATATAAATAGCACTTAATTTAGTATTGATTGGTCAAACATAGCAAAGTTAATAAAACCTTTTTTGAAAACACGCTTTCAAATTTATTCAGATCATCGAAATTATTTAGTATTATTCGTTAATTATGCCTTCGATCACACATATTTTCTTTACCAATCCCGCGTACGAAGGCACCAGCAAATAAATACGGCTACAGAGGGGAGATTCCCCTGTTATCAAATCCAACAACGAAACAGCCACTATTATTCAATGATTGTATCGAACGAAGAATGACGATCTCAGGGCCGCAGCCATTATGCATTTACGCGGTCGACTCGTTGTTTCGTAACGGCTTAACAGAAAGGACGCTTGGAATGTTTTCAAGGAATGTCAAATTTATACTAATTCAACAATTAAGCTCGAGTTGAAACATTATGCCACTAGACGTTCATCGAAGGTAAATCGTAGGACATCTGTAACAACTTTGTCCCTTTACCCACACTCTGACCCTACAGGTTTGACGAACGCAAGTCACAGTGTTCCCTTCCTGTAGAGAAACTAAGTTATGCCCCGGTGATTGCGATCCTTGCTGCAATATCCTGCGCACTATTGGCTCTTGTCCACATAATCCAACGCTGTTTACCACCATTAGCGGACTCGTTCTTCATATTCAACGCGAACGAAGACAATCGTCTCTGCATAGATCCAGTTCTGGTTCCACCTAATAACTTTCCACCAGACATCCCGGCTTTGAAGAGGACATCCATTATTCCTGTAAGTGATCTGGTTCCGTTGAAAAGAATAGTAAAATCGGGCAGCCAGTGCAGTAAGCTACTCTTAGTAAGTCATCCACGCTAACAGTTAACACTCCAGAAAGACAAGACATTGTTTAGGATAGTAATAATTGGAAAAAAAACTGTGATATTTATTTATATCATATTTTTAAAGGTTTTCTCTTCATCTTCAGAAGAAGATAGTCAGATATTTGAAGATAAGATCTCAGGTATAGAGTTACGTTCTATCGATGATGCAAACGAAACCACATTGAAGGTAGTGACCTTAGATAAAAGTTTTATTTTATCGAATGGACACAGCAGGAATTACAAATTGTATTTAAAATATAATTGTATCATTTGCAGGTCAATGAAGCAGCAAGTGCTAAGAGAGTCAGTAATCTGAAGTCGATAACTGAGCGAATACAACAAACATTAAAGTCGTTTACCTTCTCAAAGCGGAGGTCGAGTCTGATGAAACAAAAGACGACTGTGTGATGTTAACATATCCGGATAGAATTTGAATAAAGTATAATTGAGACAACAATATTTTTCCTAAAACGAGTCGCAAATGACATCTATATTTGGTTGTATGGTTACGGTGCGATGTTAATTTTGTTAAGCTCTTCTATTGTCCGTCCAACAATGAAAATTTTCTACATCAGTAGAATAGGTTAATTATTACATTGCCGTTAAAAATAATGAACGAATATGTCTTAGAACGAGTATATAATAAGCACATATACTGTTATTAAACATTTAAATATATATTTATCCATATAAGATTATTATTAGTTTGATTTGATTTGATTAGCCAGTATAGGTAATGGCAGAGTAAGAACTTTAAAGTAATATACGGATTTGGCTTGATAAATGACGGTGAACGAATCCAAATATAAAATAAATATTGTTAGAATGTGAATCAGATATTTTTTATATATAACTGCAAATATAAATCTTAGAGCTTACATTACAGTAGCTTTATCTGTATTAATAATGGAAATTGGACATATTATAACTGAACGTTTGGAACGAATAACTTAAAGAATATAATGTGATCTTTCTCAGTACATTTAATAGCAAGCAAGAAAGATGTCATGGAGAGAGTTATAAATGAAGCCTCGGTGAACAGCTAGTATTGGATAAACATATAAATTTGAGTGAATTCGCAAGAGCCACGTTATTAGTTTTAAGCAACTAACTCCTAATGCAATCATTAGGATAACACCCTGTTATAATAGTAGTTAATAAATAAAATATATAGACACAAGAAGCAACGAGCTCATCTTCAAATCTGTCTTCGCGTTTATTGGTTGTAGCGTTATTTAGTCTGCAATATTTTTATCTATATAACATCACACTAGACTTAACTTGAATTATCCGACTGGTCCTAAGACATATCTTGATGATTTTGTAATCCAGTTAAATTGATAAGATAATGTCTGCTTCTAAACTGCTTCGATCCCGTGATATGCGGATTGAATTCTCTCTTCAGAATGGATCTTATGTTTCGCCCTTATCTTAATAACCAACTCAAGACTGTGACATTTCGGCTGACAATGCTTTTTTGTATACGTCATACATAAATTTAACATTGCTATTTGTACAATATCAAAGTATAGTTAAGTGTAGTATTCGTAATTTCAAAATAACTTATTAACAACGGTTGTTTGTTAATAAACTTACGCTACAAAAGTAAACAATTTATATAATCATTTGGTATTTAAAATGCCATTATGGCCGTGGGATTTAGCCTACGTTGCAAGTATATATATTTTTATATGTACTCAATATGTATTGCCCACAAGATTTTCTTTGTGTGGAAATAGTAAAATACAATCTTTAATTTCGAATTTGAATAAAGTAGTTTTAATGAAAGAAATTCTATATCAGTTCAGCTATTCCAAAGATCAGACTGCCAATTTTATGTTCGCAACTTTTAAAACTTATTTATGCGGGAACCCACGACCTATGTGATAAATAGCAGTTGTAAATTATAAAAATGGTTTTAAATACATTTTTATTGCAAACTATCATAAAATTGTAAAATACTCCTATATTGAATATATGTATCTAGTATAGGGTTTACAAAAGAGAATATAAAAGGTGAGTTTATGAAGAGTGGGAGTAAATCAGGTCAAAGCAACCACCAAAAACTCTCAGTTCATTTGATCAAATCAACGAATTCCAAAACGTCACCGTAGCTGTGTTGCAACTCTTACGAAAACGAACTCGTGACCCAGAAACATATATTTTTTAAATATTGCCTGATCTAAATTTCTATCAGATATTCAAAATCAAAGTCCCGCATAAACTTTAATGCCTGAAAAATAATATAACGTATAAATTTAGCGGTAACGACCAGATAAGCCTCCTGCCCGTTTCCTCCATAGTCTATAAAAAAAATCAGGGTAGCCTTCTAAGACCTGCATTCTTCAGCAGTCCATAAATACCATGGACTTATTACACACTTATTGCACCTGTCAGAAGAGAATAACAAAGAGATCAATTTTGTAAATGGCTTACGTATGGGTAAATGTCAAAACAAAAAACATAAGGGCTAGATTTGTCTAGTGTATGAGTAGAAAACGACGCAATGAAGATCAATATGATTTTTTTATTATCAAAATTTAAAACGTTCGAGTTCTGTAACGCAGCCGTTCAAAACTAAACCATTCAATGTTACGACAAATATTTAATTTTTAAAAACTTATGATTATATCGCGGTTATAAACTCATTGAGAACAAGGACCTATGTTGAGATGATTTTGATATGAATAACAAAGTTCATACTAAAAGTGAATGACGTCTTTTATAATAATTTTTAATAACATGTTGAACACGTTTTTTATATTTAGCATAGAAACTTTTAAATTGGAATGAATATGTATGATTGAGTGTGAGAACGTGCGATTTTGTCTCAACCTTTCGCAGTCTACCTGCAGAGCCGCTTGTGATACAGGATATGCTTAATAGGTCCTGTCATTTCGATATGTTTTCGTGCAAAAACGGGATGGTAATATCGTATCACAGTGTGAAGGAAAGAGCACAAGAAAAGCAAATGGCGTCTGGACCGTTTTGTTTTGTGAATATTGCTGAATTCATTAAACGGTCTTGGGAAACGCTTGTAAATGAATAAAGAGCTATGTTTAATTATAAAATGACTTCGAATTTTTTTAGAATAACTTATGTTATAGCTGGTGTAATTTTAAATGAAAAATTATGATTCTATACTAAAGCCTTCGGGTAATAAAATTCTATGAAATTGTGAAATGTAATGTAAAAATGTAATCACAGATCGAGGTTCCAACACCCGAGCATGTCATAAAAATTATAAAAAAAAAAATTCGCACAAGCAAGTCGCGTGGTAGACACATCTTATCTGTTTTAATTATTTTACGTGAATACTGGATAAATGAGACACATATTTGTGTTTTGTTAATTAATAAAGCCCTAGATAATGTATAGCTGGAAACAATTAATGTTTCGTCCTAAATCGAACGCAGAACCTCCAGCTTAACAACTATCAAGTAATAAAGCATGAACTAATCCTAATTAATAATTAAGTCGAATATCAAATTATCTCTAAACTACTTAATTATGAAAGCCAGCTTAAATTAATTCCTAGGAATTGATAAAATAAAATATTACATACTTATTTAAATTAATACAGCGATACACGCTAACGTTAACTCCATAATGCTCTAGATAAACATTTAAATGTCTCAAAATATCAATTACACAAAAATATTTCGCATCGTCAACATAACTCACCTTCAATGCACAATCGTATTGAAAGACGCGAACACTTCGACTGACTCGGATAAGCGAATGGCACAACTACATCCGCGTAAACACGATACAGTACTAAGTGAGGACACTACGTGTGCCAATTGTCCTTACAGTACGGTAATTACCGTCTCCAAATCGAGGGGCCTAATGGACGAGTTAAGAGTATTGCGGAGACGGGATATAAGGGAGAGCCGAGAGCCAGTGAAGCTGCAGACAGCAATTGTCGTTGGAAGTGGAACCAATAATGATCACCTGGAGGTTGACCGTGCTGAGCCTGGCTTCGAAAATTCACCTAAACACCGATCGTTAATATTTTTATTCCCATAAAATTTTTCATTACTGTTATGAAGAAAATATTATATATTATTGTGTTATAATTGAATTTCAATACAGCCTTTATAGATGTATAGAAGTCTGGTCATGTAAATCTGATAGAACCGCCAAAACCTTTCAGCCGTGGCCAGGTAACAACTTTAGGAACATATATCACCTGGAGTATAAAAATTAGATGTGTTTTGTAATAGATTAACCTCTTTTTTAAACAGAGATGACAGAATTCAAAAAGAAAAAAGAAATTTGAGAGTCTGGCTGAAGTCACATCGCCCTCACTGTCTCTATAATTATTCAATTGTAATATTACCGCAGTTATCCCTTTATAGGCAACATAAAACGTATGAGCTTAATATTAAAACGACTTTGGAATCAGTGGTGGTATAATGTAAGCATACGATTTCTCAACAATGACGTCACCTCGCGTCTACAAGGACTTCGGTGCATGGAGTTCTTTCCATGTGTGTAACGCTTTCTCGTTTTGCGAATGAAAACAACGTATAGGCGAGAATCTAAAGTCGTAATTGTGTGTTACGTGTGCACAATTAAGTATGTGTATAATACACATATGTACACACAAAAAGAGAAATTAATAATTATACGGATGCAGAAATGCTAAAAGTAGCGACACAAGTTTATTAGTTTAACATAACCACTTATCACATTGAAGATGTGGTTTATAAATAAAAATCAACTAGGAGTGAATCAATAAAATGCAAATGTATTTTTATATATATTTATATGAGTTTTAAACACAGCGTCAACGTTTCATTATTAGGCATTTGATCACAGGAGTTTTTGAAAACCAGAATCGTTTTTAATTCAAAGTTAGGTTAAAAAACGTTGTAGAATATAAGTATAGTCTTCTACGACGGCTGCTTTTTATGTGGTGCCGATTGTCAACCTCCCGCTAGTACCTATTAAAAAAATCGTATGGAATTTAAAATGAACTTTAAATTTTAAAACAAAACATAAAAAGTAATGTTTTTAGATCGAATCGAATTATTTATTGTATCGTCTATTAAATGGTTGTCACCATTCAGTCAGTAAAAAAATGTAGGTTTATATCTAAGGAAAATATTCAACAACTTTCCAAGGGGATCGCGGATTCACTGATGTGAAGTGATCACCCCTGCGTTAAGTGATGCAGCTCCATGTCATAGGATTGTGCAACGCTGGCATTTAGAATTTCAACAAGGGCACTCTAGCCACCGTGTCAAACCACATGAAGATCGTTCAAAAACCGCTCTGACGTAAGGAATATCGAACAGATACGACAACTACTTCTCGAAGGACATATCATGTCATGTGACTTACAGTCAAATAGAGGCATCCAAAGGAACTTCAGCGACCAC
Organism: Pontia daplidice; assembly: GCA_963693355.1. Lineage (NCBI taxonomy): Eukaryota > Metazoa > Arthropoda > Insecta > Lepidoptera > Pieridae > Pontia > Pontia daplidice. Next base: position 655,302 of record CAVNZL010000001.1, read on the forward strand.
TGTCCATCAGTTCTGCACGAAGATCTTGGCGTTAGAAGGTGAACTCTCGTTGGATACCACATTTGCGACATTACGCTAATGTGACACCCCCACTTCAGGTCGAATATATGTTTTAAAAACTGATTTGAACGCATTCAAAAGTGTATTAATTATTGCGGTAAATTCTTTGTCCAACAATATGTTAATAATCTATTAAATCGGCTATACTTATTTCAATGGCACCTCATATATATATCGATTCGTTCATGCTTACTTATATTTAAAGTTTAACATAATTGTGAACATTGGTATATTTAATTAGTTTTTTATGCCGTTTTCGTTCGGTAAAAATAACTATTCATATGTTACACATATGACATCTTAGCCTCAAGAGTCAATTTTTAAATTAAAAAAACAAAAAAAAAAAATATATATATATATATATATATGAGTTTTGGTACCTGTTACAATTATGTGTGCGAGTGTTGGACTTTGAACAAGATTCTGTAGAAAATTTTGATTATATGACAATTTGACGTTCTACTCAATTTTATCATACAAAGTACAACTAGTACCTACGATTCAGTATTATTATGCAAAGTTAGGAGCGTAACGTGGCTTCTTCTAATATATATTCACACATTGTTTATCTATTTCTACTAGGTACAAGAAAATCTTTATCTATATCTTATTTTTCTCCTCTGTGGGACCACAAATAATATCACATATCACAAATTATTAAAACGTTACCCTGTTGTGTACTTGATATTATGTTGTTTTTGTGTGTATAAGTCCTCTTTCAATTATTATCAAATAATTTGAATTCGATGTCTCCTCTGCATAAATGCTGCTGCGGTCGCAACCGGGCCAAAATATTATGTTGTCCTTAAGCTTTTTAGTTTTGTTCCTTTTGAAATTGATACACTTGACTTACGTGGCGCATAAGGTTTTATATTATAGGAATCAAAGTTAACAAAAAATGTTCTTACGTTGAAATCTTATGATCGGAATATTTTCCTACAACTACGAAAGTTCACTTACTCTTAAATGATAGGTGAATTCAAACTTGCGATTTGCATAGACTATGTTTTTATAGCACGCACTATAAAATATGTAAAGCGCAAGAAATGAGATCGGTTTTATGTGTGACCAATAAATGTTAGTAATAAAAGTAATATGAAATTGTATTGTGTGATAGCGTTTTGTGTTTTGAGTGTCGCCACCGCAAGATCTGCCTCTAGCGAGTCAGAGACTTTGCAGCAGGCTTTTGTTCTTGTTGATCTTCTTAAAGCAGGTGCGACCATTTGCTGGCTCAAACAACGCAAACTTATTTAACATCAATATGAGTCTCTTTATTATGTACATGGATTTAAGTATCGTAGCCTCGCAAGTGAACAGTTTTTACGGTCATTAAACTTTTGTAGAAGTTATTTAAAAATGAAAGTTGTCGTATATTTATTAGAAATATTTTTTAACGGGCAGATGGCCCTGATATTAAGACGTCACGTTAAATTTACCACTGACTAATTCAAATAAAATGATTCTTAAATGAATTAACTACGACCGGTGATCTCTCCCAAGATGTTTACTTTGAGATCTTTTAATTTGCATCATTTAAATAACATTTCAGAAAATTTTAATCAGTGAAAGTTATATCACTATCTTAAATAATTAAAACAGCTTGTGTTCTATAATAGTAGAGGGTGTTAAGCTTTTCTTTTTTCCAAAAGAGGCAAAAGTGAGAAAAGGGGCGTTCATGAAGGCGCGAGGACTGAGAACGTCTCTGACTTCTACAGTCGAAGAGCCGACCTGCCCTACTACCCAAGTGAATACGAATGATGATCAGTGTATGTTAAAATTATTTTTATATGTTGTTATTATTATTCTATGTTTTTTGTTAGATATATGATTCACTAATTCAACATCTAATTATTATTATTTATGGACCAAACGTTCGTCTTTCCGACTTCCAAGATTTATTTTGTCGCGTAAGATTCTTGTGTACGCGTCATGTATTTTTTTATTATGCATATATTTTTTTTTAAATAAAGTACGCTTATAAATAATTAGATTATACTGGACCCGTAGTGAATGGGTCAGGTCTTCCAGTACCCTCTCGGAGACTCCTTAACAGCTTCACCCCGGGCTACGCCAAAATGCGAGACCTGGCACAGAGTAAGTATAACTGCGAGATTATTTTATTACACTTTGAGTTCTTCTTGAAGTAAACTTAAGTTAGGTACTAAGTACTTAGAGAAGCGACTAAAATATTGAAAAAAATAAATTCAGTTACTGAATGTGATTCGTCTTAATTATTTAATGTCACTATATTCAATTTAATAAAACCTTTTCAGAAAGCAGGCGGCTGGACTACGACGACATGTTTGGGCCGCATCCTGGTGGACTACCCACGGAATCCGCGCAACCAACCTCGCAAAAAACTACATCAAGCTCGACTGTGGCCGCAACAGAAAGTCAGCCAGCTTCCGATGTGACAACTCAACTTGCCTTAATGGATACTTCTCGATACAAGACAAAAACTAATAGCAATAAAGGTGAACCTATATCTGTTATTAACATTAGTAAATTCTTATATCTCCCGCAATTAAAATTCTCATTCTACTATATTTTTCGTAGCCGTCAAATTAAAGATGATGCACAAAGAGGTGTCCACGAGCAGAGATCCCGTGATCGAACAGGTGGCATCCGAAATTATGAATGAGATGAAAGACAAGACTAGCTTGAAATTAAATATTCACACAGCACCGCTGTATACAGCTAAGACGGTGCGATCCATGAGATTTGACAAGTTTAAGGGCACCTATAGGATCCATCAAGCTACCAGCAGAAGATACTCCATTCCCTTACCCGAAAACAATGCATTCTGTTTCTACCATCCAGATAGTGCACTATGTCGAACCTTTATATAATTTAGCTCATTAATTTCTCCAAATTTTGCTAAGTTATGGTAGTGTATAAAAATAAAATACAAATCAATTTTCATAATTTTTATTACATTAAGAAACCTTAATTTTGACAATATTATCCATTATTGATTCAAAATAGCATTCATATTTCTTATTATTTAAACTTATTGAAATTTCAGAAGTTCCAAAAAATGCACATACATAATAATCTTCATTCATTTAGTAAATTGAGGTAGTTATTAGTTTCAGAACTTATACCAATTACAAAAATGGCTCTAAAAATAACAGTAAAGAAAAATTTAATTGGTACATAACTATGTGTGTAAGGTATGCTTGGCTGCTTCGAACAAAACTAAAAATAATTGGCCCTTAGCGTGATGAGAAGCAACGATAGCGAGGAGTTGGCCCGCCTCGGCCAACCTTTTCACCGTACATAGCAAACTCCAATACTCGATCCACCAATCAACCATACACGTTAGAAATGGATTAAAATACTACATTTCATTATTCATCGTGTGGGAATTTAATTTTCAAATCATTAGTAATAGGTCGAAGAAACATTCATTAATCCAGGACACGTTTGTACATCCTATTATTGATCCTTGTTAGCCATTGTGGGAAAAAACATTGTCCCTTCTTATACGAATGAATATAGGAACGGAGAATATTTTCCTCCCATGGTCTAAGTCCTTATATGAATTCTGAAATTATTGTAGATGGGATAAAGTATTTGATGCTGTGATAATATAGGGATATGGGGTTGGCGCGACACGGGTAGGGCGGCAGGTGTAGTTCAGTCTCGGGCCGCCCGCCCGCGCGCGCCGCAACTTAAAGACTACTTCACAACGATACAATAAACTAAAACTATTTCAGCTTGCTAAACACGAACATAATCATATTGAGGCTAACATTACGATTCCTGCTTTACCTGGAAGGAATAACAACACGCCTATATGTACACTGTCCGTCCCTATCGCTCTCATGTCTCGTACGGCAAAACACAAGGGCCGGCCTACCGAATACACACACACATGCAACATATTCGGTAGCCGCGGCCGCCGCTATCAACAAAATTCCAAATCACTTACAAATAAAAACACCTCGACAAGAAGCATTCGGTGGTCAACTATCAAGCGGGAATGGCCCACGGCCACGTTCGGGTGGATGGGTAGCGAGTAACGACGCGTGTTCATATAGTGCTGACCCGCTCTCGGCTCACTCGGGTATCGTTAAGTACGCTTAGTACCAATCGGGGAAAAACGAATACGTGTCGGCAAAGAAGGGAATACGCGCGCGGTATCGACTCACGAGCATTCCCTTCGCAAACGTATACTCGTTCTTCCGCGCGCGCGCGCCTTGCGGCGTCTGTATCATGGCTTGCTGGTACGGTAGGACAATTTCTACACTCTGCTCAATACTTATACAGTGATTGATGGATTTACAGAGTTAGTCACTCGGCGGTAAGCCACCGGTCTTTAACATGCGTTTTGTTCAAATATACCACTGACATGACGGGTAATAATGATCGATTCTAGTCCACCGCTGTGTCTGACTTTCATACTCTAGATTGATTTTCTCAAATATCTACTAGAAATTCCGGTCAGCGGCAGCGGAACGGTAATTGTTGATATTTATGCCAATTGCGAGATTATTTAATAATATGTGGAAGTAAAACAACATGGGGCGAGGCCGCGTGCGCACTCGTCGGTGCGACGCGACACTGCCATTAGGTTTAGCGGTGCGGGCAACTCTTTCAACGGATAGCTGGTTCGGTGTCCGGGAGCTCGCTGCCACCTAACTAACATAGACTAACTTACTTACGTTGACAAGATCGAAACTAGACCGTGGAACATAGTTCCACAACTTCCATATATTATTATCACATTCATAAATATAATCATCTAGGCTTCCCAATTTTGATATCATTCACTTAATTCTTAATCTCACAATATATCTCCCTTGGCACAATTATAACACAAATACTACACTCGCATCAAAAGCGTCGTCGCGTTCTCTACTAGTCTAGGGGCCGGCGACGCATCGGCGCGCGTTTCGAACGCGTCGGCCGCTCGCCGCAGCCTCGGCCCCGAAAACGCGACGGCACAAAACCGTTATAAAGCTAACAAAATTACAAAGAAAACGATCAACAAATGTCACTTATAAATTAATCGTACACAAGTCAACGTCCAACAACCACCATGAGGTCTCGACAGTGAGTCGAGTGGAACGTATTCGGTGCGCGAGGGGCGCGTCAGTCCGCGTAGAGACGTTAACAGTATTCATCAATCGCCTGTAATCGTTTCAGGAAAGCCTCAGTAAAGCGACAAGTCAGTACGACCCACACACCGTAACATATTAATCTATATCTCAATAACAAAACATAATACGCGTCTGTATAATCCATTCGTCTACTTAACACTTGTATAAGAACCTAATATGGACCACTATTGCATTTCAACCGTCGGATATATATATAACGGTAAAACAATCTAACAATTATATACTTCAGGAATATATGAAAAAAATATGTGTATATCTGCATGTGTAAAATACATTTGACAATCACATGCGGAACTTACAAATTTCATGTTTGAACGACTCTTTGCTATTTACAAGCGCTCCCATCATATAACATCGCTATAACATTTGTATCAATAAACAGACAATCATGTAAATATATAGACAGCTAGTGTAAAGGTGTGTCCGTACCGGCGGCTGAAACCGGGTACGGACATAGCTTTATGATAGTAGTAAGAGCAGTAGCGCGCGGTATTCGTTTACTGGTTGCTAAGCGGAAGGTCTATAATGTTGCGTTTGTTTCAGGTGTTGCTGCAGTATCACAGTTGTGGGTGGGATACGCTAGCTCAACGGCACTAGGGAGAAGGGGAGGTCGCGAAACGCAAAGAGGCAGGTGGAGTATTGGGGGTGGGGGGGAGGCGGTGTGTCGGCGCGGTGGGGGGGGTAAAGTGTCCGGTCTACTGCTGCTGGGCGGGCGGCGGCTGCGCAGCACGGCGGTGCCGACCTGGCGCGCTCGCTTGAGCCACCATCGCGCGGATACGCCGCTGGGCAGACTGCACAACACAATACTCCGTTACTCACATCGCACCGCAAAGCACGGCTCAGCGCACACTGACCGACTCGTCTAGCTCTAGACTTTGGTATTTAAAGAGTAGCATTGCAATGCACAAAGTGAATGAATAGTTCGTCTATACTTCCCAGACTTCCTAGACGCTAAGCAAGACGTCAGTGCTTATTCAAGACATGTATAATGCGGCCTAAAGAAAAGACCGCATTCGAAATATTATTATACTTCCAATACACAATCTTTTCTTCAGCGCACATAGTCGCAAGCCTTACACTACATAATGCTAAAATACTATACTATATTACTGTATATTAGTGTTTTGTGTATATTGTATTATGTGTTTAGTGTATATGACGAGTTTGAAACTTGCACACATCCACTCGAGTAGTAACCAAGTCCATGCCAATCGCTAGTGACATATAAAACATTCGCCGAGTCAATAAATTATGGAACAGACACTCACCTGTTAAGTGATGTTAGCAGAACCGATGTTCAGCCAGCGTCGGGCGGGCGCTACAAAACGTACAAAATTATTATGACACAGAGTCGCCGTTACGAAATTATTTCGCAGTGCCATCAAAACCCGTCAATACTTATCTTAGAAGCCACCTCTTCTCTTCTTTTGGACTTGGTACTACCGCACATTCAACCAGTCAGGAATCAAAACCGAATTTACAGATATAAATGTAAAGTGTGTATTGTGTGTTAGATGAATACAATAAATACTAGTACGATGTGTATGTGTTTAGTCAGATGCAGAGTAAATAATGTAGGTTGATTAATCAACGCTGTGTGTAAAAATTTCATTACTACATCTATGATAGTTACTACACGTATTACTGAGAAGTATAGAACGCACTATAACTTTCAAGTACACATTCTAATATTACTGCAAATATATATTGTAGGATAATAAGTTATGAAGGTCACTGATAAAGCGTCATGAAATATTAGTTTACACAACCTTGAACATATCAGCTAAGTGAGCGTGCCCAATAAGCATGTCACAATATAAACTGATGTACCATACAAATGGGCTTAAACATGAAGCATGAACACGTCTGTTCAACTTCTCGTTTGCATAGCCCATACTACAATATATAATTGAGTCAAGTTATCCAAAATGGCGTCCACGTTCGCTCAGCGTACATAAGACATACCTGCACGCTGTAGAACGGCCCGACGATGTGGACAGTTGTCTCATGGTCGTGTGCGACCGCAGCCGGCGGCTGAGCTTGTTCGGGGAGCTTAATCACCGATCCAGTGACACGTTGAAGCTCGCGAACGTTCTGTCCCCCCTTCCCTATGATACGCCCCACTTGGGACGAAGCCACGACTATTTCGACGGTGAGCCGAACATCGTCGGAGCCAGACATGAAGCCTTCCTCGCGCATCTTCTCGAATATCAGGTACTGTGCCTGAAATTTTAGCGTTGCTCGTTAGAACAGGCTGCTTCACCTGGTATTGACAAACTTGGATATGGGCATATTCACTTCTTTTAAATTGATTTCTTACCTTCCACTGAGCTTCAGGGCTGCCAACAATGGTAACCTTCCTCTCCTGCTGGGCAGCAACTGCAGCGGCTGCACCAGCTCCAGCGTTTCCTTCACCCTTATCTTGCTCTAGAGGAGCGATTTTGACCGACGCGTTGCTGAAGCGAATAATGTTGCGAATGTGCGAGCCCTTAGTGCCAATTATCGCTCCTACGGCGTTGTTCGGGATGTACAGGTAGGTGGTCTCCTGTTGAAATGTGTAATATTAATATTACTGTATTAACGATACAATAACTTAATCCATGCAATGTATATTATATTTCTTAATTCCTGAACTGAAAAACAATGCATATACCATTGAAAATTGTCAACTTGTAAATAAATTGCACACCTAACTGCCTAACACGACACAAAATCAAAACTGCATTTTATCAACACACATCACGAACGGCTAATCATTTCGCGGTAGTGTTATTATATGCACCGCACCAACGATGAATCACTCCACTTCATTTCCATGTAATATACGACACGAAATTCAACTACTAGCCCAACTAATTTTTATTGTCTATTTCCATATTTCAAGGTAAAAACTTTGAAGCATTATATGCAAATATTTATGGATTATTTGAGGTATTTTGTGCATTTAGTAATTGTCCATGAACAGTGCAAGAAAATGTAACAAAAGGAATCTTGTTTATGAATAGCAAAATAAATACTCGCTTAAAACGCCAAAAGAGATTCTGGTTGGAGCTTTGGTTCCGAGGCTTACCTGCGAATCACCAGCGCCCTGCTGCGCGCCGCCCTGGCCGCTGAGGGGCGCGTAAATCGGCGGAGGGAATGGTGGTGGAGCACCGCAGTATCGAGTCGACATCATGGCCATGGGGTGCAGACCCGGAAACATTATGCTCTGCGGGGCCAGCACCTGAAAATATAGGCGTTAGAGCATACAACAAAAACTTTTTTGTATACTTTATAGTTTTGTACAGTTATGGAACAATAAAACTAGGAGCTACCAATCTATATTAAATTATATTAAACCTAGAAGTTTGGCGATAGTTAAACAACAAATACCTAGGGTTTCCTACTTCTAAACTAAACCAAATCCATTTTCCAAGAAATCTTTCCATAAATACATGTGTTGTTTGTTGAAACGGTTACGGGGAATTTGTTCAGTGCAACATAAATATTACCAATATAAGCTTTAGTGTTATTTTAAGATGTGAGTAATGTTTAGAATTTCGGCATGTTTTCAATTAAAATATAATAAATTGGACTTGCATTTGTGATACAGTCAATATTATTTATGAAAAAGCTTCAGTTCCTATTGAAACATGGGTTTACACATATAAACGAGACGACCGCATTAAGTCTAATTTTGGTAGTTAATCTGTAAAAAACCACCTTGCTGAGCCTAGAATTTCATCTGCCCGAAAAAAAAACAGCAGGTAAAAGTGACGCACCTGCAAGTCATTTTCGTAGCTCTGTCGCAACTTCGCAGATATTTGTGACTCGGCTTTAGCCATGTTTTCGATGGAGCCCTTGACTGTGATGATGCGTTCTAGGTTAAAGCTGTTGATATCATTGATGGAGGAGACAGTTATTTTTGTGTCAGTCTCTTGCATGATGCGTTTGATTGTGTTACCACCTTTGCCAATGATTCGGCCGATCAAATTGTTGTGTGCAAGGATCTTCAAGCAAATCTCCCTGGAAACAAATAAGTTGAAATTAGTATTACAATTACATTTTGAGCAGAGCCCATTTTGTCAACATTCACATTCCTGCAACGATTTGAGTTTCAAAAACAGTTTATTATTATATTTAAGGAAAGCTTCCAATAAACATTGGCACTATTGTGATAAGCTCGAACGTCTTATATCCCATCCAATGAATTATGAAATCATATCACAAGCCAAAATAAATTGAGATCCCCGATATTTCGAGAAAAACAAATATTTGTCGTCATGGAAATGCGATTGCTCCTGGAAATTATCGGACTGTACTGAAAGTACGTCAACCGCTTCCAACTTCAGAGGAACGGATATAGGCGATGAAGTCTACGTCGATGCAAGTATTTTATATTAACGTACTTCAAACAAACCTCGATAAATCAATTTTCTGGACGGGTTTAATTTGGCGTCATAACAGATTAATTACACATGAGTGAACACAATCCATAGAATTTTCCGTAAAAAACAAAGCATAGTACAAGGACAAAAGTAGGAAAAAACTGAAAAAACTATCAAGTTTGACTGGGACCAGTAAAGCAAAACAAAATGGAAATGGATGTATTGAAAGTTGTTTAAATACCATAGGTAAGAAACTATTTTTTCCTTATTTGCTTTGTTTCGTCTACAAAAACAACTGGATTTAACACAGTAATTTTATAATTGAAAAGAACACTAAATTAACGCGTGATAAATTTTATAGAAATTGATATTTTCGCTAATCTATTTCGACAAACTGAACCTATCAATAAGCAACATTACGAATTCTTTTTCGCCTAAGATAGCGATACAAATTAAATTTCTATGCAATATAGCAAAACATACCCCTTGTTAGTATTATTGGCCTCCTGTTGCATCACTTCGAGGATACGCTTGCAGGCGTTGGTGCAGTTTTCCGGGTTACCATAGATTGTGATCGCCTTCTCCGACGAGCCCACATTGTCCTTGCGGTGCACGTCCACTCTAGCGCGGCTCTGCTGGGTGATGAGGCGAATGGTGCTGCCCTGGCGGCCGATTATCGCCCCGACCATGTCGCTCTGGACAAGAAGTCGCAGCGGGAAGTCCGTAGGCCTGGAGCCGGCGCCTGGGGCTCCACCTCCTCGGCCACCACCAGGACGTCCGCGGCGTCCACCTCGTGACCCGCCATCTGCCGGTTCTACCTTCATCCTGCTGCCTTCCAGCTCGAAGCCGTTCAGCAAGTTTATCGCCCTGTCAAACCACCGCCATTAGACATGTGCATAACACCTAGGCAGCGGCCTCATTAGATACATGGTATTGTCCAACACCACGCCGATATGATGTCATGTCATAGTCATCATGCAGTCAGGGAGGGAAATGCCACAAAGGACAATCGAAGCAACAAATATAGATACTCCGCCACCACTAGTTTTTATATGATTCTTGGTACAGAACTTTAGGTTAGTTTTACAATTTGAAGCCTCATAAGCTGAGTAAGTTGCTAGCCAAGAATAGACAGGTAGAACGGTGCACAATCCAAGTTTATTTACAAAATGTGCCTATTTCTAGGTGAAGACTAAGACAAATTTCAAGAATAATAGTAGTGATATGCTTAGCAGTTAGAGCAATTGTAGTTCTGTGTTTACTTAGTTCATCCCTAGCGGAGAGCAACGTTACCTATATATTATTGCATGTAAATATGCTTATACAAGATTAAACCATAGTAAACCTAAATAAGCAATTAATTATGTCACCATTATTAACCACACCACCACCATGTCAAATTATGAAAGTACATGCTATACGCGAACGCATCGAGATCACCAAAAACCTAGATTGTGTAGACTGTAGAATATTGTTCAATTAAAAAAGTGTG